>CM052900.1:94598011-94774424 GCA_028534135.1 Potos flavus | reverse complement strand
CCCAGTGAAAACTTTTTTTTTAAAAAACAAGTTAACCCATTGAGCCACCCAGGTGCCCCACTGCAAACTTTTTTTTTAAAAAACAAGTTAACCCACTGAGCCACCCAGGTGCCCCACTGCAAACTTTTTTTTTAAAAAACAAGTTAACCCACTGAGCCACCCAGGTGCCCCACTGCAAACTTTTTTTTTAAAAACCAAGTACCTAGGGGCGCCTGGGTGGCTCAGTGGGTTAAGCCTCTGCCTTCGGCTCAGGTCATGATCTCAGGGTCCTGGGATCGAGCCCCGCATCGGGCTCTCTGCTCAGCGGGGAGCCTGCTCCCCCACTCTCTCTGCCTGCCTCTCTGCCTGCTTGTGATCTCTCTGTCAAATAAATAAATAAAATCTTTTTTAAAAAAAATTCCTTTGAAATCATCTAGGGAACAAATGTATTTCAAATTGTCTTTTAGCTGCTGTTCCACAGGACATGGAAATTGGGAGGGTTTCCTCTAAAAACTATAGCAGAACACAACCCAAGCATATGTGGTTATATTATTTAACTACACAGGTTATTTTTCAACTATTTGATATGCACAACTTTTAAAATTGAGGGACTGTGAGCAACTAAAACTAAAAAGCTTTGGCCAATACAATTTATTCATTATTTCCATCTAAAAAGCTTTATTTTCTGAACATCGGGCAGAAAAATGTAGACGTTTTCTTCCTTGCAACAAGAAAATTAGCTTAAAAACTACTTCATTAATACATCATGGACATTTCACTCTGATTTGTTTAAAAAATCACTCTTCCAAATTATTTATAAACAGCATTTTCTTCACGCTTCTCCAAGATTTATTTTATCTTACCTTCCTAAGCCACTTTCTCAGAGTTTCTGCCCGGGTCTTTCGAGGGCACAGCAGCCCCCTTCTTCGGGGCCATGCCTCCTTTCCCCCAACACCACTGAACACTTCTCCAGAGCCCTGCCCACCCCCTTCTCACGGGCAGGCGCACTTCCCAGTACCCTGACTGGGTACACCCGCTGCGGGCTTCCCACTAAAGCTCACCAACAGCCTCCTTGCCGAACACGATCATACAATCAAGAGGTGAAGAAAATGAGTATGGAAAAGGGCCTCCGGGGCACCGGGGCCGGGTGACCGCCCTCCTGCCTGTCCAGCTCTCACCCCGCTGGCATCTTCAGTTGCCTCCCCCCCCTCCCGTGCTGGGCCTGACGCTCGGGCCAAGTGTGGCGTCAGCCTTCTGCCCTTCCCTTCCTCCCTCCTCAGAACGAAGAGCACCAACATGGAGTCACCCTCTAGTTCAAGGGCAGCTCAAACCTCTCTAGCTGCATGACCATTCTTTTGGATTTCTAAAATATCACTTGCTTAAAAAAATAATAATAAACGGTACAGAAGTATGTAGAATGCATTTTCAATGGGGTAATACTGCTCCCCCAAAGGGGTGAAAATGGGTTCTTGTGGTGGGCAGTGAAAACCCCCGTAGACGTTACAATCATCCGTGACCCTCCCCAACAAACTCTATTCCTTGGTACTAAATTTGGTGGCAGTCAGGAGGCAATTAGGAAAAACTTCTACAGACTTTCTTTGGGAAAGTGATGATGGAAACAAGGTTGAGAAGCACTGACCCCGTGAAAACACACAAGTCTCTCTTCACCTCCCCCCCCAATCCTACTCCTTTCCCAGAGACAAGCACCTATCTTCTGCCACTTCTCCCAAGGGCATACATACATTAGGTGAAGCAAGTAGAAAATAGCGCCATTATCGGACGGCCTTCACAGGCACCAGCCCTGAGGGCTTTCGCTTTTTAACAGGAAGGGAGATGGGAGATCAGATGAAGGCCTGCTGGTTGCCAACAGCCTCCCCTCCCAGGCACTGAGGTCTGAGAAGTTCCCCCGCCAGCATCCTAAAAGGGGATACAGAGCAGCGAGGGACACCGAGCTTCCGAAACGTCAACAAGAGATCCCAAAGTACAATTCAGTGAAAAGGTGGGGGTGCCCCCTGCACGAGGGACAGTGATTATGTAGATACGTACAAGAACGGTCTGAGGGCCCTATGTATGCCCAGGGATGGTCTAGAATCTACTAAAGAATGAAGATGTGTCTTTCCCGTACACTCCTCACAGTGTGTTCTTACCACAGTGCGTGGTAAGACCTGGAGGCAGACAATTCCAGATCACTAGGCTCCCTGTTGCACGCCACCAAGATAATCTAGCATTACCCCAAACCCTCTAAGTACAATCATATTCAATGCAGCTCCCCTCTCTTTCAAGTGTTCCTGTGTCATGGATTTTTTATTTTTATTTTTTTAAGATTTTATTTACTTATTTGAGAAAGAGGGAGCACAACAGGGGGAGGGGCAGAGGGAGAGAGACAAGCAAACTACCAGCCCGGCCCAACAGGGAGCCCACCCCTGAGGCCCAATCCATGCACGTGATGTAGGCAGAGGGAAGGAGAGGGGCAAGCAGACTCCATGCTGAGCTTGGAGCCCCATGCGGGGGCTCGATCCCGCGACCCGGAGATCATGACATGAGCTGAAATCAAGAGTCGGATGCCCAACCGACTAGGCCACCCAGGAGCCCCAACAAATACCTATTAATAAGGTGTGTTAAGACATTTGCAAAATAATAATAATAACAATGTAGGGTATTTAAAATAAAGAATAGAGGGGGGAGCCTAGTTGGCTCAGCTGATGGGGCACACGGCTCTTGATCTCAGGGTTGTCGGTTCGAGCCCCATGTTGGGTGTAAAGATGACTTAAAAATAAAACCTTAAAATAAAATAAAGAACAGAACCCATGGGGACTATCACTGTCTTAATACAAGGACCAAATAGATTTCCATCTGAAATACCATGATGTGTCTTCCCTTCTTCTTCCTTATCCGCCATTCTTGGTCCATCATGGAAGACAATGAACAGGCTTTAACATTTTCTTACCTACCTTAAACCCCGCCCCCCCCCACACCTTTGCAAATTTTTAAAGTATTCATTCACATTATAGATACAACAAACAAGATGACAGGCCTTGAAGTCAAACTTTAAAAACTTCCCAAAACTGTGTTCCCAACTCTAGTGTGACCTAAATAAGTAACCTAATCCTGATGGCCACTTTTCTCACAGGTCGTCTTCCTTCCAGGACCACTAGGAGCATGAAGCCTGCTCCACAGGTAAAGAAGGGTGCATCTCCATGCCCGGCACATCGAGTTAATGCTCTCTTATGTGGGCTTGAGTACAGAGGTACAAAGCTTTCTATTAACCCAACCCCACCATAACCTGTTCACTTCATTGTCTGCAGTTCAAAAAGTTCCACGGGGACTCATCTGGGACACTGCCCATCACCACTCATCTCAAAGCTCACTCCCGCCTGTCTTCGCATCCCAAATTCTCCTTTTTCAGATTACTGCTGATGGAAAGGATGAAGTAACTACTTTTTAAAGAGCAGAAATTCTTTCTTATGGGGACAGAGGTGGGAATTCTAGAGAAAATCCCTTCACATTTGGGATAAAGAGGTCAAGGTAGATTGGATGCCTTCATCAAGGTCACTACAGAATCTGAGACTCTATGGTGTGAACAGTGCTAAAGATCTGATGGGGAACGCTTATATATTCCAGAGCTATGGAAAACCACATTTGCCTCAGGTAAACAGGAAGGACACCTAAGAGCTTTTTTCCCCCAACTGAAACTCTAGAACTCAAAGTTAACATCCTTGCTGGTGAGCTTCGAGAAACCAGAGAAAGTTTCAACCTTGTGCCCCATGTCGCTCTGCTGTGCTTTATCCAAATGAACCTTTGTGAGCAGACTGCCATTCAGCTTCACGTGGATCCTCTCGCCTACAATTTTGCTTGGAAAAACCAAGTCCTCCAGGATTGCACCATGCACGGTGTCAAGGTGCGGATTCTGGGATGCTTTTGCTCATTTTTTGTATGGCTTTTTTCAAGTTGGCTGAGGCGGAATTCTCTGAGCAATAAAGACAACATAACATGCTTCCCAGTGAACTTTTTCTCCAATTCACAGACTAGCCAAACTTGGATTTTCTGGAAAGATTTCAGTTGAGGAATGGAACAAAGATGATAAGAACCTTCCAACCACCGCCAACTTCAATTTCCTTGGCTGCTGTTATATTCAGCTCCTTTAGCTGGGCTCTGAGGTCCGAGTGCCTCTCCAGCTCAAGGAGGGCCTGGTAGATGCCTGCCGGACTCAAACTCATCTAGCTTCTTGCCACCGGGCCTCAGGATCTTCGTGTGGAACTGAACATGGCCTTCTCCTTGGTGAGAGCACTGGCCTAGGAAGAGCCTATGACCATTTTCAAAGTCGAGTCCTTTTCTCAGAGGGACAGCCGGACCTTCAGATCAACGTATCAGCATATGGCACCAGCACAATTTTCTCTCTCCAAGTATGTATACTCAAATAAATACAAAGACATTATGACTCAATATGCCAATACTATGAAACTGACAAAGCTTTCGAAATAACCTAAGAGGAATTGGGCCAGTGCCTAAAGCAAACAGCATAACTAATAAATGATTGAGAAAATGCACAAAAAATAGAATGTCAATTTTGTCTTTTCTATCCAGAAACTGACCTTCAGACTACGCTAGAATATACATAGTCCAAAGTTGGACTTGACCCCAAAAAACAAATAATCCCGTAAAAAATGGACAGAAGACACGAACAGACATTTCTCCAAAGAAGACATACAGATGGCAAACAGACACATAACAAGATGCTCAACATCGGTCATCATCAGCAAAATGCTAATTAAAGCTACAATGAGATACCACCTCATGCCGGTCAAAATGGCAAAAATCAAAAACACAAGAGACACAAAGTGCTGGGCGAGGACGTGGAGAAAAAGGAGCCTCTCTGCACTGTTGGTGGGAATGCAAACTGGTATAGCCTCTGTGGAAACCAGTATGGAGGGCCTCAAAAGTTACAAATAGAGTTATTCTATGATCCAGTAATTGTGCTACTGGATATTTACCCGAAAAATACAAAAACACTAATTCAAAGAGATACATGTACCCCCATGGGTATAGCAGCATTATTTACCACAGACAAAGTATGGAAGCAGCCCAAGTATACATCCATAGATGAATAAAGACATGGTTGTGGCACCTGAGTGGCTCAGTCGGTTGAGTATCTGCCTTTGGCTCAGGTCATGATCCCGGGGGTCCTGGGATCAAACCCCACATCAGGCTCCCTGCTCAATGGGGAACCTGCTTCTCCCTCTGCCTGCTGCTCCCCCCTGCTTGTGCTCTCTCTCTCTCTCTAATAAATAAATAAAATCTTTAAAAAAAAAAAAGTGATATACACACATGCACGCACGCACGCCCGGTAGAATATTATTCAGCCACAAAAAAAACAATGAAATCTCACCATTTCCAATGATGGAGTAGAAAGTATTATGCTAAGTGAAATAAGCTATTCAGAGAACTTAACTGTGTGAAACAAAAACAAGAAAAAAAAATGAGCAAAGGGAAAAAAGTTAAAGACACAATCCAAAAAAAAACCCAGACTCTTAACTATGGAGAACAAACTGACAGTTACCCAGGGGGGAGTTGAATACTGCACACTTGCAACTAATACAACACTGTATGTTAACGAACCTGGAATTAAAATTATAAAAATAATAGTAAAAAGAAGACATCTAAAATAAATACATAAATAAAAGTTGGATTTTGAAATTTCAAATCTCAACAAGTAGGAGTAAGCCTAGAGTCTGGATTCCCAGAAAAATCTAGACTCAGAAAGAATGATGAACAAAGATACACATATTAATAAACAGCTCAGTGCATGAGAAACCTCGACAAACCAAAGTAACGGGAACCCAGATGTGGGGGCGCTGCTCCCTGACCCCTACCAAAAGGCAACGGCCTCTCTACTACAGGCCGAAGAACCTGCTGACATGCTAGATGGGCTCCTGGAGAGAGGGTGTGCAGGGACGTGGGGAGCAGGCACAAAGGGGAGGCAGTCACCCATCACCAGGGGCCACATGCCTATGGCAAGCCACGTCCAATGTGCCTTCGCCCTCTCCGTGGGGGCAGCACAGGCTTCAGTCCTCTTGTACCTCTAGAGCGCGTGCCTGGTGCATCTGGCCCACAGTGGGTACTCAACAAATGATTTTTCATCCACTGACAGTAGGACCCAACTAGAAAAATGCTACAGATCTAAAGGTCTATCTTGTTTTGGAAAGGCATCTGCATTTGAATGCTGGTGGTTTTTATAGGCGCCACATCTCCTTGATCTACCCATCTAGTAATCTTAGATGGATCACTAGGGACATATTTGTTTTACTTTCTCATAAAAGTCCCTATGTCTATGGCACTCCTAATGGTCAGCTTAGTAACTTGAGAAGCAGGGCCTGCTCAGAATCAACAACCGTGCCCACTGTGCCGATCTACGTCAAGGCAGGAGGAGCTCCCAGGGTTATGTATCTTGAGCCTTATATTTACATCTGCTCTCTTCTGGGTTTACATACATATATATAGAGAGAGATTTTTTTTAAAGATTTATTTATTTGAGAGAGAGAACACAAGCAGGAGGGGGAGAGGGAGAGAGAATCTCAAGCGGACTCCACGCAGAGTGCAGAGCTCAACGCGGGGCTCGATCTCGCGACCCTGAGATCAGGACCTGAGCCGAAACAGGATCGGCTGCTCGACAGACTGCACCACCCAGGCGCCCAAGTCTCTTTGATTTTGGTAACAAATGAACAACAAGCAACCTGGAAACACTGTTGGGACATACTTATTAAACATATGGAAAATTAAACGGAATAGCTCAAAGGAAGCAAAGTTGAGATTCAGGAAATCATAGCTTAATAAATTATTCCAGATACATATAAAATCCTGCAGCAAGTTCTAGAACTAACTAAAGTCATGCATACTCGGTAAGCTAAACAACTCTGTCTAAATAAGCTAATGCTGTCTTGGTCTGCAGAGGTACACCATTCTTTATAAAATATTAGTGCTTGTCTTCTGTGCTTGATGACAACAGCTCTAGGAGGTAACCCAGGAGAGGATTATGTACATACAACAGGTGTGAGAGGAGTATGTGAACTAGAAAATGTTACGCGATCCTTGCCGCCCTGACTTTATAAAAACAGAAAACCAATTTGCCAAAGCAAGGATTAGACTCCTTTGACATGAAGGTGCCTCATCTACCTCATCCCAGTGATGAAAACAGAATGAGTCCGTGCCCTGGAGTCAAACAAAGGAGTTAGTTATAATCCCACTGGACCCTAGCAGGTTCAGCCATATCCGTGGCGTGACTGTGATCAGTTCTGAGTGCCGCACTCTAAATAAGAGAAGCCACTGACAGACGGACGTCAGTTTCCAGAAGAGGGAAACGAGAACAGAGGAGAAAAATCATCCACAGCCCATAAGGAGAGACTGGGCAGCCAGGAGTGGCTATATAGAACCCAGAAGGGGCTGTGGGGGCAACAGAAGAAACAGGCTAGCACCATCTAAACTTTTAGATGAAAATCATATAGGGGTGCCTGGCTGGCTCAGTCAGTGGAGCATGCAACTCTTGATCTCGGGGCTATGAGTTCAAGCCCCATCTCTGGGTGTGGAGATTACTTAAAAATAAAAATCTTTAAAAAAAAACAAAAAAACAAGTCCCATAGAAGAGGAAGTCCATCTGTTCTGAATGGCACGCTGGAACTTCTAGGGAGCCGTACTAGATGCATGTAGGGATGGAGAGCGCACGGGACTGCCAGCCAAGCACAGGTGCGGGAGAAAGCCTGCTGGAGAACATTCTCTTGCTTCGGAAGGAGGCCAGCTGGGTCTTGAATTTGATGCTGCTGCAGAAATCCTGCTGAAAGGGGACTGTCCCTGAAGCCCCACCGGCAAAGTAGATGAAAACAGAGATGCTCTTCCGCGCTTTGTTTCCTTCTGCTCATGTCTAGGACCTGAGGCTCCACCTGGCTCCCCCGCTCATCAGACCCGCAGGCCTCCGGGGGTTTTTACTGCCGTCTACATCTTCAGGGACTTGCATCCTTAGCAGGCATGTCGGGGCCTCCCACATAACCTGTGAGGGGGCACGTGGACAGCCTGAAGCTGTCCTTTGTTTCTGTAATCACAAGGGACATCATGGCAGTGACCTTTCCGTAGCTGTGGAATGCGCACTCATTCATCAGTGATATAGCAAGCTTGCTTCGTAGGATGGGTCTTGTGACCCGAGGGGGCATGAAATTCACCTCCAAGGCCCCAAGTGTACACTGTGCTTACAAGGAACTCACCTCCATGGACCCGGGAAAACGCCCTCTGCTCCCACATCGCTTCCCACAGTTCCGAGTGCTCCCAGCCGCCCTCCCCAAAGGTGCATCACACACCCACCCACCCCTCACTCAGAGCTCCTGATGGGCCGCGGGAGGGACGGAGGCCGAGGACAAGCAGGACCCCAGCCTTTCAGGCAGCCCTCAATACATCGGGAGCTCCTGCTGGGGGCCCAGCTAGATCTCAGCTCATGAATGTCCAACTACAGTCGAGGCTGTCCCTTCGAGAGCGCTGGCTTTACAGCACTAGTAAAGAGCAGAGCTCAAATACCTCACCTGAAGCACAGGCTAGACGCTGGCTAGTGAGAGGTCACAGGAGTCTTCCAGAGACCTTAACTGTGCAAGATACCAGGGACTTTTTCTCCCCAGTGAGAATTAGATACGAAATTTCCATCAAAAAGCAGAAAGGAATTTCACATTTCCTCTTTTTAAAAATTTTTTATAACTTACATCATGAAATAGCATATGAAGATACAGGACTCTCAACTTGCTGAGACCCTAACTAAGTAAAAAGGTTTTTGGTTCACTTTAATGGGGAGTATGAAAAAAGATGAAGTCGAAAGTAAGGTTCAAACACCTTCATGTGACCAAATCCTATGCAAGTGCCACCAAAGACAGGATAGATACAAACTAGTGTCCAAGCTTCTTACATACTGAAACAAAAAAGGCAATAGTTACAAGATTGACAGAGTTCCTAAAGAAAAAGAAAAGTGTGACCACAGTTCCCTTTTCCAGTCCTGAAGTCCAGGAGGCCCCTGGGACGAGGTCACACCTGGATGAGGCTAACTCCACATCCTACCTGACTGTAACGCAAGCTGAGAGCAGGGGACAAAGGTCTCTCGGAGGCTGTGTCCCGCTAAAGACATCCAGGCACAGGAACAGAATAAACCCAACTCTGCATCCCTTCCAGATCAAGGGCCAAGGGAATGAGGAGAGTGAGCGGCACACAGGCAGCCACGGGGCCTCGGCAGGACAGAGCAGAGAGAAGCAGCTGAGTCAACGGCCTGTTTGGCCGGCCTGGCCCATCTCCTCCCGCAGCCGCGGCCGTAGCCTGTACCCTTGGCCCTCAAAGCTCCTCAAAGCTCCAGGAAGACAAGGTTGGGAGCAGTTGCACCCTTTTCTCCCAGGAGAGGGCGAACCCAACAATGGCACGGGAGATGTCTCCCCCACCTCACTTATTTCCCATCCTCTTCCGTGTTCTTCCCCGCTTTCCCCCGGAACCTTCTTCCCTCCATGGCCTCAGTCACACTCACCCTGTGTATTGAGCCCTTCCCCTTACTTGGTCCATCAATGGGCACCCCCCCATCTTGTCTGAAACAAGTGCACCTTTTTTTCCCCCAAGTAGAGTTGACACACAGTGTTACATAGTTTCAGGTGTCCAGCACAGTGATCCCACTTCTCTAGTCATTATGCAACACTCACCACGACAAGCACAAATATGTATATGTATTTTAAGTAATCTCTACACCCATCCTGGGGTTTGAACTCACGACCCCAAGATCAAGAGTCGCACGCTCTTCCAATTGAGCCAGCCAGGCGTCCCAACAGGCACATCTTTGATTAAACCTACTGCCAGTTTCCAACA
This sequence comes from Potos flavus, assembly GCA_028534135.1. Classification (NCBI taxonomy): domain Eukaryota; kingdom Metazoa; phylum Chordata; class Mammalia; order Carnivora; family Procyonidae; genus Potos; species Potos flavus. The sequence goes on along the minus strand of CM052900.1, from coordinate 94,764,575 downwards.
CTGTCCTGTTTCTCTTTCATTTCATGACAAACCTCTCCATTTAGTACTTCTTCCAAACGCCTCTGGAAATTTACTCCACTGAAGACCATCTCTCACAAGGTCACCAGGGACCCCCTTAGTAGCCAAATCCAGTGGTGTGTTTCTGCAGCACCCCAGAAAACCCCTCCAATCTCTCCTCCTGTGGCTTCTTGTTAAAGGACATCCTGCCCAAGCTCTGCTCTCTGGCCTGCCTGCCTTCTCCCCTTCCCCTTGGAAGCTGCCAATTCTCCCTGAGTTCTGGCTTCTGATTCAAACAGTGAAGAGCATGGGCTCTGGAAGCTGAATGCTCAGGCCGGAGTCCCAGCACCCCTGTTCCTCACCTGTAAACCAGAGATCATTAACGGTGCTTACATCAGAGAGTTGTTGGGGAGAATCAATGACTTAATTCATGTAAACATTAAGAAATCAATAAATGTCAACCCTTATCCTTCTATCTGTGCTTTGCTGGCCATTCCTGTCTGGATACCAAAAAGATTTCCTCCTTTAAATTCAATATATCATACAGAATAATCACTTGACACTATTCGATAGCCATTTTGATAAGAAATCATTCTGATGCTGCCTAGGCTTTCTATTTTAAAAACCACTCATTATCTGGGGCACCTGGGTGGCTCAGTTGGTTAAGTGTCTACCTTCGGCTCAGGTCATGATCCCAGGGTCCTGGGATTGAGCCCCATGTTGAGCTCCCTGCTCATTGGGGAGTCTGCTTCTCCCTTTGCCCCCCCCCCCAGCTCATTCTCTCTCTCTCTCAAATAAATAAATTAAAATCTTTAAAAGAAGAAAAAAACTACCTGGGGTGCCTGGGTGGCTCAGTCGGTTAAGCGTCTGCCTTCAACAAAGGTCATGATCCCAGGGTCCTGAGATTGAGCCCCACATTGGGCTCCCTAATCAGCAGGGAACCTGCTTCTCCCCCTCTGGTGCTCGCTCGCTCGCTCTCTCAGATAAATATTTTTTTAAAAAGCCTACTCATTATCAAATAATCTGTAAAAGATGCCCCCACCTCACTCTGTTACCAACTCTCACCTGAGTGGTGGGGTGGCAGAGAGAGTAGGTGTCACAGATGTCAGTGACTCGTGACTTGATAATAATGAACTAAAGCAAGTGACCTGAATTTTGACAAGGCCACTCTGATATAGTTTTTTGTTGCTGTTTTTTTTTTGTTTTGTTTTTATCATCAAGAGGAGAAACACCTTCCCTTTCATAACTTTGGTGGAAAGTATAAACTGATTTTTCTAGAGAGCCATTTGGTACTACCTATAACACTTATAAACGTTGGGTCAAAAGTTATGCACTTTTCTACACAAGTGCTTTTGAAGGAAACATCCACCAGAAGAGAGGTAACGAATCAATAACGGGGATCCATACAATAGACTCTGATTCAGTTCTAAAATGGTCGACTGATATTCAGAATTGCACAAGTGGCTGGGTGGTGTAAGAGATACAGGATACTTTCACTACTTCTATATTTTGGTACCGTCTGCATCCTTCGCAACAAATATTTCATTCAAAATCAGAGTACAAAGAGAAGAGGTTCTCACAGGCAAGGAAGATGGCACCATACAGAGATGACGTGTCAAAAAGTCACGGGCTCCACAGGGATTTGGCCCCAGGTCTGACTCCAAGGCTACGTCTTCTCCTCCACTAGATGTTCTCCTACCCCCACCCTCCTAAACAAGCCCAGATGGGCATCCTCTGTGCTGTGCCCAGAGCCTCCAGCCCAGAGAGCTGTGCTGCCTGCTGGAGGAGAATTAGCCAGCAGGCTTAGACTCTGTGGCTTCCCACCAAGTCCTTTCCGCTCCCGGAGAAGCAAGGGTGCATCCGAAAGCCCCTTCCACCACCACCACCGCATCAGACTGAGGCACCATGAACAGGCTGCGGAGCTCGAGAAAAAACACGGACTCAAACCAGCCCATGGGGAATCTGCAGTCTCAAAGGGCGTTGCCAGTATGGTTCAAGAGTTCATAAGAAGATATTTGGCAGAGATGTCTCAGACTAAAAACACTTTAACTCCTCCACTGGCCCCTATAAAAAGAGCCTCCTACGACACGCATGTTTTAGAAGGTGCTGTAAGACGGAATGCAGGAAAGGGTGTCAACAGCGGAGCGGTCACTGGAAAGAGGAAAAGAAGAAAATTTAAAAATCAAGCCAAGAGAGGAAGAAAATTCAAAATGAAAGCCTGGCTGGCAAAGCACACCAGCACCCATGCGTGTGTGGGTGTGTGGGTATGTGGGTGTGTGGGTGTGTGTGTGTGTGTGTGTGTGTGTGTGTGTGTGTGGCCAAGGTGGGGTGGGGCTGAGGGACTGATACAACATACAGGTCTCTCAGGAAAGGTAAGGAAAAAGCAGAGATTAATGCCCTCCAGTCTTCAGAGCAGAGAACGGGCCCATTCAGGGGAAGGGATGTGGCCATCTGTGAATTCTCGAGAAAGGCCCTAGAGTTCCAGCTTAGCTGCAAAGGGCCAAGGACATGGACAAGCTCACAATGTGATGTTTAACATAAGTATAATTTCTATACTCGATTAGAACCATGATTGCTGTTGCTATTTTTGCATTCAAAGTGGAATCACATGTTTGAATTAGGAGAGACTTACTACACATGGTACTGATTATTTTCTCTCCTATTTCCTCCCATGTGAAACAAAAGGAGGGAAGGCAAACTGCACTAGGGAAGCACACACTTGCTCCCCTAGTTCAGGGGGGCGGGGGGGGAAGGGAGTTAGAAGCAGGCTCAGAGGCTTGGGGCAATGAGGAAAGATCGGTGTCCAAACATTTGGGAAGAGGAAACAATGAAATTGTAGCCAGCTCTCCATGGAGCCACTCCACAACTAGGATCCCCCGGAAATTTGTGAGGGAGGAGAGGAAAACGGCCATAAATGCTTAGGCTGTGTCTGACCCAAAAGAGTCCTTCCAAGCCCACAGACCTCCTCTTTTTTCTGCACTCCTGCCTCCAATTCCCTGGCCTGCCCACTGCAGACTGCTGGGAGCATCACACCCTGAAGCTTCCCTCCGCCCGAGGAAGATGCTGAAGAAGGCCCCTCCCTACCTCACGAAGGAAAACTAAGACTAAGTCTTCTGAGCTCATGGACCTCACACAGGTCTAGGTGGAGCCTCCATCAGACCATTTAAAACAGAAGGCCTCCAGTGACAGCCAAGATTTCCACACAAAGAGGTCGGGGCGTCTGGCTGGCTCAGTTAGTGGAGCTGTGACTCTTGATCTCAGGGTTGTGAGTTCTAGCCCCACGTTGGGTGTAGAGAGGACTTAGAAAACTAAAATCCTAAAAAAGAAAGAAAGAAAGAAAAGAAAGGAAACACAAAGAGGCAAATACGTTTGTCAGTCCACTGTGGGGGAATATGAGGCCTCTCTGAAACCAAGAAAAGAAAGAGCTCTCTTATCTTGTTTAACAGAAATCGACCTCTTAAGAAAAAGCCAAACAAGAACATGGCCAGAAAGCGAAGCCTCTAGCTCTACACATACTTAAGTCCCAGGCTCTGAGGGCAACGTGGACAGAAAGAGAACAGGGTTAGAAGCCCTGGGATTTCACAGAGGGAGCACAGGCCACCAGGGGAAGGAGTCTTGGATAAGGACTCCAGGGACAGATCCTATTCCTGACACAGAAGCGAAACCGAGAGATACTGCTTGGCATCGTGGTCCCTTTTCTGCCAAAAGCCTCATTCAGATACAAACAGATTCCTGAATGAACGTCCAGTCCAAGTCTTGGAGATAATCTCAGTATCTAGAAGATAAGAGGAGCTCGGACTGAACCGAACCCACAGGGAACCAGCCAGCAAAGTGGAACAGTGGCTCACATTTACATAACGCGAACCTCTAGTTCCCGGCATGATGCTCGACACTTTCCATGGATTGCCCACCTTACTTACTTCTCCCAACAACCCTATAACAGCCCTCCCAACATCCTTGTTTTGCAGATGAGACCCAGGTTACTTGCCCAAAGGCACCAAGTCAGGGGCAGAAGCAAGATTCCACATTCTTAGCCACCAGGCTCTGCTTTCTCATGACAAGAACCCAGAGAAGATTAACGGCCATCTTCGAGTTAACTGGAATTCCTGTGGTCATCCGTTTTCATAAAATTTGCAACATATTTTGGAGCTTTTAGAACGAATGACGTCTCCTCCCCCTCCCCAAACTGCATAAGCCTCAGGCCCCCACAGACAACCGGGATCTACTCTGGGCCCAGGAAATCCTTAGCCAAAACCTGAGCACGAGTACATACAAGGAACAGCTAAAAGCCCTCTATGGCTAGGAATTTAGAGTTAAGAAGAACCAACCATGTGGGATATACGCCATAGGAGTCTAATGCCTAGAAGAAAATGAAACTTGCCAAAAAACTAAGGACAAGCCCCCTCCCACCACCTAATCGCACTGAGAAGGTGAGTAAAGCATCTTCTCATTCTCCTGGGTATAACGGTAGCTGGTTGAAAAATCAAAACTATCCAATTGTGCTTCATTTTTTTAAAATGTTACAGATAACAATCATGGTTCACAACACACTTTTAAGTGAAAACACTCGCTAGCCCCCATGATCCCAACGTGGAAAAGAAACAGTCCGGGGAGAAAGGATGTGCCCCTGGTTGATGACTGTAGCAGCAAGATCTTCCTCATCAAGCTTACTTTTTTTTTTTTTTAAGTAAGGTCTACACCCAACGTGGGGCTCCAGCTCAGGACCCCGAGAGTCATATGCTCCACCGACTAAGCCAACCAGGCCCACCATCAAGCTTATTTTTGAAATCTAAAAAAGTGGATAGAGACAGACATATAATACAATTTCCACAAAGGAAAGAGTGTAAAAAGCTGTGGGTTGGAGCGCCTGGGTGGCACAGTCGGTTGGTTGGGTGTCCAACTTTTGGTTTTGGCTCAGGTCATGATCTCAAGGTGATGAGATGGGGCCCCACAGTGTGCTCAGCAGGGAGTCTGCTTGAGATTCACCCTCTCTGCCTCTCCCACAAGTGCTCTCTCTCCCTAAAAGGAAAAAGGAAAAAGAAAAAGCTATGGGTCACAGGACAGTGAGCTTCATAATCATCTTTGTTAAAATTCCAGAGTAAAGAAGTTTCAGCATTTTAAAGAGGAAAGCATGGTACCCCTTCTCAAGTTAGCAAATGTATTTTCTTTAACCGGTTTGGTCAAGGAGGGGCATGCGAGTATGTCCCATCCCCCACCGTCAGCTGAATGACCACTCTGCAGGTGTTCTTTGGGAGATGCTGGCACCCCACAGGGCCTTCCAGAGGGGATTTCTACTGTTCCTAATTTGGGAGTCTAAGAAAGAGCCTCAGGGGCAACCCTCTTCAGTTCCCTCCCACCTCAGCAGCTTTGTACTATCACTTTGCCATCGCTCAATAAACTTTGTTTGGTGCCTGGGTAGCTCAGTTGGTTAAGCGGTTAGGCGTCAGCCTCCGGCTAAGGTCATGATCCTAGGGTCATTGGATCAAGCCCCATGTCCGGATCTCTACTCAGTGGGGAGCCTACTTCTCCCTCTCCCTCTGCCTGCTGCTCTGCCTGCTTGTGCTGTCAAATAAATAAAATCTTTATTTTTAAGATTTTTTAATTTATATATTTGACAGAGAGAGACACAGGGAGAGGGAACACAGGCAGGGGGAGTGGGAGAGGGAGAAGCAGGCTTCCCGAAGAGCAGGGAGCCCGATGTGGGGCTCGATCCCAGAACCGTGGGATCACGACCTGAGCCAAAAGCAGACACTTAATGACTGAGCCACCCAGGTGCCCCAATAAACAAAATCTTTAAAAAATAAATAAATAAACCTTGCTGTGCTTCCCTCCAAAAAAAAAAAGAGCTTCAGCAACAACAAAGGTAATAAGTTTTCTAATGTAAGTAATAAAACAAACTGAAGAAAAACAAGCTGTAAAAAACTGAAAACAAGCTGATCCTTCTAAAATATCACACTGCACTACAGAATTCTTTTACAATGAATACTCTGAGTTGATTTCCAGTTTTTAAAGATAGTAAAATCTACTCCTGATGGAGAAATTCATTAAACATATATTGAGCACCAACTATATGCCAAGTTATACTCTAAAATATAGATCTTGATATATTTCATCAATGAATAAGACTGGAACCCTTAGGGCTGGTGGAAAGAGACAGTAAACAAAAGTTGTGAATTAAAAACCTACTTCTGGGGGACCCTGCATGGCTCAGTAAGTAGAGCATGGACTCTTGATCTTAGGGTCATGAGTTCAAGCCCCACAATGGGTGCAGAGCAAAAAAAAAAAAAAAAAAAAAAGAGCTAAAGCTAAACTCATCTACGTTCTCACCATGATGCTGGTGCTCTACTAGCCAAAGAAGACAGACCACCTGAGGGTACAACTATAGCTGGAGTCCACCATCACCCTGGGGTTACCTTGATCACGAACGCTCTTGAAGCAACTGCTTGTCCGAAGGCAGGCAGGCTGGCAGAACTCGTGGGACATTTGGTCCTATTTAATTAGTGTATGACTGTTTTACTTACTCTTCGGTGATTTACAATTTTAGTAGTAAGTCTTCCGACATGGTTTTTAGCTGCTGAGGGCTACCATTTTGTAACCAAGAAGATTCTGTGAGAAGCTACTTTGCTCAAATCATACATTCTATGTGAGAAGGAAACGGTGAGAACATGCATTCCAATCCCATCCTTCTTCTTAATAGTTCAGATAGACTCCCCCCTAAAAACATCCTGAGGTAAGATCACTTCAGCTCGACCCACCTCTCCACAACTCACTTCCTCCACTTTCCCTGGGACCTCTCCACTCCCACCCCAGTGGGGAGCATGCTTCAGTGCGTCCTCAACTTTACAAGGAACTACCCTGGCCCCAACATCTTGTTCAGAGCCAAGCATCAGGAGATGCTGTGCTTTCCTTGAGGACCTGTCCTGTTTTCTCACAGCTTAAAGGGCACAGAGGTGTTTTCCTTCTCATTCTGGTCCCCAAGATGCAGTCAAGGGTCTGGCTCACCCTGCAGAACACATGCAAGACCTTACTACTTTATGAGTGTCTACCTACCCCACTGAACTATCTACACCAGTGTCTGTACTGTCCCTGACCCTACTACTCTATTATGATCTTTGTAGATAAAGTTACTGCCTCTAGTTGTTTAAAGATGTTGTTCAGAGTCCATGCTGAAGGATTCTACTTTTTTAGGCTGTTTTCAAACTTCTTGCCTATTAAAAAAATATATGTTTGACATGTTTTGCCACGTACTATCATTTTGTCAAATAAGTATCTTTTTTTTTTTTAAGATTTTATTTATTTATTTGACAGAGAGAGAGAGAGATCACAAGTAGGCAGAGAGGCAGGCAGAGAGGAGGAAGCAGGCTCCCCGCTGAGCAGAGAGCCCAATGTGGGGCTCGATCCCAGGACCCGGAGATCATGACCTGAGCCGAAGGCAGAGGCTTTAACCCACTGAGCCACCCAGGTGCCCCTTGTCAAATAAGTATCTTAAGCTTACAGATTTTTCCCTGAAATTTTACTAATTAGAAGTACTTAAGATCAAAGGCTTCCTCAATTCATCGATGAACTGCTTTCACAGCTGGAATGTAATAATACCAAAGGCTTATTTAATAGAAATGGAATACTTACAGAGGCAGTGACAAGTCTAAGAACTAGATTACCGATTTTCTGTTACTAAGAACAGCTACAACAGAGTCACTGAGGACTTACTACAAACACGCACCTCAATGCAATGTTTAGGGGTGGTAACGATCATGCCCCCCATTTTACTGATTGGGAAACAAGGACAGAGATATCCACTAACTTGCCCAACATCATACAAGGCAGTAAGTGGCAGAGGGAGGACTAGAACCCGTGTCTGCTCAACTCCAAGGTCCATTCCACACTGCTTCCTGAGGAGGTTTCTATTTCTTCCATTTTGTTGCATGAAGTTTCAAGGGGGGGGGGGGGCGAGAACACCTTACTTTAAGCAACATATTGGTTATTACAATACATAAAGAAAAAGCAAGAAATCAAAAGGTGTCCGAACCAAGCAATGTTAAAATTCATGTTCCATATACCCACTCCACTGATGGCTCTGTCCTCAGTTGAAATTCAATATCTCATACAAAGCCTAGCAAACATGGATATTCAATTTCCAAGCCCAGAACAGATGAAAACAGCATTGCGTGAATAATCACAATGTCAAGAAGTGACAGGTGGACAGCAAAAGTGGGGAGGGTGGGGCAGACAACAGTGACTTCACTAAGAATATCCCTAAGCACTTCACTAAGACATCACTTTTAGAGTTAAAATTCTTAGAATATTCCAACTTTCTTCTGTGATCTTGAGCAAGACACACCCTGTCTAAGCTTCAGCATCCCAATCTGTAAATGATGTTGGATAGCCCCAGCAATCCTTCCCACCTCACGGGGCTGCTGTGCTGTTAAGATCAAAAGACTTCCTATGAAAGGGTACTGTACGAAGGGCCCATATAAATGAAGGAGGTTGTTAAAATATGGCTTTGCTGCTTAAAGGAATAAACTCACAGTTATAGAAACCGAAAGCTGTAATAACTTTCCAAAGGCTCTGAAAACTGAGGTTTTACTGTTTTAAAAAATGTATAATTATAGTGATCTAACCTCAGTCTCTGCATTTCCTTCGTCAGTCTGCTCAATAAAAAGTAGGAAAAGAGCAGAAGCTGCTTCATTAGTCAGCAAAAAGAAATTAATACCGATATTAACATCCAAGAAAAATAAGTCACTTGAAGGACTGCCAAAGTTATCGGGACCTCATTTACAATGCAAAAGGAAGAGACTCAACTGCTGTGGGCCAAGAATCACAAGGGCGAATTAAAATTAATGTGCCCAAGCCAGGCCAGGGTATCCCATCCAACAGTTTGGACTTGCTGATTCCTCAGAAAAGATTCCTAAAGCTCCATTTGTAAGCCTTGGAAAGAACCCGCACGATCAAACACAAACCACTTACTTTTCTGTCCTTTAAAAAAATGTTCAGGAGACTGTTTTCTAATAAGGGCAACACACTTGACAAGGTAAAGGGCCTCGACGTTCCAATTTTAGATTCGGGGACCAAAATCAACGCTTTGCTTCACCGATTGTTGAGAATTTATTAACAACTGAATTGTGATGCACAGGCTGTAACAAGGGTGAGAAGAGACAGAACTCTTCCTTGGGGTTTGACAACGGTGCGCTTCATTGCCTCTCGATAATTCACTCCACGCCGCATACACCCCCAACACTGGGCTGTTAGAGCTCCGACAGCGTACTCTACCAGCCGTCGGTCGGTGCAGTGGCAATTCTAACATGCTTCGGCTCCCGGGAGGTTAATGGGAATTAAACCACAGCAGCCCTCCTTTGTGGCGCTTTGGCCAGAACAGCAGAAAGGAGACAATGAGCGTTCTGTGCGCAGTTCCGCGCCGATTGGCTGCGCTCTCCCCCCAGAAACCCCTGATGTCATGGGCTTGGAATGCAGGGAGGGAGGGAGGGAGGAAGGAAGGAGAGGATTTGGGGAGGGGGACGCCTCTCATCTCTTTCCCAGACCAAAAGTCCCAAAGATAAACCCAGTGCATTCTTAGGCTAGGCAGTGGCAAAGCTGAGTTACCAGAGCCAGATCACTCCAAATTACAACCCGCCTCAGCAAATATACCCCGAACAAAAGCAACCCCACGAAAATATCCTTGATATCGGTAAAGTCTAATGTACTACAAACTTCTGTTTTTAGAAAAAATCTCCACTCTACAGCAGATATCACTCCCAAAGCGGCGCGCTCAAGCTTTGTCTGTTTTCTGCAGCAGCACAGCAGCAATTTGCCTCGAGGGCACCGCGTTTCGAAAACTGGGAAGGGTCCGGGGGTCCCTGGGGTCCGTGCACCGCTCAACAGTCCCCTCTCCGGGAAGAAGCAAGGAACAATGGGGGGCCCAGTTCGGCCACGTAGCCGCCTAACTTCGCTCGTGGCTGAACTCGGCCAGGGCTTGGGGAGGGAGAGAACGCTGGGTCGGCCAGCAGCCCGGGCCGCGGCGGACGGCGGGGGCTGCGTGCTGGGGCCCCAGCCGCGCCGACGGGCCCCACCTAAGGGCGAATGACCAGGCAGGAGCGCCCCCTTCCCGGAGGGGCGAGTCCTGCAGCCACGGTCTGGCTCCGGTAACTGCAGGCTGGCGCTGCGGGATTCCAGGAGCCCGGGAACTCACCGCCCGCCACCAGTCCCAGCCCGCGGCGCGGAACAAAGCCGAGAGAGGGCCCGGGCGCCGGCGCTTCGAGCCCGGGGACAGGACCGGGACGCGCGGCCACTCTCGCGCCGCCCCGACGTCTCCTCCCTGCAAAGCCAGACAGCCAAGGCGCGCGGAGGCGAAGCGCGGCCCAGCGCCGCCCCAGTCCCAGGGACCCCCGGGGCGGCGTCTAGCTTCCCACCCCTCGCCCAGGGCGGGGACGCCTCCACCCGAGCCCCGGCGTACCTTGTTCTTGACCTCGGCCGAGAGCCCGTAAGAAGGGCCCTTGTTGAAGTGGGTCATGGTGGCGGGAAGAGGCTGCGCTCAGCTCTGGGGGTTTCTCGTACTCGGCTTCCACGCTCCTGGCCCCGAGGAGTGGCCGCAGCGCGAGATGCTCGACGCTCGCTCCCCTGGGCGGCGCAGGAGACGCCCAGACGCGGCGGCGGGGCGCGGGCGGTGCCTCGGCGGCTCGGTCCGACTGGGTCCCGCAGAGCCTCCCGCTCCGCTCCCGAGTCCCCCCACGAACTGCCCCCACCTCCTCCCCCGGGCCTTCAGGGATTGGCCGACGGGCCGGGCCAATGGAGAGCCGCCTCGCGCTTCTCCGACGAGGGGGCGGGTCGGCCAACTGAAGGGCCACGGGCGCCGCGCTCTCTCCCCGCGCGGGGCTCGGGCCCCCGCCCCCGTCCTCACGCCACGGAGACCCGCGGCGAGGGGCCCCTCCTCCCAGCTGGGCGAAGGGCTGGGCGGCGCGGGTGGAGCCCAGGCCCGCGGACTGGAGCCGGCCCAGCCGCGGCGTCGGGCGCCTCGGGGCTTCCCAGCAGCCCAGAATGCACGTCAACTTCCAGGCATCCGCCGCCGCGCTCGGGGCTGGCCGAGGGAGGGAAGCCCACCAGGGTCTTTTTTTTCCCGGCTCCGCGCCCAGAGCGCTCTGATGCCGGGCAGGGCTCCTCCACCCGCTGCTGGGAACACCACGAGCAGCCTGGGAGCCCCTGTGCCAGAGCAAGGGCAGGGGGTGGGGCCCTCCTCCTACACCTGCTCCTTCCTCCCTACCTCGCCGCTTCCCACACCTGTTGGTCTGACCTCTACCCCGCTGCCGCCGCGGGAACAGTCAAGACTTTTGGCGAAATTTGAGCTCACACTGTCTCTAAACCTCTAAATGCAGTGCGGAAAAAACTGGGGACTGTGCCATGGCAAAGCCTGGGGCATTTCAAGTCCTTTTCTGGATTCGCACAGCTCCTTTTCACAAGCATCTTTATCCGGAATTCAGCTAGTCCAAACACCCAGGTGGCTGTTGCTCTACTTTTTAAATTTTATTATTAATCTACCGGCCTCTTTGAATAGGAGAACTTTGTATAGAGATAAGTATCCTCCTTTGAGCCAGAAGTGGCCTCCGTACTTCCATAGTTCTGCTTTCTACCCACCACTTTCTTTCCTCTGATCTCCAAGTAATTTGATACGTAGGAGGAAGGGAGCATAACTTTCATCATTCGCCTGGGCTCCTAGCACTGTACCAGATGTCTTCCAAACATTATCTCACTTACCCCTACCAACAGCTAGTAGGTAGACATCATATCCGTTGCAGAGATGAGAAAAATGAAACTCAGACGTAAGTATCCCGGCCAAGGTCTGCCCATCTGCAAAACTTCACCTCTTGCCATCACTTTCCTGGGCACACCTAGTACATGTTTCAACCCCTGAGATCCTAGTAGAAGAGTTTTGTTTCTCAAATCCCAGCTCCTGTGCCAGAAGAAATCCATGGAATCAGGAGAAGAGAAGCCAAACACCTTACCACAGTTGAACCATCCTGGAACAGAAAAGAATAAGGCAACTTTAAGAAAAAATGCAAAAAACGGCTATGGACTTTGGAATGACTGGGGTCAGAGGGGATGGGAGGGGGAGGCTAATAGGGAGGAAAGTGAATGATTTATATGTGATTGGCTCATTTAGACAGGTGGAAGTAATGATAATTAGGCCATTCTTCCCACACAAATGACACAATTGAGCCACAATTAGTGAGACAAGCAGTTTGGGCTGTTTTTCCAGTAGTGTTATAGTGGCCGTGTGTCATCCACAAAACCTCGCCCACTTTTCTTTTGAGAAGTGGTGGCCAGATTTGAGGTACGGTGGAGATGGAAAACATACAGTCACCATCATTTTAATCTACTTAAAGGTCATTCCTTATGGAGTGTTCAAGAACTATATTCAATTTTGTCATGAAAAACTTACAGACATAAAGGTGAGTTTTGTTTAATGGGAGTTATTGTTTAATAGGCACAGAGCTATAGTTTGGAATGATGAAAAAGCTCTGGAAATGGATAGCAATGATAGTCACAAAACAATGTAAGCATACTTAATGCCACTGTCTACTGACAAGTGGATCTTTTGAGACCCTTCCCTCTTTCTCCTCTTTGCTACCCTACCTGACCAAGCAACCACTGACTGGCTTTCTGTCTCTACATATCAGTGTGTGTTTCCTAGGATTTTATGTAAATGGAACCATACGTTGTGTATCCCATTTTAACTGGCTTCTTTCACTCAGCAAAATTACTCTGAGATTCATCCGTGTTGTAGTCGTATATATTCCTTTTTATTGCGGAGTAGTATTCTATGGTAAGGATATATCACAGTGTATATATATCCATCCCTTATTGAATATTTGGGTTTCCAGTTTTTCACTCTTGCAAATAAAGCTGTATGAACATTCATGTGCAAGTCTTTTTATGGACCTATGGTTTCATTTCTCATGGATAAATACAAGTGAAATGACTGGATCATATGAAAGGTATATATTTAATTTTTAAAGAAATTGCTAAATTTTTCCAGAGTGATCGTACCATTTTGCATTCCTATCAGCAGTATATAAGAGTTCCAGTTTCTCTATATCCTCACCAACACTTGGTATGATCAATCTTTTTAAATTTAGCCATTCTTATAGGTGTGAAGTGGTATCTCATTGTAGTTTTAATTTAATTAAATAAAATTAAAATAAATAAAATAAATTAATGTGCTGTCATCTATGTATCTTTTTCTCCAAGTGTTTGTTCGGTCTCCTGCCCATATTTTGTATTTTCTTTAATTTATCCCTGCCAGGCTAGATTTAGAAAATCCTAACAATAGGATGTGTCAGCAAATGCTCAAGTTTAAGTAAAATTTCACAGTACAAAATAGCCTCCAGGGTGTGTCCCAACAATCCTAAGTATTTTAGCTGGAAACGCCTTTAACATGCAGAACACTTTGAGCTGAAATAAAGGCTCTTAAAGAGGTCATTGCCCTTACAAATTCCCAGTTTAAGCAGTTGCTGGGGAGTTGTAAGAAAAGATTCTTTCACAGATACAAATCTGTAGGTCATATTGTCATGTATCTTGCTGTCAGGACAACAGGAATGTTTTGGAGGATACATCCTATAAACCCAAAGAACAGTTGTATTAAAGGCAGAGGGGACCCTAGAAGGCTCACAGGAGGCTAAGACTTCAGCGCCTACTCTGCGCTAAGCACCATTACAGCTGTACTATGGGGAGCGAGACTGTAAAACTTATTAGCCAAACAGGGATGCTTTTGAGGGTGAAACACGGCACTACTAATATTTTTTGTCCCCCCCAGTCCTGGTAAGTCTCCTTAGTAGTTTTCCTTTTCTCTCTCAAAAGTGTCCCTGTTTAGATAATAAATTATATGGTCACCCCACTTCTAGATATCACTCACAACAACCCTGTAATGGTAAATATTATCTACTCCCCTTTACAATCAGAAACTAAGATGCAGTGAGAAAGGATATACAACTTGGCCAAAGTCAAATGGTTCATAGAGAGCAGAACTGGGATTTGAAACCAGGCCTGCTTTAGGATTTCTCAAAAATCAACTTCCTCGATCCTTCAAGAATCTGAAATCAATCTTGCAAGGTACATCTCTGCTCTTTTTTTTTTTTTTTTTTTTTGGCTGCACTGCATGTCCTTTTGAGGAGTGCCTAGCACTCACTCCCTGTGATACTGTGAATCCGACGGTCACGTAGCCACCTCCTTCCGCACCAGAGGCAGGCCCGTGGCAGCTCTGTCAAAGGGTTTACCCCCTAAGGCACGGTTGCTGGTTTCAAGGAGGCCTGACCCAAGCTGGGTCCGCCACAGTTCTTTTTGGTGAACAAATATCGAAGTCGTATATTTTGGTTAGACAGAAAAGTAACTCAAACTGACTTAGACCAAAAAAAAAAAAAAAAGAGTTTTAGGCATGGCTGGATTCAGGCACCCAGTCACAGGGATCACAAGCCAGTATTTCCACATACCTCTTCCATTGACTCTCTTCCCCCTTGATGTCAAATTTACCCCCAGAAGATCCAGGCTTACATCTTAACCTTTCGGAAGCCACAACACAAAAGAGAGCATGACAAAAAAGTGAAAAATATCCCAACAGTTCCAACAAAAGTGCTAGAACTGAGTCTTCTTGGCCTGCGGTAGTCACCGACCCCTCTCTGCCACAATCACTCGGCCATAGGGAGGAAAGCTCTGACTGACAGGTGTGGGTCAGGTGTCTGAGATGCTGTGGGAGGTGAGGACGCAGTGGTCCCCGCAGCACAGGAGCTGAGAGAGGGAAGATGCACAACCCCAGAGGAAAATGGGAGGAAAGCGATATTGGCAGGCCAAATAAATGGGATGCCCCTGGCACATGCTCTTCCTGGGTGTACGTTAGTTAGAAGGGCCCCCTCACTTCCCAGGACACCTTTCAGAGCCCTGCACCTAATTTTTTTATTCATTGTTTTTAATTCTTTGTCCCAAAGATGACACCTAAAATTGTTTAAGCTCTAGCTCCCCCAAATCTGGAGCGACCCCATAAGGAAGTCATCCAGAATGCCACGCCCCCCTTCCCTGACAGCCAGGTAGGCATCGAGTTCTCACCAATTGCTTACCTAGTCTTTTCCTTCCCTTCTCAACAGCCTGAAATTGAGCTTCTTAACCTCTGTGGCCAGGGAATGACATCCTGACCCTAGTCTTCCTCTCCCAGATTCATCTTCAAAAATGATTTCTTACAGCATAGATTTTCTAAAAACAGTAAAAGAAAAGAAAAAGAAAATAAATTTAAAATAGAACTACCATATGAATCAGGAATTCCACTCCTGAGTATATACTCCAAACACGTGAAAGCAGGATCGTGTAGAGATATTGGTGCAATCGGGTTCACTGTAGCACTATTCACAATAGCCAAAAGGTAGAAGTTACCCAAGTGTCCATCAATGAATGAATGGATGAACAAAATGTGCTATGTACATTGAGGGGGTGGAAAAATTTTCCCTTCTTCCCTGCTAAGTTCTTCAACTGATCTATTAATTTAACTGATAGAAGACAGATTAACAGAGAAAAGCGAACTTAACTGCATACACATGGGAGTCCCAAAAAGATCTGAAGACTCGAAGGGCAGCCAGGTAATTGAGGTTTATAAAGTATCATGGACCTCAGGAAAAAGGTAAGGATCTGGGAAGGCAAAGGGAAGAAAGGCCATTCCCAGGAAGGCAGAGGAAATGCTTGGAAAACAAAGATTACCTTGTTACAGAGATAAGGTTAAAAGGTATCTCTGGTAAGAGTTCTCTTCCTGGTATAGGCCCCCTTTCCAATGTAAACTTAGGCAGTTGAAGGGAAGGTAAATAGCTTTTTCCTGAATCTGCTGGGTTTTGAATTGTTTTAGTTCAAAATAATCCTTATGCCGCGGAGACACATTTTGAGGTGGTAAAATCTGCTGCCCCTCCATATACGGTGGAATAGTATTCAGCCTTGAAAAGGAAGGAGGGTGTGCCTGGGTGGCTCTGTCGTTAAGCGTCTGCCTTCGGCTCAGGTCATGATCCTGGGGTCCTGGAAATGAGTCCCGCATCGGGCTCCCTGGTCGGTGGGGAGTCTGCTTCTCTTTCTCCCACTCCCCCTGCTTGTGTTTCCTCTCTTGCTGTGTCTCTCTCTGTCAAATAAGTAAGTAAAACCTTAAAGAAAGAAAGAAAGAAAGAAAAGAAAGAAAAGAAAGAAGGAAGGAAGGAAGGAAGGAAGGAAGGAAGGAAGAAAGAAAGAAAGAAAGAAAGAAAGAAAGAAAGAAAGAAAGAAAGAAAGAAAGAAAGAAAGAAAAGAAAGAAAGAAAGAAAGAAAGAAGAAAAGAAAAGGAAGGAGATTCTGACCCATGCTACAACATGGACGAACCTTGAGGACATTATGCTCAGTAAAATAAGCCAGTCACGAAAGGACAAACACTGTATGGTTCCACTTCCTGAGGTACCTAGGGTAGTCAAATTTATGGAGGCAGAAAGTACTATGGTATACGCCCTACTTAAAAGTCTAGTGGCTCTTCATTCGGTCCCAGGGCCATGCCAAGCTCTCCACTCACAGGGTTGCTGGAAGGAGGGTTTCAAGAAATCAGGTATGCAAAGTGCTTAATTATGTGGCAGAGTTACATAATTAAATAAATAAACAGAGTTACGTGCCTGGCACAGAATAATCGCTCAATAATTGGATGTTACTGCCATTATTATTACCATCCCATTATCTGGCCTCTCTATACATCTCCAGCCTGAGTCGTCGGGGCTGTTTCACACTTAGGTGTGTCTACATAAGCGGTTTTCTCTGCTTCTATTTGTTAACATTTATCCTTCAAAAAAAATCTTTAAAAAAAAATGTATTCTTCAAAATCCAACTCAAGTATCACCTTTTCCCAAAAGCCTTCCTAGTCTCACAAACCTCCAGTAGGTTTATTCGTCCCCTTTTCTTGTATCTGTGTATTCGATTTATGTGTTCACATGCCAATGTCTGTCCTAGATTGTGAGTAGATTTAGGGCAGAAAACTGTGTGCTGCTTCGGTCCTCAGTATGTTATATTGAGTTCGGCATATAGTTGCTGGTCAACACGTTTCCTCAATGAGAGACCATGCCAAACACCTTCTTACATTTCTTATCCCATTTAGTCCTCACAAAAACATTTCCAGGGAGATAGGACTGTCCTCGGTTTTTTCAGATGGAAGAAACAGACTCAGAAAGGTCAGTATCTTGTTCAAGGTCATACAGCAGTGATACTAGAACCAGAATTTATTTTTTTTCTGTTCACGAAACCCATGTTTTTCTTACCACACTATGCTACGTCATTATAATCCATAGTTTCCTCAGAGGTGGCATGTATATAGAAAACAGAAAAGAGAGAGCTCAGCTCTGGGATGGCTTAGATTTGGAGGGGGAAAAAAAAAAGAGATAGAGCAAATGACATAACTAAGTACAAAGAAAATCACTAAAATGAACTCAAAAGCAACATAGAAGAGAGAAGGTTTTTTTTAAAGATTTTACTTATCTTATTATTTATTTATTTATTTATTTACTGATAATATGGTTTTATTTATTTATTTAGAGACCGAGCCTAAGTGTGCAGGAATAGGGAGGGGCAGAGGGAGAGAGAGAATCTTAGGGAGGCTCCATGCCCATCCTGGAGCCCAACTTGGGGCTCCATCTCATAACCCTGAGATCATGATTTGAGCCAAAATCAAGAGTCGGAAGTTTAACCAACTGAGCCACCCAGGCACCCCTGGTTTTATTTACTTACCTATCTTTTAAGTAATCTCTTCATCCAACATGGGGCTCAAACTCACAACCCCAAGATTAAGAGTTACATGCTCTACCGACTGAGTCAGCCAGGCGCCCCAGGGCAAATCTTTATTATTTTTTTCCATAGAAGAGAGTTTTAAGGGGAAAGGTGAGTAACTACATAAAACGAAGATAAGAAAGGCCATTTTAGGGATGCCTGGCTGGCTCAGTCAGTAGAGCATGCAACCCTTGATCTCAGGGTCATGAGTTCAAGCCCTACATTGGGAGTGGAGTCTACTTTTAAAAACAAAACAAAACAAAAAACTATTTTACTTTTCACCATGGTCCTTCTCATGGAGAAGTCTCAGGACCACAGGTAGAGTAGAAATCTAATTATTGGGCAAGAAAGCATAGTGGAAGGAAGCAGAGAAGCCACACAGTCCTTAACAAGCAGGCAGCCGGGCTGAGAGAAGCAGGCAGGAGAACCCACAGGGGTACGAAGGAACCGAGGGGCCAGGAGCGCTGGAGAGATGAGAGTTCAAGGAGCCACAGGGGCTCAGAGGAGCTGAGGGAGGCAAGGGCTTCTTCTGGACTTTCGGAAACGAGGGCCAGCCACCTGTCCCCATCACCCACCTCCTGCCTCCATGTCCCCTTCTCTTTATCTCTTTCTTTCTCTTCATTCCCATATTTGTTCATGCATCACTCATTCTCTTTCTGTCTTCTCTCTCCTTTTACCTTTGTCTTGCCTCATTCCTTCTTGAAGCCCTAGTAATTTTATCCATTGTCATTCAGGATCAGAGAAATTGCTGTCCGTTGGCAGTTTGGTGTACAAAATCACACAAACGATTCACCAGCTGCCATAGAACTTGGCCGTCTGGAGAAGGAGCTTGGGAAGATGGGAGAGGCCCCAGTCAGGCTTTTCTAACATTCACAGGACTTTTATAGAATAATTTTGTGTGTGTGTATTGTGCTCATCTACATTTTTCTGGGAAAGGATCCTACTCCTTTCATTAATTCTCAAGAGGAAAAGGGATCAAGAAAGGTTCGGGATCTCACTGCCTTTCACCTCTATCAAATATAGCTGCTTAATTTTAGCTCCTTTATAATAAACTTGTGCTCTTGATTTTGATAAGGCTGTGGTTTAAAAGCTTCTGCTTGTAGGGAGTAGGATTAACATCCCGAAACTCAGCTCATGTCGAAGCACAGTTCCAGTGTCGCATTCCAATCTTCTTTGTTGCTTATCAAAACTCGCAGGTAATTTAAGATGGTATCAAAATACTAATGCAGTTTAATTCCTTTGTAAACTTGTTTACTCCAAAATGTAAAGGCCAGAGTTTCCTATTGAAATGCAACCCTTTTCACTCTAGGAGGCAGTGGGAATCATTTTCTAAGGGTCTAATTGTCTAAATTTCAGCACGTAGCACCCTTCTGACAAAGGAGAGTACTTCCAGATTCTGCCAAAAGTTGCTCAGCACCTGTTTCTTGAAATAAGTGTGTTTAGCTTTTGGCAATGAAGACATCTGGAAAATAGGCATTTCGTTCAATAATATTAAAAGCATTCAGACAGTAAACAGAAAACTAAACTAACAAGTTTTTTTTTAGTTTTCATTAGATTATAAACTCCAGAAGGGCGGGAGCCATTTCCCTTCAACATTGTATCCCCACATTTAATACACAGTAGCCATTCAATACATAAAGAAATGAAAAATAGCAAACTTTTGACAGAATGGATTTTGTGGAAAGCATTTTTTCCTTCCCTTTCTCTAGCTTTTTTCCAGCTTTGTTGAGATATAACTGACATAGGACACTGTGTATATTTAAGATGTTCAACATGTTTTTTTGATATGCTAATCTATTGTGAAATGAGGTTCATTAACATCCCTTACCTCACAAAATTACCACTTTTATGATTGTTGGGGGTGGTGAGAACACTTAAGTTTTACTCTCAGATCAGCTTTCAAGTATACAATACAGTATTGTTAACTGTAATCACCATGCTGTATGTCAGATCCCTGAAACTTACTCATCTTATAACCGAAAGTTTATACCCTTTGACCAACATCTTCCCATTTCCTCCACCTCTCTTAACCCCTGGTAACCATCAATCTACTTTCTGTTTCTATAAGTTAAATTTTTTTTAATTCAGGTCTAATTGACATACAATATCCTATTAATTTCAGGTGCGCATCATGGTGATTTGATGTTTTTATACATTTTGAAATGATGCTCACACTAAGTCTAGTTACCATCTGTCACCACACAAGGTTATTACAATACAATTGACTGTATTCCCTATGCTGTATATTGCATCCCCATGACTTATTTATTTTATAACTCCAACCTTGAACCTCTTAATCCCCTTTACTGATTTTGCCTGCCCCCCCAGAGGCCAGATCAAGCAAGGTATGGAAGGCTACAGAGGAGTTCGGCCCTGAAGGAGTAAGGTCCTTTACTCCAGAGTAAAGGTCCTGATAAATTCTTCTGTGCTTGTTTTCCGAATTAAAGAACGATTAAAATAAGCGCAGATAAATTAAGTATTGAGGTGACTTAAAAATAAAAATTCTTGAGTGGTGTATCTGATGACTCATCCAAAAAAATGAAATTAAGTAGGTGGACTCATTTTCCAGCCATTCTAAATAAATAAGCACCTATTATGTTATTATGCTTGTTCAAGTAAAATCTTTATTACTTAAGGGAGGAATGTGGTCAACACAGTAGGAAAAAATTTTTCCACTCTTTTTTGTGTGTTTCGAATTGGCTACTCTACTAGTTTCCATTTCTTTCTCCAATTTTGCATTTTAAAATGCTTGGATCATGATCACAGGTTTAAAAAACATTTTGGCCTCACCTAGTCTTTTTGCAAAAAGTTTTCAAGGAAACTGCTTTGTAAAGTGATGCAAGTACACTTTACTTTCAGCATGAAGAGGGTATGGGTAGGATTTACAGGCATTATTCCCAATTAAAAAAAAAAATTCCATTTCAGTTGTTAAAATTTGCCTTTGCTTAGTTTTACTCCTGACCTGCCGTAAGTCATATAGGAGAAAGAAAACAAAAATATTTTCCTCATATGGTGACTTGAAATTTCATTGACAGTTGACTCTTGAATAATGCAGGGGTTAGGAATTCTGACACGCTACCCCGCCTTCCTCGAAAACCCATGTATAACTTTTGACTACCCAGAACCTTAACTAATAATTAGCCTACTGTTGACATAAACAGTCGATTAACACATTTTTATATGTTTTTATATATTGTATTCTTACAGTAAAATAAATGAGAGAAAAGAAAATGTTATTAAGAAAATCATAAGGATGAGGAAACACATTTTCTCTTACAGTCCTGTACTGTAAAATTTCGGCATATAAGGGACCCACACAGTTTAAACCCATGTTGTTCAAGGGTCAACTGTATACTATTACTTTTTTAAAAGATTTTATTTATTTATTTGACACGGAGAGAGAAAGCAAGCACAAGCAGCAGGGAGGGGCAGAGGAAGAGGGAGAAGCAGATTCTCCACTGAGCAGGGAGTCTGATCTTGATCCCAGGACCCTGGGATCATGACCTGAGCCGAAGGCAGAGGCTTAACTGACTGAGCCACCCAGGTGTCCCTATATTATTACTTCTTAAACATATGTTCCCAAAGGGAAATTGTACTTACTTTATTAAACCCTAACCCTTAATTATGTATCTTACACTCCATTTATTCGCATATTCTTATCTCGGTACCTGTGAGTTAAAGCACCATTCATCATTATCACACAGCCTTGGTAGTGATCACCCTCCTATCACGCACATGCAAGGGAAGAAAAAAACTTTTCCTCCAACCTCTTGGGTTTCGTCAATGACAACTGTAACCTAAACCCACAAAAGACAGATTAACAGCACAGATTTATCTGCATGCACGTGGGAGCTTCCCAGAGAAGTGAAAACCCAAAGAACATGGTTCGTTTTGAGAACTTCTATACCATTTTAACATGGGGCAATAAATTGTGGAGAAGGGACAAGGCGGGAAGTTAAAAGATTTTGGTTTCTTGGAGTGTGATATTGTTGGAAGGTAAACATAGGGGGGAAAGGAATGGAGATAAGGGTTATTTTAGTAAGGTTATGCAAACTCCAGTGATAAGATTCTCCAGGGATTAAGAATCACTCTTCCTGGTACAGAAGAGAGGACAGGGGAGACCTTCACAAAGGGAAATCTAGCAGACTTCCCTTTAGGCAGAAGAGACGAGAGCAGAGGGTTCCTCCCGTGTCTGCTGTTTCTTAATTCAAAATAATCCTTATGCCAAAGCTACATATTTTGGGGTGGCATATTCTGATCCTCTTCATATGTTATCCTCATCTTCCTGTGACATCTAATCTCCATGGGACAGGGGTCATGTTATGGATCTGTTCCTTACTAGCTCCTAGCAGAGTTCTGAGTGTAAAGCAGGTGGCCACACTTACTATTTATAAGTTAAAATTGGAGTGTAGTCAATTACACTCAATTAAAAAAATGCAGTGTTACCTCCTCAGGACTGCTGAGTTATATATATATATAACCATCCAAAAGACTAGTTAATATATAACCTAATAATTTGTCAGGTCCTTCAGATGCAAGCCAAAAATGCTGTTCTAGTCAGCATCAACCCGCAAAAGATAAATGAAGGTTGGCAAATGGTGTTCTTAAAATACACACATCTTTTCATAAAACTCATTCATTCATTCAACCAATGTCTGTTGGGTGTTTGCTGTGTGCCAAGTTCTGTCCTAGACTTTGGAGAGATGGGCATCAGCAAGACAAAGTCCCTGACTTCAGAGTCATGGCTTTGCCTGCTTGCCTTTTACTCTCTGAACTGATTCAGGAAAAGTCAAGACATCTGTCCTTTTATCTTTGATTTAACCAAAACCCAGGTGCCCAAGGACAGCAGCGTATCCAGTTACTTTTTCCAGCCACTGTAGGACTCACCTGTGCTTCCAGGATCAACTCCAAACACCTTGGAGTTACGAAGCCCTTTTCACATGGTATGTATCACTAATAACCAGTCCAGAAACACACATGCACGCACACAACAACCAACCAAAAAATGCTGTCCAAGCCTTGTGTGTTTCACCTTCGCATTCTGCATTCTAGGCAATGACCTCCTTTTAGTAATTTAGGAAAACAGCTGTGTCCAGATAAAGCCTTTTCCATATGTTGTCTTCTGCTTTACCTGGCTTTAGCCTACTAGGCTCATTAATCACCTCCTCCAGGAAGCCTTCCCTGATCCTCTGATTTTGGGTTAAGCACCCATTCTGGGTTCCTATGACTTTTCATTTTTTACCTCGGTCATAGACATGATTGCACTATATAATGGTCTAGCCTCTCTTTTCACTAGACTGTCTGCTCCTTAAATTTAAGACTACTTCTTTTACATCTATGATCTCCATATTAAAGGCAAGGAAAAAAAGAAAGAAGGGAGGGTGTGTGTTGAAATTGATAAGAATTCCCCTCAGAGCCCCCCTCTTCCCCCTTTTAGGAAGCAGCCCCACCTGGTCCAAACCAGCACCAATACTTCTCAGTTGTGAGACTTTGGGCAAGTTACTTAACTCAGCTGGGTCTCTTCCTCCTGGAGCCAAGTAGGGGCTTAATAAGCATTTGCTTAATGAAAGAATAATAACGATTTTTAGAGGCTGAATTAATAGTGATAGTTAACAAGCACATCACTCAGTCTGTGTCAGGCACTGTTTTGAACACTTTCTACATACTACCTCTGCCAGTCCTCACATAACCCTGTGACACGGTACTCATATTCCTTCTATAGAAGAAATCGAAGAAACTGGCCTGGAGGGGGGTGACCTGGCAGGTGACTTAGTGGGGCTCCAGAGCCCACTCTCTGAACTATCAGACCCTCCTTCTGGTTGCTGGCTGCAAAAGCAGAGAGCATGGGGGAAGAGACAAGATGATGAACACAGAATCCCCTGCCCTCATCAAGAAAACCATTCTTTATTACTATCATTTCGTTTCCTGGGGAGGACCCACCAATATCCTAAAAGCGGTGCTCTTTAGTCTAATATTCCTTGTTTCCAGCTAAAATGCCCCCCTGCCTACCCAAACATCCCCTGTGAATTATGTGTGGTTTGGGGGTCCAGCAGGAGAACATAGCTCCTTGACTATGCATGACCGGAGAGTCTTTCTTCTTATTTGGGACTGTCATCCTCTTTGGCAGAATGAGCAGCTGTGGAAGATGTGTGTGGGAGGACGCGGTCACCCTGGAGCTGGCCAGTCCCCCTCACATCCGCAGGAGACCTTATTTATTGGGAGAGTCATGTTGATTTCCCTTCCAATTTCGGAGATTTCCTTCTCACTCACTAATCCACTTAATGTGTATACTTTACTTTGACCTGTTATGAATTATTTATTTCTAAAAGAATACATACGTGTCTCTAGGAATGGTTAGTCTCAAGACAGAAGCCGGGGTCAATAAAGTAGTCGGGCCCCCGAAGACCCCTCTCACTTCACGCCGCCCACAGGCTAAGTCCCAGCAGCCAGCCGTGGATTCCTTGACTCTCCCCTGACGGCTTAGCTGACTAGAAGACCCAGATGGGGCAATCAATTCTCTCGCCTGGGTATTTGATTTGCGGTCGGTCACTTCAACTTAAGTCTTACGAATGTAGAAGCTGTGCGGTGAGCATGTCCCATTTTATATGTAGAAAAGCAGACACAGCAGGCTTATTAGTTAGGTTATGGGTTCCGGTTTCTTTAATAAAGAACCAATACGAGGCATCTGGGTGGCTCAGTCGGGTCAGTGTCTGACTCTCGATGTTGGCTCAGGTCATGGTGTCAGAGTCCTGAGATCAAGCCCTGCATTGGGCTCTGCGCTCTGAGATTCTTTCCCTCTCCCTTTGTCCCTCCCCTTGCTTGTGCTCTCTCTCTCTAATAAATAAATCTTAGGGGCGCCTGGGTGGTTCAGTGGGTTAAAGCCTCTGCCTTCAGCTCAGGGCATGATCTTAGGGTCCTGGGATCGAGCCCCGCATCAGGCTCTCTGCTCGGCGGGGAGCCTGCTTCCCCCTCTCTGCCTACTTGTGATCTCTCTCTCTCTGTCAAATAAATAAATAAATAAAATCATTTTTAAAAAATCTTAAAAAGTAAAGACCCAGTATAACCCCAGCTTAAATGAGACAGAAACACATTTTCCTTTCATGTAAGAGTCCAGCGCGTATGTGATGGTTCCATGGAGTTCCATGGACCCAAGCTCCTACCTCACAGCTCCAACATCCTCTACCGGCAGCTTTCAGCTCCAGGTCAAAGGCAATGGCTTCATCTCCTGCTGTCTTTACCCACGCCTAGGCAGGAAGGAGGGAAAAGGAAGAAGAGAGATCACTCCTTTCCATTTAAGAGCATAACCCAGAGGTTGTACATATCACTTCTGTCTGCATCGCACTGGCCAGAGCCTAATAAACGGCAAGGGAGGCCTGGAAGAGTAGCCTCGGGCTGGGAGCCTTGCGCCCAGCTAAAACTCTACCCTCATAGAAGGGGAGACACAAGGCACAGTCTTAGCTGGTTTCAAGCTCCCACAGCTAACTGGTCACTAGCGAGTCAACAGGATATAGAGACCATGAGAAAAAGCAGCAGTGAAACACTTGGGACCCCCAAGACCAGGAAAACCACACTGCTTTCAGTTGGCACCCACTTCTTGATTTCAGTCTCTTACTCCCAGCAGCTTGCTTGCCCGTGCTTATCATAAATCCTTGGCTTTGCAAAGCTAGCCCCAGGGAGCCTCTGTTCCTTGACACCAAAGAGCCTTGTCGGAGACCATCAACCTGATGCTGCGCTCCTTGAAAGCCAGGGCTGCATTTTTGTTCCCAGCTCAGGGTTTCCGGGTGCTGACGCTCTGCGGATAAATGCCGATTGAACTTAACGTACCTTTTGCAGCTGGGTGCATTTACTCTGTCTCCATTATTCTTACCAGTTATAGTCTGTAGACTTCAAAACTATCTCAAAGAACAGAAAGGGTGGGCCTGTAGGAGGATCAGAGAGTGTCTCGATTTGAGACTCAAAGAGGAAAATACTAACAGTTTGGGCCCAGGCTCTTCCCTGAAATCTGTCAGTGCTCCGAGGGAGGGGCCCTGCCCCATGGCAATAATGCAACATCGATCTTCCCCCACTGTTACGTAAACCAGGACGCGAGGGCGCCCCTCCCTCCTGAGTGTGGACTAATGCTCTCCTGATGTGTCCCTTAAATACCAGCACCTCCGGCTCACCCTCAACTGAAAACGCTCTACCCCAGACTTGGAGAAGAGTCTAACATGAAACTGTGTTTGGTGTTCTGAATTTAACCAGCTGGAAAGAAGTACCATTCTAGCAAATGCTTTTTAAACGGAGGGTTTGCTTCTTTAATGAAAAAATCTGCATTTCATCAAAGGGATGGAAAACAATACACTTGACTAGCTCATTTGATACAAAGCCCAGCATAACAACATACCCCAAATCCATGCTTTTGTTGATCGTCTTTAAGAGAAAATAAAGCAAGGGATTTTGAGAGGCTTGCCTAATGAGGGCCTGTAAGCTGCATTCTGCCCTATCATAATGAAAATGGCAGGATTCATGTTATACCCAAGAATTTTACAAGTCTGCCTGGCATGGAGAAGGTATTCAATTAATTGTTATTGGATAAGTATGTTTGAAACTGATGCTGAAGCAATTTGTCTAGAAATCTCTATAACGTGATACAAACATTTTACTCCTAAAGGACACAGGATTTGTGAATGAATATCAAAATTAGCTTCATTAATAGTGGGAATGAAATCAAGTCCACCGGGGAGGAATGGTTATGAGTGGAGGAAGAGGACTTTTAAAGCTCAGTGATCTAAAAATTGTAAATGAGAGCACTGCCATTTTCTGCTTTACTCTAAACATTAGAGTAAACTTTTACAGTGCCGAGAGATTCCCAATAGCTCCTAATTTCAGAGAAGGGTCATTGAGGACATTATCCTTTCTTTCTTCAGGAACTTTTTCTTTTTCAGATCCTATGTTTCTGAGTCTTTTTATGAAATGGTGTGCTCATTAATCGACATTAGATAGTGCCAGGATATTTTCCCAAAACCTGTTTTTTGTTCAGAGACAACTAGTTTAGCGCTCTATTGGGAGGTCCCCAAGACCACCCCCAGTTTCAACGACTCCCGAGGAGACCTCACAGGACTCGGCATCCCATTGTATTCAAGGCTCTGCTTTATTAAAGCCAAAGGATACCAAGCAGTGGGTGAAGGGAAGGAGCCTATGTGTGAAGTCTGGGGAAAACCAGGCCCAAGCTTCCCAGGGTCCTCTCCCTGTGGAGCCACACAGGACATGCTAATCTTCGCAGCAACAAATTCTCCACGTGAGAGCACCCGTAAAAATGTTGCTAACCAGGGAAGCCCGTAGAGACTCAGTGGCTGGGGTTTTGTCTGGAGGCTGGTCACGGAGGCAGCCTCTGCCTGGCAGATACCCAGAAGCTGGGCTCTCAGAAGGAAAGCAGGTGCTTGGCATAAATCACATTGATTGAATAAACAGTTTAGGCACAGCGAACCACTCTTACCAGTTAAGGGTGGTAACTTTCTCAAAACTTAAGTTCCCAGACACCTGCCAAGAGGCAACCTTGCAAGCAGGCCTCTTCTCGGCTCACAGTCCAGGCTTGCCATGCTAATTCTCTTCTGCACAAACGCCATCCCTAGACTACCAACAGTCATGATCATGATACTAATAAGTTTGATGGGTTTTTTTCCAAGTTGATGTCTAGTCCCTTTATTTTATTAATTTTCCTTAAAGATTTTATGTTTAAGTAATCTCTACACCCAACATGGGGCTTGAACACTGAGATCAAGAGTCACATGGTCCGCTGACTGAGCCAGCCAAGTGCCCCTAGTTTCTTTCTTTAATCATTGTGTAATTAGGGGTGCCTGGTTGGCTCCATTGGAAAACTGGGTGACTATTGATTTCAGGATTGTGAGTTGGAGCGTCACATTGGGTGCAGAGATTACATAAAAAATATATATATATAGATATATCTATATATATATATCTTGGAGCATGTGGCTCAGTCGGTTAAGCGTTTGCCTTCAGCTCAGGTTTTGATCTCAGGGTCCTGGAATAGAGCCCCGCATCAGGATCCCTGCTCAGTGGGGGTGTGTTGCTCTCCCTGGCTTATGCTCTCTCATCCTCTCTCTCTCAAAATGAATAAATAAAATCTAAAAAAATCTTTAAAAAATCATTATGTAATTAACATTTATAGAGCCCTTATCACATGCCAGACCCGTGGTTAAAGTCATTTAATTTTTACAGTAAACCTAAAAAGCAGGTCATGTTTTTGTCCCCCTTTTATAGACAAGAACATCAGATCCAGTAGAGTTAAGTAACTTGCCCAGTCTTACAACTAAGAATTGGTAGTGCTAGCATTGGAACAGGAGGTCTGACCCTAAAACGTGGGCTCAGTGGGGAGTTCTTACAATTTTCACCACACGGGGCACCTGGGTGGCTCAGTCAGCATCTACCTTTGGCTCAGGTGATGATCTCAGGGTCGTGGGATCGAGCCCCACGTTGGGCTCCCTACTCAGTGCAGAGCCTGCTTCTCCCTCTGCCTGCTGTTCCCCCTGCTTGTGCTCTCTCTCCCTGTCAAATCATTAAAATCTTTTTTAAAAAATAAAAATTTCACCACACGCTTTCTTGTTCTTTCTTGTTTTCCTTTCTTCTAACGTGGTTATCAAAAACCTTCCACATATGTACGCACACACATCTCTCTCTGTCCATGTTGTGTCAGTAGAACACAAACACAACTGATACGGACCTGGTGCAGGCTGGATTTCAAAGATGTGTTGAAACGAATGAATACTTAGCATAACAAGTGACTATCCAGCAGCTACACATCGTATCTCTAAATACCAACACGTTACCTCTTGAAACTCAGTAGAAGGAACCTGATGCAAGAAACCTGGGCCAGTCGCACCAATAAGCACTTATCTGTCCATTCGGCCTTCTGTGAGCTGGTTCAGTATTTTTCGAAGCTTGGAAGGTTTAATAACTTATGCAATCATGCACATAGTTATCATTAATTTTTGAGTCTCACCAATGTGCAGAGCACAGGAGTACTGCTTTTTTTTTTTAAAAAAGGGAGAGTCCTGAGCAAACGGAAGTACGTCTGAGGCCTGCCTACCTCGTGTTCACAGCTCCCTCTGCATCTCCATGTCTGCCCAGGTGAGGCCGGAACACTGCCGTCACGTGACAGGATTCGGTTGGTCAGAGAGTCTCGGTGGTGACCCGGTGCCTTTGGAAAGAAGGCTCTCGGCCTAGAGGTGCTACGAAGGGAATGGGGAACCCCCATCCGGTCACGAAACTGGTGATATCCTCAGAACAGGGAGGAAAGCAAGCTGTGACAAAGGAGAATCAGAGTTGAAAAAGATTCCAGAAAATATGAGATTTAAGGGAACGATAATTGTTTGCTTCTTTGTAATCGGGGCTCTATCCCAAGATGATAACGTTCCCTAACATTTAGAGGGTGTTTTACTGTCTTTTCAAAGTGCGTTCAAGTGTACTCTCTCACACTCTCCTCCCAGCAGCCTAGAAGGGAGGCCAGATCTGTAGTGTGCCCATTTCACAGACGAGAAACTAAGGCAAGGATAAGGTGGCTTTCCCAATACCTCAGGACTAGTGACTTACGGTCTTTTCATCTTGGACGATGCTTCTTAATCATTAATGTGCAAATGACATCCACAGGCTTAGTGAGTCTGAGGGGGGTTCAGATTCTTCATTTCTCACAAGTCCTCAGGTGATACAATAAGAAATAAGAATACAAAATGCATTACTTTTAAATTGACTTTTTAAAAGCTTTTATCTTACTTTTAATAATCTCTACACCCGACGTGGGGCTTGAACTCATGACCCCAAGACCAAGAGTCACACGCTCTACTGACTGAGCCAGCCAGGCACCCCTAATTATTTTTCTTACTGTGAAATAAAACCCTCATCCACAAAAGAGTGGAATCATTACATGGATACTTAAAATTATCATGAAGCAAATGTCACGTGACCCCACTACCCAGGTAGGACACAGAACATTACTGGAAGCCTTCTCTCTGTCTTTCCCTAACCAAGCCTCTCCCTCCTCCTAGGAGGAAACACTATCTTGACTTTTGTGATCATCATTTTCTTTCTTTTCTTTAGGAAACCGAGTATTTGAGGTAATGTTTTTTCCCTGGTTCCGTGGTTCCTGACACTTTGGATTCACCACTGTTTCACAAGTGATAATGATATACAGGCCAAGGGGACAGATCTTGTCTTTGGAAGTCATTAGTAGGAGAAAGTCCCTTAGAGGGGCTGGGGCCTGCTGTGCAAAAATGTGCAGAAACAGAGGGTAACCCCCACACAGAATCCTAACTTTAGGAATGGAATGTACTAGAATAAATGAGTCCTGGATCTTTGCTACTCCATCAAGTCAATATTTAACAAATCCGTTGTAGTTGGGCAAAGTCCGTTACAGACGGTGGGACAGATAAGAAAGGTTGGTACCCAGAGGAGACAATAAAACAAGAAGAGTGTTATTAAATGTTCTGTCTGCCTTTGAGTGGTCTTGCTCCCGGCAGTTCCAATTCCCTTTACTTCGGGAAATCATCAGTCCTGATTTTCAGTGAAACGTATTTTCCTGAAACTACTGCTTATAAATATGGACCTTTGCTTTGTTCAGTCCAATTAAAAATTCGACTGGGCAGCATATTCACAGGGCCAAGAACATCAGAAGTGCCCGTGTTCACGTTCAGCACCAGGTGGCCAGGAAGTCTTGCTTCCTGCAAAAAGAAAGATCAAAGTTGCCCAGAGAGCCTGTGAATAGGACTGTGGTGCCCAAAGAAGGCAGGCTGAAAACAACTCCTGCCTCTCTATTGAGCAGCCCCTCCCACGCAGTCTATATGTCCCATGTATTAGTCAGTTACTGCTATGTAACAAACCATCCCCAAACTTGGTGGCTTAATAAAGAGTTTCAACTTTCTCATGATCCTTCGGCTCGTCTGGGAGGTTCTTGCGCTGGTCTTGCCTGGGCACGCTTTGTCTGGACGGCCAGCGGGGCTGTCTGGACCAACATAGTTTCCCACACACAGCTGACAGTTGACACTGGCTGTTGTCTGGGGACTTCAGATCTCCTCCACGTGGCAACTTACTCTTAAACGTTTGTCCCAGAGAAGCCAAGTATTCAGGATTTTTCTAAGTTAGCTGTTAGACCACTGGTAGCTTGAAATCAACCATGCGGGAGTGTTTGCACTGCAAAAATTGGCAAACACTATAAATCAGGTCTTTTTTTTTTTTTCCCCCTGGAGTGCTGGTTTACCAGTACACCACTGCGTATATCTGTGTGTGTCCTAGGGAACCTCACGCAGTGTGGGTACTCAATATATGTTTGTTGAAATGAATCTTTGGTTAAGAGGCAGGGACTTGTAAACAGTGCTGCAGTCTTATAAAAAATGTCAAAAAAATTGTAAAATGAGGAGACCAAATCCAAGCTAGGGGAGCTGGTTTTGGGGATATGCTCTGATTACTAAACACACATACACATACCCCACGTATTATAAAGGGGATCAGTGGCTATGTTCATTTAAAGTGTTATGGTGGTGTTTTGGACAGGGTGGGGGGGTTTCTAACTCTGGCAGAAATATGTAATGTATACTTACATATCCTGAAATACAAATGGAATCATCAAATTTCCCACAGGGCAGTGTTCATAAAGCTATAGTGGCATTGGATCTGGAGCGATACAAAGTTGAAGGAGAGGTAGGACAGTTCAAGAAACACACCTCTCTGCTATTTTCTTGTATCTTTGTCTCTGTCTGTCCTCCCCATGTGTGTGTTCTGTAGATTTTGATACGTGTCCCTCTGTGACTGCCTCCACCCAGCTCTGCCTCTTCTGGCATTGACTAGACTGGCTAGTTTGTCTATATTTCTCCGAATTTGTTTGGATTTTCCTCACATCTCTGTATGGGTAAAAGAAGGGTATGGGTGGCAAAGCTGGTTAAAGAAACTGTTCCCTCCGCCCCCCCAACAGTTTGCCAGGCCACTGAGCCGAGCGTCTCCCCTGTGCCCCAGCATGCAATGGGGCAACATCTCACCACGGACGTGCTGCGTCTTCGAGGGTGGTTTGCATCCTGAGAATGACTGATTAGGTCCTTGGGACATCCTTACATTACTACCATCCCAGGTAGCTTCTTGGCTTCCTCTACTCCTTCTCTTTTTTTCCCTTTTTGACCAACCTGAAAGAAGTAAAGAATAAAAGCAAAGTACAAAACACTCTACCTCTTTTTAACTGTGTTGCAAATCTATCTCCTCTTCTGGCTTTCTTTCCTCTGCCCATCTTTAAATGTTAGTGTTCCCCAAGGCTTTCTCTTCTGACCTTTGGCTTCTGCCTCTTCTTATTCACGGGGTTGCCCTGGGTGATTTAATCCACTCCCAACTACTGACACCGATGACCCAATCCAGGCCACCCCAGATCCACTTACCCCCTACTAGCCCGACATCCCCATTGGAATATCCCGAAGGCTCCCAGTGCTCATGACCCCCTCATAAGAACTCATTTCCTAAAACCTCAATGAATGGGAGTCACTCTAGTCTTCCTCCCCCTCACTTTCAAACAGATCCCATTGATTCTACCTGTTTCAGTTGTCCAATTGCTGCAAAACAAACAAACCCCAAACTTAGTGATTTAAAACAACAATGATTGATTATTTCTCATGATACTGAGAGTTTGGCTGAGTATCCTGCTATTGTTTTTCCTGGGCTTATTAATATGTCTGCATGCAGCCAGAGAATTAGCTGGCTAGGAGGTCCAAGATGGTCTTACTCCAAAGTCTGACCATTGGTGTTGCGTGTTGGGTGTTGGGTATTGGCTAGAAAGCCTCAGTTCTTCCCCACCTGGCTTCTTAACCTCCATTGGGCCAGACTGGCTTCCTTACATCAGAGTCTCGGGAAAATGCTCCAAACTTAGCCAAGCAGAAGCTGCCAGGCCTGTCAGGCCTAAGCTTCAGAACACTCGCGTCCCATCTGCTGCATTTCATTTGTCAAACCAAATCGCAAGGCCAACCCGGATTCAAGGAGGCAGGAAAACAGACTCCATGTGTCAAGAGGAGAAGCAGTGAAGTCACATTGCAAAGGGGTGTAATACAGGGAGGGGAGGAATGTCCGTGCATTACACAAACGGCCACAGCCCCATATTAAGGATTCTGGAATTTTGTTCCCTGTCAAAGTCTGTCACAGTCTGACCTGTGTTTTAGGAAGATGACTCTGCTGGTTTGTACATCATGAATTAGAAAGTTCAGAGATTAGAGGCGGTTAGCCCAGCAAGGAGTTTGTTTCAGGACGCCAGGAAAGAAGCATGAGGGGACTGTCCACGGGACCGGGCTGGGGAGTGTGGATGGAGGGTTGAGTGCGAGATATTCAGGAGTAGAATTCAGAGACAAAGCTGAGTGTTTACTGTTTGCTTAGTACTAGCACAGGTGATATAGGGAGGTGAGCTGTAAGATATTAGTAAAACACAATCCAGCCAATGAAGAGGCACTCAAATGTTTGCTTGTTTTATGAGGAACTTAAAATTTTTTAAAAAAAGGAAAGCCTCATGCAAAAAAACTGAACTGCGCTCCTTTCCTACTTCTGCTAATAAATTCTCTTTCTCACGGTAAATGCATTCTGCTGGGGGCATCTGGGTGGCTCAGTGGGTTAAAGCCTCTGCCTTTGGCTGAGGTCATGATCCCAGGGTGCTGGGATCAAGCCCCGCATGAGGGGTCCGTGCTCAGCGGGAAGTCTGCTTCTCCTTCAAACAGAACCTAGGTTTAATTTGCCCCCTTTTTTAAAACCAATATTCTCCCCAGTATTCTCTCCAGTTAGACTGGTTTATTGACTATTCCTCAAAAATGACTTTCTCATTTCCACCTCTGTTTTCTTGCTCATGCCTCCTATTCACCCTCCTTGGAATGTTCACCCCATTTCCTTCTGCTTATTGAAATCCCACTCATATGTCATGTCTCAATTCAAGTTCACTCTTCCCTAAATGCTTTCTCCGGACATAACAACTCAAGAATTCTTTCCCTTTTCTGAACACCCATTGTACTTACCATCTGTCCTGCTCCTGACACATATAAAAATACACACTGCTTTCTATTATTATTTAACCTTTTAAATTTGTGGTAACCTGGCTTTCCTTATTAGATTTAAAATCCGTGAAGCTCTAATGATATGAGGTTAATCACTCAGAAAATGACAGGAGAGGCTCTGTGTCAGGAAAAAGATCCACCAAAGAAAACACAAAAGGAATGACAGCTGAGGTGGATTAAGTCCTAACTACAGAGATAAGAAAGTGAGTGTTCATGAAGATTGCAGTAGTTACCAAAGTCCTGCTTCCTTTTTCTACAGTGGACAATTGTTGGCAAGTAGCTTCCCAGTCAAGGACCACACTGCCCAGTCCCACCAGCGTTCTCGATGGAGTCATGTGACTAGTTCCCAGCAATACAGAGTGAGTGGAAAGGATGTGTGTTCCATCTGGCTGAAGTGGTTGAGAAGCAGACGTGCCTCTCTACTCTCACTTTCTTTTCTGCTGGCTAGACAGACAGGACTTGGAGGGTCTCGAGGAGAATGGCTCATAGGATGGAAGACATCTGGGTCCCTGAATCACCCCATGCTGAAAAGCCAGCCCCTGACACGGGACCCTGGCATTGGGCTGCTCCTTGAGCAAGACATTAATTTTGTATGCAGCCACTGAAATGTGCAGGATTATTTGTTAGAGCAGTGTATTAGTGAGGGTTCTCCAGAAAAAAAGAGAGTCAATAGGATATGCCTGCCTATCTATCTATCTATCTATCTAATCTATCGAGAAATTTGTTTTAAGAAATTGACTCATGTGATTATGGGAGATGGCCAAGTCCAAAATCTGTAGGGAGGGCCAGCGGGCTAGAGACCCAGGAAAAGCCGATGTTGCATTTCAAGTTCAAGAGCTGTCTGCTGGCAGGATTCCCTCTTGCTCAGAGAAGGTCAGATTTTTACTTTGTTCAGGTCTTCAGCGGATTGGATGAGACCCATCCACATCACGGATAGCAATGTGCTTTACATAAAATCCACCAATTTAAATATTAATCTCATCCAAAATGATGTTTGACCACACATCTGGGTACCACGGCCCAGCCAGGTTGGCCCATAAAATGAACCATTACAAGCAGCTAATATTTCCTTAAGTTACACCAAGATATGTTGAGAATAGCCAGAAATGGTATTTCTCTTCCCCCTGTCTTTACTCAGAGGCTGTTCCTGCTCTGGTAAAGGAAGACATGTTATTTTCAAAACATGCTGAACACATGAAATGACATAATATTTGAAAAAGCACCGGAGAATACACTATGATCATTACACCATAATTCATCATATTTTCACGAAGAAAGATCTAGTCACCTGAGCTTTAATTAAACAAGCGATCTCTCTGCCCAGAATCAGGCACAGGGAAGGTTATCACCAAGGAGCCTGCTGTGTGTGTCCATCTTTGACAGAACCAAGCGATGGGTGTTTCTGGCCATGAGAGGTGCTGAGAGTAAGACCCCCTGAGCCTTGCTGTTCACCAGTAGGGCTTTTGTGTCTTGGTTCTTTTTTTTTTTTTTTTTAAGATTTTATTTATTTCACAGAGAGACACAGCAAGAGAAAGAACACAAGCAGGGGGAGTGGGAGAGGGAGAAGCAGGCTTCCCGCAGAGCAGGGAGCCCGATGTGGGGCTCGATCCCAGGACCCTGGGATCATGACCTGAGCCAAAGGCAGACACTTAACGACTGAGCCACCCAGGTGCCCCAGTCTTGGTCCTTTTTAAGAAGTGTGTAAGCAGAGCAGAAAAAACAGAACTGAAAACAGGACAGCTATACATCTGGTCCTCAGGAAATAACCTCCTTACCTTCAGCAGCAAAATATCTGTCAAAAGTTAAGTGGTCTCCCCTCCCTCCCATCATCTTGTATAAGATGGAAGCAGAAGGGAATTGGTATTGGTTTTTTAATATTGATCAACTACTACAGGCTGTATAGTAGATAGCACTGAAAAATTTACTATAACCCGCATTCTGGTCAATGCCCCATAATGACCTGGGTAACTTACTACCTCCTCTGCGAAGTTCACTCTCAACCTCCCAGGGCTCTTTATTCATTTATTTGACGAATATCAGTCAAGCATCTACTATGGATATAATACTGTGTCAGGTAATCCTAAAAAACTCAGACAAGTACAAGTTGTAGTCTCATAAATCTCAGTAAACTGTCTACGTAGCACACACGTGTACGTGCACACGCTTCAAGGATAATGCTCTCCTACTTGAGCCCTGTGCTCCCTCTGTCCTGACCTTGTCTGAAGCACCTGAACACCCCGTTGGCTTGGGACCAAGACAAGGGGGCCAGTATTCTGGGTTTCCTCCCTTAAAAGCCACTCTGTCTCTCTGACTTTGGTGGCATTACACCCTCACTCCAAGGACAAAAGGGACACAGAGATCTTCTAATGTGTGGGGTCGAGGTGGGCGTGCCCAGTAGCCTGTGGCCCCTTATCCACTTCCCGAAAGTCTCACCCCAATTCTAGAAGAAGTTCATGACAGGGGAGGTAGGAGGAGGAAGTCTGTTCACTTGTTGACTTGCAAAAGGTCTTAGCAAAGGGCAGAGCCCCTGCACCCCGCCGGGCCACAGGGAAGCTCACCCCACAGACATAGCTTGTCTGGTACCCACATAACCAGATCTGCTGGAGACCATGTTCTGGAGCAAGAAACCCACCTGTCGGTTGCCTCCTACCCCCTTCCTCATTTTTTTTTCCCCTGTTCTGGTTCCTGAAGCTCAGCGGAGGTTGGAACCATGAATCCAGGGCAAATCTCCCTGTTTGGCCATGTTGGGGAGATATCCAGGCTTCCGGCCCACAGGCCTGTCAGTCCTCAGGCGCCCCGCATGCCTCACAGAGGAAGGGGGCAATCAGGGGGAGACTTCCTACCTCACCGTATGGGGCAGCTCTTGGTTTATTTATCAGACTGTAAAGTTTACACTGAAGTTTAGGTATTTTTGTTGAATTGAAGCTTTAATTATTCCTCTGGCCAGCCTACAATTCCAACATCCCAGTTTTCCAGCTCTTGCTCCCGAATTTAACTGCTGCTTTATTTTTTCCCTGGCTGAGCCTCAGAAGGGCAGCCTGGAGAGGCTGGAGGAGGGTGGGATTTCCCCTCCTCTTGTCACATAAACAAGGAAGTGAAGGAGGCCTCTGTACTCTCAGAACTCCAAGCATGAAATGCTGCGAGTCTAAGCATTTATATCACTTGGCTGGGACGAGGCATGGAAAGCGTTCTTTTTTCATACCAATTAATCGTGAGCCTCTCTGATGCATTTTGGGACTTGCGGTTATTGTTGGGATTATACTTGGATTCCTGTACTGGACGTTCCCCAAAGCTTTCCTAAACAACAACAAAGCCAGCAGGTACCATTTATAGCCATGCTCCAGGCACTATACCAGGCACTTTAATGCCGAGCCCTTAACAGCAGCAATTTTTCTCATTTCGCAGTGGAGAGGATGCCGATCCAGAGAGGTAAAACAAACAAATGAAAGCCTGGACACACTATAGGTCAGAGGTAGAAGTCGAATTCGAACCCAGGGCTCTGACCAAAGTGCTTTTCATCTACTCCACTATTTCATAGGCGAAGTGAAGAAAATCAGATTGTACTTTAAACCTACAGAGCTTTGCTGTATATGAGGATCTGGTGAATCCTACCGTCAAGGAAATAATAGTCTGTGTGTAAATCCAGATGGATACAGGTATAGATATAGATTTCTATTTATATATTTTGTGCACATTTCTTGTAACTTTGGATGCATGTAAGGTGACCTACAGTGTTTGGTCCTCTTATTTGGGCAAGCAAAGATATAAAGATAATATTAAAGAGGCCTTTGTTCATTCCTCTGCAGATCTTTATCAAACGTTCCTCTATGGGAATACAAAGATGAGAAAAGCAGATGATCCCTGTCCTCCTAGAGTATATGGTTTTGGCTTCTTGGAGTGTGCCACTCCTTACCAGTGGGCTGGTTAGAAATAGAATGTCCACTTGGGAACCTGGATGGTTCAGTTGTT
Organism: Potos flavus; assembly: GCA_028534135.1. Lineage (NCBI taxonomy): Eukaryota > Metazoa > Chordata > Mammalia > Carnivora > Procyonidae > Potos > Potos flavus. The sequence continues at coordinate 94,726,764 of CM052900.1, read as the reverse complement.
AAGCGTCTGCCTTCAGCTCAGGTCATGATCCCAGGATCCTGGGATCAAGTCCTGCATCGGGCTCCCTGCTCAGTGGGAAGCCTGCTTCTCCCTCTCCCACTCCCCCTGCTTGTGTTCCTTCTCTGGCTGTGTCTCTCTCTGTCAAATAAATAAATAAAATCTTAAAAAAAAAAAGAATAAAAAAAGAAACAGAATGTCCACTTGCTTTGTGGTAATAACGCAATAGTTTATTTTTTTAAGATTTATTTATCTCTTTAAAAGAGAGAGAGAGTGAACTGGGGGTAGGGACAGAGGGAAAGAATCTCGAGAAGACTCCCTGCTGAATGTGGAACCCAACACAGGGCTCGATCCCAGGACCTTGAGGCCATGACTTAAGCCGAAATCAAGAGTTGGATGCTCAACTTGACCGACCCACCCAGGCGCCCCTAAGTCAATAACTTAAAAAACTTTCTTTTCTTTTCTGCTTACCACAGGAATGCCTCTCATCGTAAATCATTTTAAAAAGCAACACTCTAAGAATATATAATATAAAAAGTTACTTTCCAGGATTGCCAGCCCCAAAGAAACAACCAGAATCAGAGAAGAAAATTTTAATATTTAAATCTCTCCCTCCAAAGGGGGAACAGAGTAGGTGGGATGGCAAGTCCCTTCACCTGGCTCCGGCAGCCCCCCAGGACTTGTGGAGACGTCTTTAGCTGGTCGCTCCTAAGCCTGGGGCAAGCAGAAACACAGCTGAACGTAAATATGAAGAAAACTCCAGCCAGAAGTTTTGACAAAGCCTTTTCTCCCCCTGCCTTGTTAATTTATTTCCATGCAAAGAGGCCAAAGACATTTACAATGAGGATTGTTCTGGAAAATCCAGGCTAGATGGACACCAGATGTATACAGGGAATCGGGGCACACCACAGTAAGCACTCAGTAGTTGTCTGCGCAATGAAGCAACGAAAACTCTGTACTGATCATTAGAAAATCAAACCAAAACAGCCCTGTACGACATGCCCGCCTTCATAGGTTTTCAATTTACCCCTCTCCCCCCCCTTTTTTGTTTAAATACACAGCAAAGGGAAAAGTCGCCAAGTGTTTCTTGGCTGAAATTTTCTATTTTGCTTTCAGTTTGTGCCATTTCAGTTCCTGTTATCATGCTTGGAGGTACACTGAAGTGCAGCGAACCCCGGGGGTATTCGAGGCTGTGCTGGAAAACTGAGCACAGGCAGCAGAAGATATTAATAACGTGATGTCAACACAGTGCACACTCAGGAAACTCCAGGAAAAGAACGCAAACAAAACCCCGGTCCGAAGCACTTTTTGGAAAGGCATTACTGCGAGAGGATGGTAAGGGTTTTACAAGGGCTATGAAGAAATGTATTTAAGTTAATAAAGTTCTTTATTGAGTGTTTACTGTGTTTTACAATGTGCTTTACATCTATTAACTTGCTTTATCTTCCAAACAACCCTATAAAGAAGTCACAACTAGAATCCCCACCTTACCAATGAAACAACTGAGGCACAAAGGAGCTCAGGAGCGCACCCAGGGGGAGGGGCAGTGGCAGAGACAGAAGTTAAACCCGGGCTGGGCGGGGGGTGGGGAGATGGGCTAAGCAGCTGAGGGGAATGGAGAGGGTACAGACTTGCAGTTATGAAAGAATTCAATCACGGGGATGAAAAGTATGGCACAGGGAATCCGGTCAATAGTATTGTGATAACCTTGTCCAGTGACAACACTTAGTGTGGTGAGCATTTTGTCACGTCTCTATGTCAAATCACTGTGTTGTACACCTGAAACTAATATAATATTATGTGTCGATGACATTTCAAGTAAGGAAAAAAAAAAGAGGTTAAGCCCAGGCAGCCTGGCTCCTGAGCCCTGGCATTGTGTTAAACCGCCCTGCTCCGAGGCCTGTCAGAGGACAAGGAAATGGGACGGATTTCTGGGTTGCTGAATTTTAGGTTATGTAGAGTGATCCCCGCCCGCATCCCGCAGAGAAGAGATGAACAAAACATCAGAAATGTTGACAGTACCATGTTAAGAAGTCTTTATGCTCTCTTTTCACTAAATCTATAATTTATTCATTCATTTGCTTTCAAAAGCGTTTCCTGAGTACCTGCTCTGTGAACCTTGCTAGGTGCTGGCATCGGTCAGCTATTCTAAGGTGAACACAGCACGATCCTACCCATCGGTGTGTCCAATGAGCTTTGGGACCACACATCGGTAGGTTTGAATCTCAGTCCCGCCACCTACGAGCTGTAGGACTTGAGGCAAATTTTTTCACCTCTTTGAGTTGTTTCCTCACAGAGAAAAGAGGTATGGTACTCATAGGAGAAGAAAAATAAAATACCCAATTGAAGTTATTTTTCTTTTGCTGACTGCAAGCAGAATTAGCTTATTTGTGCTTTGGCAAACCGCTTCTCCTATGGTTCTGTCTTTGGTTTCAACCCTAAAATGGTTTATTTTATCTCTCAAACTTATTTTCAAATGATTACATTTGATTTATTTTGCATGTCAGTCTAACCACTAAGCATATGTCATCACATCACTTAATTTATAACAGAACATAAATTTGCTGTGTCGGCTCTGCTAGCTAAAATAGAATCTAGTACTCTACAGTCATCCACAAAAGAATTTACAGTAACAATAATAATAATAGACAAGAAACTCAGGAGAGAATTTAAAAAAATTAAAAATTAAAAAAATTCAAGGCAGGGTTCTGTAAAAAAAAAAAAAAAGAAAGAAAAGAAAATTTCTACCACTATTTAAAACAATTTTTTTCTTGCATCCTGCTGTCCTAAGAGAAGGCTTTACAGATGTACCCACTCACACACACACACACACACACACACACACACACTATTCATTTTGGGAGGTGAGGGTGATTGAACAGGCACAGAAGGAAAGGAGATAAGGTTGTTTGTTTTTTCATTAAATTTCAAGTCTCTGAAAAAAAAGGATTGTAAAATCAATTTTAAGTGTAAGTTTGGTGTACTTTTTTGGGGGGTGGGGAAAGAGTTACAGAGATTCTAATGAAAGTTACAGACTATCTTTCCAGAAAATGCATAGATAAATCCCCCAATTTTCAAACCTTTCCATGCATCCCAGTTTAAGAATTCTTGGCCTACTCACTGGGAGAAAATATTTAAAAATATTGTATGTAAGATTTCCAGGTACTTTACATAGGTAATAGTGGTAAGCCAGATCCTTAGTTTTCCAAACTATTTAATACATAATTTGTGTATGGTGTAGATTAACTCCCATTTACAACCCAGTAACTTTATGAAAAGTTAACAGGTTTGGTTAAACAAATCTGAGTTTTAGACCCTTGTACCCGTCTCTGGAACAGCAGAGGAAAAAGTAAGGAAATCCTTCCATTGTGTAACTGACTCGTTTCCTTTCATAACTGGAATATGCCTTTTAACACACGAGGCCTTAAATCTATACATTCAGCACTCTTTGTAAGCACGACTCATGTCATGGCTCTCAGATACTTTAATTATGTGGACATTCACCTCTGAAATGTTGCTAGACAATAGAAGAAACAATAAACCCATAAAAACCCTGACACTAAATCAGAACTGTCTCTGTTAATATCAAGTTAGAAGTGCCAGATCAGGGGCGCCTGGGTGGCTCAGTTGGTTAAGTGTCTGACTTCAGCTCAGGTCATGATCTTACGGTGCTGGGATCAAGCCCTGAGTTGGGCTCTGCACTTAGTGGGGAGTCTGCTTGTCTCTCTCTCTCTCCCTCTTCCTCTGCCCCTTCCCCTACTCATGCTCTCTCTCCCTCTCTCTCTCTTTCTCTCTTAAATAAATAAATAAAATTTTTAAAAAAGAGAGAGAAAAGAAGCACCAGATCACTCTAGCCAATGCTGGTATGAAGAATGTGCTGGTGGCTCACCAAAGACACGTGGCCACTTAGCTCATTGTTTTTAGGATAGAAATAAAAACCTATACTGGCTCTTTATGAATCTCTCCAGGAGTTCTCACTCATCTACAGAGAAAGTCAGTCTTCTAAGAAAACTGTTTTAAAAAAAAAAATTGTCACAAACGGGAAGTTGTAGTAATAATTTTAAACATGAAGGATATAAAGACAAAGTCAGAAAGAGAAAAGAGATTCCACATGAAGGGTCAGGAGTGGCTTTATTAAGCCCATGACTTTAAAACATGTCGAGAGGCAGACAAGTCACTTGTCTAAACGAAATGGAGCTTTTTCTGGCAAAGAAAGGCCTTTGGGAGGTAAGGAGGTCATGAGGGTGGAGCCTCATGAATAGGGTTAGTGGTCTTCTAAAAGAGACCCCAGAGAGCTTTCTTGCCCCTTCCTCCATGAGAGGTGATGGCAAAAATACGGCCATCTATGAGCCAGAAAGTAGTTCATAGCAGAAGCTGGACCTGTCAGTGCCTTGATGTTGGACTCCCCAGACTCCAGAACCGTGAGAAATACATTTCTGTTGCTGAACAGCCACCCATTCGATGCTATTTCTATCATAGTAATGTCGACAGACTCAGAAAGAAGACATGGCCAAAATGGAACAGGAACATAGATTCTAATACCATGTCAGTGGTCCTGGAGATACCACTCTTTGGGGAAGGGAAGGTGCGGTCGGCACAGAGGCGAAAAGCACAGCATCTAGAGTCAGACAGCTCTGGGTCTGAAGGCTGGAGCTGCTGCCCAGTGGCCGTCTGACTTCAGTCAAGTTGCTGAAGTCTCTACACCTTAGTATCCTCACTGAGGAAAGAAGTGGATAATATACCTATGGTTCACTGGATTGTGCAAGTTCAATGTAAGGTAATTAGTGTCAGAGGGCACTGTAAGTACCCAGAAAAGGCTTGCTATAATAATGATCAGTGACCGTGAAGGAGACACTATTGATGGGGTTCACGGCAGGCCACCTGAGGGTGTGTCACTCTGGCATGTTGAGTATTTTGAATTAAAATTACTTGGGAAACAGTGAGTGCAAGCAAGAGGGGTACTCTGACCCTCCCCTGTCCCCCTGAAAGCAAGAAATAAAGTCCTATGTGAAGGGTACCATCACAGCAGCTGGAGGGTAGAGGTGTCCTTTGTCCTGTTAGTTTTTTATAAATGTATTCTTTGTCTAGGGGCGCCTGGGTGGCTCAGTGAGTTAAAGCCTCTGCCTTCGGCTCAGGTCATGATCTTAGGGTCCTGGGATCGAGCCCCGCATCAGGCTCTCTGCTCAGCAAGAAGCCTGCTTCCCCCTCTCTGCCTGCCTCTCTGCCTACTTGTGATCTCTCTCCTCTCTGTCAAATAAATAAATAAAATCTTAAAAAATAATAAAAATAAAATAAAATAAATGTATTCTTTGTCTAAAAGGTATAAAAGCTGCCTGCTTTGGTCCTACTTTGGGTGTCATAACTTTGGGGCCCATGTATGTACTAAATTAAATTATTAAATTAAATTTTTTCCCGTTAATTTTTTATTACGGGGTGTGCCTCAGCCAAGAACCCAGAAGGGTGGAGGGAAATTTATTTTTTCCCCTATAGAGTTGGTGAGCCGGCCAGGAGATTTCACTAGCTGGACATGGCTTGCCCCAGGGCTGCTGCCACTAAGAGATCTTGTGAATTCTGACAAGCACTGGCAGAAGCTAGAATTCTCTCTCTCTCTCTCTTTTTTTTTTTTTTTAATTTTTTTAATAGAAGCTAGCATTCTTACCATGTCAGTCTCCTGGACTTCTGCCTGCAGGGTCTGCTGGAAGTGAAAGTGGTGAGAGCCCTTTTTTAAAATTTAGACTGGCAGGAGAAAATACCTGTGGAACTATTTCTTTGCGTATCACTCTGGTGAAGATTTGGTAACAAGTAGTCTCATTTTCTATCGATCCTCTTCCTCCCAGAGATGGTCATTGTTTTCTTTTGTCTCTGTCTTTTGTGTTGTCATAAAGGGAAAAACCATAGGTCTGATGAGTTTTTCCTTTGTCTTCTTCTATGTCCTGAGAGTTTGGCTTTATGACCACTAAGAATAGTCCCTCTGGCCTGTGCCATCTGGAAGGTGTACATACTGGTGTGCATCTGGTGGCCAGTTGAATAGACTGGAATTCAGAGACACAAAGTCACAAGCAGCCAGCTCTGGGGAGTCCTAAGGGGTCCCAGTCCGTAAGGGGCCTCTGTCACCTCAACCTTCATTGTCTTGTTAGTTCTGGAAAAGTCCCATTTCAGAGCACTTGCCCTGTGTCACAGATTAGTTTTTCTGTGAGACATCTGGAGACACTGTTTTCACTAGACAATTCTTACTACCTGTGACAACAAAGATCTTTGTTTTCTTAGGCCTACTCCAGGAGTGACCTTCCTGGGTCTTGTGGGGACTACATCTTTTGCTCTCTCCTTCGGGGATACCTCTTGCATCCTGGTGAAGCCCAAAACAGGTTTGTTGGGTTTAGTGGCTATTGGGATGAATAGATCCTACTGGTCAATGGCGAGTCAGTGGACCTTTTGAATTTGAAAAACTTCTGTATTTGAAAAAATTTCTTAGAGAGCATTGATCCTAAACCATTGTTTCATTAGTACCCATGGAAAGACCATATTAAAAAGTGGATACTAAAAAGCAGAATGGCTAGCCCTGGGGACTCCTTTAACTAGATGAAAGAGCAGAAATTAAACTTAGAACAAAATTGAAGTCCACATTCCATGTAAATTCCCCTTCTTAAAATCTGCGTGTATCTCCTCGGCAAGGAAGCTAACTCTGAAAACTCCTCCACCTTCCCCAGAAAATTCCTTAAACACCAAGCTGCTTATTTTAACTTCCCATTCCCTACTAGATGTACAGAGAGCACTCAGCCTAATCTCTGGGTCCAGGGTCTACAGGTTACTCGTGTAAATGCTAGAAGCCAGGAAATAAATTCAGCAGAAGTACCTGCACTGGACAATAAGGCTTATTTTGCTGGGTTCTAAAATCAGGCTCTGCAAACTTCAGGCCCTCCTATGCAATATTCTTTGTGGATATATTCGAGGCCTCCACCCAAAGAATTCATGTCCCCTGGACAGCAGAACATTGAAATCTTTTGATTTCTATCTTAGTTGGAAATTTTCTCCCTGATAGAAAAAGGCAAATTCAAAACAGTATGGTTGAGTGAGCAAATTAACCTTTAAGTGTTTTAATGAAAAAGGTTATGCAATTCTTTGAAGATAGTTTGCAGGAAAGCAAATTTAAAAAAGGGTTCCAAATCAATAATTCTTAGGGGGCCTGGCTGGCTCAGTCGGTGGAGTATGTGACTCTCGATCTCGGGGTCCTGAGTTTGAGCCCCATGTTGGGTGTAGAGATTACTTAAAAATAAAATAAAGTAAAATAAAACAAAAATTAAATTGAATAAAAAAAAAGAATTCTTGATTTTTGAAAAAGATTTATTTATTTATTTAAGCAATCTCTACACGTAACGTGAGGCGGCTCAAACTCAGGACCCGGAGATAGAGAGTCACATACTCCACTGACTGAGTCAGCCAGGCGCCCCAAGAATCATTGATTTACAACTTAACTCTTTTGAAAAACAAAAGCATAACTCTGAAAGCAACTCAAAAATCTATTTAGACCCTTTCCTATTAGCCTTCAGACATCTGTAGATACTGCAAAAATCAGGACATTGGAAGTACAAATGTCCTACACTTAAGAAGAAAAAAATTTAGATAAAAAAATTAGATAGCAATTACCCTAGACTTCTGATAATCTAAATTCCTAGAAGGAAACTTGCATTCTTTCTCTGTGTCTTGAAGATGTAAATCTTACCATGTCTTTGAAACGTAAACACCCTAGGAGGTAACTAAAACTCACTAGAGACTGGGGGAAGAAAAAAAAAGGAAAGAGGCCTTTTTAAAATACAGACAACTGGAAAGGTTCTCTTGCCTAAACTCTAGAGACTATAGCCTCCTTGAGATTACTTCTCAAGGACGAATACAAATCTTAAAAGTCTTCTTCACAAATAGTAAAAAGCTTTAGTCATTAGAATGGATAAACTTAATTTATTCCAACTGTTATTTATAAACTAGCAATTTTTATATTGTTATACCTGATTCATGGCTAAAATTTTAAAATGTAAGACAGCTTTGTTTGGCTGTATGTTGGTCTATGTGTGTGCATTCGAAATACAGTTACTCTTCTCCCTCCGAATGGTATTGCCAAAAGTAATTTGTAAAAGAGCTCTGTTTAATTGGCTTAAAAATAAGCACTTTTGAATTAAGTATTTCTAAACCTCAAAAATATAATAGGAACTCACACAAATGTTTTTCAAGTTCACATTATCGAGGATAATTTTTGGTAAATAAAAAGTAGTTTAAGTTTGTTGGTTTAATTGATACAGACACATACTATACTTTCTGTGTTATCAGTATTAAGTAGAATACTTTTATTTTACCTAGGTTTTCTAAAAGTCAAAGAAGCTCATGTTATCTCTGTTACAAGAATTTGTCAGCAAGAAAAATAACTTAAGGTGATGGCTAACTAATGCCTCATGAAATCTTGAGGAGTAATATAAGCATAATTGTTAAGAACCAATGAACTGAATATATGTAAATGAGATGAGTCTTTAGGTCCACTTTTCGCAATGATTATTTTATGGTATGTTTGCTTAAATAGTTTTCCAAATCTCTTTGGTAACTTCCACCATCTAGATTAAATTAGATGATGGAAATTCACTGAATGTCTGGACCATTTCCAAAAAGAAAAATATGGAAACACTAATTGCTAACCAAGTCCAAGTTTACCTACTTTTGCTCTCTTATTACAAAGGAACTCAGGGTATTTTGGTTGATTAGTAAACATGTCTTGTGCCACATTAAAAAACTCTGCTATAAGGAAATGTAGGTATCTAGAAATTATGAGACATATGCATAAATTTGCCAATGTAAAAAATGCTGGCATAACAGATAGTTCACAATTGCTTACTTCTTAGTTTTCACTAGAAATTGAGGCTTCTTAGGATTAAGAATTCTAATTAATATATGGAATTAAAGTTACTTGAAATATTAAGGGAAACAACTCAGTATGCAAGGAACGTAGGATATATGGTTTTTGTTTTTGTTTTTGTTTGTTTTTCTGGTGAGAAAAGATATGGGGAATGCAGATGCAATATTTTGTTGAGGGAAAAGAAAGCAGTTGTCCTAAAGTAAAGCTGATTATTTCTGAGTGGGAAATATGACAGAGGACAAACTAAAATGGACATAGAAAGTTGTGAGGTTTGTGAAAAATTCCTTTCTTGGGAAAGGAATTTAATGTGTGATCAAACTGAATGAAACTGAATGGATTTGTTATAGGGTTTTTTTGTTTTGTTTTGTTTTGCTTTTTTAAAGATTTTATTTATTTATTCATGAGAGACAGACAGACAGAGAGGCAGAGGGAGGAGAAGCAGGCTCCCCACTGAGCAGTGAGCCCAATGTGGGACTTGATTCCAGGACCCTGAGATCATGACCTGAGCCAAAGGCAGATGCTTAACTATTTGAGCCACCTAGGCACCCTGTTATAAGGGTTTTAAAAGAAAGCTTTAATATCAATAGTGTACTTACGTAACACTAGAACTTAGTTTTCTTTCAGGTGTTAAAAGGGCAGAATTTGCTTGGACTTTCAATTTGCTCCTGATAAGGGACTGTAAAAGGGTTCTCCTTACCTTTTAAGTAATCTGCCTGGAAAGCAAATATTTTGTGTTTTAATGTTCAGGTCTCTGATTACTTAAAACAACAGCAACAACTGAGTGTTCTCTATTAAAAGAGCTCAGTTTTGGGGCGCCTGGGTGGCTCAGTGGGTTAAAGCCTCAGCAGGGAGTCTACTTCCCCCTCTCTGCCTGCCTCTCTGCCTACTTGTGATCTCTCTCTCTGTCAAATAAATAAATAAAAACCTTTAAAAAAAAAAAAAAGCTCAGTTTTACTTACAACAATTTAACTTCTGGTATTTGCCTGATAAGTCTTTAATTGTCACCGTGGTTAAATGGATAACTAAGCATTGTTTCACAGTGACCTATGAGCCCATCTGACCAAGTGTTTTAAAACCTCTTTGATATTTTTAACAAAATTTCCCCAAGTCAGATTCTAGACAAAGTCTATTTGACCTCAAACAAATTTTGGGAATTTCCAGAGGGTTCCTGGGACAAGTCAAAGGATTTGTTCTCTCTCCTAATAAAAAGAGAGATGTTACACTAATTAGCCTTATTTGTTATTTTAAATTACATGGGAAGCATTGCTGAATTAGTGGTGATAAACCTTCCTAGGTTATGTTATATGGGTGAATGTTATTAATATACGTGTTCAGAAATTATAGAAAATTCTTAAAATTCTGATATGTCCTAGTATAATATTATCAGCCATAATTCTACTTATCTTAAAATGTTGCATGGCATAAAATAACCAAATTTCCTTGTCAATTTTATTATAATGAACTTTCATCAGATCTTTAACCATGGGCCTTTTTTTTTTTTAAAGATTTTGTTTATTTATAAATAAGTATTCTTATATTTTCATGGCAATAGAGCTATTTATATGGGTTTGATAATAATTTGTTCTTATAACAGGATGCTGGAAGCATTGGTTATATTGCCAAGACACTGACTGGAATATCATGTTTGAGAGAGACATGTATAGACTCAGATATGATCAGACAGCTTTAAGGAATTAAGTTTGGCTTTATGGAGCCAATAGAGTCTCTTGGGAAAATTGGCCTGGTACTTTTACAGTGTTCCGGGCAGTCTTACCAGGTGAGTAAGGAAGGTATGATGAATTTACTTTAAGAGCCAGGAGGTTCTTTTTTTTTTTTTTTTTTTTAAGATTATTTATTTATTTATTTGACAGAGAAAGACACAGAGAGAGAGGGAACACAAACACGGAGAGTGGGAGAGAGAGAAGCAGGCTTCCCACAGAGCAGGGAGCCTGATGCAGGGCTCGATCCCAGGACCCTGGGATCATGACCCGAGCCGAAAGGCAAATGCTTAAAGACTGAGCCACTCAGGCGCCCCAGAGCCAGGAGGTTCTTCAAGAACAATAAGTATTCACCTCTTGTTTTATATGTAACATTAAAAAAATGATTAATAATTAAAATACTCCCTAGCCCCACTCCCACTCTCCACCGCAGGCTATCTTCAGCTAGATGCAAACAGAAGAAGAAGCTGAGACCAGGTAGGGTTACTCCATGCAAGAAAGGATGGAATGTCAAGTCCACTGCCGTATCCTCCAGCACCAGGAATGGTCCTGGGAGACAGCAGGCATGTAATAAATATTTGTTAAATGAAAAAAGACTTGGAACGAGGAGAAATCTTGAAGAGCGTGGCTCAGAAAAAGAAGGGGTGAAAAGATTTTTTTGTTTTGTGTTTGTTTTAAAGGGAGAAAGAAACAGAAAAGGAGAATTTGGGCAGCTGGTAAGGGAAGAGGGAATTTGGGGGGAAAAGGAAGTGTTTAAAGGAAACGGTAAGAACGTTTTGCTGGCGATATGTGATTCAACCCCCCTCCCCCTCATGTTCAGTAGAAATGAACGCTGCCATTCAAAGCTTCTGGAAGAGTATTAGGGGGTTTTGGCATGTGACAATGCAGGCAACTGACCTCCAGGACAGGCGCTGAGCCTAAGAAGCTCCATTACATTTGTGTTGGATCTAGATGAACAGAGAGGTCAAAGGATTTGCCCACGGACCTAATTAATGGCAGATCCAAGACTAGAACTCGGATATCCAGATTCCTATTTCACCGGCCTTCCCATAAATTGGCATGGGGCTTAGCCGGCTGCCATACTTATTCAATTTCATGTTGAGTAAGTCAGAATGTGGTCCGGACAACACATTTCTAGCTGCCCACACATTGGGCCTGTGTTCACAGACGCTGCACTGGGACTGAATATCCCCAGATTCTAGCCTTGCCTTGACTGTGTTACCATCTGGGCAGCCTTGGAAAAGCCATAGCCTCTCAGAGCTTTGTTTTCATCATCTGAAAAACGGGAGCTAAGCCTCCTTCCTCTCAGTGCCTTTGCAGGATCAACTGAGATGTTGTGAAAGCTGCATGTACAACAGGAAGTCTGAAACACATGTTTAGTAAGTAGTTATTTCTATTATTATCTGTTACACTTGCCAGCATGGGATTTCTATGGACATATCATGGTTTCCTTTTTTCTACTCCCCGAGCCAATGGTTCACAAGAATTCAGTCATTTTAAAAAAAAAAACCTCCTTTTATGTTATTCCTAATCAAAACAGAATTTTAAAAAATCACAGAATAAACTTTATACATAACTCCTTAACTCAGAGATACCCATTTGAAACCTTTTATATATTTGTAGCCCTTTTAAAACTTTGCATCTATTTACACAGTTTCAAACTGTGCTCATGATATACACTTGTTTGCGTGATTTCAAAAAAACTTACTTAATGTAACATTTTAAAGCATTTTTCTATGCTGTTAAATATTCCTCAACAATATGATTGTTTAACGACTGCACACTAGTCTGCTGTCTGGACAAATAATTTATTCAGTTTAGATGGTTTCTGATTTTTTTGAGAAAGCCCATTGTGTGTATGCTCTTAGTTCTTGGGTCCTCGTCTATAAAGCAGCCATACGCGGAACTACTTCACGGGGTGTCGTGAGGGCCAGCCAAGGGAGTCCACGTGCAAGACGAAGAATCAGGGCTGGAGCCTAATAAGCACTCAACACTGTTAGCTATGATTATTATTACTGACTTCAGGTTTTTGTGGTTAGTACCCAAACAGAACTAAATCGAGGGCTTGGTATTAAGTACCTCAAATTATGCATTCTAAAAATACTCTAGGAATATTTTTATAGCTTTGTTGAGAAATTGGCTTTTTCAGATTACCTAGAGTACGCTGGATGTTTCATTATGAAGAGTCGTTGAAAGGATGTTTGTTTAGATTTTATTTCTGGGCCTCAGGATGTCCTTTAAGGGAAGGTGGGGGTCTTCGCATATTAGAAGTCATTTCCTGGTTTTGGAGTTTAGAGGAAGTCAACAAAGACTGACTTATTTGATTGGCCACACGCTTGTTCGCCAGGGTTAAAATCTAGTTCGGTTACCTTCTTGATATTCCGTGGCTGCACCAGCAGCTGGGGGTCAGAAGTTCGGAACAAAAAGTGAAATCCTAGGATTAACTGTCATACTCTTGCATCAGATATTTTTCTGTTGAATCAACTTCCCATGGTCATTGTTTTTAGAAGAGGCTTTGCCACCACTGCTGTCTGCTACATTCTCGGTGGGCGCCGATTAGGTGGGACTCACAGCCAGCACCCCCCACCCCCCCAGGGGCCCACAGCTTTTCAGGACCATCTCTGTGTCTCCTGAGAGCCCCTGGGGCTGGCGGAGTCTGCGGTTTTGCTGGGTGGCAGCATGAAAGGGAAGAGCATGGAATCGCAAGGAGAGCAACCCGAGCCCTGGCTCGGCCACTCACCAGCTGTGCGACTGGGGACAAATTACTCCAGCTTCTGTGTCTCGGTTTTAGGCTCTGTAAAATAGACTTAGTAATAATAATAATGATGATGATGATGATGCGTACCTCATTAGGCCCAGCCCTAACATTTATAGGACCTCAGCTGGGTATAAATGAAACACCCCCAGCCCACATCTCCCTTGGCTTTCAACTTGGTCCTGTCTCGCACCATGAGGAGCTTTGTGCAGAGCGTCCACACTCCAACCTCCAGGTCCTGATCCCTCCACACTCCTTCCCCTCGCTCCCCAATGGCCAGTCAGCCAGCCTTGGGAGGGCGTACCTGGGGAAGAGGGCCATGCAAGCCCCAGAAGGAGGCTTGGGCCACTGAGGCAGGTGAGGCTGCGGTCCTAGGCAGCCAGACTTTGGTCTAGAAAGGGAGTGTGGCTTCGGGTGGTCGTATCATCCAGGCCCCATGAGGAGGGAAGTGGCAAGTGGAGGCGTCTCTAGAGTGGGGCGCCTCTGTTGCCTGGATCTGAGGATTAATTGGGTCAATGCCTGTCCCATGCTCAGTGCAGCACCCAGCGTGAATGAAGGAAGCTACGATTGTGGTGGCAATACCGTCATTGGAAGAGAACTCAAGCATGATCTCGTCCAAGTCCTTTATGTTATGTGGCAAGGAAACACAGAAATAGTAAAATTAACCACTGTTAAGCACATACAGAGCCTGGACCTGGCGCTCTTAGCATCCAGCTGCCTTTCCTCTCTCTGCTCCGCAATGCATTCTCTTCAGCAACTTGAAGACGTGGGATCAGAACCACCTTTAATATTCAAGGTCTGCAGAGGTGACTCGTGCTGTGGTGATTTTCTGAAAAGGGGCAGGGAGTGTGTCCTTGGAGAAAGAGGCACCTTCAGTGGGAGTCAACGCTCCTAGGCCTCCTGTGAATGGCTCGCCATGTTGATGTTGGAACACCTCAAATATTTACTGAACGATGGGAAGCATTTGGATAAAGAAAAAGGTGACATTTTGTACTTGATAGCAGTGTATTGAAAGGCCCCAGAGTGAATATTTGAAGTCAGAAAAACCTATTCCGGTTCAGGAATCAGATTTACAGGCTGACTGAATTTCTTTTCATGAGTTAAATACGAAAGAAAAGTAATTTTGAAATTTCTTGTTCTCATTCTAAGACCTGGTTTGTTTCATTTTATCCATAATATAGTCTTTGAACTTTTAGCATCTGAAGAGTTCTCTCACTAAAAAATGATTTTCTATTTTTAAAACCTTTTTTTAAAGGTTTATTTATTTAAGTAATCTAGGCACCCAACATGGGCCTTGAACTCTTAACCCCAAGATCAACAGTCTCACGTTCCTGACTGAGCCAGCTAGGCACCACATTATGGGAATGCTCATATAGGAAAGCTGAGGCAACAATATGATCAGTCTGGTGTCCGAGGCTCCCTGAACCCACTGTCCCCAGCTTCTGCAGTGAGTATATATGGCCAATCCCATTTCATCCATAAACTCCCCTGCCTTCCGTTTTGAGTTAAACCTCAGACATTCTATCACTTATCATCCATAAGTAACTTGTTTTCTCTATGATTTTGGTAAACATTAAAGCTCTCTATGTGGCGACTTCAGATTCAGCTTGTTTGCTGGGGGTCAATGAACCGAGGCTTGGGCCCTCCTAGAGGCCTTGCACGGTTCCATGTCCAGAGCAATCAGGGACAATCACCTTGAAAATGGAGCTTCAGGCAGGAACTGAATAAGGGAACATTTTGGATACTTTTTATTCTTTGCCGAATTTCTGCCAACTCTGTATATGGTATTACCATTAGGTCTTGGTTTCTTCTGGTCTTCCCCCCCCCCACCTTTTTTTTTTTAAGAATGAAACTTTTTTGCCCTTTTTTGTGAGAGAGAAGCCTGTCACTGCATACTCCTTCATCCCTCCTGCTGCCGTTTGGCTTTCCTGTCATTTTGTTCCTGCACGAGTCTCGGTTTGCTTTCGGTTTTCGTATTCTGGGCTTTGGCAATTCCCCCAGGGAACCCAGGGATGCGGAGGGTGACCCTGCTCCATGTCCTTGAAAGATTTTTGCACTTCAATCAGTGGAGTTCAACTGAGAACTTAAAGTTCTCTGTGGAGTCCCTGAATTTTAAATCACAATCCTAAAAAGACTGAGAGTGAAAAAAAAAAAAAAAAAGAAACAACAACAACCAAAAAACAAAAAAAGAATTCCAAGTTTAAAAAAAAAGATTTCACATTTCCCTGCCAGAAACACTGTTCCGATTTTCGGTTGAATGGCTTGGCTATTAATTAAGTTTTCGTGCTCAGCAGATATCTCGTTTTCTACATTCTTGTTGTTAATCGTCATATATGTGACACATGACTTCTGTTTAAATGCTAAAGTTTATTAGAGTGGAAAAAAAAAGTTATTCAGGAAAGGAAAAGAGATTAGGAACCAAGTCCAACCATTTGCTTATTCATCTGCATATGGTTAAAAGATTTAAAAGAATCCATTGGTTTCTGTTTCACTGCTACATACAGGCCAAGGAGCAAGGAGAAAGAAAGCCTTTTCCTATCCGTGGTGTAGAAATACATTTTCTTCCTTTTGCCTTGGGGGCGAGAAATCGTTTCCTCTCCTAACATTAAGCCAAGGTAACCAAACTTTAGAGAGACTGGCTCCTTCTGAATGGTTATTGTTCCAATTACCTATTGCTTTGTAACAAATTCCCCCAGAACTCAGTGGCAGAAAATAGCAGCCATTTCATCTTGTTCATGGACTCTGTGGGTCAGAAATTCACAGGGCACAGCGTCTGAGCCTCAGCCGGGAGGACTAGAAAGGCAGGGAGTGATGAGAACAGCAGGGCTGGAATCGTCTGGAGGCTTCTCTCCTCGCACGTCTAGCACCCTGGATCGAGATGACTCAAAGTCTGCACTCAGATGCGTCCGGGAACCAGAACACCCACACATGGTATCTGCGTGTGGCTTGGGCTTCTCGAAGCATGGTGGCTGGGTACTGGGAGGACATCCCAAGGCGGAGCATCCAGAGGGCAAACATTTCAAGAGACCAAGTCAGAACATCACTTCCCACTCTTGCTGCATTCTAGTGGTCTGACAAGACACTCAGGCCAGTTTAGTTAGATTCAGAGGGAGAGCCACCGGACTCTACCTCTTGACAGAGAAGTCAAGGTCCTACTGCAGAAGGCATGTGGATGGCCAACTGTGGACAATACAATGGATTCAGTAGTCCAGGCTCTTTGCCGGTGTGAGGCCGTGTCTTGAGGTGTCTCTAGTGAGGAGGTCCGGGAAGGAGTTATTTCATGCTGAGACCATCTTCTTCCTCCAGGCCCCCCCCCGTAGGCTATTTCATCCAGTTCTTACTCAGCTCTTTCCCAAAGCCATGCTTTGTCCCCAGCACCTTCAGTCTTTGTTTCGTCTGTGGCCGTGGGCAGAGGTGGAATCACAATAAACAAGCACATTCCTTGTAGCAGCTTCCTGGCGGCTGTGCTTAGTTTTCAGTTTGGTCTTTTTCCATCTGTATACACTCCCACAACTAGACATGCATAGACTCCTTTCCTATTGATGATGGAGAAATCATTTTTTTTGGAGAAAGAATTCACATTCCTTAAAATTCACCCATTTAAAGTGTACATACAATTCAGTTGTTTTTGGTATAGAGTTCTACAACCACAACCATGATCCAACCCCAGAACATTTCACCATCCCGAAAAGAAATCCCATCCCTGTTAGACGTCAACTCTATTGCCCCTTCCACAGCCTCTGGCAATCATAACTCTACTTTCTGTCTATGGATTTGCCTATTCTGGACATTTCATATAAAGGGAATCATACGATATGTGGTTTAGTGGCTGGCTTCTTTCACTGACCATGTTTCCAAGGTTCATTTATCCATGTTGTATCATGTCATGTATTAGTACTTCATTCCTTTCTGTGACCAAGTCATGTCCCTTATATGGATATACCACATTTTGTTAATCCATTCATTACTCAGTGGACCTTTGGGTTGTTTCTGCTTTTTGTCTATTACGTAATGCTGGCATGCATATTTGTGGATAAGTCTTTGTGTAAATGTGTGTTTTCAGTTCTCGGGGGTGTATATGTAGGAGCAGAATTGCTTGGCCATATGGTAACTTTATGTTTAACTTTTTAAGGAACTGCGAAACTGTTTTCCACAGCTGCTGAACCAGCCTATGTCCCCACCAGCAATGTATGAGGGTTTCAATTTCTCCACGACCTTGGCAACCCTTGTTATTTTCTGCTTTTAAGACAACTTTTTATGATAGCTATCCTAGAGGGTGGGAAATGGTTGCTGCACTTAGTTTAAGGACGCCTTTCTTCAGGCCACTTACATACCATGGAAGTCACGTTGGTCACTTGGAGACACAGAGTTACTCAGGGTTACTCACTTATTATGTGTCAGGTTCTGTGCCAAAGGGGGTAGGTGTACCATCTTAGTTTGGTGCCCACTATCTGTAAGGAGGGACCATCATTATGCCTATTCAACAGGTAAACAAACCAAGCACAGAACAACTTGCTGGAAAAGTGACGTGGTTTGGAAGACATACATTTCCTGTATTAAAAAAAAATTATAAAACTTGGACACCAAGGTAGGAGTTTGTAGTCTAAGTGAAAGGTTTGAAAAACATTTCCCTCCCCAAAATAAAACACCTCTGGCGGATTGTGGTTGGCAGAATTCTCAATGGCCACCAATATCCCACCCTGTCCCATCCACACCTTTATAATCCCCATGTATTGGTGGCGCCTGTGAATACCATGGGCTATTACTCCCCTGATTATGTTACATTAATATGGCAAAAGGGATTTTGCGGATGTAATTATAGTCCCTCGTCAATTGGTTTTGAGTTAATTAAAAGGGAGATTATCCTACATGTGCCTGACCCAGTCACATCAGTCCCTTGAAAGAGACGAGCAGCAGGAGAGACTCACTGGCCTTTAAGGAACAGATCACCATGAGTCCTACAACTGCAAGGAACTGACGTCTGCCGGCAATGACCTGAACAAGCTTGGAAGGAGGTCCAGAGTTCCAGATCTGAACCCAGCTGTGGCTGTCTCCTTGATTAGAGCCTTGCGAGACCCTGAGCAGAGAAGCAGTGATTCCCTGCCTGGATTGCTAACCTATAGAACAGTAAGAGAACAGGTGCTGCCTGAAGCCACTGAATTCGTGGCTATTTGTTACACAGCAACAGAAAACTAGCACATAGATCACTGACTGACTAAAGGCTGAAGGAGATGAAGTTTTTGATGTACCATTATGTAGAGCAGCAGTTCTCCAAATGTAGCCCAGGGGCCCCTGGGGCGTCCTCAAGACCTCTTCAGGGTCCAATGAGGTCAGCGCTATTTCCATAATAATGCAAAGATGTCATTTTCCTTTTTCCTGCTCATTCTCTCATGATCTTACAGTTTTTTAGATGCTTCATGATGTGTGAGGATATCATTGCTCTGATAGCTAAGGATATGTGTCCTGTGTATTCTCATGTTTAAGAAATTTCCCTGTCTTAATTTCTAACGTGGTAAATAGTGACAAATATAGCCACCATAAACAAAAGTTGGTGGGGTCTTCGATAATTCTCAAGAGTGTAATGAGGTCCTGAGACCAGAAAGTTTGAGAACATTGGTCGAGATGAGCTGTAACTAAGCAGGCCTAGACAAAGTCTGAAGGTAGGAGAGTTTATACGGTTAGTCAACGCCTATTGTTTGGACCAGAACTGTGGCAGCTGTGACAAAGAGTGGACCAAGGACATGAAAGTATGAGGTATAGTCCCTGATGTAATGTGAACATAAAGAAATAATTATCAGAAGCATTCATTTCTTCCCTCCACAGGTGTTTCTAAGCACAAGGTACTGCGATATGAAGGTCTGTAGCTCAGTGCTAACTTTAGGTGTGGGTGGCTATGTCACCGAGATGTTTAGAGAAGAAGCCGAAACAAGGCTGTGGGAGATGGGGAAGTTTGTGGCGGAGGTGAAATGTAAGTTGGGAGGGGAAGTAGAAGGAGGAGGACAAATATTCCAAGCTTATCCTTCAGATTTCAGCTAAAACATCCTTCTCAGAGAGGCCTTTCCTGATATCCCCCTCTAGAGCACCCAGCACCTTCTTGTCCATCACAGCGCCCCATTCATCTCCTTCCTGGTGCTTTTTTTTTAAACCTAACCTAGCTGTTAAGGTCAGTCTGGCTGGAGCTAGATAGAGTGCCTTGGTTCAAATCTTGGCTCCACCACTTTCTAGTTATAAAATCTTGGATAAGATACTTAATCTCTCTATGCCTCAGTTCCTCAACAAACGTGCTAATAAAACAAGGAATTTAGGTTGAAGTGTTAGCTTAGGTTGTGACCATGGGACTGAAGAGGAAAGGGTGGGTGTGAACTAGTTCAAAGGCAGAACCAATAGATGAATTCAGATGACAAGGAGAGAAGATGATGGAAAGACAAGGGAAAAATCTGGGGATACTAAAAAAAAGGGGAGGAGGGGAACCAATTATATATGGATTAAGGAAAGAGAGAACAAAACAACAATTATTCCAAAGTTTGTTGCTTGAGAGAGATGACAGAGGCTAGCATCAGTCAACTACTCCGGAAGGGAAAAGGGGGAGCTACGTCAAATCCATGTTTAAAACTGAGTCAGCAGCAAGAACGTAAGTGTAGACAATTTGTTTTTAGAGCTCTAGAGTGGCGGGCTGAACGGAAGAAAGTTCAGGGCAGACAAGAAAATCCGGGTGTCTGCTCAGTGCTGGACAGAGCTGAAATCATGAGGAAGAAACTCCACATGGCCCCACTGTATGCAGTGAGCTGTATGGAGAAGGACAATCTTTAACACTCACGATGATTCTTCCTGTGGACAAAAGAGGCTTAAGACATTGCTGTCAAACTCCTTTTGGTGAGATGGGACTTTGCGCAAGAAATAAAGCACTGATTCAATCTAAGGAACCGCACAGTAAGGGGATAGTACATTTCTGTTTGATTCTCACTTTGGAAGGCCAAACAAACATGTTTCGAGTTGCTTTTATACGGGAAAGCTAGGGTCATCTCCTTTCTAGAAAGGACTTCTTGCTATTCAGTCTAAAATTGTACAGCATTCCTCTTGTTGACACGGTTTCATAGCACTCTAAGTTCCTGGCTAAAGCTTCCCGTGATGACTTTTGGACGTCCTATTTGAAATAGACTTTCAGCCCAGCAAGCTACTGAAACCCTTTAGGACAACTGAACTGTAGATAAAAATCTTCCAGGGAAGTAGGTGTGGGCAGGATGTGTGGCTTCCTTGTCTCTCACTGAAAGACTGATGCAATTAATTTTTCGTGAACAGTCTCTTCCAGTAAGAGGTGCATTCCAGAGTATTTCCAGAGCAATCAGAAAGGACAAGCTAGCTACTTAGCTACTGATCTTCAGTTTGAGTTGAGACTGGAGCACGCTGTTTTCTAAGCTGTGCCCCTTTGCTAATGTCACCTTGAGGACCTGAATTAGCCATAACAACAACACACAGCCGAGCGGGTGCTTGTTTACCAAATAATCTGGAACCGAGCAAACCTCACTCTGAATGTGTGCGCAGCAGTCGGAATCCAGGAAGATAGCCCTAAGTTTTTAGTGACATAACACACATGAGATTTTTTTTTTCTAACATTCCAGGGTAACCACTGTCTAAGTTAAGGCTCTGCAGAACATCTGGGACATACATTTCTGGAAAAAATGATGGCATCTTCTCTAACAACTCTCTGGAGCCTAAGTGGTGCGCGCTCCGGCCTGACAGGAGCCCCCGGCAGCAGGATTACCTGTGGGGCTGGGGAGCTGCGCTGGTGCAGACAGGCACGAGTGGGACTGAACGCAGTCTGATTTCATGCATCAACTATTTACCTAGTGCCACTTAGGAACAAAGTGCAGAGCAGAGCAAAATGCAAAGGGAAAAAAAGGTACATGCTGTTATCCCTAAAAAACAAATCACTTCCCTCTAGAAAAGTAGAGGCTTATTTTATCTGACATTCCAGGCCTTTCCGTCAATGGAAGCAGGGGCAGCACCTGACGGTGGACGATTAAAGTCAAAGCACACGACGAACTACCTCCTGGCTGCCCCATGGCCACCAAACCAGACCTCAAAATAGTCTCCCTGTTCCGAGAGTTTTCTCAGCTGAACGCCTAGGAGAATGTCCTGGTGACAGACGTGCCTGCTTTATCCAGATAAGATCTGCCCAAAGAGCAATAAAAGCTAGATCAGCCTCAGCGTGTCCGCTGTGCAACCTCTCAGGTAGTCATGAATTTTCACAGGCACTCTATCTCTTCCTTTACTTCCTACCATCTAGTACATGTACATCACACTTCCGAAATGGATTTAAGAGGAGAAAACAAAACCCTCAAACGCTACGAGAGGTCTTCTCTCTGTTAAAGGAGAAAGCTTAGAGGGAGGGGACGGGGACAGAATTCCCGTTTGTCCAGGAGCTGCTGGCCAGCCGCCCGCACTTGGTGTCGTATTTCTGTTGGTAGTCAACAGGGTAGCGCGGATTCTCAAGCAGGACCAACGAAATAATTTGTGGGGATCAGTGCGAAATAAAACCCGGGTCCCTTGTTCCACGTCTATTAAGAAATCTGAGAGTGACAGCAGAGTATGAAAGCAAGTGCAGGTCCCCTCTGAGTGTGGGTCCCTATGTGATGGCACAGGCCACACCCCCCTGAAATAGGCTTCGCTCTCCAGCCAGGCTGCCGGGGCTGCAATCTCGGCTTTGCCATTTACTGGTCATGGGATCTTAGACAAATCATCTGTAACGGGACTACAGTAACAGTCCCTACCTCGCCGAGTTGTTATTAGGATTCTATGAGTTAATATTTGAAAAGTGATTAGAAGAATACCTGGCATATAGCAAGCCCTCACATAAACGTTTAGTATCAATATGTTCTACCGAGCCTAAACATCTCAAAATGCCAGGGATGACGACAGCCTCACCATTGCGAATTTACTAAAACATTAAAAAAAAAAATGTTTTGAGAGTTTGGATTCCTGAACCACAGAATCATGTTCTTAGTACTAGGACGGTGGTCCCCTTTTAATTTATTTTAACGATTCGACGAGAGATTTCAAACGATCTTCTGGATTGAGGGCAACGACTCACAAAGCAAAACTGAAGAATAAAAAAGGATCCTGGTTTATGCTCACAGTTCTGGAAGCCTGTGGAGTGCAACTTGTCATGAAGCCCATGTAATATGACTGCTTCCTTTATGCTGAAAGGATTCACTGGGGACTTGACTGCTTCCATACAGGAAACAGAGCCTCCTGTATCTGAACAAAAACTAAGAAATATCTTTTCTTTTTACAATGCAGAATATTGTAAAAAAAAAAACCAACAACAAAAAAACCCAGCTGCAGAACAGGAAATGTTGCTAATCATACTAATAACTATATTTAGCTGTAGGAAAAATATTACTTAAACAAGTCAGAAGATATCTTGCAGGTAGTGATACAAAAGAAAAGAAATTTGGTGCACGGAGGCATACTTAATGGTTTATTAATGTTTGTTTTATTTTTATTTTTAATTTAATTTTTAAAGATTTTTTTTTTTTTTATTGGACAGAGAGGAGAGAGATCACAAGTTGGCAGAGAGACAGGCAGAGAGAGAGAGGGGGAAGCAGGCTCCCCGCCGAGCAGAGAGCCTGATGAGGGACTCGATCCCAGGACCCCGAGATCATGACCTGAGCCGAAGGCAAAGGCTTTAACCCACTGAGCCACCCAGGCGCCCCTTTAATTTAATTTTTAAAAAAGATTTATTGGAGAGTGAGCGAGAGAGAGAGAGAGAGAGAGAGAGAGCGTGCGTGCACACGTGTGGGGGGAGGGGCAGATGGGGAGAAAGAGAGAATCTCAAGCCGACTCCATGCTGAGTGGGGAGCCTGACATGGGGCTCAATCTCACGACCCTGAGATCATGACCTGAATCTAATGCTTAACCACCTGAGGCACCCAGGCGCCCCTTAATACTTGCTTTATAAGAGCACCTTCAGTTTCCTTACTGGATTATTTACACATTTTTTACTCTTCACCACCAATAATTCTCAGGACCTGCAGAAGCATTTACAATAAACATGTAGTTTTTTCCTACTCCAATTATCATAAATATGGTTGACTGCAAAATTCTAGAGAAGGAAGCTGTCATTTGTCAAACAATTCGCCCGAGGTACACAGACTTGGGATACTTCTCCTTAAGAGCCGGCCACTGAACAATGAAGTAATCGGAGAGGTGAAACAGAATCTTTCCGGACAGGGATAAATGTTCTACTCGGCAGATGCTTTCAACATAGACAATGATCACTTTCTTTATTCCTAGTATCCCAAGGAGAAGGGCAGATATGCAGATAGGAACACATGTTCCTGGTCCATTACACAACACCTTAAAAAAAAAAAAATTGAAGGTCAAATTAACATAACACCAATCTAAACGAGGCATTTAAAATGAAAAACAGTCACATCTTAAAGGAGATTTTTAATTATTTTAAGCCTTGAATTATTCCTTGTCAAGATCCAGTATGCAGCAAACCCATGCACTCAGGAGCCAGGCAGGGCTGTGTTGCTGGCTCTCCTGCTTACCAACTGTGTGGCTTGGGGCAAATAGCTTAACTTCTCTGGACCTGAGTGGCGTGCCCTGTGCTACCAGAGGTGTCTAGCACAGTGACTGGTGCTCAGCCAGTGTTCATTGGACGAGTGTGTGCTGCTCTTCTCCAGATGTTTTGTGGATCTCAAATGTCACACAAAAACACAGAAGACAGATAAAAGTCAGCTATGAGTCATTGTTTTCTCATGTATCAACTTGTTCTTGTTAATTTTTAAAAATAATCTTTCTAACAGTTGGAGCACTGACATGTAAGATATAGGAAAAAATGTCTCTAAATGACTATGTAGAGTATCTTTGTGGGATATAGAATGATTTCAGGAGTTCAATTCAACAAATGGGATATTTGAGAGAAGGCTATGAAATGAATGAGATTTTTTCCTCCAGAAAATTTAATCTGTGCTTGTGGTCCAGAGAATTTCATGCTTTTGAATTCTGCTAATTTTTATAGAAAGCCACTGGTTAAAAACAATTTAGTTGGCAAAAACAAGAAGAGAAGTAAAATTTGACTCCTAGAGCAACTGAAAAGAATTTTAGAAGTCTTTTAAGAAAATGAGAGGAAACCTATTTCACAGAATTGTTGATAAGGTAATTTGTTATTACTTTCAGAGAAAAAAGTATTTGCACAAACAGCTTAATCATATGCTCATACTGACCGACTGAATTAGTAAAACCTAACAAAGCACTTTTTTTAAGTAGGCTCCATACCTAGTGTGGAACCTGACCTGGGGCGTGAACTCATGACCCTGAGATGAAGACCTGAGCTGAGATCAAGAGTCGGACCCCTAAGTGACTGAGCCACCCAGGTGCCCCTAATAAAGCATTTTTTTATTTCACAAATGATAAAACAGGACATTTGTGGTTGTCTATGTATGCTTGTTGGGCATTATCTACAATGTCACATGATCTTTCCAGCACAACATCCACAAAACTTATCAGACATCAGAGAATCTTAGAGTTGAAAGGGTCCCCAGATACACTGCCCCACCATCGTGGCATTTCAGATTCTCCCGGATGGACAAACATCCTGTCAGGGCTATAAGACATGGCCAGGGCTCTTAAGAGTTTGATAAAGATTATCTGATCTAGGCTCTGTGCTTCCTGGAGGCATGACCACCTGGCACACCATTCACAGAACTTTGGGAAGAGAGAAGGTAGCCTGCTTCAAGTGGGAACCGATCTTTTTTGTGCCTTCCTTAAAGTGTCTACCTACAATTTAACCCCCTGTCTTTATGAAGAATTTTTGTTCAGTTTTTCTTGAATTACCAGCTACTAAGCTGCTTTCAGGCTAGTCTTCTTTAATCCCCATTGAGTTGCCCCTATAACCTCTCTTCACAGACCCTCAAGGCAGTGAACTAGAAAGAAAATGGGACTGAGAGTTGGGAACAGGGTTCAGTCAGCTTGGGCAACAACAGTAATGAGAGTGGCTTGGCTCTCACCACCACTCTTTATCAACAACTCACCAAGGCCAGAAACGGTACGAAACATTTCACATGCATTATTTCAATTACTCCTCACAGCAATAATTTGAGGCAAGTTTTACTGTCCCCTTTGTAGAAAAGGAAACTGAGGCATAGAGAGATTGGGCAAGTTGCCTTATCACATGTTTAGGAGTGGATGGGTTCTTTTTTGTAAATTATGTTTTAAAGGTTTATTTGAGAGGGAAAGAGCGAGAGCACAGTGGGAAGAGGTAGAGGGAGAGAGCAAGAGAATGTGGAGCAGACTCCCTGCTGAGCATGGAGCCTGATGTGGGCCTTGATCTCATGACCCTGAGATCATGACCTGAGCAGAAATCATGAATCGGACGCTTAACCGACTGAGCCACCCAGGCGCCCCAGGAGTGGAGGAGTTCTAGTGCTTCAGTCGCTTTTCATCCTGTGACTCAGTTACCATATACAGGGGGGACTGGACTAAATGACCTGTCAGCTCCGTGATTCTTTTTCTTAATTCTATGACTTTATTTTGCCTCTAGTGTTGTCTTATGCCGAAGTTACAAGATTGTTCTGAATCCTTTCAGGGTTTAGAATTCTAAAAATCCTATTAATGCAAGGTTTCTCAATAGTGGCATTATTGACATTTTGAACAGGATAATTTTTCATTGTGGTGGCCTGTCCTGCACATTGTAGGATGTCTAATAGCATCCTTGGCCTCTACCCACAAGATTTCAGTAGTCAAGACAATTAAGAATGTCTCCAGGCATTGCCAAATGTCTCCAGTGGAGAACCACTGCATTAATATAATTCCCTAAACCCTGGATTATTGCTTTTCTCAATCTTTTTTTCCATTGTACAGAATAAAAGAAAACCTACAGCTAAAACATAATGTAAAGATTACTTGTTGGGTCTTCAGTGTCACAAAAATATTTTCATATTTGTAGCCTTTAAAAAATGTACATATCCACATGTGTTCATCTCACTATTTGTATACACAAACTGTGAATACTCTGATAGAAATGTCTGTATACAGGCAGGGAAATGACTGGGCATTGGTGGGAGATGTATTAGCAACCTGCTATAGATCAGAAGCAGAGACTGTTAAGATAAAAGTCAAGGTTAAAGGTATTTATTTGCTTACCTCTGTAATATCTCTATTTTGAAGCACCTTACTATATAATGTCCTACGATAAAACCATAAATCAAGTATTTTAAAAAAGGGAAAATAATCTCAAGGAAAATTTAGGATAAGGAAAGCTATTTTTTTTTAAAGATATTATTTATTTATTTGACAGAGAGAGAGAGAGATCACAAGTAGGCAGAGAGGCAGGCAGAGAGGCAGGGGGAAGCAGGCTCCCCACTGAGCAGAGAGCCCGATGCGGGGCTCGATTCCAGGACCCTGAGATCATGACCTGAGCTGAAGGCAGAGGCTTTAACCCACTGAGCCACCCAGGCGCCCTGAAAGCTATTTTCATTAACCACAGGTTTTAACTTTGAGTTTTACAGAAGCCCTAGGCAAAAAAATTAAAAAATTGTGGATTATGGATTTTCCGCTATTTAATGAAGCAGATCAGAAAGACTTATTCCAAGCACTGAACAAAACAGAAGTAAAAAAGATGTTAAACAATATTAAACAATATAATGGTTGGCGTTGTCTTTTTAATTTTATAAAAAACACAGAAATACTCTTCATATTTTTATTTCTTAAACATTCTCGATCAATGTGGGGGCCTTGCTTTTATTCTCTCTCCTCCTCACTACTTTGTAAGCTCCTTATGGGCAGGGTTAACGTCTAGGACAATCTATATTCTGCACCTGGAAGAAAAAAGGCACTCACTAAATTTTTCTTAAAGGAAGGAGTGTGGGGGTAAAGCAGGAGGGAATCCTTCTTTGTCTATTGTATATGGAGTCAAGCTACATTCAACTCTGTTAACTCTATCATATGCACTTATCATAAACATAATGGCTGTTAACTGACAGCTTTTAAAAAACCATCCCCCCCCCCCCACAAAGCCTTAAAACCAAAAAAACCCCAAGCATCCCACATCCATTTGCCTTTTCTCTAGGGGAACCACTGTCTCTTTCTCTCAACCTAAGCGCTGGGGTAGACTCCATACTAAACTGTAAGGAGAGGACCTATGACTCCAGTCTGAACAGTCAGGGCATGGAATTTCTCTGACAAAAGTCACTTGTTCAGGGAAGAGCACCTAATCCAGTGAGAAATCACAAGATCGAGTGGGACAGTTGTTGGCGCTGCTGAGAGAGCAGTGCCTTTTCTGCTCTACTGGGACCTAGGAGGGTGTAGGCCTGGCACCGTTAACATTTGTCTTGCTGCCATGAGAATGAAGCCATCACAAAGTAGAACAGAGCGGAGCTGAGAGATGAAGACAGGCCAGGTCCCAAAGGTAGCATTTATGATCCATGAATCCAGCTGTGCCTGAAGGAAACCAGATCTATCCCTAGACTTGCCAGGTATGTGAGGGAATACATTCCATTTTTGCTTAAGCAGTATGAATCAGGACTTCTGTCACTAGTAATAAAAAGTGTACTAACTGACGTAGCCTTTTATTTTGTCTAACTCCCTAACTAGCCTCTGACTATTTGCAGTGCTGACTGAAAGGTGTTCAGTACGTTCCTGCAAGATGAATTAACAGATCAATAAACAAACTTCTCTGAGAGTAGAAAATCCAAGAGTTGTACTAAGGCTATAAGTCTAGAGAACAGAAAGAGGTCAGGGCTACTATAAATATGAATCATGAGGGTGGATGAGCCGGATCAAGGATCAATAGTTACAAAAGGATTGTTGTGCTGTAGATTTGGGTCACCACAGGTCAAGTCCCGTTAGCTGAAACACAACATCAGCGTGTAGGAAGAGATGGCGTTAACCTGGGTAGCCTGAACTCAGCTCGCAGCCTAGTAGGAACCCCATACACAGAATATGGCCCAGGACCTTTGGGGTCCTGGATTGGTTTGAAGATAAGAGACCACAAAGTTGAGAGTGAGCCAATAGGGAGCATGTGAAAGAGAGACTAAAAGCCAGATGGAGAGTCTGACTAGGGCTGCAATTGCAGGGAATGGACAGAGAGGCAGAGTCCAATTCTTGAGGGACCGTCCTGGATGCCAGACTTTCAAAGAGCCTCTTGCTGGTGGAGGTAGAGGCTGGAGAGAGCTCATGAACCGCAGGAACGGAGCTGCAGGGAAGGTTCTCTGGAGCTCCCAGGGCCATGGATAAGGCTGGAGAACTGAGCCCATGGTCAAAGCTGAGCAGGCTCAGACAGGTAGTCTCCGTGGAGGCCACAGGTTTCAAAAGCAACACTTCTGTTTATAGGACACTGGCTCCACCTTCTAGACAGGTGAATGGAGAGATGCGGAAGGGAACAAACACTGAGGGGTAGGAACAGTCCGGAGACAGGGAGAAAAACAGCTTGGATGTAAGGCGTAACAGGAAGCAAAGTCAGATGAGGTGCTTAAGAATGCACCTTCCTATTTTAGAAAAATAAGAAAACTACAAGGTCACCTGACTTAGCCTGTGCCCAAAAGCGTGCCAAAGATAATGAATCGATGTTTCTTGTAGTTACCAAAGCTACAAAGATAGAGATCCTCAGATGTGGCCAAGAGAAGAGTAATGGAAACCTCAGATACGGCTATTTCAGCAAATCTTTGGGCTAGAATATAGGGCAGGGGAAGAGTGAGCCCGGGGTGAGGAGAGCTCCAACAGGAGCCGGATGAGGTAAGCAGGAACCAATGATCTATATGTGAACATAAAGAGCAGTGGGAACACACTGGTGGGGAGGGAGGAACTTACTGTACAGAAAAGGGTGCGTTCTTTCAACACCAGGATCAAAGAGTTAGAATTTGGAGTGTTTACTTTGAGGTTGGTTTGGGAAAAACTACTT
Organism: Potos flavus; assembly: GCA_028534135.1. Lineage (NCBI taxonomy): Eukaryota > Metazoa > Chordata > Mammalia > Carnivora > Procyonidae > Potos > Potos flavus. The sequence continues at coordinate 94,697,491 of CM052900.1, read as the reverse complement.
TTTGAGGACATGACAAGGGATAAAAATGATGGCACCAGAAGTTTGCCCCCAGCTGATTTTCTTTTAAATACTTTAATAATTTTCAGCTCAATTTGGAAACTACAAAAAGCATAAAGAAAAAGAGTAATCCTTCTAATCGCATCAATCTGTTAACATTCTCTTTCAAAGAATATCTTTATATAAACATCTATATATTTTATTATAAAATAGGATATGTGCACACACATAATTGTGAGAGCTTGTATATAAACATTGTAAAGTTCTGTTTAGCTATAGTTTTGTGTTACACAAAGTTTTTTAAAAAAAATCCATGATTTTTAATGACTGCATATACTTAATTCTATGGATATCTCATAATTCAATGAACTCTTCCCTTATTGGTAGAAATCTAGACTGACTCCTTTTTTTTCCCCTGTTCTAAATCATGCTGCTTGAACATCTTTGTATATAAATCTGTAATTCCTAAGGTTTTAATTTTGCACTGAACTATGTTCCAGAGTTCTTGCTGAGGGGGAGGTTAGAAGAAACAGCTTCAAGGACTTAAGGAAGTTGTAGAAAGTTTAATAAAACAACTGTCATGAATTGGGAATGGGTCATGCGGTGTTTTGGTTCTGCTCCTGCCTAGAATCTGCTTGAGCGATTTGTCACTGAACTGTGGCAGCAAGCAGAGCCCACCTCTCATAGCACAAGTGAGACTCCTTTCTGGGTCCACTTTGCAGCTCGTGGACAGGCCAGTGACCCGGCCAGATGCTTCTGCCTAGATCTGACCGGGAGCTAGCAGTATAGAAAAGCAACTCTGGAGGAGACACTTTTCTTGAGGCAAAGGTGCCATTGGAAGAGTCTCCTGTCCAATACTAGTCGTGACAGTTGCCATGTTCACAGTCTAGCAGTGATGGCAGCAGTGTCCTCCCAAACCAGCCCTCTGGCCATGGAATTTTGGCCATGGTCCTAGCTGCCCAGTTCCTACCTTGTCCCTCCATGTTTTCTAAACCTACTGTATTGGCTTTCTCAGAAATCATAAGAGCTCTAATTTTAAGGTTCCGAACCCATTTCCAAAGTGTTTGTATGTGTGTGTGTGAGGGGTGGTTTCCTTATACACAACACCAAGCAGTTCTCGGATATCAGCAGTCTGAGAATTCAACTCAATCTTGACATTATCTATCCAGAGATAGTACCAGATTCCACAGGTTAACGGTTCAGTCCTACAAGCCTGGCTCTCACCCCTCACTTTGGACACCAGTAACAAGCCCCACGATGTTTGTTTCCTGTGCTTCTGACCGACAGGCTATAGACTGGCAGTTAGGACAACCTCCTCCTTATGTTCTTTTAATTTGCTAGAGCCGCTTGCAGTACTCAGGAAAACAATTATACTCACCATTCTTATTAAAGGATGTGATAAAGGATATGAATCAACAGCCAGATGAAGAGATTCATAGGGTGAAGTATGGCTTGCCACTCCCCAATCTCCCAAGTGTTCACCAACCCAGAAGTTCTCTGAACCCAATCCTTTGGGTTTTGATGAAGACTTCATTACATGGTCATGACTAAGTCATAGGCCACTGGCTGATTTAACCTCCAGTGCCCTCTTCCCCCCTCCCAGATGGGAGGGTGGGGGGAACTTGAAAATTCCAACCCTATAATCACAGGGTTGGTCCTCCTGGCAACCAGGACCCAAAAATCACCTTCATTAATATAACAAAAGATTCATTCATTGCCCTATCACAGGAAATTCCAAGGGTTTTAGGAGCCCTGAGCCGGGAACCTTGGACTAACACCGAATACGTTACGAGAAATATATATGGTCATTCAGATGACCAAATATATATTTCTTATAAACCACAAAACTGTAGCTCTCAATAGCCTTTCACTAAATTCTTTTCCTGTTTCAATCAGCCAGAGTGGATTCTTATGGTTTGTTACCAAGAACCCAGACTGGTAGAGAAAGAACAAAGGCTTTAAGAGTAGCAAATGCAGAGTCAGAGGAGGAATGGATCATGTCAGAACAGGCCTGGGATTTGCTCACGCAGGGCTAGGAGCGCTAAACCGTGAGTGCAGGAAGCAGACACAGTGAAACACGGATGAGGACGAGGCCGTAAGAAGGGCCAGGTGAGCAAGCACTCCAGTACGGGAAGGATAGGTGCACGGCCTCATTCAGACAGGAGGAGGGCAAGATCAGTGAGAGAACAGCTCGGAAAACTGGAGAGAGAAGCATCTGAGAATAATCAAGGGAGCAAGGACGAAACTCCAGTTGGAGAGCAGGTGGTGTGTAACATGTAGAGGTTACTGTCAGAGCACCAGAAGGCTGGGGTGAAGCCTGAGCAAACACAGCACCAAGTGTCCGCGAGCAGTGGAGGTGGACAGCAGGAAGGAAAAGGATGTGTAGCAGATGGGATGACGTATTCCTTGGCTCACAATACGGTACACTGTATTTCTTCTTTTCTATATATAGTTAATCATCTGAGTATTAACAGTTAAACAGAAACATCTAAATATCAAAAACAACGTGAAATAACCAAATAAAATTCTAAACACTAGAATCACCGGCTATTTATGAACTTCCAGGTCTCTTAACAATTCTGTTGCTAACAGAATTTTCAGAGTTGTCATCATTGTGTATATAGCATTTTGAGGTCTACTTTTCCAATTCTATCGCTACTTTCCTTCCACGTTCTACATAGGCATTCGATGCTTTGCTGCACGAACATGCTACAATCCGCCTGGATACTTCCCTGTTTCTCTAGAACCAGGTATAGCTATCATCGTCTTTTAAACCACCTCAAAAAAGTAAGTAAACTATAAATTGTTTTTATGTAGGCTCATGTGCTCATGTTGTAAGGATAGTGATTTTATTGCTGGCTCCTCAAACGATCGGTTACTTGCATTTTCCTCGGTGACAACTCAAAAAAAAACCGTTCCTAATGTAAACTAGGTTCCTGGACCCAGTTCCAATGTGTGTGTGTGTGTGTGTGTGTGTTCGCACGTGTGTGTGTACGCCTCCCCACACCGACAGTGATCCAGACACCAGCTGGGTGTCCTACAACTTAACTCCATTCTGACACTACTCAGAGACAGAATCAGATTCCGCGGGTAAAAGGTTCAGTCCCACAAACCGCCCTCCACTTCAGACACCAGTCACAAGCCCAGGATGTTACTTGTGCTTCTGACTGGCTGACAGGCTACATAAACTGGAGGCTCCAACCACCTGCTTGAGCCACCCGCAAGTCCATGTTGTTATCAGTACTTCTGACTCAATGGCTGTAAATCAGAGCTGATCCCCTCCTTGGGTCCAATTAATTTGCTAGAATGGCTCATGGAACCCAGAAAAATCCATTTGCTTGCTAGATTACGGATTTATTATGAAGGATGTTAAAGGATATGAATCAACAGCCAGATGAGGAGATTTACAAGGAAGGTATGGGGAAAGGGCAGGCTGGGCTTCCAGGCCCTCTCAGAGCTTGCCATTCTCCTCAAATCTCCATGGGTTCACTAACCCAGAAGCTCTCTGAGCCCCATCTTCTTGGGTTTTTATGGAGGTTTCATTATGCAGCCATGATTGAGTAAATCATTGCCCACTGGCTATTGATGGAACCTTCAGGTCCTCTCTCCTCCCTGGAAGTTGGGACTGAAAATTCAAACCCTCTAATCACATGGCTGGCTACACTGGCAACCAGCCTGCATCTTAGAGGCTTTCTAAAACAAAACAAAACAAAACAAAACAAAACAAAACAAAACAAAACAAAACAAAACAAAACAAAACTACCCCAAAACCTTTACTGCTCCCATCATTTAGATAATTCCAAGGGTTATAGAAGAGCTTTGAGTCAGGAACTGTGGCTGAAGACCAAATATACATGAGAAACATATTTTGGTCACCTGAATGACCAAATACACACTTTTCTTCTAAATCACAATACTGTACAATGTAATAGAAAAAAGAGCAGTAAACTTTGGTCCTGTAGGATCTTGCCCAATTAATTAAGTTCCCTATACTGACACCTCAACACTCACTACTCCAGTCCAGCCAGAATATTCTTTCTCATACTGCATTCACATGATCCATCAAGAAGCTGGACAACATGGGCCAGGAGTTTACAATCACACAGACCTGGGCTGGCTGTCTCACAGCACTGTGACCAGGAACAAAATGCTCATCCATTCCATGGCTCAGTTTCCTCATTTATGGATTACTTCATTCAAGAAATATTTATTGAGCAAAGATAATATGCCAGGCACCATTGTAGGTATTAGAGATGTACTAGTGAACAGAAGCCTGTGCCCTCACAAAGCATACATTCAGGTGGGCAGACAGAAAGTAACAGATGCATGTATGAATATATAACATAAAGGAGGATAAGAAAACAGGAGGTATGGAGGTCAAGGAAGATGTGAGAGGAGGGGATTTGGGAGCAAATATCTGATGAAGTGGTATGGTCTTCCCAGTGAATCTGACATCAGTTATAGAGTAAGAGGCAGGAAAGATGAGGCAGATTTTGTGGACTGACTGTAAGTCACCGAGGGCCAATGAAAAGGACTGGGGGGTTGGGGAGGGGTGGGTGCTTGAGACAGATTATAATTTAACAGAGCTGTTAAACTCTGTTTCAGGGGTTTGAATTCTAGTGGTACCTACTGGAAACAAAGATATGCAGGGCCAGATGACCCTAGTCTGATGTTCTTGCGGGGAGGTGAATAATAAGCTCTAATGTATTCTCCTTCTTGGGAGTTTGTAGTGGTGAGGCAGAGAATGCTAGGGGTGGGGAAGAGTAATCAACCAGAAACAGAACACATGGAAAACAGCATCTACGTAATAGTGTTACTGTGAAGATTAAATGAGATAATACATGTAAAGCCTCTAACATAGTGCTTGGCCCATGGTGAAAATCCAGTAAATGGCAGCCATTATTATAATCCATCCAAAGGTCAAGTAGTATAATTGTGGCATTTTTCACTCTTAAGAGTGCTCATAAGGCTTTTCTCTGTCACAGGCATAGCACTGACCTGGTATGATTTATCCTACCCTTCAGAGGATACCTTATAAGAGTAACCCAACCGTCCATTTGGTTTCTTTATCTTCCAGTCATATTTTTTGCCCTGCCTGCTCCACTCCAAGTGACGCCTGTGTAAAAAAATGATGGAAGGAGCCTGATGACCAGCAGTGGTATTTTCTGGATTTGCACAGATGGTAGATGACTGAAGGATTCTTGAGTGTCCCTGCTCTGGGTCTGCGGAGCCCCAGTAGGTGTACCTCTCAGCCTGTGGCCAAATGGCTGTGAAACCTGATGGCTGCAACACGGTCAACAAGCCTGATAACATGATGAATAAGCCTGATCTTTTTTTTTTGTTTTTTGTTTTTTTTTGTTTTTGTTTTGTTTTTTTGAAGCCTGATCTTGTTCATTTCAAAACAGGAGTTTATTTTCCCCTTACATAGGAAACTAGACTTCTCAACCTTCTGGTGACCTTCCTGATTTGTTGGGTTTGGGTTAAGCAACAGGAGTGCTAGCTAAACAGGTGGCAGAGACATGCTATCAGGCTCCAGTGTCCCCTCCACAACTCAGGGACACTCAACTGAAGTTTCGGTGTATGTTAGTATGGTCCTGCAGACCAAGGCTCCACACGGTTTGGCACTCTGTACATGCTGACAGCCAACCCTCCCACCGTAAGTACAGAGTAGGCGAAAGAACTCAGCAGTTGTCAGGGGACACGCTGGGTTGGCATTTCATTGCCTTGTCCTGATCTCCCATCATAAAAAAAGTAAATTCAGGGACACCTGGGTGGCTCAGTTGGTTAAGCGTCTGTCTTCAGCTAGGTCATGATCCCAGGGTCCTGAGATTGAGCCCTAGCATCAGGCTTCCTTGCTCCACGGGGAGTCTGCTTGTCCCTCTCCTGCTCCTGTACTCACTCTCTCTGTCAAATAAATAAATAAAGTCTTAAAAAAAAAAAAAAGGTAAATACATACATAAAATTTAAACTTGAAATTTTTTTTGAGGGGGTGGTTTGGTTAAGCCACGCCTGCGTCACATCATTATTAAAGATCATTGTCAGGCTAAACCAAACATTGTTTTCCTAACCCTTCCTGGAAGCAGTTGAGGAAATTGAATCTTTTAGTTTTCCTGTTCTCAGGACCAAATGGTCAAGGTGACGTTTCCTGCCTTCTTGGTATTTTTTTGTTGTTGTTGTTTTCATTGTATTTTCAACTGTCAAATGATTTCACAGAGATCTTTGAATTGTACTAATTCAGTATATTTTCCTTTTGCTTTACCCATGCCCTATACTCAGTAGCTCTCCCCAAAACACAGATTGCTAGTGCTAGATGCAGCCTCTGGGAGTCATTTAGTTCAATCCTCTCCCTGTTACCTGAGGTAGAAGGGCAAGACCTTTACCTTTACAGGCACCTACTATTGCCAGGCACAGAGCCTATGTGGCATTTTGTGTAATTGCCTCACTTAAACCTTAAAATTGCCCTCTGAGGTGGGTGCTGTTATCCTCATGTTTTGGACAAGAAAACTAAGGCCCAGAGAAATCAAATAATCTCTGTAAGATCACACAGCGGAGACTCAAACCCAGCTTTACAAAGACAAGCTTGGGGTTCTCCCACCCACCATCTTGGTCTGGCGCTGTCCTGCACCTGTCAGCCAGATCTGGCGTTAGCCGGAAGTGACCACAGGCCAGGTGGGCTCTAGGGCAGATAGGACGCAGGGAGTTTAACTGAAGGTGAAATTTTGGCAATTGTTACTAATATTTTATACCTTTAAGAGAATTAGTGGCAAACTGTAACATGCCATTGGATGGATTAGGAAAACTTTTCAGTAGATTAAATAGGAAAAATGGTAAACATTTTTATAAGAGAAGGGAGTATCCATTCTAAACAGGAAGAACTGGCTTAATGAGAGCAATTACATAATTCCTGACTTTTGTCAAGGCCCCTTCTTAACTAAATAAGTGATATTTTCTCCATAATCCTTAATTTTTTTCCATGTAGCTATGTATAAAATTTCTATCTTGTTGAACTGAAAACTAGTTAGCAGTTTTCCTTAGATAATTTTTGTCCAGATTATTTTGGCAGTACAGGCATATCTTGTTTTATTGCACTTTGCTTTACTGTGTTCTGCAGATATTGTGGTTTTTGTTTTTGCTTTTGTTTTCAACAAATTGAAGGTCTGCGGCAACCCTGTGTGGAGCAAGTCTATAATCGCTGGTTTTCCAACAGTACTTGCTTAGTTCAGGTCTCTGTGTCACATTTGGTAATTCTTGCAGTGTTTTAAACTTTTTCATTTTTATTATATTTGTTATGGTGATCTGTGATCAATGATTGTGATGTTACTACTGTCATTGTTTGGGGAGCCACGAACTGTACTCATAAAAAATCGCAAACTTAATTGATAAATTTGCATGTTCTGACTACTCTACCAACTGGCCATTGCCCTCGTCTCTCTCCCTTTCCTCAGGCCTCCCTGTTCCCTGAGACACTATGATTTTGAAATTAGGCCAAATAATAACCCTACCAGAGTCTCTAAGTAGTCAAGAAAGTCTCTAAGTCCTCAAGAAAGGAAGAGTCGCACCTCTCTCACTTTAAATCAAAAGCTGCAAGTGATTAAGCTTAGTGAAGAAGGCATGTTGAAAGCCAAGACAGGCCAAAAATTCCTGAACAGTCAGCCGAGTTGTGAACGCAAAGGAAAAGTTCTTGAAGAAAATTAAAGGTGCTACTCCAGTGAACACACAAATGATAAGAAAGCAAAACAGCCTTATTGCTGTTATGGAGAAAGTTGTAGTGGTCTGGACAAAAGATCAAACCAGCCACAACATTCCCTTAAGCCAAAGCCTACACTGATGACTCTTTCTTGTCATACACTCAAAAGACAGGAACACTTGCAGGAACTGAGAGAAGCAATTCAATTCTAGCAGAAGTTGTTTCATGAGATTTAAGGGAAGAAGCCATCTCTATAACATAAGAGTGCAAGGTGAAACATCAAGTGCTGATGTAGAAGCTGCAGCAAGTGATCCAGAAAATCTAGCTAAAGTAAGTCAGAAAGGGTGCTGTGCCAAACAAGATTTTCAATGTAGACAAAGCAGCCTTCCATTGGAAGATGTCATCTAGGATTTTCATTGCTAGAGAGAAATCGATGCCTGGCTTCAAGCCTTCAAAGGACAGGCTGACTCTCTTGTCAGGTGTTAATGTAGCTGGTGACTTGAAGTCCAAGCCAGTGCTCACTTAGCATTCTGAAAACCCTAGGGCCCTTAAGAATTTTGCTACACCTACTCTGTCTGTGCTCTAGAAATGGAACAACAAAGCCTGGATGACAGCACATCTGTTTACAACATAATGTACTGAATACTTTAAGCCCACTATTGAGAGCTCCTGCTCAGAATAAAAGATTTCTTTTCAAAATATGACTGCTTATTGACAATGCACCTGGTCACCCAAGAGCTCTGATGGAGTTGTACAAGATGATTGTTTTCATGCTAACACAGCATCCATTCTGTAGCCCATGGATCAAGTAGTAATTCTGACTTTTAAGTGTTCTTATTTAAGAAACACATTTCATAAGGCTATAGTTGCCATAGATAGTGATTCCTCTGATGGACCTGGCAAAGTCCATTGAAAACCTTCTGGAAAGGATTCACCATTCTACATGCCATTAAGAACATTCGCGATCCATGGGAAGAGGTCACAATATCAACATGAACAGGAGTCTGGAAGAAGTTGATCCCAGCCTCATGAGTGACTTGGAGGGCTCAGGACTCCAGTGGAGGCAGGAACAGCAGATGTGGTGGAAACAGTGAGAGGACCAGAAGCAGCGGAGGAGCCTGAACATGTGACTGGACGGCTGCAATCTCCTGATCGAACTTTCACGGATGAGGGGGCTGCTTCTTATGGATGAGCAAAGACAGTGGTTTCCTGAGCTGGAATCTACTCCTGGTGAAGATGCTGTGAAGACGGTTGAAATGACAACAGAGGATTTAGAATATGACATACACTTAGTTGCTAAAACAGCAGCAGGCTTGAGAGGATTGACTCCAATTGTGAAAGAAGTTTGCTGTGGGTAAAATGCTATCAAACAGCATCACATGCTATAGAGAATTGCTCATGAAAGGAAGTGTCAACCAACGTGGCAAACTTTGTTGTTGTCTTATTTTTTTAAAAGATTTTATTTATTTATTTGACAGAGAGAGAGAGAGAGTGCACAAGTAGGCAGAGCAACAGGCAGAGGGAGAGGGAGAAGCAGGCTTCCCACTGAGCAGGGAGCCCGATGCAGGACTCCATCCCAGGACCTTGGGATTATGACCTGAGCTGAAGGGAGCAGCTTAACTGACTGAGAAACCCCAGTGCCCCCGTTGTTGTCTTATTTTAAGAAACTGTGAAAGGGCACTTGGGTGGCTTAGTCGATTAAGTGTCCCAACTCTTGATTTCGGTGCAGGTCATGATCTCAGGGTTGTGAGATCATGTCCTGCGTTGGGATCCATGCTCAGCATGGAGTCTGCCTGTTTGTCCCACTCCCTCTGCTGCCCCTCCTGTTCATGCATGCTCTCTCACACTCAAATAATTAAAAAAAAAAAATGTCACAATGATCCCAACCTTCAGCAGCCACCACCCTGATCAGTCAGCAGCCATCAACGCTGAGGCAAAACCCTCCACCAGCAAAAAGATTACAACTCACTAAAAGCTCTGATGATAGTTACCATCTTTTAGCAAAGAAGTGTATTTACATTAAGGTATAGGCAGTTTTTTAGACATAATGCTCTTGCACAATTAGTAGACTATAGTATAGCCTAACCATAACTTTTATATGCACTGGGAAACCAAAAGAATTCATTTGACTTGCTTTATTTCATATTTGCTTTATTGCTGTGGCCTGGAACCAAATTCATAACATATTCAAGCTATGCCTGTATAAAAAAATGCTTATGAATTTTTATAGAGGATTACCTGATTCCTTAATTCTGAATCAAAAGGATATACAGAAGCACTTGTTTATGAGATTCTGGCTGTGTGTGTGAGTAAGAGAGACACTCAGAAAATGAAACAAAGGCAAAGGATACTACTCAACAAATTGAGAAGGAGTAAGTAGCTGTAGTACCTTGTTGTGGTTAAACATGGTACTACTCTGCAACCAAGCCTGGATTCCACACCTTGAATGTTTTCAAGGTTCTCCAGAGAACATGTGCTTCACTCTGTGCGTTCAGGTATTCACAAATTATTAACCTTTAGCGCTCCACCACACACTGATAAAAATCCTAGCCATGGTGCACCTGATGCCATCAGTAACATGCAGAAGCAGAATGACACTGCTTGTCAAAATCAGGGTGTTTTTTGAGGTTTTTATTGACTTCAAACTTTAGCTTAGTTTTGTTAAGTATGTTTGGCTGCACCAATGACTCCCTCCTATTAGAGACTCAGAAGACAGCTACCTTGGTAGGAAGTGAGAGAAGCAATGAGTTTATCCCAGTTCCATTCAGAGGGGACCCCTTTAAACCAGCCAGGAGAGAAGCGATTCTACGCTAGTGTTTCTCAGCCTTGCACATCACATTCACCCAGGGGCACTTGCCCCAAATGTATTCTTTCCAAAGCAGACTCTCTGGGTCCAGAGTTCAGGTCTATGCACTTTTTTTTTTTAAAGATTTTATTTATTTATTTGATGAAGACAGAGAGATCACAAGTAGGCAGAGAGGCAGGCAGAGAGAGAGGAGGAAGCAGGCTCCCTGCTGAGCAAAGAGCCCGATGCGGGGCTCAATTCCAGGACCCTGAGATCATAACGGGAGCCGAAGGCAGAGGCTTAAACCACTGAGCCACCCAGGCACCCCTAGGTCTGTGCATTTTAAACATGCTCCCACATTCTGGTGGAAACTACAGCTTGTAAACCTCGTGTCATCTGTATGGCTGATGTTCTTTCAAGATCAACAGTGGCTCTTTTGACTTAATTACAGTCTTTCCTCCTCCCCCAAACCCTGCTGAGGGAACTGCTGGGCCCCAGGCCAGGCATCTTCATTTGGGGCAGCAGGTTCTCAGGTCCTCTATTAAGAGCCTTTTAAGGGAAAAGGTGGTGGGCTGGCAGAAGAATAAACCCCCATTTTGTGTAGTCTGGCGAAGAGGGCAAGTAACATACACCAAATTCTTTACTGGTAAAACTTCCCAGGGCAAGACTGAAAATAAAATTCCGTTAGAGGTCCACTCTAGAGTAAAAAATGGAATTATCTTCGCCAGGATTAAATCACACTTCCTGAGTCTGACCGAGCGTTTCCAGGGAGAGCAAACGCCACGCAGCCTTTAATGCTGCTCCTTCATTGTTGTTGCTGACTCCTGCCCCCGCTGATTGTCCGGCCCATTCGGCCTCCCCTGCCAGCTCACTGTGGCTTGAGTCTTTCAAACAGAGAGCTGGGTCCAAAAACAAAGCTCGGGTAATTTTTGGTTGGGGAAGATGTTGGCAAGGGGAATTCTAGAGACCGAGAGCAAGGCACTCACCCACGTGACAGACGCTAACTTTAAATCTGATGTTAATTATAATCGAGTGTGGTAAAAATCCCTGTTATTGTTCTTTTTTTTTTTTTTTTTAAGATTTTATCCATTTGACACAGAGAGAGAGAGTACAAGCAGGGGGAGTGGGAGAGGGAGAAGCAGGCTCCCGCAGAGCAGGAAGCCCACCGTGGGGCTCGATCCCAGGACTCTGGGATCACGACCTGAGCGGAAAGCAGATGCTTAACCAAATGAGCCATCCAGGGGGCTCGATCACAGGACTCTGGGATCACGACCTGAGCGGAAAGCAGATGTTTAACCAAATGAGCCACCCAGGCACCCCACCCCCTGTTGTAGTTCTAAGAGCTACCTTGGCCCCTCACTCTGGGCTGTCTCACCTGTATGTCTTTATTAGGAAATTTTTTCACAAATTCAACAGTAACGTCCTGAGCAGAATGGGTAGCACAGTATAATGATTACTGTTTAGATGCTGCAGTTTCGAACTATTTGAGTTTGAATCCTACCTCTGCCACTTAATAACCATCAAACTTTGGACAAGTCAATTTTTTTCCTTATGCTCCAGTTTTCTTAGCCACAAAATGGGGCTAGAAAATGGTAATTAAGTCATAGGGTTGTTGTGAGGATTAAGTGAGTTAACAGGTATAAGGAATTATAATGATCCCTGGCATTTTTCTTGGCACGGTGGGGCGGGGGGAGGGCCTGGGAAGATGAATGAACCATCATGGAGCCTACAATCCACAAATGCAGTACCGCATTCAGCTCCTTTCATACACTTTGCACAAAATAGGTGCACAAAAAAAGGGTTTGGGGGAGCTGTCAGAGAATGTTGATTCACTTTTGGGTCTCCAGAGGTGATGGGTGGTTTAACATCACAAAAATGCCTCAAAAAACCCTACAAAAAAACAATGGCTTTGTCATTGCCTCTACAAAGAAAAACAAAATCTTTTTATAACATGTCATTAGTTAAAAACTATCCACTCCAATACTATGAAACGAATAGAAACGTTTTAGTCTTTAAACAGAGGAAATTTTTTTTCATTGCCTTATGTAATCGCTTATAAAACTTAAAGTGTGTGTACACCACTGATATGCCCAATAATGCTCTGCTACGAGGGCCACTGAGTGCTGTTATGTTCAGTCAGTAGAAAACCTTCAGACAATATATAGATATAAAAGGGTGAGAGAAGATCATGGACTGTTCTAAAGCCAGAAAATCGTTCCCCTTTCCTTCCCCTTCCACTTTGCAAGAGTATTCACTGATCTTTTCTTATTCACAGTTTTTAGATCTTTGTTTTAAAATCCAGAAGTTCTTGTAGCATCCTATAAGAACAGACTACAAGGAGAAAGCCTGTCCCAGGGCCTGAATTCTTTCTAACCCAGGCAATTTTAGGCAAAAGAAGAATGCAATTAAAAAACACAAGAAAATAAAGATATAGTCCACAGTACAAATAACATCTAGCTAAGTGTCTGATTAAGTACTTCTGTGAGATCTGTTTTTTTGAAAAAACTGGTTAGACATAATTGTGTATGAGGCAGGAGAGTTTACGACCTCCTAGCATTCTAGAAAGCACGTGGCCCTGAAATGTCCCTAACACAGTGACTTCTTTTTTTTTCTGTCTTCCTTTTTCCTCCTTTTTTCCTCTTTGCAGTCAGTGGAAGGCAAATCCCTGTGTTATACCATACCCTGCAGCTTTGACCTGCCAGGGGGTTCCTCTCCAGCTCCCTCCTGGGGAAGTGGTCCACCCCCACTTACTGGCCAACTCCATCTCTTGGCTCCAACTATCTTCCCAGGTTGGATTCCCCATGTTAACCCTCTAATCCTGCTGGGGAAGGGCCTGTGGCAGCACTACCATTTGAAATCTTTTAACTTTACGTACACACACACGCGCACACACACACACACACACACACGATTTTATTTATTTGAGAGAGAGAGAGAGTGCTGCAGTGAACATGAGGGGAGGGGCAGAGGGAGAAGCAGACCCCCCACTGAGCAGGGAGCCAGATGCAGGGCTGGATCCTAGGACCCTGAGCCAAAGGCAGATGCTTAACCAACCGAGCCACCCAGGTGCTCCCTTTTTATTTTAAGAAACAGCGTCTGATATATTTCTCTGTCCCCATTCTCACCCAGACTCTGCCAATTCTATTTCTAAAGCCTCTTCAATCTGGCCCTACCCTTGATCTCCACTACCTGGGGTGAGGCTCTCACCTGGTTCGCTCAGAGCCTTCTACCTGCTTTTCCAGGCTCCCCTCCTCCTCCACTCCACTCTCCAGAGTGCCACCAGGAGACTTTTTCCTCAAATACAAACCTGTTATCACTTATCGTCAAGGGCTTCCTGCTGCCCCCAACATAAAGTCCAAATACCCTAAAAGTTCTTTCCTAAAACTCCCTATCTGTATTGTTTCCCTTCATCACCGTGGTTTTAAGGCTCACCTGGATTATTTTCTACAGGAATAGAGAAACTCATGAGCATCACTCAAGTTAATATGACAAAAATAAACATGAGGAATCAAACCACATATTTCCCATGTAATAATACCTGTTTGTAGCCACATATTGTCCTGTAGTGACCCTTCAGGTACAGCCAGTTTTGTGGTTCTAAAGTAGACTTAATTGTTCCAAATGCTTTCTTTGTCCAAATTAATGTGTTTTGTTTTTTTTTAAACACATAAGCCAGGATTAGAAAAGATTTGGCCAGTGTGCTTACTGGAAATCAAAAGCTTGAGGACCAGTATTTCCACTTATTATTTTTTTTAAATAGGAATGAGAAGGGGAAAAACTGACCAAATTGGGGTCCAGAAAGAGAAGAGAGAGGGGGCAAGAAAGACAAATCAGACCCCTGAATGACCAATTCTACTTCAGGCTGGTCCTGACCAAAGAAAGACGGTTAATGGGTCCTCATATTCTTTGTAAATAGTCACTTATTTCATTTTAGTCACCAGAACCACAATAAGAGATAGGTATGATTATCTGTATTTTACAGATGAAGAAACAGACCGGCAAGATTTATTTTGCTTACTATGCTAATCATCAATGAAGTGTAACGCTTACAGTTAAGGGCAAAAATGCACCCCTCCTGTTTCCCTGGAGGCAAGAGCAAAGTGTCTTCTTCTGTCTTCTCACCCAACCCTTCCCTGCAGAGGAGGAGTGGCTTGCCTGGGCAGTGACTTTAGAACAGACTCAGGATGCTCTGCCCTGGCAGACCCATGGGCTTTTTCACTCTCTTCTAGCCTGTCCGTCTTCCATATCTATCCTTTACCCTGGCTTGTGTGCTGAGTAGAGAAGAGAGGCAAGCCCGAAGTCTAATTCAGGGGAGAGTGAACCCACAGTGGCCACATATAAAAGCCACATCCTTCAATCTGGCTTTTATCACTTGATAAAGCTAGGATTTTCCTTCCTATGTCGTATTTCTCAATTGGTTGTGAACAAAAAAGGGGAAGACAGAGGGCCATTAATTGGCTCCCTAAAAGCTAAACACAAGGCACATGATAGGCACTCAATAAATACTTGTTAAATGAATGAATGAATTTGTCCAAGGCCACAAAGCTAATAAGCAACAGAAGAGAAACCTGAATCTATGTCTCATAGAAAAGCCCACGGTTTCCTAAAATTCCACTCTAGTGCTTCTTGTAGAATGTTCTATTTCCAGGTTTCAATTCATGCTCCCGTACGGCTGCAGGGAAACTGGAAGCGCTGGCATCAACCACTGTAAACATCCACGTACGCCTAAGACTTTAGCTGATAATCTATTTGTCCGCAACAGTGGTCAGGGATGAGCTCAGCATGTGTGCTTGCTGCTGGCTATGGCAGGGGCCACGACTGACTGAGTCCTGTAGGTACACAAAGAAGAGGGACCTGGAAGATCTGGAGAAGCAGCGAAGGTGGCTTGGAACAGATAGGGAGGAGAAAGGCTGGCCAGGAGCCGAGCAGAAAGCAGCAAGCACACAAAAGGGGCAGGGCAAGGGACTGGGGACCCAAAGAGAATGAAGGCCCAACAGGGATTTGGCGGGCTGTGGGCCGGGGAGGAGGCAGGCGAAGGAAGAATGGCCAGAGAGATCCCAGCAGAACAAAAGGCTGCAGACACGGGAAATAAAAATATGTCCAAACAAAGAACATAAAGGGGAGACAGATAAAAGAACAGGAGTAAATCACTGGCTATGAAAAGAGCCACAAACTGATTTTCCATTTCATGTCAAGATGATGAAAAGTGAGAGCTGATCTGTGTGCCAGTAGCCTTCTGGAACTAAGAAATAAAATACCCAGGTTGAAAATAGTTTGGGGAGCCAGAAGATGACAAGATTCCTCCTGCAGGCAAAAGTGAATTAAAGTAATGACAACATCTCCTACGTCTTTCCCCCTACCCTCCCATCCCCCTCCAGTCACAAGAGAGTGGGGAGCTGTCTGGCTGGCAACCGCATATGAGCTCAGCGGGGACCCTGTTCAGACTGAGCTAATATAGTTGATTTTTAAGAGTATCTGGTAGAAGTCAGGATTGTGTGTTCACAAACACCATATAAAAACAGGGTCGTCTTTGCCTTCCAAGCAGTTTTTTTCACTCTGTTTAAAGGCCGGGCCGAGTCTTTTTTTTCCCTTGCTAGAGTGGCACACAAAGAATTCTCTGACACTCTGCCCCCACTGCAGATGAAAGGCTTAAGTGTGAGTGAAAGCAACAATGTTTAGAGTGACATTTACTAGCTGCAAACAGTGAAATCAGAGAGCTTCAGTTCACGCAGATTAAATGTCAGGCTTTAAACATTTAGCAGAGTATTAGCTATGGAAGTTTTTAAAATTTAGGATTTAGTTTTATACTGCAAGCAGTACTTGAGACATATAAGAGAAAGGCTTCTTAAAGCAAGGAAACAATTGAGCCATAGCTGAATAAGACTATATATTTTTAACTGAGGGTGAGTTACTGAGATCAGCTCACCAAACCAGTGGTGCTCACTTTTCTCTACCATCCCAGATTAGGAAGAGGAAATTGACATTCCCCATACTTCGCATTTTGGAAGACAGAAGTCAAAATCTCAAACACGGGAGTTTACAGGCACACAGTTTCCCACAGTGGGCATGGACTTGGCAAGCCCAAGAGTTTGCACATTACTGTTTCAGAACGAATGCTTTTTAATGCACCTAAAAAAGTTAGAGAGGAAAACAGATCACTTTAAAAAAAAAAATATTTTCCAAGGTTAAATTTATTCATGACAAAATTGGCTATAACTGCCAAAGAGAACATCCGCTTTTGTGACTAATAAAATCTAGAATTTGACAATAGCAGCAGTTCTTTCTTTCCTTCATTCAAAACAGCTGGTAAGCATCTTCTCTATTATGCTTACTTGGGGGTGCTGGACAGATACAAAGCCAATGATAATGGTTATTAACATTTCAAGCTTTATCTTAAATATGTTATAAGCCTTACATTATTCCCATTTTACAGATAAGAAAAACTGGGGCTTCGAGGATTTTGCCCAGGAGCATGGAACGGCTAACTTATGTGGCATTCAAACTCTAGCCATTGTCTTCAAAGCTGCAGAAATTAACTTCTACTCAAGGAACTCAGTCTGGCAGAGACCATGGGCATATGGGCAAATAAAGTTTAATGCAAGAAATGCCACAATAGACATAAGAACAGAGACACAGACTGAGTAATTCTGTCTCAGGTCTGGGAGCTGAGGAAGAGACATTTAAGCCAGGTCTTGATGCACGAGGTGGAGTTTTCTAGGGGAAAAGGGTAACACTGCTCTTGGCACAGGAAGCTATACTACCAAAGCATGGAGGGCTTGGTGTGTGTGTGTGGAGTGCCCAGAGTTCACTGTGTATTTGAAGGAGGGAGAGCATAGGAGTGGGAAACAGGGCTATTACAATAGCTTGGGTGAAGACATAAAGGGAGGCTAGAACAGGGGAAATAGAGGCCAGTTAGGAAAAGCAGAGGCAAAATGATCTGGTGACCAGCTGGATGTGTGCAGTGAGGTAGGGAAGTCCATAGCTGCTAGCATTTTAGATTGTTGTAAAGACTAACAAAGACGGAGGTAAGACAGGCTGGCAGTGGGGGTAGAGAAGAGGAAGATGACATCTTAGTTCGGTTTTAGAAAAGCTGAGTTAGAGACACTTGAAGGGTATCTGGGCATCCTCTCTACGGCATTTTCAACCTTAACAAACACTGAGTGCCTTTTGTAGCAGGTACTAAATAGGTTATAAGAGAACAAAACTGGGTCTTGCCTTCCTGGAGTTTATACACTGTGTAGGCAGTTCTTAATGGTGACAATGTATCGGGGAATTAATAGGATCATTTCTGGTTGTGACAGTGACAGGGATGGGGGATGCTATTTGTGCTTAGTGGACAAGTGCCATGGATACAGACATTCTGTAATATTTGGGACTCTTTAATACTGCAAAGCACTATCCTGTGTCCCACTGGAGGTCTGTATAGGTGATCTTCCATTTATAATTATTGGAGCTTAGAACCTAATTCTCTTTCACATAGAAAGATGAAAAATATTTTTTTGCATGTTTCATATAGACATCAAATGTTCCCAAATAGAACTACCATGGGAATTGAGCAAAGACTATATACTTTTTGTTTGGACCTTTACCAAGAGCTAGCTTTCACTATTTAGGAAAATTACATCACAAATTGGGGAGTTGAAAAGTTCTGGAGATGGGGAGTGGTGATGGTTATACAACAACGTGAATGTACTTAATGCCACAGAATTGTCTACTTGAAAATGGTTAAAATGGTCAATTTTATGTTATATATATATTTATATATATATGTATATTTACATATATATATTTAAAGATTTTATTTATTTGAGAGAGAGAGAACACAAGCAGGGGGAGGGGCAGAGGGAGAGGGAGAGGGAGAAGTGGACTCCCCGTTGAGTGGGGAGCCCGTTGCAATGTGGGCTCAATCCCAGGACCTTGAAATAATGACCTGAGCCAAAGTTAGACACTTAACTGACTGAGCCACCCAGTCGCCCCTGTTATATATATATATATTTTAAATTAAATAGTTATGAATTAAAAAAAAAAAGAAAAAAGATAATTCCATGACAGGTGACAAAGGCACTCACAGTTTCTGAGTTACCCATACAATGCAGCTGCATCAGTTGGCATTATGGCTGTCCTAATCACAGGGACTCAGCATTCTAATCTATCTACCTGACTGTGTCTTTTGGTGTGGTCATGCCTGGAGATACTGTAAAACATGTAATGTGATTACTAATTACTTTCTTTTATTTCCCCTTTGTATTACAACTAGGGCATTATATTGCATTTTTGGAATTTTGTGATGCAGAACAGGGTTATATTAACTATGAGTTTCAGTTCAGGATAGGAAAAGGTATGTTATAAAATATTCGTTATATAAAGGATACATTATGTTGAAAGGGTTGAGAATCGCTAGTGAGAGATAAGACATACATAAATGGAATTAAAATACAAGGCAAATCATGGCAGCGCCTCAGAGAGGTAAAAGTACAAAGGGAGAGCAAGGGAAAGAGATGTTATTGGCTGTGGGGGATCTGGAAAGACCCATGGAGAAAGTATAATGTGAGCAGACACTGAATGACATCCTCTGTTAGAACAGCTCCAGAGATGTGGGGCTTGGGATCTGCCTCAAATGGTGTCCAATCCTTTTGGCATGGCCCTCGATTTTTATCAAGTTCTTTTTGATGTTCTTCCTGTATCTTCTCCATAGTGGCCCTTGTTCTGGGAGGCTCTAGTAAGTAGAGAATGATAAATACCTAGCCTATGTAGTATCTTTTCTAGAATCTAAAAACTGTGGTCTCTGTAATATCCTCTGGTTAAACTTCTCTTCTTCAGGCTAAAATCTCCCTACTTCCTCCAACTGTTTCTCATACAACTTGGTTTCATATTCCCTTACCACTTGGGTAAAGCTTGGGTCATTTTCCTCTGAACATGTTCCAATTTGTCAGTGGCCTTTTAAAAGTATGGTGCCTAGAGCTAAATGTGATTTCCAGAACTGAAACAATAACTATATCTTCTAATATCCCTAAAAGGGGAAAGTGTTATCACTCCACACAGTGAGATCAGGATGGAGAAGGGAGCAGGAGAGGATCTGTCTTAATCATCACTGTATTGACAATATTGAAATTTTTTTGTTTTTTTAAGCAAGTGAAATCTGAATTTTTAATACTTGCAACTACAGTTCTGATCTCAGTGCCTTTTTTTCTTAGTTTGTTTTTGTTCTGAGGATTAAATGAAAATGTGGGTCTAGTTAATAGACACTAACAATTATTTTTGTTTGCTGATAGTGTGTGCTTATTGCCATTCTACAGTCATTTCTTATCTGAAGACATTTTTCTCTTAACACACTGGGCCCTGCCCATGTCCCAAGTCAATCTAACCAAGACTGGAGGGTACGCCACCCTTTCCAGGGGCTTGGCCTACAAACTAAAGTTAGTATTTCTTAGTATTTCTGCCTTAAGCATGGATCTGATGTGTGTGTGGAAGGCCCCTGCATTCCTGTGTATCCAATGAACCTCAGTTTGAGCCCCACCATGTGGATACCTCCATCTAGGCTCCAGATTTTCATACCATTTTGGTCCAAGACTGAAACCCTGCAATAACTTGACTGGCTCTTGCCAACATCCTGTGCCCTGGGGCTGAAACAGTGCCAGTTCATTGCCCCATTCTAGATGCTAGAGACCCTTGAACCACAGTGACACCATCCACTGGTCTGAAACTTTAGAAGCCACAGCAGAACTCTATAAAGACATTACTAGGGCACAAATACTAGCTTGCTAATTCACCATTAATGCAATGGCCTCAAATGACTGACCAAGAAATAGAGGACAGATTAGCTTTAGAAGTCTAGGCAGTTTATGTCACTTCTACTGGCTGCTCAAGTTCCAACATGCTTTTGCAGCTGGCCAGACCAGCTTGCAGGTAAACTATGAGAGCAGTGACATCTGTCTGTTACTTGATGTATCCTAAGCCCTTAGAACAGTGCTTAAGCACGTGATAGATGCTCAATAAATATTCATTTAGTGAGTTAATGAATTGACCCGATATGGTAGACATTGATCTTTGTTTTGCCCAGCATTCTGAACTTCTTTTGAGAATTACTTCTTCCCTCTTCCATGTTATTCTGTCGGGGCTCCCAATCATGACACTCAACAAGCTAGCAAACTGTGAGACAAATCTGTAGCTCATTAATCTGCATGTCCCTAGTCTCTGCAGTTAAGCACGTATCTGCACTCTTCACCTCTGGAGAATCTGAGGCATACTGTCCAGAGGCTGATGAACAGAGGTGGTACATTCTGAAGGTAGATCATTCAGAAGCTAAACTTTATATGAATGTTCATCATGAAACCCAAGCCAATAAGTAAACTGAACTTCTAGTCAGAATAAGCTTCTGTTTCTAATATTATTGATCTTCATCTAATTAATCACCAGTACCAGAATTTATCTTACTCACATTCAAATAAATTGGAGATAAAACTTTTTCAAATTTCTAATGATAGATGAAATATAATTATTATAATGTCAGCTTTACTATAATAATGTCATTTAAGGTTTCTCAGAAAAAATCTAATCTGTGAAATATGAAAAAATATATACTGGATTAGAATAATCCAACAAATGAGGGGGCCAGAAAAGTTATGGTTATTAAGGCTTTTTAAAAATTTTTAAAAATTTACCCTTTTAACCATTTTTAAGTGTACAATTCAGTGGCATTAAGTACCTTTACAATGTTGGGCAACTATCACTACTAACCATTTCCAGAATTTTTTTATCATACCAAAAAAAAAAAAAAACCCCAAAACCCAAACCCTCTGTACTCATTAAACAGTAACACCCCTTTTCCCCTCCTCCCAGCCCCAGGTAAGTGCAATTCTACTTTCTGTCTCTGTGAATTTGCCTATTAGAATTACGTAACTGAATTATATGGGAATTATAAGTATAATTATACAATATTTTCCCTTTTTGTCTGGTTTATGCCATTTAGCACGACGTTTTCAAGGTTTATAGATATTATAGCATATATTAGAATTTCATTCCCCTTCATGGCTGAATAATAGTCTATTACATGTATCCACCACATTTTGTTATCCATTTACTTGTTGACAGACGTTGTTTTCACCTTTTAGCTACTGAGCTATGAACACTGCTGTACAAGTATCTGGTTGAGTCCCTGTTTTCAATTATTTTGGGTATACCTGGGAGTGAAATTGGGTAGATCATATAGTAATTCTATGTTTAACATTTTGAGGAACCTGTATAAGGCTTTTGAAATGACTTATAAAGTAAAAATCTATTAACTTAGGAACTATAAAGGCAATAAATTATTCCTCACCTGATCCTTCACATATCATTACTGGAGACAGAGAGACTGCTGTACTAACTAGAACAGAAGATACATCATTTCCTTGTAGTAAAGGAGGGAACAGGAATTTCCAAATAACTACAGATCCCCACAAAAGTAAGATATCACAATAATTGCAGCTGTATGTAAACGTCAGGATCTTCACAAACATGAAATAGTCTTTAGAAAACCTAAAACTTCCATTCCTAAATAGTGTAAGAATGAATCCCAGGATGTGATCATACAACTGCAACCTCTTTTGTGTGCAAAATAATTGATTAGTACCTTTTCTAAAGTGTAAAGGTTATGAAAAACAAGGAAACACTGAAGAAATGTCACAAAGTAGAGGACTAAGGAGCTCTGATAACTGACTGCAATGTAGGATCCTGGATTGGATCGGCAACAGAAAAAGGACAATGGTGAAAAAACTGGTAAAATCCAAATAAAGACGGTAACTTAGTTAACAGTATTGTACCACTGTTAATATCTTGGTTGTGATAACTGTACTATGGTTACATAAGGTGCTAACACTAGTGGAAGCTAGATGAATGATATATAGGAATTCTCTACTATTTTTGCAACTTTTGTGTAATTTTTAAATGACTCCAAAATAAAAAGCTATAAAGTATAGTCTCCGGACTTTAATAGGCATCTGAAATTGTTAAGCCAGATAATCAGAAATAGTAATAATAAACTCGAAGTTATAAGTCTTAACTTTGAATGAGCCTTCAACATTCACAAAGAGGAAAAAAGATAGTACTTTTGTAGTTAGTGCCTCTAATAACCAATTCTCTCTTGCACCCTCGCTGCTATTCTGGCCTTACATTTCTTCCTCCTAGGTCCATCCTCCCAATGCTTTTAACTCAATCTTGTGGAACGAAGTTTACATAGAAAAGCTTTCCCAACATTTGTATCTTCTTAGATAACCATCCCCTTCGACTGTTGCCAAATCAATGTTTTAATCCAGATTGTTCTCTTTCACAGTACAGACACTGGCCTGATGGATGTCCCCACTTCCAAAGACAGCTGAAATTCAGCATGTATCTAAAGCTAATCTTCATTTCACTCATTTACCCAAATCAGAACTCAGCCTAGACTTGTCCTCAATCATCCCCATCCCCACTCCTAAGGACTATCTTGGTCTATATTGTAGTACATATCTTCCATTCACTAAAGTAGGAAGTTGAAATCCAGCCATCTTTATCACTGATATACAGTGAAGTTGTACCCAAAAAAGCCAAAAGAGATTGTGGAAAGTAGTACTGGGAAATTCAGAGCATTTTCAATGTTGAAAATGCATTTTTTTCCTTAAAAGAGAAAGTGCTCACTTTGACAGCACATACGCCAGAACTGGAAGAATACAGAGAAGATTAGTATGGCCCCTGTGCCAGGATGACATGGAAATTCATGAAGTATACCATATTTTTAAGAAATTATACCAATTCTCTGCAATCTCTTTCAGAGGACAGAAGTAGAAGGAATTCTTCCTAACTCATTCTATGATACCAGAATCACCCTAATACTAAAACCAAACACATTACAAGAAAACTACAGACCACTATCTCTCATGAAGATAGATGCAAAAGTCCTCAATAAAATATTAGCAAATCAAATCTAACAATGTTCAAAAATGATAATACACCATAATTGAGTGGGATTTATCCCATGCATGCAAAGCTGTCTAACATTTGAAAACCAAATGATGTAATGTATCATATTAACAGGCTAAAGAAAAAATATCACATGATCATAACAATAGATGGAGAAAAAGCATTTGACAAAATCCAACACCCATTCGTGATAAAAGCTCTTAGTAAAGTAGGGATAAGAACTTCCTCAATTTGATAAAAAATATCTACAGAGGGTGCCTGAGTGGCTTAGTTGGTTAAGCATCTGCCTTTGGCTCAGGTCATGATCCTGGGGTCCTGGATCATGGGTCCAAGCCCCACATTGGTCTCCCTGCTCAGTGGAAAGCCTGCTTCTCCCTCTCCCACTGCTCCACTCCCCCCCCCACCTGCTTGTACTCCCTCTCACTCTCTCTCTCTCTGTCAAATAAAGAAATAAAATCTTAAAAAATATATATCTACAGAAAACCTACAGCTAGCATACTTAATGGTGAGAAGCTAGAAGTCTTCCCACTAAGATCAGGAACAAGGCAGGGATATCCCCTTTCGTTGCTCCATTTCGACACTGTACTAGAAGTTTGAGCCAATGTAATAAGGAAATAAAAGGTGTACGGATTAAGAGGGAAGAAATAAAAAACTGTCTTTGCAGATGCCATTATGATCTATGTAGAATATCTGAAAGAACTGACCAAAAAAATTCCTAGAATAAGTGATCATAGCAAGGTTATAGAATATAAGATTAATACACAAACGTCAATTATTTTCATATTGAACAATTGACATTTGAAATTAAAAACACATTACCATTTATATCAGGACCCTAAACAATGAAATACTTAGGTGTAAATCTAACAAAATATGTACAGACCTGTCTATATGAAAAAAGTTACAAAACTCTGATGAACAAAATCAAAGGAGAACTAAATAAATGGAGAGATATTCCATGTTCATGGAGAAGACAACTTGATACTGTCAAGATGTCCGTTCTTCCCAATTTGATCTACAGATTCAAGGACCTCCCAGTCAAAATACCAGAAAATTATTTTATGGATATCAACAAATCAATTTTAAAGTTTAGATAGGCAAAAGATACAGAATAGCCATCATAATCTTGAAGAACAACAAAACTGGAGGACTAACACTACCCAACTTCAAGAGTTATTCTAAAACTATAGTAATCAAGGGGCACCTGGGTGGCTCAGTGGGTTAAAGCCTCTGCCTTCAGCTCAGGTCATGATCTCAGGGTCCTGGGATCGAGCCCCGCATTGGGCTCTCTGCTCAGCAGGGAGCCTGCTTCCCCCTTCCCCCCACCACCTGCCTCTCTGCCTACTTGTGATCTCTCTCTCTCCGTCAAATAATAAAATCTTTAAAAAAAAATAAAACTATAGTAATCAAGACAGTGTGGTATTGGTGAAAGAACAGATACACAGATTAAAAGAACAGAACAAAGAGCCAGAAATACAGCCACATAAATAGGGTCAATTGATATTTGACAAAAGAGCAAAGGCAAGACAATAGAGCAAAGATAGTCTTTTCAACAACTGGATATCCCCATGTAAAAAAATGAATCTTGATACAGATCCTACCCCCTTCATAAAAACTAACTCAAAATGTATTATAGACCTAAATGTAAAATGTAAAACTATATGCAATTCCTAGAAGATAACATAGGAGAAAATCTAGGTGACCTTGGGTTTGTTCGTGACTTTTTAGAGATAACAACAAAGGTATGATCCATAAAGAAATAACTGATAAGCTGGACTTTAATAAAATAAAAAAATTCTGTTCTTCAAAAGACATTGTCAAGAAAATGAAAAGAGAAGCCAGAGACTGGCAAAAAATATTTACAAAAAATGCATCTGGTAAAGGACTGGCAGCCAAAATATATGAAAAACTTCTAAAACTCAATAATAAGAAAATGAACAAACCAATTAAGAAATGGGCCAGGGGTGCCTGGGTGGTGCAGTTGGTTAAGCATCCAACTCTTGGTTTCAGCTCAGGTCATGACCTTAGGGTCCTGGGATCAAGCCCTGCACCAGACTCCACGCTCAGTGGAGTCTGCTTGAGATTCTCTCTCCCTCCGCCTCTGCCCCGCCTGCTAGTGCTCTCCCCACCATCTCACCCAAAAAAATAAAATTTTTTTTTTTAAAGAAGAAATGAACCAAAGATCTTACCAGACACTTCATCAAAGAAGACAGATAGATGGCAAATAAGCATATGAAAAGATGTTCCACATGATATGTCACTAGGGAAATGCAAATAAAACAACCCATAAGAATGGGTACATACTGATTAAGTATAAATAAGCAGAGAACAGATGTTTAAGGCAGTGAAACTATCCTGTATGACACATGTTAAAATGCTGGACACATGTCATTATACATTTGTCAAAACCTATAGAATGTACAACTCCAACAGTGAAAGATAATATAAACTATGGACTGGTGGTGATAATCAGCGGAGGTCCATCAGTTGTAACAAATGTACCATTCTGGTGGGGGACACTGATGATGAGAGAGGCTACACCTGTGTGGGGGCAGAGGGTACATGGGAAATCTCTGTGCCTCCTGCTGAATTTTCCTATAAACCTAAAACTGCTCTAAAAAATGAAATCTATTAAAAAATGTGAGAGAAAGAAACACAAGCTTGTACACTGGTATTTCTATTAGTTATTTATTAGCTAAGGTAGCCATTAGCCACTCATTTGTATACTATAGATTTAGAAAATACCACAAGGATGAGTTAGTTCTTTTTGTTATTCTAAGTTCTACAAAGAAAAGGAAGTTCTTGCCGACTGGAAGGGAAAAAAAATATCAGAATGTCATTCCATATTTAGTGAAAAGTTGTACAAATTTGGAAGATAGAATTCAAATTCCAAAAGGGCCTAGCAGAAATACAAACAAGCAAATTTCTTCATTATATAAACAAAGAAATTGAATAAAGTCAGAGGAATTGTTTTGACCATATATTTAGATTACTGTGTGCTGATCTGGCCACACTATGATCAGAAAATCAACTCAGAAAAGAATGAGGGATGGTGCACGCATCTAAATTAGCCTAGAAACTTACAGATCCCAATTACTTTCATATAAAACAGGATTAAGATTCTCTATCATTCCTTATCATTGAAACTCAAAAACTAAATTTGATTACCGTTTCAATCTTCACTTTTAATGAATCAAAGTGATATAAAGTAAAAATAATGAAAACATTTAACCCAACTTAATTTAATTACTGTTTTATCATATGAACTTTCATGTAAACATGATTTGGATCTTTTGGTGAATGTCATGGTAACCCCAAATCTCTAGTTTAGGGAAATAATACCATCAAACTCAATCAGAAGTGGAGTGGGAACTAAACTTTTTGCTGCTCATTAAATAATAATTAGTTCTCCATTTTTGTTACTAAGACATACAAATGCCAGATTTGGTGGTCCCCGAGGTCATGTTAGCAGACTTAGGGAAAGTTCTGAGGGACCTCTAGTCAGGCAATATTCTGTAAGTTAGTTATATACTATACCACCATATACTGGGTTCCCTTCTTGAGAACATCTATGCTCCAGGGTCAAGTGGGCCTGTTCCAAGCAGCCCTGCTTTGGTGGAATTTCCTAGTATATCACTTTAGAATCAAGAATCAAAAGACTCTTGGGACACCTGGGTGGCTCAGTCAGTTAAGCGTCTATCTTTGGCTCAGGTCACGATCACAGGGTCCTGGGATTGAGCCCTGCGTCTGGCTCCCTGCTCAGCGGGGAGCCTGCTTCCCTCTCTCCCACAATCTCTGCTTGTGCTCTCTCTCTCTCTCTCTCCATCAAATAAATAAATTAAATCTTAAAAAAAAAAAGAATCAAAGACTCTTAAAGCTGGAAGGAAACTTAAGATCAAAAGTGGTATCACAGGGAAAGTAGGATCTGGTAAGATATTATTCAACCCCTTCTGGTATCTGCACTGTTGACTAAACAACAAAACAAAATTAAGCAAACAATCCTGAAGAATTTTTCCCTTTCACTGTAAGTACTAGGGTTGCTATATGTGTAAATATAGAATTGTCTCATTTTTCCAGTGTAAGATAAATAGCAGGCCATATTTGAACTTAACCCAAACTCTTGTTTACTCACAATTTATCCTAACCCTTCATTTCTTCTGATGAAAGTAATTTTCCTGTGCTTTATAATAAAAACACAGCAACCAGAACCTGAATGTTTACAGTGTTTTGCCAACAAATAAGGCAAACAATCCCCCAAATCTGAACTGGCTATGCAGACAAAAGAAATCAAATAATGACTTTAGAGTTTCAAAACTAATTTATTGCTCTAATGAGGGCTAGACTCATAACTTTTTTCAGGTCTCTAGTGAGATAAATGTTTTACCATATATTTTTAGCCAGGAGTTATTTTTATTTTAATAGCATTTCTTTTAAATAACTTTTCCTTTAAAAAAAACAAAACAAAACAAAAACAAAAAACAAGACAAAAATACCCTCCAGCACTTCTAACTTTATGATTCTCTAATTGAATTATGTGATTTGATTATGAAGCAATGGTTCGTTTACTTTACCCAACTTTTTATCATTTGTTTAAAATCATTCTCAGAAATCCAAATTAGCTGATTATTGAACAAGTTCTAATTACTCCCCAGAGACTGTGGGAGCCTGGACTTTTTGGATTGTTCACTGTTTGGCTGGGAAACAGGCTTCCTCTTGTAGTGCCCGATCTGCTATTGATTTAAACACTGACCTAAAGGGCTATTTGTTCTGGGTTCTTTGAAGTACATTTGCTGCTCCTGCCTTCTGGAATCATTCTGACAGACATCCTGAACCTCATGCCATATTCTTTACTGTGTAGTTTGTGCGGGCGGGAATAATGGGATAATGGCTCATTAACCTGTTCTCACCTCCAAAAGAGGGCCTGGGATTTAAAACACCTCCAAATAATCACACTGGTGTTTCTGGCTTGAACCTTGCGGCAAGTCAGTACAGTTCCCAGCCCACATGATCCCTCCTTCCTAGCCTTGGACTTGGGGCCATGCCCGTCTCCTAGATTCTTTTTTTTTTGGTTAAGATTTATTTATTTGAGAGAGAGTGAGAAAGAGAGAGAGAACAGAGGGTGGGGCAAAGAGAGAGGGAGAAGGGAGAAGCAGACTCCCCACCGAGCATGGAGCCCAAAGTGGGCTCAATCCCACAACCCATGAGATCATGACCTGAGCCGAATCCAAGAGTTAGAGGCTTAACCAATTTAGCCACCCAGGTGCCTGCTGTCTCCTAGATTCTATACTCCTCTGAACATAAATGCCATCCATGTTTCATAGTCATCTCCACCATCCAAGGTGCCCAGCTCACGGCAGTTATTCAATGAAACATAGTAACAAATTTGTGAATTATTTATTTACAAATAATTATAGCCATTTGTAAATAATAACGACTTTATAAAATAGTAACAAATTCAGAAATAAAAAACTTCAAAGGATAGTCATTCAGATTATAATCAGTAAAACCCTGCTCTGATAGCTAGGGTCTCGTGATTTAAGGAAATGGCAACGGAAAGCAATTCGACATTGATGGTTGAAGATCCTTTTAAAAAATAAAAAATGATTCAATGAATAACATTTTCCTTAAGAATCACGTGGGCATTTTAGCAGAATGGCAGTGAAGGAAGATCTGAATTCCTAAGGTTGGGTTATGTTTCCTAATCCTTTTCAATCTGAAGGGAGCTGAGCACAGTTTTAAACTTGCCATGGCACTCTTAGAGGAGGGGAGGTCCAAGTTCCCATGCTCTCTGATAAGTAAGAGGACAGGGCACACCTGGCTAGTAGGGACGGAGTCCCAGTAATAAAGATGAGCCAGAAAGCAGTTCAAGGCGCTCTGAACTCCACTCGCCTTCCGTGGGATCAAGAGGGACAAAAGGGTGGTAGTTAAGGAGGAGATATTTAGCTGACCAAGGAGGAAGACAGCACAGTGTTTCAGTGGAAGCTGGGATCAGGAGCTGCTAATTTCTGTCCTGGTGTGTTCCAGTTCCCTACAAGTTAGTTATTAATCAAAGACCTCACTAAGCACCTGACACATTGCTAAACTCTGTAGTGGATCATGATAAAGCCAGAAGACTTAGTTTTTAGACCTTAAAGTGCTCACAATCTAATCTGGGGAAGGAGAAAGATAATGGAGCTAAGATGACTAGAGAATAATTAAATGCTAACTTAGAAGTTGAAGAGGAGTTCAGAGAAGGGAAAGATCTGGATGGAGTGACAGAGCAAAGCAAAGCTCAGAAGAAGCTTCTAGAAAATGAGGAAATGAGTTACATAACTGAGAATCAGGCCCATGCCGACGAGCTCCTCCTTGAAAGGGGCAGATTCAGAAGGATGCCCTTGAACGGTGGCCCAGCAGGAGAAAGCTGAGATTCACTGGTAAATCCTGACAGACCGCTTTTGGAAGGGCTGGAGACTGTGATGAAAACACAACAAGAGAGCCAAAAAAGAAAGAACAGAGAAGCAAATAATCCTTGGTTGTTTTCATGCCTGAAGGGGCTCACTGTGGCATGAAAATCAACATGAAAACAGTTAGGCATACCACATCATCCAAGCTGGGCACTGTGCAGACATTCCTTGGCTTAAATTTAAAAATATTAACTCTTTGTTAGTCTCTCAATTTTTGGAAAAGAACATTTAACCTAGTGACAGAGGATGTGGCGGGAGACCTAGGAACCTACCACAGAGGCTCCTTCTGCACATTCCAGTTTCGTTCACATAGACCATGAAGTAGGCATTATGGTCCCTGTTCTAGGGATGAAGAAAAGGAAGTTTATGGAGATTAAACAGCTCACTTGAGCTTGCCCAAATATCAGAATGGCAGACCTAGATTTTGAACCCTAGTATGTGTCTTGCCCAAGCCCATTTCCCCTGTCCCCTGTAAAGAGTATATACTTGGTTATATACTTGGTTAGAGGGGAGAGAAATCTGTTTCATTTGTAGTATGGCCAGAGCTGAGCCTGGAGCTGGCAGTGAGAACTGGTTTTTCTTGTTCATGCTTTGCTATTAGTCCTAAGACTCTGGACAAGGCATTCCCCCTCTTGACTCTATTTTCTAAGCTTTAAAAAGAGAGAGAGTGTGTGTGTGGGAGGAGGTGTGTGTGCTTGAGTGTCTCAGTAGGTGGAGCATCTGAGTCTTGATTTTGGCTCAGGTCATGATCTTGGGGTCAGGGGATCAAGCCCCACATTGGGTTCCGTGCTAAGTATGGAGCCTGCCTGGAGGTCTCTCTGTCCCTCTTCCTCAGCTCCACCCTCCTGCCCTCATTCTCTCTCTCTCTCTCTAAAAATTTAAAAAATTAAAAATAAATAAGTAAAGCATGTGAGATTAAATTGTTGCTAAGGTAATATCTGTATTTGTTCATGGTTCAAAGTATGCAAATGGATTCCCTGCTAGGGGATGACTTACTGTGACTGAGGAAGGGGAATATGAGGATCCGCATTGATCTTTGTATTTAGAGATCCATAAAGATAATAATAATAAGTAATCTAGTAAATATTAACTATTCTGCCACAGCAGCAGTGGCGACTCCAGGACTTTAAATAGGAAGGGCTCAGGGATGGCAGGTTTGCCCTGCCACTGTGCATAAGCCTACTGTCTTCACTTACATGGCCTGCATCTAGTTCTCCATGATGTGTATGAGACTGACAAGTCACCCCTTCCCACTGCTACCACTCATTAAGGTCCTCAGGAAAAAATGTGAAGGCTGGACACAAACGTGGTCCACTCATGGAACCCACCTAAGTTAATTAGAGGTAAGAGACCAGAGAGAGTACGTATCCTGGGAGGGGAAGTCACTACTCAGCTCTGGCTAATAAATTCCCCACCTATATTTCAAAAAGAGCCAAACATATGGGTTTTTTTGTGTAATCTGAAATACACTGATCAACTACATGGTCCAAATACTGACCAACTAACTATATGAATAAGACAAAACTTGTCTGTATCCACATGTGGTCCAAGGAACATCAGTCTGCTTTAGAATTAGCTGATAAAAAAGAAAAGTCAGGAGGCCTGAGGAATGCTCATTTTAGGAATAAAGGGCTCACTGAAGCAGACAAAGAAAAGGCACTCAGAAATACCTTATCCAATTCATATCTGAATGAAGTCCATCAGTATACCATAAGCTCTTACACATCTCTCATAATGCTTATAACTTAAAAAAAAAAACTTTTTTAAAGTAACCTATACCCCCAATGTGGGCCTCGAACTCACAACCCTGAGACTGGAGTCACATGCTCTATTGCCTGAGTCAGCCAGGCACCCCCATAATGATTATATTTTTTGTCAACACCTATCTGCTTCCCGTAGCCAACAGCAAGAAAGCCCTTACAACAAAGCTGAGTGTGCCAGGTTCAGGACAGAAAAAAATGGAGAGAATTGTCAAAAATTAAAACTGAGTTCTATTTCCCAACAGACCCAAGGGAAAAGAATAGTTTCTGCAAGAGAAGCTAATCAAGGTAGCTGCCCAAGACTGGAGGTTAAGAGGCTGAACCCCAGGGTCTTTGTAAAGAAAGCAAGGTGGAAGAGGATGTCAAGAGGAAGATGATCCCAATGGGAGACCGGAGGTGTGAATGAGGGAGAGGAAGAAAGAAAGAATGGTCAAAGTATGAAAAGAGAAGAGAGAAGGCTACTGGGTAGGGCAGGATGGGAGGTGTGAACAGAGCTTTCAGATGCATGTATATGAGTAGTAAGTGTTCCTTAAATAAACCATGAGGCACCCCAGACAGACTCTAACAGCTAAGTCGCCATCTTAATTTTAAGAACATGTTTTGGGCTTCCACTCTTATCTATGACCCTATGAGGTGCAGGAGGTGCAAAGATTGTTAAGTCATCCTGGCAGGAGGCGAGCAGGAGTTAGTGGTTCCGAACGGTAGGGAAATCGGCTTCCTGGTGGAGAGAGTGGCCTATTTAAAATCAAGTAGATCTGCCATCTGCGCTCCTTCTACTGTTCTTCTTATCATTCCCATCTGATAGGGAGGAGCAGTTAAGCTGAGAGAGGCTAACTGATTAGCTTCAAGTCACACACCTAATTATCGACGAAGCTGAGAGTAAAATCCAAACCTCCTGATTCCCAGTACGGTGTTTTTTCTCCCGCAGCACAACTAAGGTATGACAAATGGATGCAGACCAGAGAAAACAATAATATGGAAATTTAAGAAAAAATGTAAAACAAATATTCAGGGGGAATTCTTGATGAAACCTATAAAAAAACAAATGGGGAACTCTTCTTGTGTGACCTGAAGACTGGCAGTTGGCCACACAGAGGCCCCGCCCAGTTCCCATAGAGAGGAGGGAACTCCACCCCTCCACCGACTCCCAGCGCCCATCCCACTCCAATTCTGTCTCCTTTAGGCAGGGAGCAGTGAGGAATTTTTTCTTCCCATGTGACTTCACAGAGGTGAATCATGGCTCCTTGAAAAGCTGAAACAGGACAGTTGGCTTAGGTATAATAAAACAGCACCAGATCAAGTCCTCTGAGCTCTGGGTGCTGCCTCCACTAACAAGATTTATCTACAAAATCCTGCGTTGTGTAAGCAAATCTTTTGAAAAACAGCATCTGGAGCTTTGAAGATGTGGGCACAATTGATCTGAGCATGTGACACCTGTCTTTACAGAAAAGCAATTATTTGGCCCATAAGAGCAAACCTGTTTTCACCAACTGTCAGCTGTAAACATTTTTTAAAAATTGCTTTGTCAAAGATTTGTATAAATGGCTTAAATGTGAAATCAGGAAGACCAAGAATGCAAAAACGGTATTCTGCTAACAAATGGAATTTGCTGCCCTTTGCAATTCTACAGCTGATCCCACTACAGATTTCATTCTTTATGACAGAATATGGAAATTTTGACATCATAAACATATGAAACTTATAAATCTGGTATTCACATTTCTTAAAAGGAATGATCAGTCACAACATGTTCTTTCTGTAATTCAAAGGTCTTATCAGCAGGGAACTTCTTGCTATTTTTAAGAGTGTGCAATATTGGTGTAAGCTCTCTAACCTGTTTGGAATCCAACCCTTTCTGCTCCCCTAAACAATAATGCTAAAATATCTTTTTCTGTAAGCCACAACAATGTTTGAAATTTGTAAGGTGTTTACTCATTCCCCTCAGTAAACCTAGGATAATCGCAGCTTCCTCAACCCTGATTGAAAGGTCCTTCTGAAGAATAATTTTATAATTATCTGCCACCGTGTCTTAGAGAAAATCAGTTTGTTTTTTTGACCCTGTGAGAAAGGCTCCATGGAAGGCGAGAAGCACATGGCTTACATCTCCTATAAAATGCTGTCCTGGTTTAAGTAGCATCTTCAATCTCATGCTCCACGTAGAGAAGTAATAAGTTTTCTACAGCTGATTTAACTTCACACATGTCTAACACTAGAAAAAGAAATCCAGGGGCGCCTGGGTGGCTCAGTTGGTTAAACACCCGACTCTTGATTTTGGTCCCGGTCATGATCTCAGGATCGTGAGATGGAGCCCAGGGTCAGGCTCTGTACTAGCAGGAGTCTGCTTGAGATTGTCTCTCTCCCTCTCCCTCTGCCCCTCCCCGCCCACCCCCCACACCCATGCTCTCTGTCTCTCTCAAATAAATAAATCTCTAAAAAAAAGAAGAAAAAGAAATCCATGACCAGCTGGTTTCACTGTATTCATGATACAAAAAATAAGGCCACAAGAAAAAGAAATCACCAAAAAGCAACCGCCACAGAGGAAATGCTAGCCTAAAAAGGTACAGTTTTACCCACTGACTTGTGGGGAGGGAAATGAGAAATCCAAAAGACAGACTATGAAGAAGATGGCATTTAGTCTGCAGAGGCTGTTACAAAACACTGACTGGGTATGTATACACGTATGTGTGTTTGTGTATCTCTCTCTCTCTTTCTCTCTTATAAAGAAAAAAGCCGTAAGTGGTTCCAAGACACTTGGGCATTAAAGAAACTGTTTATGAAAATGTTTTGGAACCACCTAATGTAGGTGGTGGTTGTGCAACACTGTGAATGTACTCAATGCCAATGACTTGTATACTTTAAAATGGTTAATTTTATGTTGTGTGAATTTCATCTCAATAAAAAAATAAAGCAACAGTATTCTGCTTAAGATGAATGAGAAACCTGCCATTTCCTTTCGCTTTCTTTGACAAAGGCAATATTCAGCACTTCGGAAATGCACTATCAAAAAATCCTTAGATGAATTCCAGGGATTAATTCAGTGGGTGCAAAAGTTAACCAAGGAGCAACTCCACAATGCTTTTTTCTCTTTTTTCCATTTTATTTTTCCCACCCCTCTTAAGTAAGCTCTAAGCAGTCATTGCTAAGTTTTAGTATTTCTCTCTTTCCTTCCTACGTCACTCCTCCCCAACTTCTCTTTACGAGGTGCTGGAATTGCCAAGATGAGTAACACACCTTCCCTTCCCTCAAGGAGTTCACGGTCTGTATTCATTTCCAAAAACTCTCCAAGCTGCTTCCATACCAGCTCTGGTTCTAGCCATCTCCAATCTGTAATGAGTGCACTTGACTTGACTTGCTACAGCTTTCCTAACTAAGCGTTCCCATCTCATACTCAGTTATCTGTGTTCTGTGTTCCCTTCTTTTCCTTCTTCCCTCAGACCAAAGGGAGATTTTTAAAATGCTAACTGAAAATGGCACTTTATTGATTTTCAGATGCTATAAAAATAGAGCTATCTGGATTCATTTGAAACTTTAAAGTAGGCCCTTGAGAGCCTCTGAAACTGGGACTGGCTCTAGGAGTCACATATTTAATTGAAGATCATTTCAAAGATTTCCTTTCTCTTTATCCCACCCCTCTGTTCTCACTTAGCCACGAGGGCCTCCCACCACCCTTTCCCACAAGGCCAGGGCTCTCCAAGTTCACTGCCTCTGACCACACATGAATCCTTTCTTTGGGAACAGCTTTGTTTTCATCGCGCTTCCCTTTCTCATCCGCTCACAACTAAATTCCTTTTCCTTCAACGTTCATTTTTGTTTTCGCTGTAGTAACATTGTTATCCTTAGGAAAACATGCTAGCCTTCACCCTGAAAGGAAGAGGTCCCACCAGGCCCAGAGCTCCCATGTGCCTATGATGGGCTAGAACAGTGACAACTCAGACAGTGACGCAGGCAAAGTGAAACAAGAGAGAAGACTAGTAGGTGAAGCCATGCTGGCTTCTGCAGAGAGGAAAAACGTAATGTTTGCCAGGTGGAAAAAGGATCAATTTAGAAAGGAAAGAAAAATCATTTTCAAGCTTTGGAGAGTCCCCCAAAGTGGAGAAAAATAAAAACAACTCAAAGCAATCTCTGATTATATACAAACTAACTCTGACCCAGATTTTGTTCTGAGGTCACTCAAAATGTGAAACAGAAGTCATAACGTTTAAATTAAATACCGCATTTGTGGATGGAAGCAGCTATGGGTTGTCACCCGGCCAATGTGACAGTGGCACAGCTGGCAATTTCACCATGCAGCTGGGAAAGGCAGACTGTCAGTCATAAGAAACTAGATATGTGCGAGGATTTTCACATGGAATCACTTCTCACAGTGGACTCTGGCCATCATCAGACTTGCTAAATGCACGTACGTTATACAGTTGGTTCTTCTCTATCTTTATGAACGTTGCTAAGTTTATAATGTGTGTATCAAGGAGAAATACAAGCTGGGTAAAACGAACACTGGCATTATTTTAATGTGTTACAGACAAATTTAAACAAATGTCTCCCAAGTATGATTTCATTAATCCTGGAAAACATGAAGCAGTAGACAATTGTGGTCTAATCATTTCTTATTTACTTGGCTAGAAAAATCTTATTCTCACTTAACTCCATTTATAGATAGGCATCTTGGGTCAGCTGACTTTTTCTTTGTCCAGCTAGGTTTCCTTTGAACATGTTATAAAGGTTTTTGATCACCAAAAAATATAATACCAGATGAAGGTCATTATACAAAGAGAATCAAACTAACAGCAACTCAGGGGAAAAAGAAAGCTCCTGTAAGAATTCTGGCATATCAACAAGAAGTTAATTGACTCTTCTTACTGTTTCAAACACATGTCAATCAACAGGCCAATAAAAATTTTATATACTATGCAAACAGTGGTAATCCCAGTGCCACCCAGTTTGTGGCTCACCACAGAAAATATCTAATGAAAAAAAATCACAGTATCCCACTTATGGACAATAACCCACTCTCTATATCATCAATTTGCTACTGAACTTAGACATTTCACAGCTCAAACTGGGTATGGAACATGGGAAAAAATGACTAAGTAAAATAATGGCCTTCTTTCATACACAGCATGAGTGTACATGTAATAAATACATCCAAATTTGTCATGGTGAATTAAACCAATTTCAGCTTCAGGCAAAAAGGCAGAGTATTAGGCTGAAATGGTCCATTTCTTTCCAATTTGTTATACATGTAGAATCTGAAATTTATTTTTTACTTGATTAAAAATTAAATTAGGCTTCATTTTTGTATGCAGAGCTCTTTCCTTGAGTATTTCATTTAATAACAGCCAGGTTGGCATGAAGCCAGTAATCAAACACCGTGGACTCGGGAAACTCTTCTGGTTTTTCAGACTCTCAATAAAGCCTGAGAAGAGTACCAGTTTAGGGAGTGGGCGTCTTTGTTTTTCTGATGATTCACATCATTCAGTATTCATTCATTTATTTTTAAGCCATTCCACAAATATGTGGAAGGCACTTTTCTAGGAAGGGACCATGGGAAACACAAAAATATATAGCCCTTGCCCTTGAGAACTATACAGATCTTTCCCCTAACATAAGCAGTCCTCTTACTGTAGCATAATGATTAACAATCTCTCAAATTTAACTTTCTCTTCTTCTCCTTGAAACGAACTAATTTCTCCTCAGGAGTATATTTTCAAGAGAGCATGAGATCAGTCTACTCACTCAAAGACTGATTCAAAGACTCTTACCTTTAAGAGAAACTAAAGACGATGCAACAGTGAAGAAATCTTTGGGTTTCAAGATGCAAATAGTGAACTACAAGGAGATCATATTACTAAGAGATCAACATGTCCATTATACTAGGGGGAAAAGGGCATAATACAGATTATGAAGGGCCAAGATCAATGGGACTATTTAGCCATGGTTTTAGAAGGGCCAACAAAGTGTTTCATGTCTGCCATGGCTATCAGTAGACGTATTAAATAGAAAATCAGCCAAGATATAGAATAACTCAATCACATCGCCCACCAACAGCTTGTGACAGATAATTCCAGAACACCCCACACAACAACAGCAGAATACACATTCTTTTCAAGTGCCCATGGAATGCTCACCAAGATAGATTGTATCCTGGATCATAAAACAAACCTCGACATATTTAAAAACAAAGCATGTTTCCTAACCACAAAGGGATCAAACTAGAAATCAGTAACAAGGATAATAGGAAAAAGATCTCCAAATACTTAGAAATTAAGCAAAGCCACTCCAAATCCATGGGTCAAAGAAGTCTCAAAGGACATAAAAATATACTTGGAACCAAATAAAATGACAATGCAACATATCCACATTTGTATGATGACACTAAAACAGTGCTGAAAGAGAAATTAGTAGCACTATATGCTTATATTAAAAAAGAGGAAAGGTCTTAAATCAATAATCTGAGCCCCTACCTTAAGAAACCAAAAGAAGAACAAAATGAACTCAAAGCAACCAGAAGAAAGTAAATAATAAAGAGGAGAGAAGATAGATGAAACAAAGAGTTTATTCTTTATTATTTTTTAAATATTTTATTTATTTGAGAGAGAGATGTGAGCAAGAGAGAGCATAAGTGGGCAGACGGAGAGGGTAAGGGAGAAGCAGGCTCCCCACTGAGCAGGGAGCCAGATGCAGAGTTCGATCCCAGGACCCTGGGATCATGACCTGAGCCAAAGGCAGATGCTTAACCAACTGAGCCACCCAAGCACGCAGAGCTGATTCTTTAAAAAGATCAACAAAATTCATAAATCTTTAGCAAGACTGACAAATGTAAAAAGAGAAAGAGAGAATACAGACTTTGCCAATATCAAGAAAGAAACAGAGGATGTAACTACAGATCCTAAAGCTGTTAAAAAAAATAAAGGGACAATAAAGGAAGATAATACGGGAATACCACAAACAACTCTATGTACATAATAATTTAGATGAAATGGAACAATTCCTTGAAAATCACAAACTACCAAAATTCACCCAATATGAGACAGATAATCTGAAAAATCTATTAAAGAAATGTAATCTACAACTAAAAAGCTTCTAAAAAAGAAATCTTCAGGGGCAGGTGGCTTAACTGGGGAATTTTACCAAAATTTAAAGGAAAATTACCATCAATTCTAAACAATCTTCCAGAAAACAAAAAGGGTGAAACACTTCTCAATCATTTCATAAGGCTAGTATTATCTCAAGCCCAAAATGGGACAAACAGAGTCCCAAACAGAAAGCTAAAGACCAATAACCTTCATGACTATCATTATCAAAATTGTCAAGAAATTACTGGCAAGTCAAATCGAGGTATATATAAAAAGAATTAAACATCATGATCAGATGAGATTTATTCCAGGAATGCAAGTGTATTTCAAAATTTGAAAATCAATGAAATGCACAATATTAATAGGCTAAAGAAAAATCATATGATATGTATTAATTGATGCAAAAAAAACCTGATAAAATTCATTCTGTCATTAATGACATTAATTTTTTCATTTGAGGCAAATTAGGAACAGATGTTGTGTTGGTTAATACTATATGTCAACTTGACTGGGCAATGCGGAGCCCAGACATTTGGCCAAACATCATTCTGGGTATGTCTGTGAGGGTATTTTGGGGTGAAATTAATATTTGAAAGGGCAAACTGAGTAAAGAAGATTGCTCTCCCTACTAATGTGGATGGTCCTCATCCAACCAATTGAAGACCTGACTAGAACAAAAAGGCTGAGTAAAATCCTGTACCACTGGTTCTGGTTCAGTTTTTCTGGAGAACCCTGACTAATACAGAAGGGAAGCTTTCTTAACTTGACAAAGAACATCCATAAAAAACCCACAGCTGACATCATCCTTAGTGGTAAAAGAGTGAACACATTTCTCCTAAAACCTGGAACAAGACAAAGATGCCTGTCTCATTATTCTTATTCAATATAATACTAGAAATCCTAGTCAGTGCAATAAGGCAAGAAAAGGAAACAAACGATATACCGGTTGGAAGGGAAAAACTTTCCCTATTTGCAGAATACATGATTGTCTAGAAAGTCCCAGGAAACCTATTTTAAAAATTCCAAGGATTTAATAAGTGAGTTCAGCAAGATCACAGGATATGAGATAAAAAACAAAGATCAACTGTATTTCTGTATGTTAGCAATAAGCATGTAGAAACCAAAATTAAAAACATTATACCATTTATAATTTATAATCATTTCAAAAAAGTGAAATACCAAGATATCAATTTAAAAAAATTTGTGGTCTATACACTGAAAATTACACAATGATGATGAAATATATAAAAGAAGACCTAAATTAAATGGAGGGACATACCATGGCTATGGATTGGAAGACGCAACATAGTAGAGATGTCAATTTCCCCAAACTAATTTATACATATAATTCCTGTCAAAATCCCAGCAAAATTTTGTTGTACATATAGACAAGCTTATTCCAAGATTTATATAGAAAGGCAAAGGAACTAGAATAGCTAAAACAATTTTAAAAAAGAAGAATGGGGCGCCTGGGTGGCTCAGTCAGTTAAGCGTCTGCCTTCAGCTCAGGTCATGATCCCGGTCCTGGGATCAAGATGCACATCGGTTGGGCTCCCTGCTCGGCTGGGAGCCTGCTTCTCCCTCTCCCTCTGCTTGCCACTCACCCTGCTTGTACTCTCTCTCTCTGTCAAATAAATAAATAAATAATCTTAAAAAAATAAAAAGAATAAAGTGGGAGAACTCATTTGACTCGAAGTTAGAACTTACTACATATAGCTATATCATTCATAACGGTGTGGTATTGGCAGAGGGACAGGCATAGAGATCAATGAAACAGAGATTCCAGGAACAGATAAACATAAACATGCCAAACTGATTTAAAAAAAAAAAAATCCCAACTAATTTTTGACAAAGAGACAAAAACATTTCCATGGAGGAAGGAATTTTTTTTTTTTTTAAACAGATCATGCTGGACATCTACTGGAAAATAAGCCTTCATCTAAAGCTTATATTTTATACAAAAATCGATTCAAAATGATCCATGGATTCAAAAGTAAAACATAAAACTGTAAAAGTTTTGGAAAAAAACAGGAGGAAATCTTTGGAATCTAGGGCTAGGCGGAATCTAGAACTCTTCACCTGAGTTCTTAGATGTGACAACCAAAATAAAAAATTGATAAATGAGACTTCATCAAAATAAAAACTTCTGCTCTGTGAAAGTCCCCGTTAGGAAGATGGAAAGAGAAGGTATGACCTGGAAGAAAATATCTGTAAACTACAATATTGCACAAAAGCCTTATATCTAGAATACAGACAAGAACTCTCAAAAGTAAAACAAACAATTCAGTTAGAAAATGAGCAGAAAGACATGAACAATCTCTCAGTGAAGAAGGGATATTAATGACAAGCACATGAACAGATATTCAACATCATTAGCAACTAGGAAAATACAAATTAAAACCATAATGGCATATCACTACACACTTATGAAATAGTGAGAATATCAAAACCTAGAGAGAATGCAGAGAAACTGGATCTCTCATACACTGCTAGTAAGACATAAAGTGGTAATACCCACTATGGAAAACAGTTTGGCAGTTTCTTACAAAATTTAACCTGAACCTTCTACCAGACCCAGCAATCTCATTTGTGGGCATTTGTCTACAGAAATGAAAACTTAATACCTATACAAAAACCTGTACATAAATGTTCACAGAAGCTTTATTTCTGGCAGCAGAAAACTGAAAACGATTCAAATGTCCTTCAATGTATGAATGGCTAAGCAAACTGTGGTACATCTGTACAATGGAATTCTATTCAGCAATAAAAAAGAATTACTGATACATGCAAAAAAATGAATAAATCTCAAGACCATTATGCTTAGCAAAAAAGGTCAATCTCAAAAGGTTTCACACCATTTGACTCTATTTGTAGAACATTATTGGGGGTGCCTGCGTGGCTCAGTTCTTAAGCGTCTGCCTTTGGCTCAGGTCATGAACCCACGGTCCTGGGATCAAGTCCTGCATCGGGCTCCCTGCTCAGTGGGAAGCCTGTTTCTCCCTCTCTCACTCCCCCTGCTTGTATTCCCTCTCTCGCTAT
Organism: Potos flavus; assembly: GCA_028534135.1. Lineage (NCBI taxonomy): Eukaryota > Metazoa > Chordata > Mammalia > Carnivora > Procyonidae > Potos > Potos flavus. Next base: position 94,655,771 of record CM052900.1, on the reverse strand, counting down.
CTCTGTCAAATAAATAAATAATATAAAATTAAAAAATAGAACATTGTTGAAATGACAAACTGTATAGATGGGAAACAGATCAGTGGCTGCCAGGAGACAGGGATGGGGGAAGCACAGGGGAGTTCTTTTGCAGTGACAGAACAGTTTTGAATCTTTACACAAGTAAAGTAGCAGAGAACTCTACATATACACACATACAACCATATATGGATGTATATAAAAAAACGGTGAAAAGTGAGTAAGGTCTGTAGTATGGTTAACAGTATCATACTAATATACATTTTCTGGCTTTGACACTATACTACAGTTATACACGATGTCACCATTAGGGGAAGCAGGGTGAAGAGTACATGAACCTCTACGTATTATTTCTGCAACTTCTTGGGATCTGTAATTATTTCAAAATGTTAAAAAAGCTAAAAAAAAAAAAAAAAGGATGTGTCCAAATGTTTTTTAAAAAGAATCTGGAGTAGCAGAACAAGCTGTAACTGCAGAGATAGAAAACAATTTCTGATCTAAATAGTTTTTTTCCAGGAGAATTACTCTCTATTTCATGTGTACCTGTTGTTTATTTTTCTTGAAGCTAACTAAATAAAAGCTTCTCAAGGACATAGGTCATATTGCATTAATCCCCTTCAGTGCCTACTGCAATACAGATGTTAAAAAAAAAAGACTAGTTAAGTTCTGAATTGAGCAAGTTAGCTAATTTTGGCAGATATAGACACACTTCTAAAGAGAACGGGAGTTAACTACACTGACTAGCTCTGTGACATTGGTAACTTAGACCTCTCTGGACTTAGGGCTCCTCATCTATTGAATGAATATAAAGAGTACTATGTCAGAAGACTGTTAGGAAAATTAAATGAGTTAATGTATGTAAAGTATTTAGGAGAGTTCCAGACATATTGGAATAGCTCAATAATTTTTTTTTTCAGTGTAGGGCTTGAGCTCACGACCCTGAGATTAAGACCTGAGCTGAGATTAAGAGTCAGATGCTTAACTAACTGAACCACCCAGGCACCCCTCAATGAATGTTATTTTTCTAAAAGATTTTAAAAGTATGACTTTTAGGTGGATCCATTCTCATGAATCAATGTTATAATCAATAAAATGGTTAAGTAGTTATTTCCTTTAACTATTGGGATTTCAATGAGAAAAGTCCATTTGTGGGGATTATAAAGAAAAAAGTCCAATATGCCATCTTAATAGTACCTATGATATTTAGCTTTGTAAAACTGACTACTTATTACTTGCACTGAGTTCTTAAGTTCCAGGTCTTACTAATTTCTAATAACAATAAAATATTAGATGTAAAATGCCAATTAATAAAGGTGTAGTCTAAAGATTTCAACTTTATGTACATTATGTGATTCTCTGACTCAGCTGACTTATTAATCTTTCGCTCTTCTTAAAATGACCTTTTTCTATTCTCTAACTTTTGTCCACCATCCCTTAAATGCCATCTCTACTCTGAAGCCTTACTCCACTCCCCAGAGAGGATTTATCACACTATCACAATCCAGCTATAGGCAAGACTGCTGTCTCCTGCACGTACTTTTATACCCCTCACACACAGTATAAATCCTGGCACAGAGTACATCCTCAACAAATATTTGGGAACGACCCAACCGCTGACATCCTCTTCTGATACTCCTATGGCAATTTCCCCTTGCTATCATTAAGGAACTTGGCATATTGAATTACAATTACTTTCCCATTTGTCTCCTCCACTAGAGTGTAAGCTGTCTGAGGGCAAGGCCCATGTCTCACTTATGTTTGCACCCTGAGTAACTAGCACAGTGACTGGAACATTTATCCAGGAGATGTGCTGAGAGGCTACCATGGGCCAGGCATTGTTTCCTAACAGTGAACAAGGCAGGCACAGTTTCTTATGGAATGACAACAAATACATAAAAAAGAGAACTTTTATTGGGATTAGTACTATGAAAAAAATAAAGCAGGATAATGTGATTGAGGGATGAGCATGTTAGCTGGAGAAGTGGTAGTAGTCAGGCCTTTGTAAGGAGGTAACATTTAAGCTCAAATCTGGTTATGTTTATATCATGAGTAAAGAGTCCCACGCACAGAACAGCAAGTACAAAGGCTCTGAAATATGAATCAGCTGGGTTTTTTGTTTTTTGCTTTTTTTTTAAAGGCAGCAGGTGTGGCTGGCATAGAGTAAACTAAGGGAAGAGAGGAGGAGCAGAGGTCAAAGAAGCAGATCAGGGCTGGAGCACACAGGCTACACTAAGTTTGGACTCCATTCCAACAGCATAGAAAATCACTGGAGGATTTTAAGTGTGAAGTAACAGAATCTAAATTACATTAAAAAATTTACATTGATTGTTAAGTGGTAAAGAAATTGCAGGTGGTCATGAATGTCCTTCCACACACAGACAGGTTATATCATACAATGGGGGTGCTGGATGGCACAGTGGCAGTGAAGATGGACAGAAATAAACAGGTGATAAATTTCAAAGACATGGCTGGCAGGACGTGCTATTGAACACAGGAAGTAGGGTGTGGGAAAGAGGAATCAAAGATGTCCCCTGGGGATTTCATGAGACCAAATTTGCTAAAACGGGGAAAGAGTAGGAAATATCTACTATTTTGAACCAAGAAAGGTTCAGATGCCTATTAGATATCCAACCGGAAAAGTAGCATACAGCAGGCACTTGCTGTATCCTTTTAAAAACTACCACTTTGAGGATAGACTCATCTATAAATCAAACATAATACAGCATTCCAAATTTGACTAACTCTATTTGCTGCTTCCAAGGTAACAGAGAAAAACAGAAAATAATAAGTGAATAATAAATGAATGAAACCACCAGAGATCTCAGTTCATTTGATGAAATGTCATTTTTGCTACTATGGATGCTCCCGGACCCATATTTTTAATACAAAGGTGCTGCATTTTATGTCAGAAATTTTAGACAAATGTTGTCAACTCAGTTCAAGTATTTGCTCCATTTCTCTAGGCCTTATGAACACTGGGGTGATTAGTGTCAAGAGCGGTAAGCAATGACTCACCAAATCACTTTTACTCCAAGATCGTGAAATGTCACATTTAAGACTACTGGAAGCCAAAGGTGCTGCTTTTCGCGATGATACATATTTTAATCCATTTCATCTTTTTTAAAATTAAAACGTATTGAGATATGATTTACATACAGTAAAAGTTATCCTTCTTAGTGTACAGGTCTGAGTTTGGACAAACACATACAATCAACTAACCACCATCACTACAATCAAGATATAGGACAGTTTTTCAGCCCAAAAAAGTTCCTTTAAGTCCTTTTGTAGCCAGTCCCTCCCCCACCCCCAGATGCTGGCAACTACTGATCTGTTTTTGGTTCCATTATCTTTTCAAACTCAACAACAGTATTATGAACTTATGATGTCCATTCACAGATGCCTGGCAAAACCCTATTTCTTAAAAAACAAGATGTATGGAATATTAGAACCACCTAAAAAATATTTGATGACGTTGTATAGGAAGAAACCATTCTTTCCAATTATTGATAGAGATTTGACTGAGGTCTCCAAAACAGAGTTTATAAATTTTTCTCTAAGATAAGCTTTTCATTTAATAATTGGCTTGGATGAAACAAGCATGAATTTTAATATACACTCAGTAAACAGACTCATACACTTTTTCCTTAAAATAACTTAAGGTTTTAGATTACTATTCTCATCCAAAAAGTCAGTTAAGGCATGAAACAGTCCATATCCTCACAATGGTTTTATCTATACATATTTCTGTAACAAGAAACTGGTAAATATAAACTTGTTTTTATTTTCCAAGTCAATCTCATTTGTAGAATTCTGTAATTATACTTCTTTAATGGTATTATTTCCCCCTATTTTTATTATCCATTTTGTTTTAAAAATATTTTGACAAATACACATATTTAATTTTGAAATATATGCTATTATTATTCAATTACATTAGTGTTAAATCTGCTACGAAAGCAGGTACTTGAGTTGTCGGCATTTATTTTCATTTTATACTACTATTTAGGGGGAGTGATAGTTCATGTAATTTATTTTAAAAAGTAATATATCAACTGATTCTTAATTGGTTTGAATGAACGAACACAGCATCCACGGTGTGAGCCAGAAATGGTGGCATACAGTTCAGTATTTAACGCCTTGGGCTCTGGAATCAGTAAGGCCTAAGGCCTGGCTTCTAGTCCTAGCTCTGTTATTTTTTGGTTGTGCAAACTCTGGGCAAGTAACCTCCTGCCTCAGCGCCTCGGTTTCATCATCCACTAAATGGGAACAACAACAGTACCTACCTCACACGGCAGGGATGCAAGCCCTCAGTATCACATCTGGCATGTGTAAGTGCTCAATAAACAGTACCTATTATATACCAGATGGAGTTTTTACTTGAAAAACATTAAAATGTTCTATTATTCAGCACTCATTCTGGAACAATAAGGAAAGTGCCTGTGTTTATATTTTATAGTGGCAGAGTGAGGGACAGAGACAGCTGAGTGGCGCAGGTGACGCAGGTGCGCGTGCACTTTAAAGCAGAGCAGAAAGGCACCTGGCCGTTCAGATAACCCTACTGATTTAAGGTATGATGCTGCCATCCCTTCCAAGAGTGGGTTTTTCTTTCCCCTCTTTAAAAAACAAAACAAAAACAAAAACAAAAACAAAAACAAAAACAAAACGAGTAAAGAAGGAATAGTGCTTTGTGATGGAAGTCATAAGAAAGCCAAGTATGACCACAGGAGAGATCTACACATTGTAGTCAAAAAGGCGTCTTAACTATTACCTTTTCTCTGTAAAGCGAAGGAGATTTCATTAAGTGCAAATTCATTTTGTGAGGCCAACTGTGTCAGGACAGCTGATCAGATAATGCTCAGGTTCAAGATAGTTTTTTTAACTAAGTTCAAAATGGAAATAAGTATTTCACACCCCCTACCCCTTTTCACTCTTGTTCCGTTAGAAACATAATAGTTTTTTTCCTTCCACTTTTTATGAGCAAATTTATAGCACTCATGAAATTTTAGACTAAGGAAATTGAGAGGATATCTAGTATAATCCTTTCGTTTTAAGGTAAAGAATGAGGCCCAGAAGGGAACTGATGAAAATGAAATAAAAGCCAAAGTGGGCCTGGGACCAAGTGTCCTAAGGCCCCACCGGTTCCTCTTTCCACTACAAGGGTATCAAATACTTTGGCTAGACGGTCACCAGAGCTCCTCTGGGACAGACATCATCCACCACATCACTACCTCAGTCCGAGCCTTAATCCTGCAGAGTCCTGGGGCACCTGGGTGGCTCAGTGGGTTAAAGCCTCTGCCTTCGGCTCAGGTCATGATCTCAGGGTCCTGGGATCAAGCCCCGCATCGGGCTCTCTGCTCAGCAGTGAACCTGCTTCCCCCTCTTTCTCTGCCTGTCTCTCTGCCTACTTGTGATCTCTCTCTGTCAAATAAATAAAATTTAAAAAAATCTTTAAAAGAACAAAACAAAAAACCCTGTAGAGTCCTAAACCACACTCAAGCTATCTGTTGCCAGTGATGGTGGCCATGCCTCTAGTGATGTAGTAAATATAAATCCCAAATTTCCTACTGAAAATGTCAAGACCTTTGTTCTCCTTTCCATTCTATCATTTGAATTTTAGAAATAAATAAACTTTTCTGGGCAATAATGATCTTTTAGGGAAATATCTAAATTCTACACACTAAAAATGTGGTGGGAGATTGAGAAATAAACTCATTTTGACAAAAATTTAAAGATAAATATAAGCACAATTAATCTACGGTGATAGAAATCAGAAAGTGGCTGCTCAGGGCCAGGACTTGACTGAGAAGAAGCAGGAGAAAACTTTCTGGGGTGACAGAATCGTTCTGTATCTTGATAGGGATACAGTCAAACTATACACTTAAGAACTGCTCATCTCTTGGGGCATCTGGCTGGCTCAGTTGGGAGAGCATGTGACTCTTGATCTCAGGGATGTGAGTTCGAGCCCCATGTTGGGTATAGAGATTACTTAAATAAAATTTAGGAAAAAGAGATCTGCGCATCTGTTTGTAAATTAAATAATTTAAAAACTATCTAACCTACTCATTCAGATACTATATTCAGATAAAATTCTCATCCAAAAAAGAGCCTTGAACTGTAATCCAGCTTATGACGGGCAATGACCAAACTCATAGAGATCTTTCAAAATCAAGCTAAATACACTTCTGTTCAGCTACTTATGAGAACAACATCCACTGTGCCAGAACTCTTGCATGTGCAGAACAAGTAACGAGTTTCCTTCCAGGCTATGCCAATTAATGGGTTCCTTAAAATAGGAATGAAAGTAGTATTTAAGAACTGTGTATACTACCATGATAACATATCTATTGTTCTCCGTTGTCTACTAAAGTGCACTTAGAATTTAATAACAGAACTTCATCCTAAAGACCATAGAAAACATACATAAGGAAGGTAAGGTTGAATATAGTGTAGTAATTAAGTTTTTATATTTCTATTTTCTGTATTACTTTCCTATAAAAATTTGGGTGTGTATAACATTCATCCCACTGCATACCATATCTGGTAAGAGAGCCTCGACAAAAAACAAAAAGTACTGAAAAGGAATAAAAAATTGGCTCTCTTCTGGCTGATAAGCACATGATGTTGGCTCAGGAACCACAGGTGAATAGGAAGACAAATTGGTTAAAGATACTGTTCTGTTGGGGCTTATCGCCACAAAGAGAAGGGGGAGAAGAGGGCAAATTTAGAGTTCAAGTTACAGCTAGAAAGGGAAGACAAATATCTCACCTCTTTCAGCAAAGTGCATTTGCGTGATAAATTCTAGCATACATTAGTAAAAGGTCTAGTCTAAAACCTGGCACACTGCAAAATGGTAGCTGGTGAAGAAAACACTTTGGTCCTATTACTAATAAAGGATCTACGTATGGGAGTGTGACTTGCCCTCCCCTTAGTGATGGTTGTACTTACCAAATCTGGCTTCACTCTGTGAGTCAGGGGAAAGGAGAGCCACATGGAGTACAGGGTGGTGAGCACCGTGGAGAGCCAGGACTGCTGAACCTCCCGGCTTCTGGGAATGCGGTGAATGTAGTATTCGGGAAGCTAGAAGGAAAGAGTAAAAATCCAAATGAACTGGGCCACCGATACCCAAGGTAAACATAGTTAACAGTTAACACTGTTGAAGTTTGGGGAAGTAACCAAACATGGCAATATTTCTGTAGCAAAACATGAATATTCACATTAAATAGGATAAAAAAAGACTATAAGAGACTCAGGCCAATTCAAATTCAGGTTTTGCTGTCAAACTTGTGACAGACTTTGAACTCCTCCCCCCAGCTTTCAGAACTTTTTGGGAATTCAGCGAAGGGACTATGGAACCTGTACTGCAAAGTACATTTGAATCCAATAAGATGTCACTGTTGCCATGATGGTAAAAATAACCCAGTAGCATCTTATTATAAAAGTTTTTTGGATGTTGCTTCCCAATTTTGAGGATTGACATCAGTATCTATAAAATTTTCTTCAAAAAAGCATGGGTGTTTATCATGTCCCTTGAATCTCTTTAACCTGTTAGCATATAACTTTGTAAAGAAGCAATGCACCATATTTCTGGATATTTTTATTTATTTATTTATTTTTAAAGATTTTATTTGTTTATTTGACAGAGAGAGAGAGATCACAAGCAGGCAGAGAGGCAGGCAGAGAGAGAGGGGGAAGCAGTCTTCCTGCTGAGCAGAGAGCCCAATGCGGGGCTCTATCCCAAGACCCTGAGATCATGACCTGAGCCGAAGGCAGAGGCTTTAACCCACTGAGCCACCCAGGCGCCCCAATTTCTGGATATTTTTAGTGTCCTGAGGGGCTGGAAGGGCAATCAGTTCAACTCTGGCTCTAGAAGCCCAACTCCTCAGATTCCATCTTTGTTCCAGAGGGGCAAATGCACAGGGCTGGTATGGGTTTTGCAAGGGTGTCTGGGCCTGAGGACAGCAGTCTCAGACCTGGGCACAGAGGAACAGTCTACATCTCATCCCAGGTAGCAGCTGCTAGAAGCAGAGAAAATAGGTTTAGGAAGTCTCTGTCCATTCTCAGAAGAGGAACGAAAACTAGTGGAAGGGCGTCCCAGGGTGGAGACTGAGGGATCTCTAAGACGGACTAGAAAAATAGGCCCGAGAGTGAAAACTAAGGCTAGTGACCAAAGAGTGATGCCCTCTGTTTTGACTTCTGGGCGCACATGCAAGGAGCCCGACCTCAGCCTCCAGATCAGATGCTGGCAGTGGACAGTCTCAGTTCACCTGTGGCTGGAGCTAACTGGGACAATGACCACGTATCTATGGTGACCAATCACCCCGTTTGCAGAGGACAGTCCCAGTCTACACCTGGAGGCCCAGCATAATTATTAACAGTGCCCCTAGTGCCCCTTCTGTTCTCAGAAGTGTCCCAGTGAAATGATTAACTATACAATAACCCATGGGGCAGGACAATGAGTAGGTTCTTCCAAGTCACAGGGAAGGCAATTTATTCAGAACAGCCCAGGGCAACATGATGGGAGAATCTGCATTACCATCAAGGATGAGACTGTAAGTGGTAGCTGGGAAGAAAGCCAGGCTGAAAGTTCTACCCGTGAGATAAACGGGAAAACAGTCAGGTGATGACGAGCTTGGGGAAGGGCAGTGATGAGGAGGTAGGCAAGGGATCAGAACCATGAACCCTATTGGCAGGGGACAGGAGAGTCCGTACGGTGCAGCTGTCCAGCCTACAGCTCTATACTGGAGAGGCCTTCCATCTCCAAATTCCATACAAATCTTCCCTATGTTATTATTATTTTTTAAAAGATTTTTTTCATTTTTTTTGAGAGAGAGAGAGAAAGAGCATGAGAGAGCTCATGCACGAGGTGGGGGTGGGGGGCAAAGGGAGAGGCAGAAGCAGGCTCCCCACTGAGCAAGGAGCCCAATGCAGGGCTCAATCCCAGGACCTCGAGATCATGACCTGAACTGAAGTCAGATGCTTAACTGACTAAACCACCGAAGTGCCCCTACATTATTATTTTTTGATGAGAAGTTCAGGTGATTGGAAATCCTACCAAAAAGGTTTCTCTCTAAATCCAAGTCTCTACCCACTCTTCCCCCCGCTACAAGCAAGTCTGCTCTCCTCAGTGGCACCTTTCCCAAATAACCTTTCTAAGATATCTCCGCCCCCACACATACACATACTCTTCCCTCCCCCATTAGCAGGCCTGTTTAATATTTTAAAATTACTCCACTCACTGGAGGGGAGTGGGATGATGGGATGGCTGGGTGATGGACACTATGGAGGGTATGTGCTATGGTTAGCGCTGTGAATAGTGTAAGACTGATGATTCACAGACCTGTACCCCTGAAACAAATAATACATTATAAGTTAATAAAAAAAAATTACTCTTCTCATTCTACTGGCATATTATATACTTATTCATTTACTATCTGTCTCCCTCATTAGAATATAACTTACTTGAGGAGGCTGGGAAATTTAATCACTGCTATTTCAGTGCTTGTTAAGAGTACCTGGTTTAGGGGTGCCTGGGCGGCTCAGGTGGTTAAACACCTGCCTTCAGCTCAGGTTATGATCCCAGGGTCCTGAGATCAAGTCCCGCATGAGCTCCTTGCTCAGTGGGGAGTCTGCTTCTCCCTCTGCCTGCTGCTCCCCCCTGCTTGTGCTCTCTCTCTCTCTCTGACAAATAAATACAAATAAATAAAATCTTAAAAAAAAAAAAGAGTACCTGGTTTAAGTTAATGCTCAATAAATATTTATTGAATGAGTGATTCAATATGTTATTTATTGCACGTTAATAGAAATTAATCTAATCTTTTTTTTAAAGATTTATTTATTTGAGAGAGAGAGGGAGTACAAGTGGGGGGACGGTCAGAGGGAGAGGCAGACTCCCCACCAAGCAGGGAGCCTGATGCGGGACTTGATCCCAGGACTCCAGGTTCATGACCCGAGCCAAAGGCAGACACTTAATGACTGAGCCACTTACGCATGCAATCCAATCTTGTTACATAGCTGAGATGTATTTAGATGGAGAATATAAAAGGGCACAAAGAAGATGATTTTCAGATTGTACATTTAGGGCCTTATTTGTAGAGGCCACTCAATAAATGGGTTGAACTGAATAGAATTTCTGGGATTAGAGAGAAAAAAACCTAAGCAAAGCAGGGGATTGGGAGCTTATAAATAGCTGGAGCCAAGAGGAACCATGTTCTAAGGGCTTGGAGAAACAGGAGGGAGGATGAAAAGGAATCAAAGACCAATGCCCCATTCCCCCTTCCCAACAATTTGTCCTAGGTAGATAGCCTAGACTTCTGTGAACTGAGCATTCACAACGGTCTCAAGAAACTTCTCAGCCCTGTAGGTCCTCTCCCCAGAAAACAGATCCAAGAGAAATGAGTGTCCCCGAAGCTTTGAGTTCTGAGCGTAAACGGGAAGGGAGCTTGCTAGGTTAGAGCAAGCAGAGCGTCCCATTCTGCATCCAGAACTGCTTGAAAAACTCTGTGCCCGCAGTTTCTGTATTAGACCTGTTAACGCAGGCATGCAGTTAAGTGGCTGGGAATCTGCGGCCATCTTGATAAGAATAGGGCTCTCAGATTAGCTATGCTTGATACACAGAAACTCATGCTGGGGCATGTGATGTCCTGCATTGTCTAAAGAAAACACTGAAGGCTAGGCCATGGCAAAATCTTGAGAGTTTTTAAATTACTTTATATATTAAATAATCAAATACATAAAGAAGTCAACAAGCAAAAATTATCAATAGAAGGCTTGTATTTTGGTTTTAACAACAGTTCCTCTGAAGACAAAAGAATGAGACAGTTTCAGAGAGCTACAATTTATGCCTGCCTATGACCTTTGGCCAGACATTCCTAGAGGTTGTGGCATCTAAAAAATCCAAATGAAGGCATCTTCAGAGACATATTGTTTTTGTTAGCCTATACTTTTGCCTTGAGGGAAGCGTCCTGACCCTCTTTCATGCCCTACTAATGGGATGCAGGACATAAAGGAAGCCTCAGCCATCACTTTCCCACCCCAAGACCCAATATTTTGTTCAGGAGTGACCACACAACCCAAGCAGGGTCAGTCTTTCCTGGATTCTGGACCCAGGAAAAGTTCTTTCTTTGAAAGACACCATGGGCTGTTAAACTGGTTCTGAATCAATCCCACTGGGGCCAAGAAATGCATACTTGTTTCAGTGTTCCTCTATTCACCAGGCTTTTCTATAGCAACTCAAAAGTGAACCACCATTTTTGCTACCAAAACATGGTATTCTGCATTCCTAAACCAGAAATCAACAAACGAACAGTAGAATCTATCGTAAATAGATTTCCTGCTTATATATGAAGATCATGAAATCTATGCTGGGCTTGGCAGGGATGGAGAGTGGGGGGACCTGCTCCGGTGTTTCCTTCTTTCGAAACCTCTACACACATTCAGCATCTATCTACTTATTCCCTATGTCCCTGCTACTCCTGGTCCAATGATTGCCATCTCTCACCATGACTACAACAGCCTCCTAATTCATCTCTGCTTCTCCTCTGGCTCCCCTATGCTTTATTCTCTACAGAATTGCCAGAGATTATAACATACAGCAGGTATTCCATTTCAGTCTCCTGCTTAAAAACTCTCTAAAGGCTTGTGATAAAATCCAAATTTCTAATCATTCCTTGTTCACTCACCAGCCATACCAGCCTTTTTTCTGCTGTGTGAATGCATCAGGCTCATTACTTCCCGAGGGTCTTTTTGGTTCATTCTGAGTGGTCTGCTGTGACTCCCAGATTGGCTCAACTCAGGTCTTGCTGGAACATGACCTCCTCAGAGAAGAGGCAGGCTCCCCACCGGCCCCTCTTCCAATACATGGTCACCCTCCACCACACTCTCTTATTTTACCATCTTCACAGCAATTACTCATACTTCCAATTAACTTGTTCATTTGTGTGTTGGGACTGTTGCCTGCCTCTCTGTTCAGAAGCAAGCTCCATGAGAGAAAGGATTTCATCCTGTTCCCTGCTGTAATCCCAGTGTGCACAACGGTGTTTCACACAACACAGGTGCTCAGTCAGTACTTGCTGAACAGATCAATAACTGTCACTGTAGTTTCTAGACGTCCAGACTGTGGTCTGTGCTGGAGAAGATGCTGACTCTTTACCTTAAAAATCTCAGGACTGCAAGAGACCAACTAATCCAACCTCCCCACTTCACCGATGAGAAATCTGAATTTCCCCGAGGTAACAGAGCCAGCAAGTAGTAGAACAGGTCTTTCATGTGTCCTGAAACATGCTGCTGACTCACCCTCCTAAAGGCCCTTCTTCTATCTCTGTACCCCACTTCTGAGGAGCCTGCCTTCCCCAGTACATAACGAGCTTGCACCAGCTTCCTATGGAGCTGTGCTCCCTGCCTTCCGTTGCTTCTATATATAGCCAAATACCCATCTTGATCCATTTTCTTTTCCCTCTCTGTTCTTCAACTCACCTACCCCGTATATATCCACAGCCTTCCACCCACAGAGCTTGTCTCATTCCCTGACTCTGCATGAACAGAGCTCCCTGCCTCCTCCCATCACTTTCTCCTTTGTACCCTCTTCTGCACTGTAGGTTTGGCGCACCAACCCCACCTGCCACTGGTGCCAGTGTCTCCCTCTCCTGCCTCCAGGCTTTTTGGATAAAAAAAAAAAAAAAAAAAAACAGAAAAAAGATATAGGGCCTTAGAAATCTTCAGAGTTTTCTGTTGAACCCTACCAAGTTCTGTTGTTTTGCTGTCGCTCCTGCCTGGTAGCCAACTGGGTGACGCACTCCTAGAAAGTCTGTTTTAGTAGAGTCCTTTCTTTCTGTGCAGTTCAAAGTGTGTATCCTGCAGTACATGCAGATCCTGCAACACGATCCAGACTCTAGTACACAGTTGGCAGTAAAAGACAAAAAAGTGAGATTCTCTCTTTCCCTTATTCTCTCTCCACCATATCTTCGAAAAAGACGTATATTAGTGAGACATCCTTTCCATCCATCTAAGTGTCCTCATGACGAAGGGGCAGAGGCCACGTGCTATACAGTACTGTGTATACCCACAGAGCCTCCCAGTGTTTCGCACACATGCTTGACTGATGAATAACAAAATGTATAGTGGCAAGACAAACAGGAAAGGGAGAATGCTTACGAAAAAAATAATAGAGAAATGGATTATTTTTCAGGCTTCTAGTTTGTCTGAAATTATGTGAAACACTGAGTTAAATGGTAATAGTATATGACAACTTGTAACTTTCAAAGTATCTTCCAGAATTACATCACTGCTAAAACCCACAAACATATCTGGCTTTAGATCTGTGACAACCTAAATAGAAGTTTATAGTGATTTAGATGGAAATAATTCCACCAAGAATCCAGATGGCATCATAAACCACAACAGAGCAGATTAAGTGGTCTATGAAGTCATTCTTTGCTGTTACCCCACACTGAAGTGTACAATATGTTTATTATTTAATGAATGCCACACTACTGCAGAATCTTGGAAACAAGACAAAGCTAAAATGGTAAAATTTCATTCAACCAAAAATGGTTTCAGCTTTCTTTCATAACTATTTTTTTAATAATGTGAAGTATAATACATATTAAAAAAATATGTTGGATGGTTCCATATTCTGAAATCAAAATGACCATAATTGACTACATGCACAAGAATGTTTTTATGTGTGTGTCTTTTAAGTACTTGGTAGTTGCTCACTTCATGGTAGCTGACAAAGAAGGGCCACGAAGGAGTGAAGGGGCCATGGGTTCCAGACTGGGTCTTGCCAAGAACAAGCTCTGTACCTTTGGATGAGTCACTTCTTTGGATCTTGGTCTCTCACAAGGAGGCCTGGCAAGATCATGAATCCTCACCCAGCCACCATGATTCTACAACTGGCTCTGAAGTCCGACTTGTCAATGACAAGCAAGGCTGCTGCTCCGGGCTTGCCCATGGCTTTCAGCCACTCCTCACTTTACCTTGGGAAGCCCTTCCCTACTTGGGAGGTCTGTCTGAGCTTCAGGGAAATAAAAAAAGTCATTTGTTCTTAAAATAATTATGGGAGTCTGGCCCCTGAATTTCTAATGTCCTTTATACTGAATAAGAGTTGTCCTCTTCCCAGGCTTGTACTGCCCCCTCCTTCTGCCAACAATAACCAGCTTTCTTTTGGGTAACTCACCCCTTTCACCTTCTCGGGCAGACAGTTTAGGTGGGATTTCAGCCCCTGTCTCGTTCACCCCCAAACCTCTAGTTCCAAGCATAAGACGGAGATGGCTTAAGTGACATGGGAATAACCCTCATCCCTGGGCACAGCAATTGGCTGAAAGATGGCACTATAATCCAACTGAAGACCATGAGACTGGAGACATTTGCTGCGGCTTCTGGGAAAAAAGCTTCACTCTCTTGGCCTCCTACATGTTGTAAGAGACCTTCCTCCCTACGTACAGGCTAGCACAAAGATAGGAAGCCAGGAGAGACTACTGGTTTTTGCCACCCTGAGGGGAGAGCATGGAGATGACGGAGGCAGCACCACCGGGAGGGAGATTAATGGAGCTGACGCTGCAGAAGACAGAGTAGAGAGACACAATCGATAGTGAAATCCCTGGGCAATTGGACCAAGTCTCACCCAGAAATAAGACTGAATTTTTCCCATTTTTTAAGTCAACAAATTCCCTTTTAATTGTTCAAGCCATCTTGGGGTTTTGTTTTTCACTTGCAGCTGAAACACGCTTCCTTTCAGCTTTAAAACAGTCCAAATTCACGGTGCCTCGGCAGCTGAGTCAGTTAAGCATCTGACTCTTGATCTTAGCTCAGGTCTTGATCTCAGGGTCACGAGTTCAAGCCCCATATTCAAGCTAGGCATGGAGCCTACTTAAAGAAAACAAATGAAAACAAAAATGATATGAATTTAAGACTGTTGTCCCTTTTAAAAAAAGAATATATATCAATATCATAAACAAACACTGAATTTCAGGGCTGTATTTTTCACTGTGAGCACAGATTCATTCATTCATTAAATATTCTTGTGCACTTACCAGGTGACAGGAACTGGGCTAGAAACACAAGGGTGGATAAGACATTCATAAGGAATTCATTACAGTGTGGCAGAGTGACACAGAAAAACTGGTCACAGTTTTCAGAGAGACTACAGCAATCAGAGAGATTAATACAACAGGAGACACAATTATTAAATATAACGTTAGCACCAAGTAATAAACGATGGACTATACTTTGATAAACTAAGTCAAGCTATATGGAAGAGATACTTGATTTGATTTGGAAGGATATGAAATTTATTTACCAAGCATAGCAGAAAGGGGGAAAGGGTCTTCCAGACATGTTCAGAGGAGTGACACATGAAATAGCATGGGATATTTGGGAAATTATGTTCTGTTATACCAAGAGCACAGCAGAAAGCAGCCAAAAATGGAGTTGGAGAGGCAGGGCCTTCAAAGACACACTGAGGAGTATGTACCTGAAGCTAAAGGCAACGAGGAGCCACTGAAGGATGACGAAAAGGGAGAGTGATGTGACCAGATCTGCACTCAGGAACTGCCACTCTGGCAGTAACAAAGAAAGTGAACAGAAGGGGTGGGGCTCACCCAGACAAGGGAGATCATTTAGCAGATACCTGATATATATCAGAATGATGTTCAAGGCCTAAAGGACACTTGCAGCACTAAGGTGAAGGAATGGAGAGGGCAAATGGTGGGAAGGAGGGACTTAAAAGAGGCTGGAGAGTTTGGGGTGATTCTTGGGTTTTTAGGTGGGGTGAATGGTGAAAGGGGAAACAGGCCAAGAGCACATCATTACTGACTATGGTCTGGTTTTCAGGATAATTTTATGAGCCAGTAAAACACTAAGTACAAAATATATCAATATTAGGAGATGTTACAGGCAATTTTTAGGTTGAAATGGGCATAGACAGGGGCTTGTTCCTAACACTGGGGCAACAGGTTGACCTGGCAGGTGGGCAGACAGAACAAGACAGCCTAAGATTCTAGGAAAACGCAGCGTTCAGAAATGAAGATTCTAGGCAGGCCCCAGTGGGTCTCCAGTGGCATAGCCTGGAGCCTGGCCTCATTTACCTTTGGTAAGTCAGACTTGAGAGCCAGTCGTGATCACAGTGGCTTTTTGAGGACCCCCTGATCTCAGCCAGGTCTCTGCTTCACAGTGAAAGAATGAGGTCCAGAGAGGCTAACTTGCCCAAGGGGGCAGAGCTGGTTACCAGCAGGCCCCAGTGTAGAACCTATGGCTTCTTCACCCATAGTTCACTTCATGGCACTTCCTCATCAGCTGCCATGAACTAAGCATCTAGTATGTTCTTGAAGGACAAGTGAACATCCCTCTGCACTCATCACTTTCACTTCCTTCCCATGCTCAGCTCTTCGGTCAATCCTGAAACTGCAAGTGCAATAGTCAGCCTCACTACTTGTATGGCTTGGAATGATGTGCCTGGCATGGGTCTAACTGCCAGCTCCACAATTATTTCCTGGACCTAAGGGCTAAAAGGGACTAAAGGACCTCCATCTGGGCAAAAGGAAGGGCAGAGGGAAAGAGGCCACATCCTGAATTTATGACAACAACAAAAAATTGTTACATGAGGGCCCATAATGTAAGTGTGCACTTAAAAAATTATGCTATTTATGTAAATGTTTACATTCAAACACTGGCTATTAGAATGTCTTTATTTTGCTTCAAAATGGAGAAACAGAAGCACCATATTCTAAACTGCTAGTGGCTCCACATGGTGTAAGAGTCCCACACAAATTTAACTGGCTTAGGGAAACCGGACACATCACCAGAAGGCTGAAACAACTGCAGTATGTTATTCCTACTTTGTTCAATTCCATCAATTCAGAATTTGATTCAGAGAAAGTTAAACCTACCTTTGTTGTCGACAGGAAGAATGGGATAATTAAGATTTAGGAAGGAATTTAAGAGATTAAGCTATTTAAAATACATCAGAACCACGTGCACATCCACCTGATACAGTGTTTTGAAAATAATCTTTTATTCACTGAGATAGCCACATCAAGATCTCTGTTTGCAATAAACTACAAACATTTTTTTATTCAGATATTCACTTACTTAGAATGGCCTTCACCAAATTAGAGGTATTCTTTATCTATGCCTATAACTGAATATAGTCAAGGTCCACCATAAAGAGGAAAAGTGCTTATATATATAAGTCATACTCTAAAAACGTAAATCATGAGTCTAACCTAATTCTCAAACCGAAACGAAACCCCACAATTGCAACTATATAATTTCCAAACGTATTTCTGTTAGAATTGCTCAGGAATTACGTAAAAGAGTTAGCAAATGCATTAGAGCCAGAAGTTTCTGTAAGTTATAACAGTTTCGGTCCACTGTGTGAAGTTAGCACCCCACCTTGTGGAAAATAGTAGGTGCTGTTGAATGCAAGCATGCCATGTTCATTTCGGAGGTCATGCCTGATAAACCCTGCAACCACCAAACTGCCACTGACTTATACACATGTACCGAATAAGGAATACAAGCCCAAAGATCTCTAATTATTAAAGTAACTAATGTGCTTCCAAAAAGGTAAAGATACCTGTCCCAAAAGAATGGTGCTTATGATAGGTATTTGGGTTATTTAGAAAATAAATATTTCATACCAATAGGTTATTATTTCCACTTGGGCTTTTATCTCTTCTTAGGTTTGTTTCTAAAACATAACTTTTGCTGCTTTCTAATTGTAAACTTAGAAAATATAGAAAAATGCTCAAAGACAAAAGCAAAAACCAACCATTATTCAGAACTCAAGAGATGATCCCTTTACCCTCTGTACCACCCTAAAAAAATACTGGATCACTTAAATCTAGTCTGTAACTGAAAGCATACTAAGATGATCTCAGGTTTCTAAAAGTGAAATGATTTCTTATCTTGTAATTTAACCAACTTCTTTCCCAATCTGTCATGGTTCAAAAACACACTCCATTTGTCTGAATGTGCCCTGCACTTTCCAACTTCCTTACTTTTCCCCCTTACTATCCTCCCCTCTTCATCTTCTCCTACCTTTTAGAGAAGTCACCTCCCCTCTCACCCCAACACTCTAGCCCTGAGATTTCTCCTTCCCCTGCATTCAAGCACTTATTGTCTTTTTGTTTTAATTAAAGCTGTATTTTATGTATGTACACACAGACAGACACACACACACACACAGTTTTGACGTTCCCTATGAGACTCTCAGTTTGGTCAAACACCTGAGGTAATTCATCATCGTGACTACTTTTTTGGCACCATCCCTTCTGGAGCTGTCTGTCCCCTTGCCCCACTCCTAACCGGTTGCTCTCTAGGCCTGCTGTATGTGCATCTTCACATGGGAACTCCCTTCACTGCCATCTTGAAAATTCCCTTCGCTTCTCTTCTGGGCTGAAACCTAGGTTCCAGGACCACAGTCTTCCTCCTTCTTGGGTTCCCCTTGTTTTTGTGGAGCACATCCTGTGTGAAAACGTACATGGGAATTGGTTTGAGGACTGCTCTAGTCACCATTCTGAATGGCACCTGGATCCCAGTGTGACTCTTTTTTCTTTTTGGAAATTTTTGGTTATCTTCTCTTTATCACTAGTTCTCAAGGTGCGTGATGATGTATCTTGAGTGACTCTAGTTTAACTGGGCTGGGAACAGTCCTTTAGTTTGAAGGCCATGTCGTTTCAGTTATGGGAATTTTTTCTTGGGTGGTCTTATTTTTTATTTTCGTGTGTGTGTGATTAAAGTTTTGCCTGTGTTCTTGTTCTTTCTGGACAGTAGTCCTCCAACATCCAATTTGATTATCCAATTTTCTTATCTTTTCTCTATTGGTTTTACCTTTTTGTTCTGCTTTATACCAGAATTCTTCAATATGATCTTTGAATATTTTAATTCTTTTTATTCCTACAATCAAAATTTTAATAGCCGAGGGTCCTTCTAGTTCTAGGAGGTTTTTTAAAAAATAGGTATCATTCTTTATTTTATTTTATTTTTTTAAAGATTTTATTTATTTATTTGACAGAGAGAGATCGCAAGCAGGCAGAGGCACGTAGAGAGAGAGAGAGGGAGAAGCAGGCTCCCCGCTGAGCAGAGAGCCCGATGTGGGGCTCGATCCCAGGACCCAGAGATCATGATCTGAGCCGAAGGCAGAGGCTTTAACCCACTGAGCCTCCCAGGCGCCCCTAGGTATCATTCTTTAAAGATACATTGTCCTAGGACGCCCAGGTGGCTCAGTTGGTTAAGCATCTGACTTTGGCTCAGGCCATGATCTCAGGGCCCTGCAGTAGCCCAGAGTTAGGCTCCTTGTTCAGCTGAGTCTGCTTCTACTGTTCCCCCCTCCACCCCCCCACCCCCTACCCCTGCTCATGCACCCCCCCCAAATAAATAAAATCTTTAAAAAAATACAATGTCATTTCATTTCCCTGAAGATACCGTTTTCCTTTAAGTCCTCCCCCCACCCCCCTCTTTGATTTGCCCTTTCCTCCAATTTCTTTTCTCAAAGCTCCTTCCCTAGTTAGTTTTGCTTTTCCTTATGTTTGAGGCTTCCTTCCAATGTCTGAACCTGTGGATGCCAGTTCAAGCCAGTGATACTCAAGAAGGGGGTGGACTTCTCCCCCAGGGACAATCAGCAAGGTCTGGAGACAGTTTTCGTCGCCAAGGCTGTGGGGTGAGGGGTGGGGAAAGGAGGAGTGCTATTGGCATCTAGTGGTAGAGGCCAGGGATGCTGCTTAACATCCCATAATGCAGAGGACAACCTCCCCACAAAATTTACCTGACCCCAAATGTCAGTAGTGTTGATGCTGAGAAACCCTGGTTTGTATTAAGGAATGAAGCATTTGGAGGCAGAACGAAAGCTCTGTGTCCTGGGGGAGGCTTGGTAGGGGGAGGATAAAAGTAGTCAGGACTCTACCATTTCATTGGGGGAAATCCCAAGTGTCAGAACCTACAGTTCTGTACTCCTGAGCAAATCAGTTTCCCCAAAACTAATCTTCAATCTCCTGCCTGGGTGAAATAAATGTAGCATTCTGGGAACTGATCTGAAAGGAGACCTAAGTGATGCATATTGGGAGGACAAGGAGTAATTGTACACTCTCCTTAAGCCCCCTGTTCACAGGGCACAGTCTCACCCTATCCACACTTTGGCTTGGTGTTCCCAAAGCCAAAACCAAAATCTTTTTAGTTCAACCTCTCCAGTGGCAAATGCTGGGTTTTCTGCCAGGATAGGGTAGAAGGTCTGGGAGTCTCACTGGTCTATAGGCAGGCTTCAACCAAGAGGCCTCTTTTTAGTCCTAATTTGTACTCTAGACTCCAGAGGTAGTACTGCCCAGTGATGCTTTTATTAAATAACTATCACTACCCAATGACACTTTTATTAATTAATTCCTAAGGTTTCCAGTATTTGTGCTTATGCCTCTCCAACTGCACCAAAAATTTCCTGAGGCAAAAGGGCACTTCCTTTCCTTATTTGTGTTCCACATAATACTTGGTCCAAATTTTGCACACAGAAACTAATCAATCAATATCTACTTTTGATTTTCAAGAAGGCTTTCACTTTGGGAAAGACACAACTTCCAGGAGCTATGCTACCTATCTCAAACAAAGAAGAGCCCATAAAACAAATGCTAGTACTGCAACCTCAGCAAGGCACTTAGTGAACCAAATCTTTAAATAAAAACACTCTCCAGGTGGAAAGACTGCTCTAAATCCATATAACGCCTTTTCGACTCAGGAGAGGAAAATCACCCCTAGCAAGGATGTATGATGTTTCTAAAAAAGAAATCACACAACCTTTCCTTATCTTCCCCATGCCAGATTAGTCTGTAATATATACTAGATATCTCCACTCCAGCCGCCCTCTGAAGCTGAGCCCCCTCGCGCCTCCCAGGAGAGGTAATGCAGGCGTTAGTGCGCAATGTTCAGCAGTGCACTGCCACCTGGTGGAAGCAGAAGGGGATGACAGCGACAGGGGCTGAGGCAGCAGAGTATAGTTAACAGAAGTCCTCCGACACCTGAAAGGACTCTCCAGGACTATTTCTAAAATTTAAACCTTTCACTTGGGAGAGGGGGAGAGGAAGGAGGAAAAAAGGGAGAGAGAGAGTGCAAGGGCACAGGATTTAGGAAATGGTTTTGAATGAGGGCAAGGAGGGCCCGTGTGGTCCCTCTGACTCCCAGGTTGCATCCAGGTCCCTGGAGCCAAGGCAGAGACTGTTGATTCGCTGGGGTGGTATGACATATTATTTATAAAGATACTCAGAGGCAAGGATGCTCCACCTAGATTTCCAAGGTCACCGACGGCAACTCCATTCTTAAAATTGCTCAGACCAAAAGCTTTGTAGTTCTGCCGGATTTGTCTTTTCTTCACATCCCATATATCCAATCTGTCAGGAAATTCTATTAACTCTACTTCAAAATCTATCCAAAGTCCAACCATTTGCCACTATTCCTATCCCCACCGGTGCAAGCTACACTACTTCTTGTTTGGACTGCTCTGACAGGCTCCTAACTGGTCTCCTTGGTTTCACCCTTTACCCTGGTTTATTTGTAGCACAGCAACCAGGGTGATCTGTTTAAAACAGCTCCCCATTCCCTCAAAGTAAGACAAGCAGTCCTTAGACTGGCTGACCAGGCCCTATATACTCTTGCCCCTGCCCCACCATCCCAACTCCTCTCCATCGTCTCCCTCCTCTGACTCGGCTCCAGCCACCAGGATTCTGTTATTCCCCCAGCACCCAGGAATGCCCCCACTTGATGGCTTTCCCAGAGACTATTCCTTCTGCCTGAAACACTATCTTCTCAGGCATCCTCATCTTCTTTAAGGACCTATGGGCAAATGCAATTTTTATCCTGTCAGAATTCCCAATCCCCCATCCCTGTGTAATCCTTCCATAGCACTGACCACCTTCTAACAAGCTTTATGATTTTTTTATTCACTATGTGTAGTATTACTGTCTTTCTGATCCAGTTCAAGTTCAGTAAGCTCCATGATGGCAGGAATTTTTCTTTTTTTTTTTTGTATGTTTTGTTCATGGGTATATCCCAATTGCCTATAACAAGCCCTGGCCAATGGAAAGCAAAGATTTATTGTTAAATAAACAAAGTTTAAGAAAAAAGGAAGGAAAATTGGGGCTCCTGGGTGGCTCAGTTGGTTAAGCATCTGCCAGGGCCCTGGGATTGAGCCTGCATTAGGCTCCTTGCTCAGCGGGGAGCCTGCTTCTCCCTTCTCCTCTGCCTGCCACTCCCCATGCTTATTCTCTCTCTTTCAAATGAATAAATAAAATCTTAAAAAAAAAAAAAAAAAGAGGGGCGTCTGGGTGGCTCAGTGGGTTAAGCCTCTGCCTTCGGCTCAGGTCATGATCTCAGGGTCCTGGGATGGAGCCCCGCATCGGGCTCTCTGCTCAGCAGGGAGCCTGATTCCCCCTCTCTGCCTGCCTGTCTGCCTACTTGTGATTTCTCTCTCTCTGTCAAATAAATAAATAAAATCTTTAATTAAAAAAAAAACATGTAAATTCTTTAATTGCTAGGCACACTGCTGATTTATTAAAAAAAAAAAAAGAAGGAAAACATTAGAATTCTGACTACTGTTGCATTACGAATTTGGGAAAACTGAAAATCTTTTTTTTAGAAGATTTTATTTTTAAGTAATCTCAATAGCCAACATGGAGCTCAAACCCACAACTCTGAGATCAAGAGTCACAAGCTCTACTGACTGAGCCAGCCAGGTGCCCGGGAAGAGTGAAAATCTTTCTAAGGTTTTAAGCATCAGAAATATGTTTCTGTATTTATTCCTGTCATATTTATGTCTATGAATATGAATAGAAGGCATAGGAAGTTTTATTTAGTGATCAGAACTGTTTAGGATATCTATTACATTTGTCTCTACCCCACATGATAATTATACTCTTTAATGTGTTTACTACATTTACTTTAAATCAAGAATTAAATCAACAACCTAGCAGAATGGTAAGTGGGAAAGGGCTGACATGCCCTTTAATGTCAGCAAGTTACTTAATTTGGGCTTTTTTGTTTTTTAACTGTTTTTCTAATTAAGGTAAAACACACATAAGAATACTTGTGTATTTAAGTACAAACATGTTTACTTCAGTATTCAGTGAAAAACTAAAAACCACAAGAGGGAAATGGTATCTCATCAATACTATACACTACTAGGCAATTATTCAAAAGTGCAAAGTAGACCAATATGTACCAACACGGAAAACTATCAAGGTATAGAGTTATATGCAAAAATGCTGAAAACAATATAGGGTTTGATTTATAAACCAGCCATCCCCTGCCCCCTGTTTATGTGTATATATGTATATGTAATTTATAATCTTTTCTTATAGTACATGTACAAAGGAGGGAAAAGGTCGTATCAGCAGATATAACTCAAGCTGGTACAATGTTTACTTCTACAGAGTGGGATTAGAATAGGAACAGGAAACCCCCACTTTTTATTTTATATAAAGAAGTTCTTTACTGTCTGCAGTCTTTAAGTTAATAAATAAAAAAACAGGAAATAAAATTTGGAAAGAAAAGAGTAAAGGAACAGAAAAATAATCACTTACAATCCTGCCACAGTTGATTGTGGGGGCATATTTAATAAACATTTGCTAAAATATACATATATAGAAGTACAGTGTCTTATACAGAATTGGCACTCATTTAATATTTTTTGAATAAATGAACAAATAAATAACTTTCTTGGTAAAATCGTATAAGCTTACTTATAGAGTAGTGGGAAATCTAGTTATACGACCCCAAAGTGAAGCTGGCTCTAGTGTTTAACCCTTCAAATTAGTTTTCAGCAACTTTGGTTATTTTATGTAAGAAAAAAGCCTACTAATTTTTACATGTAGTTTTGAAAATGTTTTATTCAAGTGTCACTGAGCTTTTTTCCATAGTGATATGATCTAAAAGGGCTAACTCATGCTCTAACAGAAGTTGCACAGGGTAACGGTTGTCAAGGAAGACAGTTAACAGATAAGGCTCAGACTGGGAAGCAAACAGAAGGATGAACCAAAATCCATAGTGCAATGCCCTGAGCCTCCCATGGCTCCCAGGGGTGGGTGTCCCTATTGAAACACAGGCCAGTGTGGAGACTACTGCTCTCCAGGAAGAAAGCTTTGGTTTGATTTTTCACTTACCTTCATATAACACAGCTCTGGTAATTGGTTCTATTTGGAGAAGTTACTATCCAATCTTTCTGAAAGATACTACTTTAGCTACTTTTTACTTTAGAACTAATCCCAGTGGAAATTACGTTTTCTTTAGGAGGCATTTCAAGATATTTTTTCATATAAGTAATTTCACAGCTAAACTTTTGTTTCCTTGTTTTTGTCTTGCTTGTTTGTGTTTGTATTTTTGCTTAGCTTTTGTTCTTCATCTTTCTAATCTCAGTTGCTTTATTCCAGAGGGACTGAGATGCTTTTCCAAAGGAAAGTCTGTTTCTCTTTAAATGCTAAACTATGCAGAGAAACATAGGCTAATAGTAGGGTTAAAAAGTACACCACAAATAATTATTTCTCTTTACTCCTGTGTAATAAATAGGATGCATTACATATCTTAAGATTTTGAACACCATTTTAAAAATTATACTGAATCAACGGAATCAGGGGAAATTTGAATGAAGTTTCTGTAACAAAAATAGGTCATCACTACCATTTAATTAGCAAAATTATGTTAATTTAAAATGTAGCTTAAAAACCTGCTGTATATTTATATCTAGCATAAACAGACAAATACGAGTATTTAAATATTTTTCCTACAAACCAGCAAAAACATTTAGAAATTTATTGAGTAATTCCATATCAGAGTAAGTTATAAACCAAACAACAGAAAATTTCTATGCTACTTTGGTAAATCTAAGTGATTAACAACTGATAATCTGTATCTGCTGATTTCTGGGAAGGTCTTTTATGTTTCTGGAAGAGCTGGCTTGTATTGCAACTCTGGGTTTTGGCTTCTCACCAGAACCAAGTGTGAATTGATGCACTTTTATTCCTAAAGTGCTCTGAGCGATTTGGATGAGACACTTTGCCCAGGCACAGAGTACGATTACTGTTAATGCTTTCAAATACTACAAACTTTCTGCTTCACTTAAAAAGTCTGGAACTCAAACTACAGAGTGAGAGTCAAGGCCTTTAACCATAAGAATATTACATATTGCTAGGAAATTGCAGTTGGTACAGTTCTATTAGGGGGTAAAAAAAGAGAAAATTGGTGAGGGGGGGTTGCTACTTATACAAACAGTTCAGAATAGATCTCAATATAGAGAATATATTAAAACTCTGACTTTAATTAAAAATTAATTTGACTTTGGTTCTGGCAAGATGGCAATATAAACTAACCTGAAAACCCTCCCATAAACAGATTAAATGCTATCAGAAATGTAACAAAATATTCTTTTACCTGAAGTAGAAAGGGAAATCCCTACTTGCCAGAAATAAGAAAAAAATGAAAGAGGAGAGACAGCTTGTGACACAGAGTTCTGGGAGGAAGACTGTGTCAGTAATCGGGGTACAGGTTTGAGGCCCCCCACGGATTCTAGAGGACAGGCCACAGAGGATCAACAAACTGACAGTTGGTATTTCCATGAGAGTAACAGCTCCCTATATTTGAAAGAGTGCTCTGGGACTCAGTTCTTAGTCCTCTTCTAATTTCTAACTATACTTAGTCCCTGGGTGATCTTATCCAGTTTCTCATTTTAAGTACCGCCAGGTAAACACAGGAGACTCCAAATTCACATTCCAGACCAGAGCTCCCTCCTGAACTTCAGACTCACAGATCCAACTGCACAGTCAGCATCTTACATGTATGTTTACAGACATCCCACACTTAGTCCTCCTCCTTCCTCATGTAATCTTCTTTGCCTCAATTAATGGCAATTCCATTTTTCTGGTAGTTCAGGCCAAAATCTGGATGTTATCCTCTACTCCTCATCTCTTTCCCACACCTACACACAGATAAAATTTAGCTCTACCCTCAAAATATATCCAGAGTCTGATGACTTCCCATCATATCCACTTTCGCCATTGTGGTCCAAACCTTACTGGTCTTTCACAAGATCACTGCTATGGCCTCCAAACTCCTTTCCTTGCTTCTGTCCCTCTCCTCTTTAGTTTATTCAGCAACCAAATGATCCTATTAACAACATGCTACTAAACAACCAATGAGTCAATGAAGAAGTCAAAGAAGAAATAAATACATGGAGACAAATGAAACTGGAAATACAATGGTCCAAAATCTTTGGGACACAGAGAAGTAGTTCTATGAGAGAAATTTATATCAATACAGGCCTACCCCAAGAAACAAGAAAAACCTCAAATAAACAAGAAAATATTACACCTAAAGGAACAAGAAAAAGAATAAACAAAACTCAAAGTCAAAGGAAGGAAATTATACAAAGATCAGAGTGGAAATAAATGAAATAAAGACTAAAAAGCAATAGAAAAAATCAATGAGACCAAGAGCTGATTTTTTTGAAAAGACAAATAAAATTGATAAAACTTTAGCCAGACTCGTCAAGAAAAAAAAGAGAAAGGACCCAAATAAATAAAGTCAGAAATGAAAAAGGAGAAGTAACAACCAATACCACAGAAACACTAAGGATTATAAGAGACCACTATGAAAAATTATATGCCAACTAATTGGACAACCTAGAAGAAATGGATAAATTCTTAGAAACAGACAACCATCCAAAGCTGAAACAGGAAGAAAATCTGAACAGACTGATTACTAGTAACAAAATTAAGTCAGTAATTGAAAAACTCTTAACAAACAAAAGTCTAGGACCAGGTGGATTTATAGAAATTCCCCTTAAATGCTTGCTTTGGCAGCACATATACTAAAATTAGAAATTCCCCTTAAACTATTCCAAAATATAGAAGAGGAAGGAAAGCTTCCATATACATTCTATTTGGCCAGCATTACCCTGATACCAAAACCAAAGATACCACAAAAAAAGAAAACTATAGGTGCATATCCCTGAAGAACATAGATGCAAAAATCCTCAACAAAATATTAGCAAACCATTCACAACATGTTGAAAGGATTATTCACCACGATCAAGTGGGATTTATTCTGGGAGTGCAAGGATGGTTCGGTATTCATAAATCAATCAATGTCATACACTACGTCAACAAAATGAAGGATAAAAAATCATATGATTATCTCTGATGCAGAGAAAGCATTTGACAAAATTCAACATCCATTCATAATAAAAACTCTCAACAAAGTGGGTTTACAAAAAACATACCTCGACATAATAAAGGCCATATATGAAGGGGTGCATGGGTGGCTCAGTCAATTAAGCATGACTCTTTTTTTTTTTTTTTTTAAGCATGACTCTTGATTTCAGCTCAGGTCATGATTTTGGGGTCCTGGGATCGAGCTCTGCATCAGACTCCTCACTCAGCAGGAAGTCGGCTTGGGATTCTCTCCCTCTCCCTCTTCCTCTCTCCTTGCTCGCTCATTCTCTCTCAAGTAAATAAATAAATCATAAAAAAAATAATAAAGGCCATATATGAAAACCCACAGCTCACATCATACTCAATGATGAAAAACTGAGAGCATTTCCTCTAAAATCAGGAACAAGACAAGGATATACACTCTCACCACTTCCTGCAACATAGTACTAGAAGTTCTAGTTACAGCAATCAGATAAGAAGAAGAAATAAAAGGCATCCTAATTGGTAAGAAAGAAGTTAAACTGTCACTGTTTGCAGATGGCATGATACTATATACATGGAAAAGTTTACAGACTCCACCAAAAAACTATTAGAATAAACGAATTCAGTAAAGTTGCAGGGCATAAAACTAATACACAGAAATCAGTTGCATTTCTATACTCTTAACAAAGTAGCAGAAAGAGAAATTAAGAAAACAATTCCACTTATGACTGCACCAAAAGTAATAACATGCCTAGGAATAAACTTAACTGAGGTGAAAGATCCGATCTCTGAAAACTATAAAACACTGATGAAAGAAATCGAAGACAACACAAACGGAAAGACATATCATGATCATGGATTGGAATCATATTGTTAAAATGTTCATACTACCCAAAGCAATCTAAAGATTCAATGCAACCATCAAAATACCAACAGCATTGTTGACAGAACTAGAATGACCTTAAAATTTGTATAAAACCACAAAAACACACCAAATAGACAAAACAATCTTGAGAAAGAACAAAGCTGGAGGTATCACAATTACAGATCTGAAGATACACTACAAAGCTGTAGTATAAAAAAAGTGTGGTACTGGCACAAAAACAGACTCATAGATCAATGTAACAGAATATAGAGCCCAGAAATAAACCCATGCTCATATGGTCAGTTAATCTATGACAAAGGAGGCGAAAATATACAATAGGGAAAAGATAGCTTTTTCAATAAATGGTGCTGGAAAAATTGAACAGCTATATAGAAAACAATGAAACTGGACCACTTTCTAACACCACACATAAAAATAAACTCAAAATGAATTAAAGACCTAAATGTGAGACATGAAACCATAACACTCCTAGAATAAAACACAGGTAGTAATTTCTTGGATATTGGCTATAGAAACATTTTTCTAGATATGCTTTCTCAGGCAAGGGAAACAAAAGCAAAAATAAACTATTGGGATTACATAAAAATAATTAGCTTTTGCACAGCAAAGGAAACCATCAACAAAACAAAAGGCGACCTACTGAATGGGAGAAGATTATCTGCAAATTGTATATTCAACGAAGAGTTAATATCCCCCAAATACAAAGAACTTCTACAAACTCAACACCAAAACCCCAAATAATATGATTAAAAATGGACAGTGGACCTGAATAGACATTCTTCCAAAGAAGACATGCAGATAGCCAACAGGCACATAAAAGATATTTAACATCAAGGAAATGTGAATCAAAGCCACAATGACACCTCCTTACCCCTGTCAGAATGGCTTGAATCAAAAAGATAAGAAATAACAGGGTTGGTGAAGATGTGGAGAAAAAAGAACTTTGTGCACTGTTGGTGGGAATGCAAACTGCTGCAGCCACTGTGGAAAACCGTATGACAATTACTCAAAATACTAAAACTAGAAAAACCATATGATCCAATAATTCCACTATTGGGTATTTACCCATAGAAAACAAAAACACTAATTCGAAAACATATATGCACCCCATGTTTACTGCAGCATTATTTACAATAGCCACGATGTGGAAGCAACCCAGTGTTCACTGATAGATGAATAGATAAAGATGATGTGATATCTATATCTATATCTCCATACACACACACAGAAGAGAATATCCGCCATAAAAAAGGAGGAAATCTTACCATTTGTGATAAGATGGGTGGACCTAGAGAGTATTATGTTAAGTGAAATAAGTCAGAGAAAGACAAATACCATATGATTTCACTTTTATGTGGAATCTAAAAAACAAAAATTAACAAACAAAAAGTAGAAACAAACTCATAAACACAAAGAACAAACTTTCCTTTGTTTTCCCTTTGTTCCTTTTTTCCTTTGCCAGAGGGAAAGCAGCCGGAGGATGGGCAAAATGGGTGAAGGGGTGGCATACAGGCTTTCAGTTATGGAATGAATAAGTCACAGGAATAAAAGGTACAACATAGGGAATATAGTCGATGGTATTGTAATTGTGTTTTATGGTGACAGATGGTAGCTACACTTCAGGTGAGCATAGCATAATGTATAAACTCATCAAATTGTTATGTTGTACACTGGAAACTAATGTAACATTGTATGTCGACTAGACTTCCATTAAAGAAAAAGTAAAAAATAAATAAATAAAAGTCAGATCATATCACTCCTCTATCTAAAACCTCCCAATGGCTCCCCATTTCACGCAAGGGGGTAAAAAATCTAAGACTAAAAATGGATCACAAGGTCTTAAAAAAAGTCTGATCTCGGGATCCCTGGGTGGCTCAGGTGGTTGTATCTGCCTTCAGCTCAGGTCATGATCCCAGGGTCCTGGGATCAAGTCCCGCATCGGGCTCCTTGCTCAGCGGGGAGCCTGCTTCTTCCTGGGCCTGTTGCTCTCTCTGCTTGTGCTCTCTCTCTGACAAATAAATAAATAACATCTTTAAAAAAAATCTGATCTCAATATCCTCACACTAACTTCTATGGGCTCATACTCAGCTCTTCCTCCCTTATTTTGCTTTGGTCAATTTGACCTCCTTGTTATTTCAAAAACAGGTCAGGTACAGCCCCACCTCAGGGTCTTCCTTGCAGTTATTGTTTCCTCTCCAAGAATGCTCTTTCCCCAGATGGCTTTATACCTTTACTTCCCTTTCAGGTCTTTGTTCAAATGTCACTTTCCTGGCCACTTTGCCTAAAATTGCAACCTCCTTTTAACCCCCTCAATATTCTGTATTCCCTTCCCCTGCTTTAGTTTTCTCCTTAGCATTTAACACTAACACATTATATATTTTACTTGATTATCTTGTTTATTGTCTCCCCATTGGAATGTGAGCACCATCCGGGCAGAGATTCTTGTATGTTTTATTCACTACTGTATCACTAACATTCAGAAAATATTCAATAAGTATTTATTAAATAAATGAATGAATGCTAAATATATATTTATGAAGGAAAAAATTCAACCTAGAATTCTAAATGCAGAATGCAATTAAAGGAAGGTCAAAATCAAAACATATTCTCAAGCAAACAAAAACCATGGAAAGAATAAATCACTTAAAGACCATTCATGGAAGAATAAAAGATATACTCTGAAAGAAAGACATTGGATCCAAAAGGAAGGAGTAGCAAGAATAAGCAAAACAAAAATCAAAATAGGCACTGACTGTATAAAACAATAATAGTAATAAGTAATTTAGATGGTATAAAAACAAGGTAGAACCAAAACATTAAACAATAGTATCTAAGATGGGAAGAGGTGTTTACAGTTAAAACATTCTAAAAGCCTTGTTTTTCAGGAGGAGGATGGAGATATTAAGTTCTTGACTTTAAGTTAGGTAACCATGTAGACAATTTAAGGATAACGTCTTGGAGAATAGAATAATTTCCATTCCAGGAGAAGTAAAAAAGGGAGGATAAAGAAAGCTAAATTAACTCAAACAGAAGATCGAAAAGGAGGATAAAAAGATTCAAAGTATGGTGAGTAGAAAGAACCAAATAAAATAGTAGAAACAAATCTAATACATTAATAATCATAATAAATGGGCATGTACCAACATGCTAGTTAAAGGATAATGATTCTTGGTTTTGAATTTTTAAAATTGTGTTATATGTCATTTAAAAAAGACACACCTAAAACACAACCACCACCAAAAGGTAAAAATAAAGAGATGGGCAAAGATATGCCATGTGAACACTACAGCACAGATTACAAAAGTGGCAAGAGAATATTATGCAAATATTGATGCCAACACATTTGTAAACTCATAGATATATTCCTAGAAAAATATCTTAGCAAAATTGACTTAAGAACAAACAGAAAGCCTAAAGAGTTTATAACCATGACAAAAAGAACACATCAAGGCCAGGTATTTTTATAGACAAGTTCTATAAAATTTAAAAAGCAACTCCAAATTTATACAAATTCCTTTCCAAAACAAGAAGTCGTATGCTCACATAATCAGATCAGTGTAACTTTGATACCAAAACTAAAGAAGAGGACAAGAAAGGAAAAGTACGGGGCAATCTCACTCATGAACATTAATGAAATAATTCCTAAACAATATACTTGCAAACAAAATCCAGCAATGTGTTAAAATGTAACTCATGATGAAGAAACTGAGTTTATTCCAAGAATTTAAGAATAGTTCATACCTTGTAATTGTCCATGAAAATAGATAAAATGGGAAAAACAATACGATCATCTGAGATACAGAAAAGATATTTGATAAAAATCAACAACCAAATATTATTTAAAATTAAACTCTTGGCAAATTTTTAAAATCATAAAGACTATAAGGATGACCACTACAATGTTTCTATTAGTTACTATTCTGGAAATTCTAAAAACAAAATGAGAAAAAGAACGAAAAGGTGTAAAGATTAGAAAGAATCATAATTGTTACTATTTGCAGATGATACTATCTTTGTAGATAACATAAAAGTGTATAAATTACTGGAATTAATTAGAGTGTGGCAAGGTGGTTCTTTTGAGATCACTATACTCAAATCAATTATATTTCTATATACTGCAACACGGGAAATCCCATTAAAAGGTATATCACTTACGATAATAAGACAATACAAAGTACGGAGAATAAAAAACAAAAAATATGCTACTCTTATGAAGAAAATTAGAAATGGTACTGAAAAGCATTTAAGGAAACCTAAGTAATGCAGAGACAGATGATGCCCCTGGACAGGAAGATACCATCATTAGATTTAAGTTCTTCTCAAACTGATGCACTGATTCAGTTTAATTAAAATAAAAATTTTAACATGTTTCTTTGTGAACTTGCCAAAAATAACTCCAAAACCCATGTGAAAAAAGAAAGAATCCCTAAGACACTTCTGAAGAATAAGACTATGGGAGCTTGACATTAGGAATAGACAAACAAAACAGTCAACAAAGAAGAAAGCTCACATACAGATCTTTACATACAGAGAAACTTCATATATCAGTGGTAGCATTGCAGATCAGTGAAAAAAGTATTTAATAAATAATGCTGAGCCAGTGCTGGTAGCTACTGTACTAGACTGTGCAAATCTGATTGTTCAATACTCTTGGCTAGTAAGGGCTCTGCCGGCAAATGTATTGATCACTACTGATTTCTTCAACAAGACTTCTCCGCAGTCTTGTGAGCTCCATGGAAGGTATAATGGATAGCTTCCTAAGGGGCTGCAGGTACAACTCCCCTAAGCTGTAGTGATAAAAGAGAAGAGTAAGTGGATTCCTCCCTTGAACAAAGCTTGGTGCGAAGGTGTCTCTCCACCTGGCTTCTCCCCCAAGTATGGCATATGGCGTAGCCAGCAGAACGGACACCAGGCATGTTCATGCTACCACCCTCAGTGGTTCTCCTCTACATCTCTGCAGAAACTCTTCCCAGCTTCAGATTCATGAGTAGAGACCCTTTTAGGAATGAGATAGTATTTGTTCTCTAAAAAGGGTTACAATGCCCCAGCAATAAATTAATTGATGGAAGAAAGGAGTCTAACAGAGATACTTAGTCCTACACGGGTGGTACCACTTTGATAGTAAGACAAAAAAATGGCACTTTAAAAATTGAAAAGTTTGGCTTTTGTATTAAAGTCAATCAAAAACTTGTATGGACCTAGAGGGTATTATGTTAAGTAAAATATGTCAGACAGAGAAAGACAAAGAACATATGATTTCACTTATAATGGATTCTAAAAAGCAAAAGAAACAAACAAAGCAGAAACAGACCCATAAAAACAGAGAATCAGTGGTGTCTGCCAGAGGAGAGAGGGTGAGGGATGGGCAAAATGGATGAAGGGGAGGTACAGGCTTCCAGTTATGGAATATGTAGAACACGGGAATAAAAAGTTATAGCATAGCAAATACTGTCAATGGTATCATAATAGCTTTGTATGGTGACACATGGGAGCTATACTTGTGGTGAGCACGGCATAATGCATAGAGTTGTCATATCCCTATGTTGTATACCTGAAACTAATGTAACATTGCGTATCAGCTAGACTTCAGTTAAAAAATAAATAAAGTAAATGACTCCCAACTTACAGGGTTCTAAAATGTCTATAACAATCTTCCTATAGGGACCCCTGGGTGGCTCAGTTGGTTAAGTGTCCAACTCTTGATTTTGGCTCAGGTCATGATCTCAGAGTCCTGAGACTGAGCCCCTGATGAGTCCATGCTGAGCATGGAGCCTGTTTAAGATTCTCTCTCCCTCTGCCCCTCCCCCCATTCTAAAAAAAAACAAAAAACAAAAAACAAAAGAAACCCCACAATCTTCCTGTATATAACAATCTTCCAAATGTTTCATTAAACCATGAAATTCAGCAAATAGACAATACATCTGCTGATGGACCTGGAGGGAAATAGTCAATATGTATGCTAAATTAAAACTGAAGCCTCTCATTGGATGCAATTAGAGAAAGAAGAATATATATGGTAATAATTGGGTAAAAAGATACTTGTTTCTTATGTTGAAAACAGTAACAAATTGTAATTATTTGATTTTTATATTTTTAAGTAGTCTTTACCACTGCTAAATTATAATACTATATTCCACTTGTGTAAAAAAATCACCATTGTATTCTCCAAATTCTTGACCAATTCTAATATACCCTCTAAGATAAGAGATTCAATGATATTTTAGTCTCTGATGCCTTAAATAATCCCCAAAGCATTCTTTCTCACTTAGTTTTTAGGACTGGAAAAGAATACACAAAAGAGGCAAAGTGGCCTATGCAGGAAAAGTTTTGGAGAAGACACGTTTAGGTAAGTGCCACATATTAGGCAGACCTTATTTATACTTCTGGGTCTCCATTTTCTCATTTATAAAATAAAGATGGTATTATCTGTCTTGCATATTATTTATTTATTTTTTTAAAGATTCTATTTATTTATCTGACAGAGAGGAGAAAGATCACAAGTAGGCAGAGAGGCAGGCAGAGAGAGAAAGGGGGAAGCAGGCTCCCTGCTGAGCAGAGAGCCCCATGCAGGGCTCGATCCCAGTACCCTGGGATCATGACCTAAGCCAAAGGCAGAGGCTTTAACCCACTGAGCCACCCAGGCGCCCCTGTCTTGCATATTATTAAAAGGACCAGTTACACACACAGGGATGAATAGCGTCCCTCCAAAATTTCTGTCTATCTGGAATCTGTCAATGTGACCTGATTTGGAAAAAGGTCTTGTAGATGGAATCAAGTTAAGATGAGTCTGGGCCCTATATCCAATGACTGTGTCTTTATGAGAAGGGAATGTGAAGACAGAGACACGGGAATGGCCTTATGACAATGGAGGCAGATAAAAATGATGCTGCTATATGCCAAGGAATGCCAAGGAGTGTTGGCAACCATCAGAAGCTAGGAAGAGGCAAGGAAGAATTCTCCCCGAGGGCCTTCAGAGAGAACATGGCCAAGTCAAATCCTTAATTTCAGATTTCTAGCCTCCGGAACTGTGAGAGAATACATTTCTGCCCTTAGTCGCCCAGTCTGTGGTACTTTGTTACAGAGGCCATAAGAAACAAATATGATATTGACTCCTAAAACAGAAATGAAGCATTTGGCTTATCCCCCATGTAGAAAAAACATCCATAGCATTTTGTTTTGGCTGAATAACAGCAGGCAGATTCTGCTCTTGTTTGACATGGAATCTCTAAGAATAAACAGTGTTTTTGTTAGGGATCATTTAAAAAGTGACCAAAACTCAACTGAAACAGGCTTTAAAAAGGCCTGGAGGTGGGGTGGGGTGAGGAGGTGAGAGAGGAAATGAAGGGGAGTAGGAGAGGGGTGGTATTAGTGGATCCTCAACTTCCCACACAGATGCAGCTGGACCTCTGCAGTTACTGAAGGCAGGACTCACCACCCGGTTTCTCATTTTACTCTTCCTGTGTATTGACATCATTCTTTTCCCCAACTGTAGTCTGTCTTTACCCACCAGGTGAAAACATGACTGCCAGCAGCTCCCAAACTTTATCTCCTACAGAGTTTGTCCCCAAAGAAAGACTGCCTCCATTTTCTGGGTCCCCAAGTCCAAAAAGCCCAGAGAAATACTAAGTAGTCTGCGCTGGGTCAGCTTCCACTCCAGAACTACCTGTTGCTGCAGGCTGGGCAGGTACCAGAGGGAGGGAGGGATGGAGACAATCTACACAACGAATAGCTCTAGCTTCCTTCCTTGATAAAGATGTGGTTTCACTTTTGTTCTTTTACCCCTAATTCTGACCAAAATGCTACACTGAAGTGAGCAACCTGAGATAGAGAAGTAAATTTAAAGGCAGATACAAATATGAATAAGAAGTAGTCATAGATACATCATCAAGAAGTGCAATACACTGATAAAGAACTTCAGTAAAGAGCCAATAAGCACATGAATTGGACGCTTTATGTAAGTTTAAATTTTTCCAGTTGGAATTAACTGAAAAACAATTTCTCTATTTAAAAGAATAAAAAGAATATAAGAAATTAAGCTACCACTTGAAGATGTGTTTTAAAGAAATTCTTATCTTTTGGTAGGAAATATATTCCATCAGCAATAAACACTTTCCTGCCCCCGTGGGCGGGCGCTGAGGTGCCACAAGATTGTTTCCAGAGATAATTCACCTCAATATGCAACTTTTAACTTTCTTAGAAATAGAAATGATCACTTACCATGGTACAGGGGTCTCTATCAGCTCGATTTCGTTCAAAAGAATTTATTTTATGGGCACTCATTTCATCAGTATCGGCGATGATATAATGTCTAGGAGAGTAAGCATTGGACAGGTTCTCAAGCAGCCTCAGGATCTCGGTGGTGTGCCCACCTGAAAAACATATTGGAAGGCCTAAGATTAAGAAAGCCACAGTGTAGTTACGAGAGGGGAGGTGGGTGAACGGATGGATGAAATAGGTGATTGGGGATTAAGAAGGGCACTTGTCACGAGCACCCGATGTTGTATAGAAGTATTCAATCACTATATTGTACACCTGAAACTAATATTACACTATGTTAACTACCCGGAATTTAAATAAAAACTTAAAAAAAGAAACCCCCAATGGACACATCTATTTGACTATGTTATACTAATATTATGTTTTATATATTTGTCAATAGGTGAAAGGAACATTTGGAAATAATAATCTATGCCCTTGTATAAATACTACTTTTATATGGGGAGAGAGGATACTAACTGTATAAAAATAAAACTGCCACTAGCAGTAGGTGCTAAGGAGCACAAAGAAGTATAAGACACAACTCCTGTTATCAAGAAGTCTGGCAGAAGAGGGGAAAGACACAGAGATATTTAAAGAGTGATGCAAGAAGACAGCATGCAAAATTTAAATGGGGTTAGAGGTGAGGCAAGCAAACGGTTATGAAAGACCAACCCTGTAATAGGAAGGGAGATCCCTGGTAAAGGCTGAGAGGACTTGAAAGGTGAAGCTAATGGACAGATAGGAGTAGGGAGGCCACTGGCCAGGAGTGGGATTATCAGGACATGAGATGGCAAGAGCTGAGATGTGTGTTCAAGGACTGGTGGAATACCGTGAAGAAGGACGAGGGTGAAATCAGATCAGGAAAGTAGGCTGGAAAATGGAAAGATGGTCACAGGGTCACTGAAGGTTTCTGTGCTGAGAAGTAATGTCAAGGAGGCATGAGCACTGACCCGCAGGGCTTGGGGCTTCCTAAGGAAGACTTCTGTTCAGCAATGTAACCCCAGCTCCTAAGGGAGGGCTCA
Organism: Potos flavus; assembly: GCA_028534135.1. Taxonomy (NCBI): domain Eukaryota; kingdom Metazoa; phylum Chordata; class Mammalia; order Carnivora; family Procyonidae; genus Potos; species Potos flavus. The sequence goes on along the minus strand of CM052900.1, from coordinate 94,618,428 downwards.
GCACACTACAGGTCGTCAAATATTTAGCAGCTTCACCAAACAACTGTTCAATTTTTGAAATTGTATGATCTTTAAAATTTTAATACTTTAATTTCAAAACCATGAATTTAAAAATCGACTGTGTACACTGAGGTTTCCTTTGGAAAAAATACCCAAAAGAACATCGACCTCTCATGTTAATTGTATAGCATTTAAGCAAAGCAATCAAACTCCTTCTCAGTGAGCCCTATCACACGCATTTTGTTTCACTTCACACTCTCTCAGCCTCAGCCAGGTTGATGTCCTGAACGTTCTCTGTATTCACCTTATTTGTTACCTCTTCCTTGCCTCTGGTCACGGTGTCCCTCCCATCTACTAAACTCTCCCCCACCGTTACTGTTGTGAGAAAGCGCTTTCAGTAGTGACACAGTAAACATACACACTTAACAAATTGTTAGGCGAACATGATAACCACTACACTACGGAAACTCACACACTTAACAAATTGTGTGGTTTCTCCCAATGCACGTATTTTCTTATAGTAGGGAAGGATTACTCTCTAGGTTCCAGAAGGAATTAAACATAGAAATAAAATTGGCATAGATGACGTGTGAGGAGGAATTAGAGTCATACTTTATAACTTGTCACCCATCTTCTTGTCTGGGGCATGCAATTTACACATCTGATTTATACTCATTTTAGTATTTTTGTTTTTAGCCTTGAGAAAATGTGGTTTGCAAAGTAGGTACTTGTTTTCACAGCTGGAACAATTAAGGATAAAAGGATAATATCCACATTTTCCACTGCAATTAAAACTTCATTATACCTGCTCTAACAGTCTTTTCTTTTTTTTAAAAGAAAACATTTACTGAACACATTCTTTGAAGATTTAACCTTGCCACAGAATAAAGTCATTAAAATAATGGGCTTTGTCTTCCATTTTACTCTTAATGATTATTAAGATATACTCTTTGAGAACAAAATCATCTCAGTTTTACCTTAGAATATATCCAGAATCCAATCTCTTCCCCTATCTCCTTTGCTACTACCCTGTTCCAGGCCACAGCATTCTCACATCAATTATGACCACGGATTCCTGGTTTGCTCCCCCAGCTCCGCTTGTCCATTCAAGTGTCTACATTAGTCTATTCTCAACACAGTATCCAGTGTGATCCTGTTAGAGAGAGTTGATCAATTTACCTCTGCTCAAAACTCTCCAGTGGCTTCCCTTCTCACATGCAATAAAAGGCACCTTGTAATTTGACCCCTTACTTTGTTACCTCATGGACCTCATCTGCTTTTACCTGACTTAAGTCTACTCCAGGCACTCTGGTCTCCTTGCTGTTGGGTATCTGTCATCTCCCCAGGGAGGCTCTTCCTTACAATTCTGTCTAAAATGCAACCTCCTTTCCCTACCTCATAATATTTATCATCATACAATTTAACATGCAATCTATTTATTTCTTTTGTTTTTGTCTCCCCTAACCCTTGCTCCACTAGAAGGTAAGCACAATGATGGCAGGGACTTCTGTTAATTTTGCTACTGCTGATCTTCAGTGTCTTGAAAATAGTAGGCATTCTTATTATTGAATGAACGGGTAGATGAGCATTTGATATTAAATCTAAAATTTGCCTAAGGAAATCATATGATATTTCAAATAAAAGTACTAATTTTGACTGATGTTCTCTGAAAATATGTGGTTGATTAATAATATTTTATGGAATCTAAAGACTAGACATTTTTTGGTATTCAAAGTAAACACTTGAAAATGTCTTCCCCCACCTCCAAAATTCTGGGCATGAACTATTAAACTATTTGTCTGATTACAAGTCTTTCTTTGACTTGGATGATTTTTAGAGGTTCTTGACCTCTCCCTACCCTGAATGGTTTGAATAACAAAGACACCATTTGCCAGACTAATTCTCAATCTTAATTTTGGTTCCCAGTCCACCAAATCTAATACTGTCAAGTGAATGGCCTAACATCCATTTATCCATTTGTTCAAGACAGAAACCTGGACATAATTCCTGAGCCTTTCCTTCCCTCACACCCCATTTTCTTTTTTTTCTTTTTTTTTTTTTTTAAGATTTTATTTATTTATTTGACAGAGAGGAGAGAGATCACAAGTAGGCAGAAAGGCAGGCAGAGAGAGAGGGGGAAGCAGGCTCCCTGCTGAGCAGAGAGCCCGATGCGGGGCTTGATCCCAGGACCCTGGGATCATGACCTGAGCCGAAGGCAGAGGCTTTAACCCACTGAACCACCCAGGTGCCCTCCTCACACCCCATTTTCAAACCACAAGTTCCTACTTGTCTCCCTACTTCAGTCTTTGTCAAAACATTCTCTTGACAATGCAGTCTGAATCATCTCTGTAAAAGCTTACATTTAATTGGGTCACACTCCAAAGTATTTTAAAAGATCCCTTGCTACCAGGACTAACAACAGTCACCACTTATTAAATGCTTCTCACATGCCAAGCACTCTGCTAAACACTTTTAATACTGCATTTAATCTCTCCTCACCTCATCCCATATTTTTCAAGGTTGAAACAGAAAGTTCAGTGAGGTTAACTAATTTCCCTAAGATCACCAAGTTAGTAAGCGGCAGAGATGTGATTCAGCTCCAGGATTATGTCAGTCTAGAGCCTGTGGTCCTAACCCCTACATGATATGAAGCAGTGAAGTAGTGCCAATAGCTTTATAGAGCATGGTTTATAACACCGTTTGGGATCTAGACTGGGCTTACCGCTCCACATGGAACTCAAAGCAACAATGCCCTCCCACCTCTGGCCATTCCAAGTGCTACCAACTTCTTTTCACACCCGTCCAGTCCACAAAATCTCTTTGGTTGATTCGTAGTCATCTTCCAATTCTCAGTTTAGGCATCACTTCTTCCAGGAATTTTCCTGTCTCAAGTTTAGATAAAATGGTGTCCTTCTTGAAGACGTCCATAGCAGTCTATACTTCTCAGATTATAAGAAGTACCCATTTTGTTTTGTTTTTTGTTTTCTGTTAGTTTTTCTATCATCTCCTTTTCATTCACTGCTGTATCCTTGTACCTTTCACAATGCGTCACTACCTAGTTACCACTCCGTGGCAAGTAATACTAGTAGTCGGTTTTGTTATTTCCAGAGCGTAGCATAGTGCCTGAGGTCTCCAAAGGCTCAACATACGTTAAGTGAATAAAATAATGACACAACTCCTGTTATCAAGAAGCTTGGTAGGAGAACCTAAGTTTAGAACTTGAACATAAGTTTAGAACATTTGCTAGTAATGTAAATATTATTCTAACTGGATACAATCTCCTAGCATTTCTAAATGTACACAATATATCTATCTCTGTCAGAACTTATCCATTTAAAATTGTGAGGGCCTGCAGAGCTGGTAGACTCTGTTAAATTGTATTACCTGATAGGGCAGCTTGTTGTTCATACTCTGACGCAATATTTTGAAATGTGTATTGTTCTATGGTCAGTAGATAATTGTTTCTAACCTCATGGATTTGTATATTTATAAATGTGACAATTCACTTTGCCACATTTATCATGTAGTATAAATACAAAATGCCTAGGTTAATAATGCAAAACAGCAATTTTTACTCAGGAAAATTGTAAGTTAGCACCATAAGGCTTCTGCGTCCTCTCTGCTCATTAATAATTTGTTAGAATAATATACGCTACGTGGAAGATTAAATACAGACAAATATAAGTTACTCATTTGTCCTTAAAAGATGCCTGGGCCGCGTCAGCAAAACAGAATTTTACCCTGGCTGGGCTGAGCGGTTCCGGTTAACACAAAGAAACTACAAATCTCAGCATGCAATGCTCCAGAAAGTGCTAAGGAGACTACGGGGGAGCGTCGCGGTGTACTCTGGGGTTTGTAGTAACTGACCCAGGCTCGACAGTCCCCGCCCAATACTTACCGGACCCAGCCACCACCAAGAGACTGAGAGACTGACGGGGCCCCAGGACCCGAGAATGGAGTACCACCCACAGCCGCAGTGCCAGCAGCGCGGCCACCGCAGCTCCCGCCGCCGCTAGGATAAGGACGCTAGCCATGCAAAGAAACGACGCATGCGTACTATCCCCCGGCGCCGCCGCTCAGAAGCGGTCAAAGTTCAAGAAGTACGGGCGCTGCGGAGTCGCAATCGGGGCGTGTCGAGCCTCTTAATGGGCGGGGCTTGTCTGAGCTGGGAGGAGTTCAGGGCGAGAGGCGGAAGTGCTGGGTCTGGGGATTTTGGTGGCTTCCTTACAGGATTCCACGCGGCTGCCTCCCAAGCATAAACTGAAATTCGGCAAGTTAAACGCAGGAGAGCCGGAGAAGCATGATTTCCACCCGTGACGAGGTCAGGCCACCTGTGCACCCTAAAGGCTCCGGAGCTCTCAAGTTAGGAGATGTTCCCGCGCCTCTAACTTTGTGAATTCCATCTGAGGCCAATAGCATACATCGCCTTTTTTCTTCCTTCCACCCTTCCTTTCCTTCTTCTTTCCTTCCTTCCTGTCTTTTTTCGTTTGTTTCTTTCTTTTTAAATGCCAAGGGAAAAGTTTCTGTTGCAACATGCAGACATTACTGGGCTTGCCAGTAAATTTACTTAAGTACAAAAAATTAAATTTAGGGCCTTCATCAGAATTTCTTTCCGATACTCGTGTTTTTAACTTTTCTAGGCATTTTCATGGATCTTTGTGATCAGAGTGGCCGAGGGTGATCACCTCCAATTATGTCATGATCCTGAGAGGAGTAGAAGCTCAGTGACTCAAGGTAGCAGGATAGAGAAGGCAGCGTCCAATAATTAATACTCAGTTACTTTTTACCACAAAGCCAACACCTCCCCTAATCCCAATTTTGCTTATTTTTTTTTTTTAAAGATTTTATTTATTTATTTGACAGAGAGACAGAGAGAGATCACAAGTAGACAGAGAGGCAGACAGAGAGAGGAGGGGAAGCAGACTCCCCACTGAGCAGAGAGCCCGACGCAGGGCTCGATCCCAGGACCCTGAGACCATGACCCTGAGACCATGACCTGAGCCGAAGGCAGAGGCTTTAACCCACTGAGCCACCCAGGCGCCCCATGCTTATTTTTTGTTGTCGTTGTTGTTGCCTGTGTAATCCATATTGCAGCAATATAAGAATACTGAGATTGCAGAAGTCCCCTCATCCCAAGTGTAATTTGCCAATAGTTCCGTACAGACTGTAGATTGGACAGGGTAAGTATACAGATGAATAAACAGGTCCTGAAAGATGAAACTGCTTGCTCAAGTGAAATAGTGGCAGATCCAGATTTAGAAATCAAAAATCCTAACTCTTACATAGGAGTATTACCTTGTGTATTCCATTTCTAAATTTCAGACTTACTTGATCATCACACTTGCCTAGAGCCTAGAAGGGTCTTTTAAAATGCAGTCTCTCAGGAGAGGCCTGGGATCAGGTTATCTAACCAGTGTGTCAATTTCTATCAACAGTCAAGTTAGGGAAACATTTAGGGACTTGGTAGCATCATTTTCTGGCTGATGGATTTCACAGTACTTCCCATATTCAGTCTTCCAATCAAATCCTCTTAACCCTACACCCTCACAATAAGGCCAAAAGGTGAATATTATTTCCCTCTTTAAGGATAAAGACACTGGATCCTATAAAAGTAAAATAGTTTGCCGAAGATTTTTCAGCGAGGAAGTGGTGGAGAAAGTTTATAGTTGTGGGCTTAGAAGTCAGTACCTCAAATTTTGATGAAATCAGAATCCCCTGGGCTTATAAATACATAGTTCAAAGTCCAGAGGTAGGGCCTTTGGCACAGTATAAAAAACAACTTAAGTATATTACAAAGGATGTAGTTTTCTTTCATCTGCCCACTCTGTCATTCCCAGCAATGGCTTCAACCTAAGAATCTTCCCTCATACTTCAAAGAAGATGTTAGCGTCTCAGAAATTACATCCAGATGGGGAAATTTCCAGAGCCAAAAAAGGATATTATCTTGTCATTGGGTCTTCCTTTTTTAAGGGTGAGGAAACTTTTTCCCGAACCCCTGATAGACTTTCTTTCACACTCTCTGGCCATATTTATATCACTTACGTATTCATAAAAGCTGGCTGGGGTAGGGTGGAGCATGGTCTATAGCCATGTGTTGTATCTGGCTCTTTGGTGGAGGGTGGGTACTGAACACAATGGTGTCTTGGAAAAAAGGAAGTTGGAAGATGGTAGAGGAGAGGTGATTGTTGGTTAGTCAAATAACAGCGTTTGGATTGCTGTGAAAATATTGTGTCCCAGATGGCTTTGTAACCTTACACAGGCAATGCAGATGTCAAGCATATTAATAATTACTAGACTGCAGGTCTCAGAAGACACTCTTGCATTCTCCTTTACCCCATCGCCTCACTTCTGTAATTACCTGTATCTGTAGGAAATATCAGCTTGACCTCATTGGCATGAAGCTGGAATGAATGAAGATTCATTCATTCAGATTGAGCATTTAGGACTGCCAGTAAACGCAGCTAATCAAAGAGGGAGGAGTAGCAGACATTGTTTAGAATTACTGGTTGAATTATTTTGAATTAAGACTAGGGTCAAACTGTTGGGTGTTTCTGACAAGGAAGTTGAGTGCAGAGAGGAGCTAGGTGGCAGGCAGGGACAGGAACAAAGTTGGGAACTCCTGAACAAAATCAATGTCTACTGGTCTGTGAGAGGCACAAAATGTGCAGATAATCAGGAGGTCAAGAAGCTGTACTGTATTAATCAGGAAAGGCAAGGCTGAATGACAAGAAGCAGCAACCAAAATTTCTCTTGGGGAGTAAATTGCACTGACCACATAGATTACAGATGCATGGAAGTAAATTATAGTGCTATGAAAGCATGAAAAATGTATTAATAATTGACAAAATGAGTAATGATCTTGAACCATAGCCAATTGTAAGTAAAGTCTGTCTGGGAAGTGATTTTTATTATCTTCTTAAATCTATCTTCTAAAGCTTCTATGGCAAATATCTATTATTCATGAATATTAAAAAAGTTAAGATTATTTTGCACTATTCAGTAGGATTGTGCTTGTTAATTTTTTCAACGTATTTAATGAGCACCTGCTATGTGCTGGATTTAGGTACAGGGGATCTTGTATAGACAGGACAATAGCCCAGACAAGAAACTTAGACTAGAAAGATGATAGTGGAGGTAGAAGAGTGTTTGAGAGGAAGATTTCAGATACATTTTATGGCTAGAGTCATTAAGTCTTGTTGATGGATTAGATATTGGGGATCAAGATGGCTCCTAGAGTTTTGACTTCAAAACTGGTTGGGTGGTGTCATTTGCTAAGAATAGGACAGGAAGAGAAACAAGCTTTTGTGGGTAGACACGAGAGGAGAGGATGAAAATGAAGTGTTCTGTTTTGGTTGTTAGTTTGAGTAGCCTGTTAGACATCCACATGATTATGTCAAATAGGTAGTTTCATGTACAAATCTGAAGCTTGGGTCAGAGCTAGAGGTATAAATTTAGAAGTCAACACATACATGGTACTGAAAGCCACGAGACTGGGTGAGATCACCTAGGGAGGGAGTCTAGGTCAGTCCTGTGCAATAGAACTTTCTTCAACAATGGAAAGATTTTATGTTCATGTTGCTTACTATCTACATTTGCCTATTGCACACTTGAAAGTGGCTAGTGCAATTGAGGAACTGAATCTTAATTTTACTTCATTTAAATTATTTTAAATTTAAGTAGACACATGCGGCTAGTATCTACTATATTGAACAGCTCAGGATTGAGAAGAATATGGGGTCATTAACATTTAGAGGTCTAATAAAGGAGATTTAGCCAGTAAGGAAGATAGAGAAGGGAAAGCCAGGGAGATAGAGGGAAAATCAGTAAAGAGTGGTGTCCATAAGAACTAGGAGAGGGAAATGATTCAAGAGTGGGAGTGCAGTCAGCTATATCACAGCTGGTCATAGTTGGGATTGGATGACTCGAAAACACATTCGTCACTGAGGATCTAAGCAAAAGCAGCATTGAATGGTGGTTGTAGAAGGCAGTTGGAAATCAGCAGAAGAGAGAATGGGAGATGAAGAAAAGCTGTGTCTATAGACAATTATTTCAAGTTTTTCTTTGAAGGGGAATAGAGAAATTAGATGAGAAATGAAGGAGAATTTGGAATTGAGGAGACTTATTTTTTAAGATGGGAGTTACTGGACATATTCATTTGAATTTTAAAATGATCCAGTGGAGGAAAATTGATGCAAGAGAGAAAGGGAACAAGAGTAGGAACAAAGTTCTTCAAAAGATGAAGAGGGTTGGAATATGCAGCACAAGTAGAGGTGTTGGGCTTTGTTAGGAGGTGGGGACCCTTATCCCATGGTAACAGGATGTAAGACAGGGATATAATGCAGGTACTGGGAGGCTTATGGAATTGGTGGTGAATAGATGAGGGTGTGGAGATATGGGATACAAAGTGTGAGAGGCTCTAGGAGAAAGAAGTTAGGAAATAATCATCTTGAAAAGTAATTGGCATATTCACCAGGATTGGCATAGAATTTCTGGGCAGATTGGAATGCCCATTTGAAGCTTGTGATAATAAATTTAGAGAGAAACCAGTCAGCATAATTTAATGTCTTTTTCCCCACTGGAAAAGGCAGATAGTTGGCTTTAACCAAAGTTAGATTTTTGACAGGTGACTACATTAGTGAGCTAAGATTCTTCTCAAGGGAGCGAGGTCTGTGGAACTTTCTCTGGACATAGTGGGAAGTGAAGATAGGAGGGTAAAGGTAGGAAAGTGGATGAGTACTGGCAGAGTGTAAGGTCAGGGGATTGGAAGCCTAAAGAAGGTTGAAAAATTGCAATGAAAGAACTAGAGCCAGTGTATTTTAGAGATAAGAGGTGGCGGTCAGTGGGTGGGATGCTTGAAGTCAATATTGTGTTATTACTGATAGTAGTTTTTAGGGCATAACTGTAAGAATGGATGAAAAAGATATAGGGGCCACCCACATGGATGCCAGAATCATTAAGGGGTGGAGAGGAAGATGAGTTCAAGTTTTCAAAAAGTGACAGTTTGGAAGATGATAGCAACCAAAAAGAACTTTGGGCGTAAGCAGGATATCTTCCATTTGTCCCTCAAGATTCACTCTTCTCTACTCCACCCAGCCATTGGACCTGAAACCTATGGATTCAATCAGCAGTTTCCTTGCTCTCTGGTTCTGGCTGGATTTGGCCAGTGGGGAGCCTCAGCAGATCTGATGTAGGGAGGCTGTGTCCCTGAAATGGCTTCTATACCTCTCTCTCCTGGGCCCCAGAGCTCCCTTTCCTTATTTCTTCAGGCCAAGGGGTGGTGACAGCTCCACTGTTAGTAGCCCTCAGTGACTGCACTATCCCTTGTGCCTGCTTTCCCTCATTCACACCTCTGTAAATCATCCCTTTATTAAATCATCCTCAACTTAATACAAGTGTGCCATCTATATCCTGTTAGGGTGGTACAACTGCATGACAAGAACTTCAAAGGAGCTAGAGTTTTTGAAAGATAGAGAAATGGTTTGGAAGCAGTGATGTGGACCAAGAGTTTCCCCACCTCCTGTGGGTGTGTGAGAAACAAATGTCCTCCATTTGAGAGACATATTGAGTAGCAATTCTCCAGCTTCTGCAGGGAAGTGGAGAAGTCATTCAAAATGAAGTTGAAGATACAGGGGAGGTTTGCAGGTGACAGAATAGGAGATCCAAAGTATGTCGTGAAAGGGTTTGAAGGATGGTGAGGAATGGGAGTTGGGTTGGACTGGGGGAATTTAAAAGTAACCATGGAGATAAGAATCAGGATGATAATGGCTAATCTGGGAGGCTTCTGGGGCTTGGAGTAAATAGGGGTGAGGGCAGCCTCTCAATTCATTTCAGTTCAATTTTACGAGTACCTAATAAGTACAGCTCACCGGGGTAGGTACTGGGGTACAGTGGTAAGGCAGTAATAGTTAATACCCAAGCAGTGACTCAACAATGAGCCTATGTGAATTGCATACCTCTTAATAGGGCCTCCTAGAGAAAAGCCACCCAACCCATGCTTTCATGGGCCGTCTTGGAGTATGGACCACTAGGGACCCTGGCATGTAGGCCCCTTCCCAACAGAGGTCAACAATCTTCAGTCCTAATGAAGGTAGTAAAGTACAGATAAAGACTGAAGCTCTTCTGCAAGAGGTGTTCTTGAATGCAGGAACACCACTTTGGTCAGCATTATGTGTGCCCATGACAAGGTAAAGCTGGAAGGGAGTTCTTAGTCTGGGCCATAGACAGAACCGTGGCCACCAGGACTGATGGTTGTATGCCTTACCATTAAAGATCTTCTGGAAGGTGTAGGATAGGTGACAGAAATTGTCCCAGTACAACCCAAATCTATAGGCAAGACTTCTTTTTTCCTTATCAAATATACTAATGGATGTTTAAGTTCCAACCTTTTCCTGGATAAAGCCACTTGCTAGGATTCCTTGAATGCTAACCCTTGAAGGCTAAGGCCATTGTTAATATTTAATTGGCATTTACTGTGTACTTACTAGTATGCCAGGCACTTAGAACGTAAATTAACTAATTTTCATAATAACCCTAATGAGGTAGGCATTATAATGATCCTATTTTACAAATGAAGATATTAAGGTACAGAGAGATCATTTGCTCTGGGTCACAAAGCCAAGAATTAGCAGTCAGGATTCCAAAAAGCTCATATTCTTCCCTTCTACAGTATCATTCGAAGAATTTATCATATATTTACACCAGCTGTTATGCTATATATTAAAGAAAGGAAGATAGAAATATACTTTACTATGACTGACTTTTCCTTTATAAAATTAGAGCTAAATAGGAGGCAAAGGATTTTTAAAAAGTGACCTTTTCAGGGGCACTTGCCTGGCTCGGTCGGTAGAGCATGTGACTCTTGATCTAGGGGTTCTGAGTTCAAGCCCCGTGTTAGGTGTAGAGCCTACCAAAAAATTTTAAAAAAAAAGTGGGTTTTTCATTCCAGTTAAGAATTGCTTTTCTGGGGGCACCTGAGTGGCTCAGTGGGTTAAAGCCTCTGCCTTCGGCTCAGGTCGTGATCTCAGGGTCCTGGGATCGAGCCCCACATCGGGCTCTCTGTTCGGCGGGGAGCCTGCTTTCCCCTCTCTCTCGGCCTGCCTCTCTGCCTACGTGTGGTCTCTCTCTCTCTGTCAGATAAATAAAATCTTAAAAAAAAAAAAAAAAAATTGCTTTTCTGTTTTCTAGCTTTTTCTCCAAGTGCATTCTAAAAGGATACTAGATTAAATAGACATGTCTGTCTGTCTCTCTGTATATAATCACTCTTGATTCATGTCTTGCTTAAGATAAATTTGCAGTAAAATTACTAGACACACTAATTTTATTCTCTTACTTTATGTTCATTTATCTCAGGTACATCTATCCAGAGATGTTTATAAATTCAGCTCCAGCCCTATATACACAAAATGCCTTATCAGTTCCAAATTTAGCAAGACATTAAAATCTTATTTAAAAATACATTCCCAGACTGTCATAAGTATCACACCATGTCATACTGTTTAGTATTGACAACCACAACAGTGATGGCTCCTTTAATTTTCAGTTACCATATTTTCAGTTTTAGACCTATAAATAAAGTCAGAAACAATTCTATTTCTGCACTAAACAGTGCTTGTCTTTGAAATCTTGTGAATTAATTTTCTCCTCATCCCAACCCTCCCTCCCCGCAAAGCCTCTGCCTGGCACGCCTATCAGGTCTGTCTTTTCCTCACTGTACATCTGCCCTTTCTACCCTGTCTTTCCCAAATCCTTTTTCACTGCCACAGAGCTCTTTGTCCTTGGGAGAAACACACAGATGATACCTTCTCTCTTATATGACTATACATTGTTCCTGTGAATTTCACATGCATGATAAAACATGCAGACTACTATTCAGTAGGCATTTATAAGCTTTTTCAACCACCTCTCACAGCCTCCTATGAACTTAAGTACTATTATTATCCCTATTTTGTAGGTGAGGAAGTTGAGGCTTTACCACGCTAACTCATCACTGCTGCTTCTTTGATTTGACTTCCTGTGGATATACTGTGACCATCTAGTGGCCTCAGGAATATGGTGGTGTTACCTAGGGAAGGTACTTACTGCAGAAAGCATCCTACATTAAGAACGGGATAAGAAGAATGAAATATACAGATGTGCTACTTAAAGGTTAGTGTTATGTTTCTCTTGCAGGTGTTGTGTAAATAGTATATGGATACATTTCACCACAGCAGGTAAATAACTCTTGCTGTGCCCCTTAACCTGGTTTCTTATCTGCGTCTCCAAGCTTTAATGTCCTAGTCATCGTTCATCAACATTACGTGTCCTATTTATTGTGAATCCCTTTTCAATTACAGACAGGCTTACAAACAGGCTTGTTAATTTACCAACAACACTTTTTGATAGAAAGCTCAAATGACCTAGCTACTTCCCAGACTTAAGCTTCCCTTCTCCATACCAGTACTCCAGTGGGATCTTTGCTGGTTATATTTGTTTTGGAGTAAGTTAATAGATAACTTAAATGAACCTGAAAAAGTCTTACCACTTTGTAATACTTGATGAATATTTACCTAGGGAACTGTGGAATGCCTGCATCTTAATTTAAAAATTTAAAAGAATCTCTGAATTTCCCTTTCTGAACAGATGCTATACACTAAAAAAAACCTCTTATGGTCAGTGTCCTCCATTAATTATGCCCTTTCTTTCCTAAATCTCTAACCACCCTAACCACTGACTCTCGCCGTGTTTTATCCTTAGCCTGTAATGCTCAAGTCTCCCCCATTAAAAAATAAAAGCAGAATCAATAAAACCCTCCCTCAATCAGTGTGGCTCAGCATAACTCCTTTAAACTACCAGCCAGGCACAGCCCAACCACATGAAAATGGCACTCCAGTCTTTAACCACACCTTTATGCTTTTGCCAGAGTGTTTTTCCATTCCCAATCTATTTTATGCAGTTGGGCTATTTCATGAGGCCTTCTCGTGAGCACGGAGCAAAATTCTATTTTGTGTGTTGAGAGATGATTGTCTGAGCAGGTAGCCAGGCAGCCAATTGTTGGTGGACTCCTAACATATGGAGGTTCCTCTCAGCGTAAAGAGGAAGCATGGCCCTCTCAACACTACAGAAATAGTTATTTACTGACACAGACCTTGCCCTGGAATGACACTGTCCTATGCATAAAGGATACCTCTTTAATATACCGATCCAAAGACTGTCCGAGTGTTTAAGAGCTTGGTTGAATTTGTACTGACTTGACTTGCTCCTGCAAAAAAGAAACAGAGCCTTCCTCTGGCAAAACTTGCAAATAAATGGGATGCATTAGGTTTGCTCTATCTTAACCAATCTTCCCTGTCAGCCACCACCATATGGCTCTGTAATAACTTTCTGAAAAGACCTAACAAACTGCCCAAGAAAGGAATTTTCAGATGCTTTCTCCCCATTTTGTTGCATTTCTTCTTAGTCTCTCGGTCTGGTGGTCCCTCTCATCCTTCAGAAATAGTCAGCCACATTCCACCAAAGGATACTTTATCCCTTGATTTCTTTTTCCATATCCCAATGCCTCAGACTTAATCTGAATGAGCATTTTTTTTCCCTCTCAGTCACTTGGGACTCCAGAGGGTAATGGGCTTAAGTCTCATGAGTAAGGGTAAAGGTAAGTCTCCCAGTAGTTGTTCGGTCTTCCCACCACAGTGATCTCTGTACCATCTAAAATATAAGCACACGTTGCAACAGCAATTATTTTCCTCAGAGACAATCCAATCTAGTCCTTTCTCCATGAAATATTCCTTTTCTTAAAAGAATTTTGGCCTTAAAGTATCAGAACAAAGATTGCTACTTTCTCTGCCACTTTAAAGAAACAGCACCAACTTTAATTAGACTTTGTTAATTCTGGATCTCTTTTTATGGGGGTTTGGGATGGCAGGGAGTCATATTTTCAGTTTAATCTGGCAAACAAAAATGCCCAAAGTTTATATTTTACTATTGCTGATTCATATCCTTTTTGTCCATTCATATTTATTGATTTATTCCCCTCATTGATATTCTAAAGAGGGGGGTTTTGCCCAAACTCCAGCTGTGCCAAGGTATTTTGGGTCCTTCATTTCCACACCCAGCTTAGATCCCTGATTGTCCAGTGAACAAGCCATCTATCCACACAGAAGTGGCAATTACTGACTCTGAGACTGGAGGTAGATGGAGGCACTGTCTCTGGAGGCCCCAAGACCCCATAACTATAGGATGCAACCACCATATCCAAGAGTAGTTCTGAACTTTGGGAGAACTTTACCAGCCTAATGTGCACAGCACTCTGCTATTTCAGCTATTCAAGTTACACATGATATATATGCTGGGCAGCTAGAACCGTGGGCCACCCCAGTCTCCAGAACCTGATACCCCACCTTGGTCCCTGGGGGCTGGTTCTCATCTTAGTCTACTTGGAAGTGGAGCTAGTCACAACTAGTTACCATCTTACTTCTTTTTTCCTAAAAACTCAGTGTTCTTAAAAGAGACTAGTCCATGTTTGCTGTCTCATTTTTCTTTGTTCATTTTCACTCCTTAATTTGCTGCATTCTAGCTTCTGCTGTAGTTATTCACCATTAACCTCTAGTTTTCAAGTCCAAAGAGCAATTCCTTTCCTAGCCTCTCTTATCTTCTCTCAGTCAACTGAAATTTTTTTCTCCCACTGACTTTCATTACTCCGTTTTCTTCTGATTCTCCTCACATCACTATTATTCTGTCTTGATATTCTTCTTAGTTTTTCATTCTCTTTCTACTTCCCTTAAAATTAAAAAAAAAAAACCTTAAAAAATGTATTTAGAAAATGCTAGAAATAGGGGCACCTGGGTGGCTCAGTGGGTTAAAGCCTCTGCCTTCGGCTCAGGTCATTATCTCAGCGTCCTGGGATCAAGCCCCACATCGGGCTCTCTGCTCAGCAGGGAGCCTGCTTCCCCCTCTCTCTCCGTTTCCCTCTCTGCCTACTCGTGTTCTGTCTCTCTCTGTCAAATAAATAAATAAAATCTTTAAAAAAAAAAAAAGAAAGAAAATGCTAGAAATAATAAAATGGAAACTTAGGTAGCCACCAGCTAGATTTTCCCTTTCTTGTATTCTTTTTTCATACTGCCATTCTTTTTCCCTCTAAGAAACAAAATCCTTATTTACCCCATTTTGGTCTTTGTATCTCTGAGGGTTCTTAACCTTCGGAATCTTTTCTTCTTACTTCTCGTGGCAGATGAGTGGCTGCCGCCATAACATCCATTCTCCTCCCTCTGGTGCATGTTTGCTCACCCAGAGACTTCTTGTTCTCCTTTACAGCTAAGTATGATTTTGTGGGGACATTCTTGCCGATGCACTGTAACTGGAAGCAGTGAGTACAACTTTGGCCTTACCTTTGCAAAAGAAGACAGCTTGCCTTGTACTGCTTGCCCTCTCCTTCATGGATGTGTCTATGACCATCTGTAACCGTGGAGATGAGGAAGACATCCTAGGAGAGGGTGGGACAACAAGATAGAAGGCATCTGGGTCCTGAATAACCTCATCAAACAGAGTGCCCTGTCAGTCTCGGCCCAACTCTTATGTGAGAGGGAAAGACACTTTTGTCTTCTTTATTTTCATTTTTCATTTCTTTACTTCCATTTCCACTGCTTTCTGGGGTCTCTATCACAGCGAGTTAGCCTTTACTCTAATACAAAAATTGATACCTGGAAATGGGGGACTTCTAACAAAGTCCTAAAACATATAGCATTCCTAAGTGGTCAGACCACTGGCAGTGAGGAACCAGCTCTTGCAGGCTAGAAAACTAGTAATTCTTGTAGTGCCATTGCAAGATGTTTGGTAACAATCTCACCTACTCAATTGGGAAGACTGATCTTGTTTCTTATATCACCGAATTTTACAGGAAGCATTTGGAAAGAACCAGAGTATGAATGTAATTGTTGCTCCTTGGCTAGTTTAAGAAGATTTTCAGGAAAGAAATGAGCTCACATAAGAAATGATGGGTTTGCAAGGAAAGATAGAAGAAAAAGGAGAGTATATAGAAAATTAGGGCCTCACATGGTTGGAAAATCCAATTATTTCTATGGTCCAAAAAGGAAAAGACTGTTTTTCAGACACTTAAAGCCCACCCATTAAGATTCCTCAGCCAAAGAGATCTGGCCTTGCGGCAAAGGTCAGATTAGCGGTGATACCCTCACTTAGTTTTTAAAGATTACCTCAAAGTAGCCACCATTAAAATAATGAGAAGAGGAAGGAGTAAAGCATAGATACTAGAGAATAAGGAAGTTTAAGAGCTCGGTCCAGAAAAGAACTTTGGGTATAGTTTCTGTCACATGTAACAGATTGGAGATGAATAGCATAGAAGCCTACAAAGATTTTGAGGAAATTGTACTGCTAAAGAAACTGGAAATCTGACCTGCAAACTACAAAAGCCAATCATTGTGTCCTCAAGTCATTTTCATGGAAGCATACTCTCCCAATTTTCACTTAAATTTTGAACCTGGAAGATAATGGACAAGGTAGAACCTCCCAGAGTGTGTAAACCCAGGGGTACTGTGGGTATACCCAGACACATCCAGATGGGTTAATCAGGAAATTTCTTCCGTGGCCAGGGCAGGAATTTCTTTCTGGAAAGAAAACTATGAAGGACTACTGGTTATTGCATGTTTCCCATTCTGTCCTTTTAGAAATGGAAGTTTTTATTGTGGTTAATTGTATTCCTGCTCCACCATTGCATATTGGGTTGAGTGTGGGCATAACTTCTTTTTAGTTTATAATAATTGGACTATATGTAGCCACATCTAGACATAACGGAGAAGGCTGTACTTTCCCCAGAGATACTGGACTTTGAGGTGGCTAAAGAAACTGGATAGGTCCACAGATGATCTCTTAGAGAGAGAGGTTGAGATACATGGGAAGAAGAGAACACTCAAACAGTTGGGTAGTTTGAAGGATTGAGTGAATCTCTGGGTTTATCTTTGCCTTAATTCATGCAGTCTTCCTAAAGGTTCTGATTTATTTATTCAGAAACCTATCACCTGCATGTTGATAGCTCTCAAATTTGTATGTCCAATCAGGATTCTCTTTTATGTTCTAGACCTATATTATCCAAATACAGTTAACCTTTGAACAATATGTACGGGTCCACTTATATACAGATTTTTTTTACAGTACAGTACTGTAAATATATTTTCTCTTCCTTATAATTTTCTTAATATTTTTTCCTCTAGCTTACTTTATTATAAGAATACATTATATAATACATATAATGTACAAAATATGTGTTAATTGACCTTTTATTGGTAAGGCTTCCAGTCAACAATAGGCTATTAATAGTTCAGTTTTGGGGGAATCAAAATTGATATGCAGATTTTTGACTGCATGGGAGTTGGTGTCCCTAACCCCCATGCTGTTGAAGGGTCAACTGTTTTGGATACCTTTGCATGGATTGACCATAGGAGAAATCTTAATCATAGCATATACTTAAACATATACCTACTCTATGAGATTGTAATTAATAGTAATTAATAGTCACAAACTCAGCCCACTCCCACCATACATGCACTGTGACTTTTCTGTTCTTCTCATCAAGGAGTGGACTCTGGATGTCCACCTCCTAGTATCCGGGCTTGCTTTGTGACTTGCTTTGATCAGTAAAATGCAGCAGAAGTGATGATGTGGGAATTGTGAACCCAGAGCTGAAGAAGCCTTTGCTATCACTCCCTTGGAAAGCTTCTGTCATCGTGTGAAGAAACATGGGCTAGCCTCTTTGAGGATGAGAGGCAATGTGGAGAAAGGTGCCCAGCTGGCGTCCACCATCAACCACCAGCATGACTGGCAATGTAACTTACAAGGCTCAGTAGCCCCCCTGTTCCGTAATGATTCAGAATCTCAGGAGATTCTTAAGGAGACAGGAATAGCAGAACAATAAACTCAGCATACGTTGCATGCTCATGAAGCTGGCCTTGACCCTAGAGAAACTATCCTGGAGCATTGAGCTCCTGCCATGCTGCCACAGCTGTCACCAGACGAGTGAGCCCAGGCAAAACCAGCAAGTTTCTGAGCGAAGTCCAGCCCAAATTGTTGACCCACAGCATCGTTAGCTAATAAATGATTATCGTTTTAAACCATGAAGTTTTGTGGTAGTTTGTTTTAGGCAGCAATGACTAAGACATCCTTAGTTAATGATCTCCTACCTGGGATGATTAAAGCCCAAATCATTCAACCTTACCCATACTTTTCATGTCATCCTGTGAGGCCTGAGGAGCTCTCTTTTACCTCTCTGTGTTTTCTCTTCTTGCCTGGGAGTGCAGGTCGTGGAGTCAGAGTGTCTAGGTATAAATCCTAGGTTCTCCCATTGCTAATTATGTGACCTCGGACACATTATTTTACCTCTTTGTGCCTCTGCTTCCGTCTCCATAAAACAGAGTTAAACTTATCTTTCATGTTAGGGTCTGTGCAGGTTAAATGAGGTCATACATAAACAGGGCCAAACACAGTGACCACGCTCTAGAAGTGTCAGTGATTATGACGGCCTTGAACGCAGCCACACTGTCCGTGAGGTTCAGGATGAGACATGCAGGAGCACTACAGAAGACTTTGGGGCTTGGGCAGGAACAGCACTCACAGAGAGAAGCAGACGTGGTCCCAGAGGAACTGGAAAGTAGTATGAGCTCAGAAACTCTAGCTTAGTAGTCAGACTTTCCTCCCTGCCGTCCAAGCTCTGCCATTTTCTTTCGCAAGTTACTTACTCCCTTTAGGGTCTTCCTTTTGTCAACTGTAGAATGGAAATAATAAAAGGAAATCTCTGAGAACATCATTATGAGGCTAGCCTGAGCACTGAATGATTAAGTCCTGTAGGCCTGGCTTGTAGAGGAAGCCCCGTGAGCCTCGCATATATAATATGCCCCCTGCACGATATCTGAAATGTGAGTATTGGTCAGAAAGGCAAGCCAAGATCTCTCTGCAAGGATAATTACCAGATATAAAGTACACCGTATACAAGACTGGAAACAGGACGTGAGGTAAGAGATCAGGTGCCAAGGAGAGGGTGAACAGATTAAGTTTGGAAACCAAAGCAGAAGTGAAACCCTTCAGGACTTCAATTGCCGCATCAGAAAGTGTGGATGATGAAATGTCTATTTCCTAAACCTCTCTGCAGGCTATAGCAGCAGAGCAGAAAATGCTTTAGGAGCAGATTTGGGATTAGAGGGAACAGTTCAAACAAATCTCAGCTTATGTGTCACCAATTAGCCTTTGAGAGCCCCCTTCATTTTTAGGTTGGTTCTTTCTTTTCTTACCTCATCAGTCAAGAATCCAGTTATTTATTGAGTACCTTGGAATACAATGAGTGGCAGACCAGTTTCCCGTCCTCACAGAGCTTCAAACTAACAGGAGATTCAGACAATTAAACCAACAACTTCAACACTTTGTGAGAATTTAAGGATCAAGGACATCTTCCTGGAGGAAGTTAGACTTAATGTGAGACTTGAAATTTAGATGAGTAGGAATCAACTAATCAGGGGAGTAGGGGAAGAGAGGAAGATTCCAGGCCAAAGAACAGCCTATGTAAATGCACGGAAGGAAGAGAGAACCAGGGACCTGGGGGATTTAAAGCAGTACGGTAGTGCTGAAAATTGAGTTCAAAGCCAGAAATGGCTACAGAGGAGATAATGGTATGAAACTTCTTTACTTTGTTGAGGAATTTGAACTTTATCCTAAGGTTAATGGGAAGACGAACAGGTGTTCATACGCAGAAGTGACATTTTGAAAGAGGACTCTATAATGTGGAGAATAGAAGGGGCAGGACAGAAAGTCCACCACCTGATTTTGTAAGTTTTATTGGAACACAACAAACCCGTTCATTTACAAATTGTCTATAGCTGCTTCCAGGCCTTCAGTGCAGAGAGGAGTAACTGCCTATCCGGCCCTTTAATAAGATGTCTTCTGGGGCTCCTGGGTGGCTCAGTCAGTTAAGTTTCCCACTCTTGATTTTGGCTCAGGTCATGATCTTGGGGTCCTGGGATCAAGCCCTGAGTCGGGCTCTGTACTGAGCATGGAACCAGCTTGACATTATCTCTCCCTTCCTCCTCCCCTCTCGCCCCCCCCCCCCCACTGCTTGTTCTCTCTATTTAAATAAATAAATAAATAAATAAATAAATAAATAAAATTTAAAAAAAGAGAGAGAGAGAGAAGGAAAATGTTTGCTGATCCCAAGGAGACTGTTGCAGTAACTGGGTAAGACAACGGTGGCCACCTTCGAGGAAGGCAGTAGGTACGTTGGAAAGGCAGACCTATGGAGTTGGTGCCAAATCAATGACACTGAAGAAATCATGACCCAGGTATCAGCTGAGAGAATCCGTTTTGCTTTTTAACTAGTTAAGATTGGTTCAAGCCCCTATTACACAACTTTTTTTTTATTTTTTTTTTTTTTTTAAAGATTTTATTTATTT
>CM052900.1:94581536-94597511 GCA_028534135.1 Potos flavus | reverse complement strand
GCCCCTATTACACAACTTTTAAATAAAGCACAGCCCCTGCTCATATGTTCTGCCAATTTCCCAGACATCTATGATTTTAGCATTACCTCAGGCCCTGCTCCTACTGTTGGGTTCAGTTATGGACTGTGTCTTCGTTCTGGGTGTGCTGTCTCCATTCTGCTCCTTCTGTCTTCTAACAGTGGCACTTGGCTTCATTATTTCTTCACTTCCCTCCCCCCCCAACCTACTCACATTGTGTATGTGTTTGTGGGGAGGTGTGGGGGCTTGGGGATTATGGAAGGCTTACTAAAGATTTGGAAGATGTAAGGGGAGTCAAAGAAATGCAAATAAGATAGAGCATTATACATTCTATTTATTTTATTTATTTATTTATTTATTTTTAAAGATTTTATTTATTTATTTGACAGAGAGATCACAAGTAGGCAGAGGCAGGCAGAGAGAGCGGGGGAAGCAGGCTCCCTGCTGAGCAGAGAGCCCAATGCGGGGCTCGATCCCAGGACCCTGAGATCATGACCTGAGCCGAAGGCAGAGGCTTTAACCCACTGAGCCACCCAGGTGCCCCAGAGCATTTTAAAAAGTATTTTAGGTATACAATGAAATTCCTCTGTCTTCCATCTCTTTTCTCTTTCTCTTCTCTTACCATTTCTTCCATATCCCCAGGTGAATTTCTGAAGTAGAATATTTTGTCTTTATGATCCTCTTTTTTTTTTTTTTTTAGATATTTTTCTTTCTTTTTTTCTTTTGTTTTTTTGTTGTTTTTTTTTTTAAGATTTTATTTATTTATTTGAGAGAGAGAGAGGGATCAAAAGTAGGCAGAGAGGCAGGCAGAGAGGGGCTGGGAAGAAGTCTCCCTGCTGAGCAGAGAGCCCAATGCGGTGCTCGATCCCAGGACCCTGAGACCATGACCTGAGCCGAAGGCAGAGACTTTAACCCACTGAGCCACCCAGGCGCCCCTATGATCCTGTCTCTTGCTAACCTCATTCTTCAATGATACCATCTACTCACAATGACTCGTAAAGATGTTTTCCTCTGAAAAGAATTCTAGCACCAACTGTTGAGAAAATTGGTTTAACTTCACTGTAAGAGCAAGGTGTCTTCGAACCAGGGTACTGAGAATAGGTTTGGATCAAACAGGTGTAATCTGACATGTCCAGCTGGAATAACCAGGAAAGGAAGTAGTCCAAGGTGGGGGAGGAGGGCAGGTAGCCAAGTAGGGAGACCAAGGTCATTTCTATAAGAGTAGTGTAAATATCAGACTTTAGGGGAGGGTGAGGTTGTAAATAAGAGAGGAGGCCAGGCAACAAGGATAAGGAAACCAACCAAAATAACTATATTGTAGACTGATACCTCCTTGTGAAAAGAGATTGTGTCTTAACTAATTTTAGATATGTACCACTTAATACAGTGTTAGACATACACGGTAGGGACACAAGAAATATTTGATAAACCGAACTCTTAACCTCATGCCATTTCTGAAATCTGTTCTTTTTGTGTTCCTGGGACTTTGCTGTCTAAATCAGTCTACTGTGTCTGAACAGATCAGTCTACTATGCCTGAACAAATCAAACAACTAGGTAAAAGTATTTAACATGTTCTTCCTTCAAAAAGACCTAAGCTATGTCTCAATGTATTTGTGTCACAACAAAAGTAGCAATAAACAACTGTTAATACTACCACCACCATTTATTGAATGTCTATGAGACCTGGAGTACCTTAGCAGGTGCTTACCTACCTTCTTTCATTTAAGCCTCGCAGTGACCCTATTATTATATTTATTTGACCAATGAGGAGACTCTGGCTCAAAGAGGTTCTCTTTCTTGAGGTTATGATAAGTGGCAGGTTGTTGGAGTTCAAAACTCTTGATCTCAATAATATTAGTTTTTGCTGTCTCATAACTGTTTGCCTTGCCTCCAGTTTCTAAACCTTTGATCTCATTCCCTCGCTTAAAACCTATCATAGTTTTCATATCCTCCTGAGCAGGATCTGCAATAGTTAGTATGGTATAATTTCTTTCTCATAGTCCCTGCCTACTTTAGTGGCTTTATCTTTTTTTTTTTTTATGATTTCATTTATTTATTTGAGAGAGCATGAGCGAGAGAGCACAAGCAGGGAGGCAGCAGAGGGAGAGGGAGAAGCAGACTCCCCACCGAGCAGGGAGCCCTATGCAGGGGCTCGATCTCAGGACCTTGAGATCAGGACCTGAGCTGAAGGCAGCCATTTCACTGACTGAACCACCCAGGCACCCCCAGTGGCTTTAACTTTGATTGTTGTTTCCATAAATGTATATTGAGTTCCAAACATCTCTGGTTCCTGGAGCCATGCTAAGCTCCTGTACACTTCCAGGGTTTTGTATGTTCTCCCTCTTTCTGGAATATTCTTCCTTCCCATCTGCCTGGCCTTTAAAACCAGGGACATTGTTTCTAATGAGTTTCTCTGGGAGATCTCCTCATCTCTCTATGTTTTGATACTTAAAGTAGTAAATTGAGGTGATATTTCCTACACTTTGGAAGGAGGTTATCTGGCAATAATTATTTTGCCACTCACTGGCTATATCATCTTAGGAAAGTTACTCGATTTCACTAAGCCTCAGAATTTTTTTCTTCATAAAATAATGACGGTTATTTAAAACAGTACCTGACACATAGTAAGTACTCAATTAGAGTGAACTATTATTGTATGGCTCTTATGTGAGTTAAATAAAGTTAACATACATGATGATCTAGCGTGATACTTGTTAGCACATTGTGCTTAGTGATTTCCTACCCATCCTGCAGGATTCAGCTTACATTCCCCTTGATAGTGCTTTTCTGTAAGCATTCTGTACATTCCACACATGGTTAGCCATGTTGTCAATTGTGCTCACCTACTTTTATTTTCACTTATTGTATCCCATGTAATTATTGACCTAGGTTCTCAACTCCTTGGCTAGCCCAGGCTCGTTGATGACAGGGACTATTTTATTGTCCACCCAAACCTAGCATGAGTAGGTGTTTTATGCACACTGGTTGATTGAATGAATACATTCATTTGGAAACAAGAAAGGGTCTCAAGAAACTTCTAGTTAGGGGTAACACTACCCCTTGTACTAGTACTACTATGTCATGTTTATCGAATATGATGTAAGTCAGCATTGTCCTGAGTGCTTGGTGCTCCTTAACTCACTTAATTCTCACAAGAGCAGTATTAGGTAAGCATTATCCTCATGAAGATTTTTTTTTAAATTATGAAATCTTATCTTACAGGAAAAGTAACTGAGGCTCAGGAAAGTTAAGTAACATACTCAAAATCACACGGCTAGCAAGAGGTATAGAGAAAAGTCTTATGTCTCAGTAGAAAACTCTGCCTTGCCTAAAGGGCATTATTCCAGGTCATCTGACTCTTTTCATTGTTTTTGAGCTATTGCACATCCTTCTGGATTATCTTATGGTAGCCTTTCGTCATGTCTGAGCCATTTCACAACCCTGTATGAATGTGTTTCTTTCAGATTCTCTTCTGAACAGGTTATGACATCTGCCTGATTACCTCACTGAATAAGTAAAATCTTTAACTTTTTCTTTCCTTTTCTATCTGTATCAAACTCATTGTTTTATTAGCTATTTCTGAGAATTATCTTTTATCAGAGACATAATTGGAATGCAACTTCCAGTCTAACTGACTTCAAGGCCTGTTTCTGCAACTCCAAGGTTTCCAGCTTCATTGCGCACTCTCCTGGGGTGCTTGCTTTCGGATTGCAGCATTCTTAGTTCTCCCTCCCGAAACTCTGATTCGGGAGGGTTTTTGTTTTGTTTTTGTTTTTTAACAAGACTCCAGCTATTCTGTTTCAGGCGGTCTGGAAAACACTGCTTTGAACAACTTTTTTAGTAGAAGAAATAAAATCCTTGTACAAAGCAAATTGTAAACTAAGTTTCAAAGAAGGAGAGAAGAGAAAGAGAGAAATTCTGTCTGGAGGAATCTCTAAGTTTTATGAAGAAAGTGGGTCTTAAAACCAGGAATACTTTTGACAGGGAAAGAGGGGAAGGAAAGATATTCTATGTGTTGGAAGTAGCATGGGCAAAAGCGAGGAGTCGGGAAAATGCACAGCATTTTTGGGGGATGGCTAGTGACTGGATTTAGCTAGACTGAGCAAAGAACGTGAGAGGGAGAATACGAACCATGAGACTGGAAGGTAAGTTTGAGGTAGAAATAAAGACTTCCGTGCCATTCATTTATTTAATAGACAATAAAGAATAATAGAAAGCTTTGACCAAAAGTAAAGGAATAAGAAAATAATCAACAGCAAGTTAGAAGAATCCTGAAGAAGCATGAGGTTGGAGAGATAGAGGCAATCTCTGAATGCCAAGGAAAGGAAAGATGTGAGATCACAAGGATTTAAAGTCTCTTCCCTAACTAATGAATATTTATTTAGGGTCTGTCATGTGTGAAACATGTGGTACTAAGCACTGGGAGAACATGGGAAGAGAAGTGATTATCCTGGTATACAAAGGCTCAAAGAGGGAAGATGTCAGAGAGACAACAGAGATTGTCTGGGAAAGTATATAGGCCTAAACTTAGGCAGTGAAAGAGGAAGGGTAGAGGAGGTAAATATGGAAGATCTTTAACAAGTAGAATTGACAGAATTTTGTGTCTACATGGATACAGAGGGCTAAGCATGTGGGAGAGAATCTAGGAAAATTGAGGTTTCTTGGTTTGGGTGATTAGAGGCATGATGACTCTGAGAAAAGTAAGAAAAAAGTATGGGGGGGTGATGAGTGATGAGTTCTATTTTATTGCATTTGATGAACGTGGAACACATGGTAGGATATTGGTAACAAAAATCTGGAGTTCAAGAAAGAGGGTGTTAGATATTGTGTAAGTTGAGTTGATAGTAGATGCATGTTAGTGTTTGGGAGAATAGAGAGGACAGAGGTCAAAGCTGAGAGAGGGTCCAAATTGGATGAGTGGATGGAAGTGAACTGAGCAAAGTTAATTGCAGACTTTAGAGCTCAGAACTAAAGCAGAAAAGCCCATGTATTACTGGGTGCAAAGAATCATCAAAACTTAGAGATAAGAGGTCAAGGACTAGGAGAATGCAAGAGCTTATTGAGAAATGAGAGCAAAGGAGGGGGATCAAGTTGAAGAATGTGTTTCCCAGAACTTATTTTAGGGGTAGTGCTGCATTTGTTTGGAAGAGCTACTCTAAAGTAGTTCAAGCAGTGAAACTCCAAGGAGTTTAAGTAACAGAAGATACTCCTTGGAGTCCCATGTAGGGAAGAAGAGAGAGAAGAACACAGAGCTGTGGGAGGCCAACCTACTCCCCAGGAACTCCTTAATTTTAGGTAAAAAAGTTGGGGGAAAAGAAATCACGAACTTCTTAGAGATAATTTTCTATGGAAAGTAGTGGAAGGGCTGAGTTCTTGGTTCAGGATGATGAAGTGATAACAGGGATGTCAGTGAATTAACACTTTGTATTTTTATATTGATTTCCAAATTCAAAGAATGATTAGTTTTTTTTTTGTTGTAATGGTCATTACACACTGAAGGAGGGCAGATCTACAAAACAAAACAACAACAAAACCCACATCTACATTGTTTAGGAGACAAATGGTTTTGAACTTTAGCTCTATTTCTTTGTCCCCTCTGCCTTCCAAATCAATATAACAAATGTTGAATGTAAACAACTGGTATTTTTAACTGTTGGTTATAGTTATTTATTTCTCAAGAATTTCTTGTATAACTAGCTATCAGAATTTACGCAATTGTTTTAAAAGTCTCCCGTGATGCCCTTATAATGTGCATTCTTTGTGGAAAGAATTGATAGTTTGGATTAAGACAGAGTGAATTGAAATTGAATTCCTCTCACCTCTACATTGATACATCGGGGGACTATTTTCCCTTTCTGTACCAGTAGAATACTGTGTGCATAAAACTGTGCTAAAAGCCAAAACCTGATAGTTTTTAAAATGTCATCTGGTACAGAGCTTCCTTTGCAAACCAGGGGTTGGTTCCTCTGTAGGAGCTCTAAAAGGAAAGACAAAGCAGTTCTTTAAATCACTTGATTGCCTTTTATTACCGTTGGGGAATTGCTCAGGATAAAAAATGAGGGGAAGTATATCATTCTTTTGCTCTTTCCCTCTGTAGATATAGATTATCAGTTATGACTCTCCCTGAGTTGTAGAACTTTGAATTCTGAAAGGAGTTCCTTGGCAAGCTGGAAAGGGGGAAGATATGTGAGGGGAGAAGATATGCAGAGCACGTGACCTTGGCAGGGTGCGGTGTCAGGTGCGAAGAAGCACAAGATAGACACTCTGTCCCTAAGCCACTGAAACTCCAGGTATCTTTAGTGATTGAACTCCCGGAACACAGTTGTGAGACTCTCAATCGTGCTCTGGACTCTACTGGACCATAATGTTGCCTTTTCCTTTGGTGCTGGGCTTTGATAATGAGGCACTTGCCCAGAATCCTGCTGGACTTTGGAGGAAGATATGGTCTTATTTTTTTCTAAATTCAGAAAACATTTATTATTTTCTTCCTGATGATTGTAATGGAGGTAAATTAGAAGTTGTAGGAACAAGGCTGGAGCAAAGAAGGCTAGATGGTGCTGGTTGCTCCGATGCAGGTGGGGAATGCTTCTGTGGGGCTGGAATGGAGTCAGAGGAGACTCGGTTGTTGGAGGGTCGTGTAGCCTTGCAGAGAGATTGAGAGCCACTGCAGGCAGTATTCCGTCTGCAAACTGGTTATTGCCAAAGGTTCAAATTCTGAAGACTTCAGCTTAGATCTAAATATCTAAATATTTAGGGGGTAAAGCGAGTTTCCTATTTACGTCAAAAGAAATAATTTTTATGCTAAAAAAATTTGGACATTTCCTTTCAATTTGGTGTATATATATTTGTGTGAAATGCTTGATTTATATTTTTGGGGGACAATTCAGTGACTAATTTAAATATCCTGATGGTCTTTTCATTATTGATATTATAGTTTCTAATATATTATATATAATTAGTACTAATAGTTATGATTTGCCTTACCCCACAATCCATTTCTTCCTACTTTTTGGTTATTAAACATTATGTTAGTATTTGGGGAAACTCCACATGTTGTGAAACATATTTGACAAAGTTTGAAGACATTTAATTGTAACAGTCTTTCGAACATTATTTTTACCTTGTATTTTCTATCAATAAGAATTTTAAAATCTGTGACTAGAACCATTCCTTTCCTTGTGGAAAATACATTTCCACAAGATGATTTCTTTTTAATTAAAACTTCTTCTTAAAATAAAAAAATTCTTAGTATATTGTAAAGTATAATAAAAGTATTTTGAAAAGAGATGGTAATTTTTTTTATTAACATATAATGTATTATTTGCCCCAGGGGTACATGTCTGTGAATCATCAGGCTTCCACATTTCACAGCACTTACCATAGCACATACCCTACCCAATGTCCATAACCCAGCCACCCTGTCCCTACCCCTCTACCCCCCAGCAACCCTTAGTTTGTTTCATGAGTTTAGGAGTCTCTTATGGTTTTTCTCCTTCCTGATCCCATCTTGTTTCATTTCCCCCCCACCCTCCACAACCCCCCACCCCGCCTCTCATATTCTTCATATCAGAGAGAAGAGATGGTAATTTTTTAAAACTTCCTTGCTGTAGGGCGAAAATGCGTTGTTTTTACCAAAAGGCAAAGAATACAGACCTCAGGATTAAGTGGGAGATCTGAATGCAGATATGCATTTTCTTGATGCTTTTAACTTTGTATATAGAGTGTCTAAAAACAGGACCCTAAGTTATTGGTGAACATGATTTAGATGTATGGGAGTGGATTGATTATAATACTACTATATTGTATGAACAATTGTCATAATGACATTAAGATCAATTTGATTGGGACATGTAAGGGAGATAATATGTATATTAAAAAATACTCTCATAAAAATTCCTCTTGTTTTTCTCTTCTTAGTTATTTTTAGGATAGATCATATGAGTAGTGCATGTGAACATATATGACCAACAAAGTAGTAAATTTACATCACTACAGAAATTTGATTTGGAATTGAATATGTTTGTCAGAGGATGGGTGGGGCAGGAGATGTTTATACTTAGGAATATTTCTAAATTCTAAAATTGTCTTTTGCTATAAGGCCTATGAGAATAACTTATGAACTATTCAACTATCGACTTTATTTTTTAAAAAAAATAAAGTTTTTAAAAAACATATGTTTTTAAAAAACATATTTGTTCACAGGAATAGGATAGGGAATGTATTCTGATTTTTATCATGATACATAGGTTTTTCATGTTTCAAAATATCAAGCATAAATTTTAATATTTTGATAAGCAATAATACTCTACTGTTACTCAGTT
Organism: Potos flavus; assembly: GCA_028534135.1. Taxonomy (NCBI): domain Eukaryota; kingdom Metazoa; phylum Chordata; class Mammalia; order Carnivora; family Procyonidae; genus Potos; species Potos flavus. The sequence continues at coordinate 94,589,170 of CM052900.1, read as the reverse complement.
AAGCTCTATCTGCCTTGTTTATGAAGTGTTTGGGATCTAGAATTAAAAAAAAAAGACACAGCTTCATAAATTTCCCACTTTCACCAAAGTGATGGTGGGTAGTGCCGATCTCAAGAGAATGTAGTGAGAAGTAAATGCTCCAAAGTCAGAGTAGCGGGAAAATAGAATAACAATCTATTTCTGGGATGAGGTCGGTTAATTTTAATTTGCATATCTTATATGAATGAGGGCCATTTATAATGTGTACAGGTCATTTTTATATTTCTTTTTCTGTCACTTGTCTGTTAATGCCCTTTGGCTTTCTTTTCACTGACTGGTCTTTTTCTCCTCGATGTCTAGAAGCTTGTTATTTATTAAGGAGATTAGCCCTTTACCTGTGATTCGAGCACCAGATCTTTTTTTCCCGATTTGTAATTTGTGTTTCAACTTTGTATATGTTATTATTGTTATTTTTTTACTTCATAATGGTTTTTTTTATAATATATATTTTTAAGTTTTTATTTATTTATTTGTCAGAAAGAGAGAGAGGGAGAGAGGGAGCACAAGCAGGGAAGCTGCAGGCAGAGGTAGAGGAAGAAGCAGGCTCCCCACTGAGCAAGGAGCCCCATGTGGGACTTGATCCCAAGATGCTGGGATCATGACCTGAGCCAGAGGCAGCTGCTTAACCGACTGAGCCACTCAGGCGCCCCCCTCATAATGGTTTTTTATTCTTAGATTTATTAATCTTTTGTGCCTTCTAGATTTTGAATCATAGTTAGAAAGACTTTCCCATTCCAAAGTAAGAAGAGAATCACCCATATTTCCTTATAGTACATTTGAGTGTTCATACTTTAAATATTTGACCCATTTGAAATTTATCTCATGCAATATGAGATATAGATTTAACTTATTTTTTTCCAGATGATACACGTTTATTAAAAAGTCCATCTTATCTCACTGATTTGAGATGCCACTTATTTGGATCTATTTCTGGGGTTTCTATTCAATTCCATTAGTCTATTCCAATGGCAATCCCAGAATGTTTCATTATTGAGGTTCTATAATTTTTGTTTAAATATACAGAAAGCTGTTCTTCCTTTTCAAAAGAGTTTTTCTGGTTATTCTCGTTTGTTTACTTTTTCTTACAAGCTTTAGAATCAGCTTGTCCTATTCCAGAAAATAGCCTCTTGGTATTTTCATTGAGATTGCAATAAATTTAAAAATTAAAACTTAGGGAAAATTGACATACAGTGACTTTTCCTACCTAAAAACGTGGTCTGTCTTTTCATTTATTCAGGTCTACTTTTAGATTCTGCGGGAGCATTTAAAAATTTTCCTCATATAAGCTTTGCATATTTCTTGTTAAATTTATTCCTAGGCACTTTACATTTTTTGCTGCAATTGTAAGTGGAGTCTTTTCTTTCTTTTATTTTGTAAGGGGATATTGTATGTGTACAAATAAACACATGTGCATATATGTATATATTTATGTGTACACACACATATATACACATATATGTCACATTAATTTTGTATCCTGCTCCATACTTAATTTTCTGTTGTTTATGTATTTTCTCAGTTGATTTTCTTGGGTATCCTAGGTATATAATCATATAATCCACAAAAAATGACAACTGTATAATCTTTTTTCCCAATAGTTATGTTTTTACTTTCTCTCTTTCACTAGTTCCCTTGACTGATACTGCAGGTATCATTGTATTAGCAGTGAGAGTCGATATCCCCTTGTTCTCCTCTTGATGTGAGCAAGAACCCTCTAGTGTTTTTCCAGTCAATCTAACCAAGTTTTCAATCTTAGAATTAATTTCTAGTCAGACATTACTAGTCAGACATTACAGACATTACTCTTCTTGCCCCTCATACAGCCATTGTGCATTTGCTCTACATGGAAAACTGATAATTTGGTCCAATGGTAAGGTCTATAAATATTTAGTAGTAATGGATAGGTAAACACATTATGGTGCATCCATTGAATGAAATAGTCTGGGCAATTACAAAATAATGTGTATGTTTTAGTCCTTTCTGTTAGTGTTTTAAGAAAATCAAAATATATACAAGTATGCATGGAAAAGTATCTGGGAGAATATTCAACAAACTGGTTTAAAAGTTATAAATATATTATTGCAGCGTTATTTACAATAACCAAAATATGGAAGCAACCTGAGTGTCCATGGATAAACGAATGGATAAAGAAGATGTGGAATATCACTTAGTCATAAAAAAGAATGAGATTTTGCCATTTGTGACAACATGGATGGACCTAGAGGGTAAGTAAGTCAGATAAAGACAAATACCATATGATTTCACTTACATGTGAAATCTAAAAAACCAACCAACCAAACAAAGCAAAACTAGATCCATAAACACAGAGAACAAACTGATGGTTGCCAGACGTGGGAGAGGGCAAAATGAGTGAAGGGGAGTGGGAGATACAGGCTTCCAGTTATGGAATGAATAAATCATGGCAATGAAAGGTGAATTGAATGAATGTTATGAAATGAAAATTACAAGGTATATAACCAAAGGTATTGTAATAGTGTCGTATGGTGACAGATGGGAACTACACTTATGATGAGCATAGCATAATATATAAAGTTGTTGAATCACTGTGTTGTACATCTGAAACTAATGTAACATTGTGTGTCAACTGTGCTTCAATAAAAAAGAAAAGAAAAGAATAAATAAGATTATAGAACAGAAAAACTTATGAACATAAACTGTTGATTGTTAATATCAATTTCTATTAATCTGTAAAATTTTTAAAAAATTCATGAAAATATTTTGGCACAATTAAAAAACAAGTTAGAAATTTAAGAAAAATAGATTGACATTTTCCCCTTTCTCTGGATCCCTTCCTTTTTTTCTTTCCTCCTCTGGATCCCTTCTTGTTATTTAAATTTTATTTTGTTTATCCTTATTTTTTACAAAGTGGTACTCATAGTATAGATAGTGTAGAAAGGGGTTTACAATATATAATCTGGAAAGAAAAAGAAAAGAGGAGAAAAGTCTACAGTTGATAAGAGATTTCAGTAAATTTGGGAAACCAGAAGTTGGATGGAGTAGAAATAATTGACTTGACAAAGTGGAAGAAGGACTAATCAAAATGCTTTGAGGAGCCTTAGCACTTGGTGGTCGGTGTGCTATGGAAGGCAGGGGTGAGGTACAAGCAGTATGCTATGGAAGTACAAGCGGCAGGGGTGAGGTACTCCTTCTCCGAAGAAGGAGAATTGCCCTAAAGTTGTTTACGAAGCTCTTGGATGCCACTGTGTCTCTTCTTGCCCCTCATACAGCCATTGTGCATTCATGCGTGTCATACTGCCCAGACTACCACTAATAGAATCCCTCTGTGAAGTATGAAGTTTCTTTTTTGGAGAAAGGAGTTTATCTTTTTTTTTTTTTTTTTTTTTAAAGATTTTATTTATTTATTTGACAGAGAGAGAGAGATCACAAGTAGGCAGAGAGGCAGGCAGAGAGAGAAGGGGAAGCAGGCTTACTGCTGAGCAGAGAGCCCGATGCGGGGCTTGATCCCAGGACGTTGAGATCATGACCTGAGCCGAAGGCAGAGGCTTTAACCCACTGAGCCACCCAGGCGCCCCAGGAGTTTATCTTTTGATGGAGAGTTCCCGTAACAAAAGGTCTGATCAGAGAATGGGAAAGAAAGATATGTATTTTTTTATGGTAATTCAGTTATTTTATTTATTCTGTCTATTAATAACTAATATGCAAGAAAATTTATAAGATTAATGGAATTTAAGAGAAGCTTTTTTATATTTCAGTATCAATTATTAATAAGAGAGATAGTCAAAATAATTATGGTCAAAATTATTACACCAAAAACTTAAAATAAAAAACTTAAAATAAGGGGTGCCTGGGTGGCTCAGTGGGTTAAAGCCTGTGCCTTTGGCTCAGGTCATGATCTCAGGGTCCTGGGATCGAGCCCCACATCGGGCTCTCTGCTCAGCGGGAAGCCTGCTTCCTCCTCTCTCTCTGCCTGCCTTTCTGCCTACTTGTGATCTCTCTCTGTCCAATAAATAAATAAAATCTTAAAAAAAAAAAAAAAACTTAAAATAAGTGTTTGGTGTTATAGTCTACATAAAATTTAGTTTTTGGCATAAAGTTCTTTGGCTGTAAGAAAGAATATTTGGTTTACTTCACTAATAGGAATATCCCTTAATGCTGGGATGGCCTCTTCTTGATATTTCTTCTGCTGTTGATTTTTAGCATAGTTATCTATGATTGTATGAACGGAGTTCAGTGGAGAGGTACTTATCATGTTTATTCCACATAAGAGTACATAACTGATTACTGTAGTGATGAGGAGGTGGACAGGCCGTGCAACCGCCTGATATTTTTGAGGCCAGTAGGTTAAGCCTAAGGAGTTTAGCCAAGGTTCAGGAATAAAAGCTCACACAAGATATAGTATGAAGCCAAATTGGGAGCTTAAGAAAAGAACAAGGCAGGGGCGCCTGGTTGGCTCAGTGGGTTAAAGCCTCTGCCTTCGGCTCAGGTCATGATCTTGGGGTCCTGGGATGGAGCCCCGCATCGGGCTCTCTGCTCAGCAAGGAGCCTGCTTCCCCCTCTCTCTCTGCCTGCCTTTCTGCCTACTTGTGATCTCACTCTCTCTGTCAAATAAATAAATAAAATCTTTAAAAAAAAGAAAAGAAAAGAAAAGAACAAGGCCATAAATAACTCTTTCTGGTAATGGTGATGGTGAATTTTCCACCATTTTCCCTGTGGTGTTAGACAGTCGGTGGGAAAGAAATAGAATCATCATCAGTGATTTACTTCCTTTCATCACTGGTCTGTTGTAGCTTCATGGGTTTGCTATGGGCACTCACTGCCTCTGCAGATTTTTTCCCAGCCTAAATCACTGCACACCACCATCCTGTGCCAAAAATGTGTTTGAAATAGGAACTTCAGTAGAAGGTTGGAAGATAAAGCTAAGTAATTCTCCTGGTCCACGATTTCTCAATCTTGGCATGACTGACATTTGGGATTGGAAATTCTTTACTGTGGGAGGCTGTGCATTGTAACATGGTTAGTAGCTTCCCTGACCTCTACTCACTAGGGGCCCATGTGTGCCCCCCTTCCCTGTGATGACAGCCAAAAGCATCAGCAGACATTGCCAAATGGCTGGGGTGGGGAGAACCAACACCACCCACCCCTCCCCAGTTGAGAACCTCTGTCTTAGACAATAGATAATAGAAAAGATAGGGTGCCTGGGTGGCTCAGTTAAGCATCTGACTCTTGATACCAGCTCAGGTCTTAATCTCAGGGTCCTGAGTTCTGGCCCTGCGTTGGGCTCCGTGCTGGGTATGGAGTCTACCTAAATTTAAAAGAAAAGAAAAGAAAAGAAAGCTTTAGAGATAATCTGTGGGATAAAAGGACAATCAATCTGGAGAATAATAAAATTCCAACATCCTGCTGACTAAGAGTTCACAGAGAGCATAGAAAATGAGAAGGAGGAAATTAACAAAAAAATAATAAAAGAAAAGATTTGCAGGTAAGATTGAAAGCACCCCTGAGGGTCTAGCACAATCCAAGAAAAAAGGCCCATTCTAAGGCACAAGGCACATCATTGTGAAATTGCAGACTGTAAAGTTAATGGGAAGACTCTAGAATGAAGAATAGACCAGAAAAAGAGGAAGGGAGCCCAGAAAGGCATTCAGGGGCAACACTGGAAGTAAAAGACAGTGGAACAGTGCTTTTAAAATGCTGAGGGAAAATGATCTTCAACTTATCCAAATTATCAATCGAGGATGAGAATAGAATATAGACATTTTCAGACATGCAAGCACACTAAAAAATTTACCTTCTGTACACACGCTCCAAGTAAACTACTGAAATCTGTGCTTTAGCAAAATAAGAGAGTGAATTTCTTTTCTTTTTTTTTTTTATGTTAAGATTTTATTTATTTATGAGAGAGAGAGCGTGTGCACAAGCTGGGGAAGTGGCAGGCAGAGGGAGAAGCAGGCTCCCCGCTAAGCAAGGAGCCCAACATGGGATTATTACCCAGGACCTGGGATCATGACCTGAGCCAAAGGCAGACGCTTAACCAACTGAGCCACCCAGGCATCCCAAGGGAGTGAATTTCTAATGTTTGGGCATTGGAAGATACGAGTGGGCATTTGTTAGATATGTTGAAGCATCTGGATAAAATTTGAGTTAGATACATTAAAAAAAATAAGTGAAAAAGGAAGGTAATTATTAACTCCAAGAACAACAGGAGATTTTCAAGAGAAGCACTATCATGGCACCTTACTTGATTCAGCAATTCACTGTATTTACATTGACAGGATGATAAAAATACAAATTATTGATTTGAACAGAAGTCGTGATGTAGGTATGTGAGAAGGAGGGGTGAGGGCAAAGTGGTGATGGTGGTATGTGTGAAAGGGCTAAATCCTCAAATACCATGACAAGAAGTCAATACATAATGTCTAAAAATGAAAGTCAGGAAGCATTGATATCAGTATATTGTTAAGAAATAACCTAGTAGGGTTATGTAGAACATGGGGTGAAGCCGGTGGGGGGAAGTTGGAAAAGGGGCTGATTGGACTCAGGTGTTTTTGTTATAAGCCTTTATGAACTATTTGAATTTTTACTTTTATGTATTACTTTCATGAAAAATAAAAATGCTCACAAAAACAATACATCCATATTACAAGAAAAAGTCACATAAAATAAGATAAGCAAAAAGAACACAAAAGACATAAGGATCTCACCCACCTAGAGCTAACCATTGGTAATATCCTGAAATAGTTTTTTCTTGAAAAATTCTGAAAAACAAATGAAAGGACTATTTGTTTTTAAAAATTTTATTTATTTATTTAACAGAGTGAGAGAGAGAGAGAGAGAGCACAAGCAGGGGGAGTAGCAGGCAGAGGGAGAGGGAGAAGCGGGCTCCCTGCCGAGCAGAGAGCCTGATGGGTGCGGAGGTTGTCATGACCTGAGCTAAAGGCAGCTGCTCAACTGACTGAGCCACCCAGGCATCCCAAAAGAACTTTTAAATACTAAAACAAAACAAAACAAAATATGCCATAACAAATTCTTGATACATTAAAATCAATAATAATTTAAAAAGTAGTGCCTGGGGTTATTAATTTTTAAATCAATCTTTCTGATCAAAATGCTTGGTGTTATTTTGGTTATATCTTCACTAACAGAGCAGGGTGGAGAATTGAGGCAATCTTCCAAAATACTTCTGCCTTAATTATCTTGTTATTTTAGAAAGAAGCAGCTTTTGGCTGGTGCAGCCACCCTGGAAAACAGTGTGGAGGTTCCTCAAAAAGTTGAAAATAGAGTTACCCTTTGACCCAGCAATCACACTACTGGGTATTTACCCTAAAGATACAAATGTAGTGATCCGAAGGGGCACGTGTACCCGAATGTTTATAGCAGCAATGTCCACAATAGCCAAACTATGAAAAGAACCTAGATGTCGATCAACAGATGAATGAATAAAGAAGATGTGGTATATATATACAATGGAATACTATGCAGCCATCAAGAGAAATGAAATCTTGCCATCTGCAACGATGTGGATGGAACTGGAGGGTATTATGCTAAGCGAAGTAAGTCAATCAGAGAAAGACAATTATCATATGATCTCTCTGATATGAAGAATTCGAGAGGCA
>CM052900.1:94552758-94581036 GCA_028534135.1 Potos flavus | reverse complement strand
GAGACTCCTAAACTCATGAAACAAACCAAGGGTGGCTGGGGGGTAGGGGCGGGTAGGGATAGGGTGGCTGGGTTATGGACATTGAGGAGGGTATGTGCTATGGTAAGTGCTGTGAAATGTGTAAGCCTGAGGATCCACAGACATGTACCCTGGGGCAAATAATACATTATGTGTTAATTAAAGAATAAAAAAATAATAATAAATTAAAAATTAAATAAATAAATACCCTAAAAAAAAAAAAGCAGCTTTTGGTCTTAGTTTTCTAAACAATTGTCTCTATTTAATAGTTTAGGAATTTTTAGAAACAAATTTATCAGGAAAATTTGTCTTCAACAAATGGTATTGGGAAAACTGCACAGCTACATGCAAAAGAATGAAACTGGACCACTTTCTTAGACCATACACAAAAATAATCAAAATGGATTAAAGACCTAAATGGGAGACCTGACACCATAAAAAAAAATCCTAGAAGATAACACAGGCAGTAATTTCTCTGACATCAGCCATAACAACATTTTTCTAGATATGTCTTCAAAGCACGGGAAACAAAAGCAAAAGTAAACTATTGGGACTACATCAAAATAAAATGCTTCTGCAAAGCAAAGAAAATGGTCAACAAAACTAAAAGACAACCCACTGAATGGGAGAAAACATTTGCAAATGACATATCCAATAAAGGGTTAGTATCCAAAATACGTAAGAACGTATACATCTCAACACCAAAAAACCAAATAATCCATTAGGAAATGGGCAGAAGACATGAATAAGAGATTTCTACAAAGAAGACGTCCAGATGGCCAACAGACACATGAAAAGATGCTCAACGGCACTCGTCATCAGAGAAATGCAAATCAAAACCACAATGAGATGTCACCTCACACCTGTCAGAATGGCTAAAATCAAAAACAAAAGAAACAACAAGTGTCGACGAGGATGTTGAGAAAAACAAAACTTTGTACACTATTGATTGGAGTGCAAACTGGTACAGCCACTGTGGAGGATAGTACGGAGTTGCATCAAAAAATTAAAAATAGAATTACTGTATGATCCAGTAATTACACTACTGGTATTTACCCAAAGAGTATGAAAACACTAATTTGAAAAGATATATGCACCTTATGTTTATTGCAGCATTATTTACAATAGCCAAAATATGGGCACAACCCAGGTGTTCCATAGATGAATGGATAAAGGAGATATATGTCTGTAAGAAGGGTGAAATAGGCAGGGAGATTAAGAGTACACCTATGATGAGCAATGAGTAATGTATATAATTGTTGAGGTACTATATTGCTCACCTGAAATTAATATAACACTGTACGTTAATCATATTTGAATTAAAAAAACTCAAAACACACACAGAAAGAAGATACAGAGAGAGGAACAAATATAATAAACCATATTTCTTGTCTAGAGCATATGCAAAAATTTTTTTATCAGAAAAATTTGCCTGAAAAATTCTGTATTTTTTCTTTTTAAAGGAAGATAAGTAATTTCATTTCTCTGAACTGTTTCAATGAACAAAAGTATAAGAAGTGCAGTTCAGCTTTGATACCTCACAGTTAACAAGCAGAAAAACTTAAGACAGTAAATAACAGAATTTGGCGGAACCGTCCTTGGAAAGAGAGGATTGGTAAAACGAAGTTAAGAATAATTAGAGACCTAAATGTGAATAATTAAATGAATATTTTTAAAGAAATTAAGCTGCATTACAATTTTGATGAAAAATATGCAGTTGATACAGTTTTCTACCTCCTAAGGTCATTGAGTTTTGATTAGTTTAAAAGATTCAAAATTCTACTAATATTTACTGAATTCCTTTCCTTATCTCAGGCCTTGTCCTTGATGTATTCGCTTACATGCTCTGTATAATCTCCCAACAATCCTGCAGATTTGATGGTGCATTTGTAGAGGCCTGACATGAAGGAATATAGTGGGACATAAGAGTATAGAGTGGATTTTTGTGGGTTTACTTGGCTTTGGCTGCTGCTGTGGGTGTAAGAAAATATGCATATTAAACATAATGATGGTGCATTTATCAGGAAAAAACTGAGCAACTATCAGCCACTGGAGACAAGCACAGGGGAAGGGCTGGAGGTGATACCTTGAGGCAGAGTCTGGAGATGACATGTGCAATCTGTACATCTAGGGCTTACCCCACAGATGAGCACACACAGCCATCCTGCCCCCGCATAGTTATCATCTAGCCACATGAATGTGTGGGGCAAACCAAAGTTGTCGAGGACCATATGAGGACCATATGAAGCAAATACGATGGGACAGGTTGTGGTCAAAGGGCACTCCCAAGAGTCTTGGGAAGAAAAAGGAGAAATGCACTGGGGGCCTCCAGGATCTTCTACCCTGCTTGACTGAAGGCAGGCTGCTGTCTGTAGGGTAGAATAGGTTTTGTCTTTCTAGGTCAGTCTGAGGTACGTTTGCCAAGACTGGGGTCCCCAGAGGTAACTATGAATTATCCCCATTTTATAGATGAAGAAATAGAGCCTCAATGAGGTTCGGTTAGCTAATATGTATTTGCGTGCATGTAAATATTAGGTAAAACATATAGCTCCACTGATAGGCATTTCTTACAAATAACTGTCCTACATTATTAAGCACCAGCTTACTAATTAACATTAGAAGCCACATCTTTCCAAAAAAAGTATTTGTGATTACTTTTCGCAAATTTTAACAGCCTAAATATACCTCTTCATTATTTTGTTTTATTCAAAACAATTCTATCTTGTTAATCCAAAACATTTAAAAGTTTTTGAAGCTGTACATAGCAGGTCAGAAGAGCTACTATTGAATGGCAAACTTTATGCATTGGGCAACTTGAAACTGTCCGCCAGCATAAAAAATTCAAATCCTATTTCCCCACCCTGACAGCAGAGGGGTTCCGGGTGTTAGGTGTAGGTGGAGTGCTAGTGCACTGTAGGGTGTTTTTCGGGGATTCCAGAGGAGGCTGCTCCAAGAGAACCGGCCTGTTTCACACACGCCCCCTACCCAATTTGGAACGCACCTGCAGTCCCTAGCAAGAACTGGGCGGACTTGCCTTTGGCCAAGTCAGACGTGGCATGAAAAATCTGCAACTGCCTTTTCACCTCCTTCCTGTTATTAATATAAATTTATAATCTGAAAAGAATTTCGGTTACGTGGCGAGCCCAGGTACTGGCCGCTGCGGAAGCGGACTCAGACCGTTCTCCTCACTTGCTAGTTTTGTTCCTTGCTTTGGGAAGCGGAGGAACCGCAAGCCCTGTCCCTGGCGAGGTGTGTTCTTCCAGGATTCCGCCGCAGCCCCTCCTTGGGTGTTCCCTTTTCTGAGCCCTTTCCGCGACCCAAGTCCCAGCTCGCGAAGGTCGGCCCTACAGCTGGCCTCGGGGCCCCGCCCACTTTGGCCGCGGGTCGCAGCCGCCACGAGCCGGAGCGGGAGCCGGAGCCAGAGCCCGAGCGGCCGCGGCCCCTTTAAGGAGCCGCTCTGCGGTAACCCGAGCCCGCAGTCCGGGCGGGCGCGGCGGCCGCGGCGGTAGCTGTAGTCTCTGTGACTGCTCCTCCAAGCGGCCCGGGGCCCCGCGGCTCCCCTGGCTCTCGCTGAGCATCTCGCGGGGCGACTCCGGCCGGCGCCAGCCCTCGGGCCGGGCCAGATGACCAGGCTTCTGTAACCACCCGCCGCCCTCCCCGGCCCGGTGCAGCCGCCGCTCGCGCGCGAGTCGCCCCGGGACCCGGCACAGGTGACGCTGTTTGGAGGGGGTTCGGGGAAAAGGGCGGGCTCGCTTTTGCCCCGCGGTTCCCCCGCGCAGCCGAGCACGGCCCGCGGGCAGGGGCGCCGGGGCTTCCCGCCCCCGGCCTAGCGCGGCGGTGGGCTCCGGCGCCCGGGGTTGGGTGGGCGTCCCGAGCGCGGGAGGCGGCCGGGGGTGCCTGGGCGGGCTGCAGCAGGTGTGTGCGGCCACGCAGCATCCACCCGGCCCGGCGGGTTCCTGCGCCGCTTGCGGCGCTGACGGGGGCCCGGGGCCCGGGACCCCGCGCCGCCCGTACGCCCGGCGCTGCACTCGCGCCCCCGGGTGCGCGATTCATGCTGCTGGGTCTGCCCAGGGAGACCAAAGGGGTGGGTGCGTGGGGCAACCAGGGAAAGCTTTCTTGTTAGAGGCCGGTACACAATCAGGTGCATCAAGTGGGTAAGTCACTCTCTCTCCCATCTCCCCCGCATCTAAATAAAACAAGACGCTTTTATTCACCCTTGTAGTTCTCAGGTGCGTCCCATTTTTAGCCACCTCCTCCTGAAGAGTCTAGTGGGAAAGGGACTGGGCTCTGTTTACAGCCCTGCCATTGTAACCCCAGCAAGTTTATTAAACCGAGAACCTCGGTTTACCCAGCCATGAAATGGGATCTGTAATGCGAGCATTTTCCTACAGCCCCAAGAGGATGGGAAAACCCCTGTGAAAGTACTTTGAGTTGTCGAAGTTCACTAAAGGGTCACTGCTGCTGGCCAGTACTTTCCCCCCCTCAATTATATACATCCGAGTATTAATGTAGCACACATTTTTATGTGAAATTATAAAATTGTTCCTAAAGAGTAATCTTTGACAGTGTTTAAATGAATCCGATACCAGTTTGGGGACAAGACGGGAGAGTTTGTGTGGATATTAAGAGTTGATGTGTAAAGCAGGAAACAAGCTGTCATTTAGTCAGATCTTCACCAGTCTTAAATGGAGTTGAGAAAAATCGATCTTGGACTGTGTGTGTGTTGAGAGAGATACTGCTGTGTGAGCACGCGGTATAAGTTGGAATGCAGCTTCATCTTTATGTAGCCAGTTAAGGTAATATGACAGAGAATCTCAGTTCCCTTCTAAGTGTGAAGTGGAGAATTTTTTTTCCCCCTGTGTTAATCTTTTCCTTAAATTGTAGGGATGGAACTAAATTAAAAAAGTGGACTCCTGCCATGCTAGAAAATTGGAAAGAATGGCTCCAGGAACTGTGGACTTTAGTTGACTTGCCACCTCCCCCTCCTGTGCCATCAAATGATCCTGAGAATATATTTACAGAGTACTTCTTTTCTTTCTACTCCAGCAACTCTTCTGGCCACAATACCTCCCTCCAGCTCTGGAATCCTTACTGTGTGATCTTGTACAAATTTTACCTGTCGGGAGCTGGGCACTTGGCATCCAGCAGCTTAGTCAGCCATAATTGTTTACTCTATGGGCTTTCTGTTCCTATTCCTTTACCTCTAAGCCTCTTAACCTTGTTGGAAAGAATAATGGCTTTTCGCAACTAAAGCTATGTACTTGGAGGTGCCTAGGAATGGCAGAGGTCAAGGGCCAAAGTTAACTCAAAGAAGCTGGGTCTTCTCAATAGACCCCGGAGTATGGATGCAAGAGTTGGCCTGTCTTTGCCTTCCTTCTCTGAAATCTCCATCGGGGAGAGATTCATTTGATCACCAAGGTAAACAGAGGCCTTGGGATCAGGAGCTATCAGAGACCCAACTCAGTGCTAGGTGGATGAAGAGCATTCCCAGCAAAAGAGTAGGGAGGAGGACATGGTGACTTGGGAGGGATGGAGGGCCTGCCGAATAATCAGGCAACCGGAGAGGTAGTGAAGGAGCCCTGTATTCCCCACTAGGAAGTGGGAAAGGGGTTGGATTGCAGAAAGGGGCTAATAGTGGAGCTTCCAGGCCAATTCTGGCACGTGCCCTAGGTGTGACCTCCTCTTCTCTCTAGTTCCCTCCGAGCGTGTTTCTTGCACTTCTGAGTCTAGTGCAGCCCTCTCCCCCCACCCTACGTTAATGTTCTACCCTGAAAGCCGGCATCCCAAGTATGAGCAGAAACCAAGGTTTCATAAGAAACCTTCAGACCTCGGTGTCTCCCTGCTCCCTTCTTCTCAAATTAGTGTCCCATATCCTACAGATGAAGGCTGCATTTAGCTTTGATTATCTCTTGGAAGGTTAAAAAGTAGGATAGTCCTTTCGGCTGAAAAAAAAACTGAACAGTCTACAGGAAGATACAGAAAACGAGTTTTTCTGTGACAAAAGAGAATGAATTAATTGTCTGGGTGAGAATTGTGGGCGGGTGGACAAGGGAGGGCAGAAGCGGGGGGGTGGTAGAACTGTGCCGGACAGCTTGCGCCCTCGTCCTTGAGAGAGGAAAGGATGCCACCACGCTTGTACAGCCACCTTGCTGTGCTTTCCCTCCTTCCATTTGCCTTGCAAGAGGAAGAAGATGGCAATATGGAGGTGGAGTAACCATCTGTTCTTGAGGACGGGAACCAGACTTCAACTCACCACTCGGGCTGAGCTGTATTCACCTGGCATCGGTATCAGGCACTGAATGTATGACACCAGAGGATGCATTACATCAGGAAAGCAAGGTTCATTTTGTAAGAAAACCTAAGGCATTGTGCGAGTGACTTTGGTGGTGTTTTTTCTTGTTGGAGATGAAAGGTAGCACACAAAGAAATGGAGTCCTACTGCTCTGAGGTTTGTTATTCATAGTGAGACAGTTGGATGTTCTGCAAGCAGATACCAGACCTGAAAAGAAGGCAGGAATAGCAAAGGATCTTTTTTTTTTTCCTCAGAACATTGGTCTGTTCAAGGAGAAGGCAATCCTTTGGCTACATGAGAAGGAGCTTGTGAATCATTGTAAAAGGCCAAGGTTTGTGAAAACAGCGGGTGAAGAAGACAGCTGGAAGTCTGTTCAGAGCTTGAGCCAGCATGAGGAGGGGAGTTGCTGAGCAGTGGGACCGAGAGCAAGGGGGTAGTCTGACTATGGGGACAAAGGCTTGTCTAAAGCAGTGTTTCAAACGTTTCTGGATTTTACAACACAGTACAAAATGGGTTTTTTGCACAGCGACCCAGGACATAAGTAAGTATAGGTGCATCTGAAACCAGTTTCATGAAACAATATGTACCCTTACTGTGTATAGCTTTCTGTTTCTGTTTCTATGCTTTCTGTTCCTATTCAGTATTCTGAAAAATCCTCATTTGTTAGTGGATCAGAGTCCACTGTTTGGAAATCATTCGCCTAATGAGTAGATAGATTGCATTCAGGTTGGAGATGCTGGAGGGGAACACGGAATTGATTGGGAAATCTGGTCCTCTTGGTGGGGACAGGAGGCAGGTGTCATATGGGTGCAGGACTCACATTGGTGAAGGCAGCTGGGTGGACAAGTGCAAAGGGGGAACTTCCTACCGGTTCTGTCCACTTCAAAGCAAAATAGTTGGTTTTGAGGAAAAAGGAAGCATGGAAGGAGTAAACTTGGATTTGAAAACAGTGTCTTTAGAGCAGATTTTTCTCTAGGTTAAGAGGACAAGTGGATCCAGAACAAATTGGCTGGTAGGTTTAGGCCATGTCCACTTTCATCAGCTGGATAAGGAACAGAGGGGCTCATAGTGCAGTGTGTGGGCTCATAATTCCCCTTACAGCTTCGAGAAGTTCTTAACAGAAGCAGATGGGATATGTTGCTGCAAAACCCCATTGCTGATGAAACTCATTAGGAAATTAGCTGCCTTACAGAGGATTGGAAATGTATTCTCATAACCTTGTGTGAAAGGGTTAGATTATCAAAGCTTCCTTAGATGTCTGTTTCACCATCAAATGGAATCCTTATTCATAATCTTTAGGATCACCAAAAAAGCTTCTTGGGGAACTAGCTGAGGCAGCATCCAGCATCCTTGAGCTAATTTCCAGTAACCGTACCCCGGAGTTAATCAAGGGCAAAGTTTATCTGCATGCCTTTGATTGCCTTTTCATAACAATTAACGCCTGACTCATATACCTGGCACCATCACCAGTGAGTGAGTACAGCAAAGCGTGGAGGGCAGTGTGCACAAGTGTCAGAGTTCACTGGGGTTGCTTGTTTACTTGCTTGTAAACATGTCTACAAGCTTGTTTATCATCCACATTCTGCCTAGTTGGATCCTCCTTTTGACCCATCCTCGCTTTGTTTGATTTTCTTACCTTAGGTGATATGTTTTCAGTGCTTCACGTTCCTTCTCCTCGGCCGTCCTATATACATCTAGAACTTTCTTTGATGTTATCTCTGAGCTCCGGACTTACAGTGTCCACCTGACTGTTCTGGTAGAGTCCGGTGTTGGGATCCTGGCCCGTGCTGCGCTGGTGTCCACCAGATCCTGCTGGGGCCACCTAGGAAATAACCGTTCATTGATGGGTGTTTACATTGGTTTTGATTTGATTTTTACATTTCGGGGACATGGAGAATCTGTCTTGGTCAAGTTAATTTAATTAGTTTTCTCCAGACTGTCTTTAAAAGACCTTCCAAAAGTACATTTTGAAGGCATAGAAAACTTCTCCCTATTTGGTGCGTATTTATTGAGTGGAATGGGGGAAGAAGGAATTTTCATTTGGCAAAAAATTTAGAACGATTAAACCCTCCCCCTTTACAAAGTGTTAACATTTTAGGGACATGATCACCAAACCAGTCTTGCTCAGTTAACGTGTTTTGCTCTAATACATGTAAAAAAAAAAAAAAAAATTTGAGACAATCAAGAATTTAAATGTTTTATAATTTGCTATATGCTATTTTAAGGACTTGAAAAGACTACAGCTGTGTTCTGCTTGAGAAAGATCCTTTGCCTTTCCATAGTTTAAAAACCTGTTTGTATGCCACTAAACAAATCAATTTCTTCCCTGCTTTGTGGGGGAATCCATGGCAGGATAAAGGCTCTAGGGGAGGGAGTCCAGGTTGTTCATAGGGAAGGCCTAGCCACAGAGCAAAGACTGCTTGTTTGGAGGATCCCAGCTTAGTATTTCCCAACCAAACCTTTGAGGCATTGGACATTTTGAGGATTCGAGAATGCTTTATAACCTGAAGTCACTACATGGTTTCTTCAGTGTTTTTTATTTTTTAATTACAAAAGTGAAACTTTCTTGTTATAAATAACATAAAGAAAAACCATGAAAATAACCAATACTCAAGAGAACGACAATTCACTTCTTTTCCTTTCTCCAGCTCCCATTTTCCTGATTTCACTCCCAAATACAGCCAGTTAGCAGTTTGGGGGTATAGCCCTTCTTGTCTACAAATGCCAAAAAAGTCAGGTATTTATGAAAAATGTATTATTTCACTGCCTGCTCTTTTTTTTTTCACCCCATGGTGTGTGATGGGTGAATGCCCTTCTGTGTCATCTTGTTTATTTAAACATCTGTTTAGCCTGTGATAGTGTGGCTGCACCAGCACATTTCATCATTCCCTTATCAGTGACCCCGACAGCCGCTTCTAATGCTGTGGGAAACACCCTTGTACATGCCTCCTTTGACACATTCGTGTTTGGAGGATAAGAGATGAAATCATTAGTAGACTGCTTATTTTATAATTCAGTTAACAGAGTACTATCAAAATTTACTTATTCTACTATTTAATTCCCCAAATATCCATTCAGCGGTGAAAGGATAGCACTGGACACTATAAGGATTTCCTGGTGGGGCAGTGCACAGCCCTTGCTGACCAGAGCTCACCATCTCGAGTAGGGGAACTAGGCATACACGCTGCTGATAATATCGTTAGTTTTACTTATACCCTACCCGATTCCAAAAGTGATTTGGGATGGCTTACAAAGATGCACGCAATAGGACAAGATACAATAAATTTAGGATAAGAAAGAAATAATAAGCCAAAGGAAAATAAGAGGGAGTTATGAGTGAAGTTGGTTAGTGTACTTTGAAGTTCTGGCTGTTAGGCATTCCAGCAGCCTAAGAGAAGAGGCAAGCAGTCCACAACAAGCTTCAAGGTGTCCCAAAGAGAAACCAGATTGGAGAAATCCATCTATTCCTGGTTCTAGGAGGTGAGAGAAATTTCTGCTTTGGATTTTCAGCCAGGAAACACTGCATCTGCAGTGGCCAGCATTCTCAACAACGTCCCCAGTGTTGTACAGCAAAACCTAGTGACCTTGCCTTATGTTGTTGCCATTTCATACCATGTTCCTTGGTGCTAGTCAGGGGTTTCATGCCTTGGCAGTCCTCAATGAAAGGTCATTAGGGTGAGGGGGAAGTTCATGGGTTTAATCCAGAGAGAGCTGTAAGAGGACAGATGAAAACAGCAATCTGGTATTGTTTTTAGACAATTTTTTTTTTCTATAAGGTGGTACAGAATGTATCATTTGAGTAGAATTGCTGTGAGTAGAACCCACTTGCTCAGGATTTCTAGGCTTCCAACTTACAAAGCAGGAAGTGAGGATGTTTATTTATTTTTAAAGTTTTTATTGAAATGCCAGTTGCCATACAGTGTGGTGATTCAACACTTCTGTACAGCACCTGGCACTTGTCACGACAGGTGCACTCCTCAATTTCCTCATCACCTGTTTCACCCATCCCCTCAGCCATCGCCAAGAAGTAAGGATGTCTACATGGCATTAGTGTATCAGAGCTATAACAACGAATGAAATATTTTCGTCTTAAAAACACGCATGCACAAATCTGTAGTTGGGCCATGCAGGAGGGATGGTACGTGTTCACACTGATGAGCTCCACGAGTGAGAAAGGCTCTGAGCCACCATTCCAAGAAATCTTGAGAGCTCTCCATTATTACCAGGTTGTCGCATAGGAGAGTGTCAGCAGGACTCTGAGATCTACAGGTTGGGCGGCATGACCTTGTTTAGTGAAGCTGGGGAAATTCAAGTGTCATGAGCCACCTGGGTCTGTGTTTCCATGGCCACATTCACTCAAGTCTTACCTCAGAACATTGTCCCAGAACAGTTCTTTATTACCAAGTCTATGGGTCAAGCCCAGTTACTTTTATGGAACCTATCCTGAATTTAACTTGAGGTTTATAGTAAATGTTAACCTTGAGGTCACCCGAAGCTTCATGTGTTTGTTTTACATCCCCTCCTAGCCTGAGAAATAGTTCAGGGAAACGTGTCACTGTGTTCAGATTTTTTGGCTGGCTGACAAGTGTCAAACAGATATCATGCTGATAAATATCATGTTTATTGGGAAACGGTGCAGTTGACAAAGGCAATCTTATGGGAAGATAGCAGAAGAGAAGAGAAACCACTCTCAGCGTACCTTGGTAGGGTTTTAAGTGGCCCTTAGGGAACAGCATGAACGTTCACCTAGAAACTCCTAGGCTTCTTCTCATTGGAGCCACCATATCTCCCAATCAGATGAGAGGTGTAAACAAGCTGCAGGGCCCCTAGGCCATAGGTTAAAAGGAGGGGGAAATGATCACATCGCTTCAGATACCGAATATCCTATCCCTCTGTGACTTGGTACCATTTGAGAGATGGGTGTAACTTTTCTTGGTTAGGAAAAGGTGATAACCAGTGCTATCCTTTATTGAGTGGTGTTTTGATGTACTTGTGAATAACCACCCCCAAACCTAATGGCTTACAACAACGATTTATTATTTCTCGTGATTCTGTGGGAGGCTGGGCAGTTACCCTGCTGGTTGTAGGCTCGTTCATATGGCTGCATTCAGCTGGAGGGCGCGTTGGGCTGGAAGATGGGGGTGGGCTTGCCAGCGTGGCTCGTGGCTTGTACTGAGTGCTGTCTGTGAGCTGGCTGTCTCAGTTCTCCAGGTAATCGCTCATGCTCCAGTGGACTGGGCTGGTTTCTTTACATGGTAGGTTTAGAGCAACCATCAAGTGAGAAACAGGCAGATGCTACTAGGTCTCTGGAGGCCTACTGAGGCCCGAGGACTCTCACGGCCTTTCTTCTACCCATCATTTGTCAGCAGGTGGCAAGGCCAGCCCAGATTCCTGGGGCCAGACGCATAGACTCCACCCCTGGGTGACAGGAGTGGCAGTGTCACACTAGCAAGAAATTATTGCAAGCGGCTACATGTTTCAAGCCCTGTGTTCGATGCATTTAGTTCATCTCACTCTAGCCAGACAAGTGTCTTGCAACATAGGCATTCTTATCCCCTTTCATAGGACTTGCAAGTCAGAAAGATCATATTCTTCTTGCCCGTGGCCACTTGATAAATCCTGGGAGCAGGATTTGCCTCTAGGTTTCTCTTAGGTGAATGCAATCCATTTTAAGACTCAACAGGTGAGAGAAATTTGCTGACTTGTTCTTCAGCTCCTTTAACCCATTCAGTGCTGTTTCTGGTTTCTGTGGGGAGTAGGCAAAAAGAGAGGGACGCCCTGCATCCCAAGGACTCTCCCAGGGGTAATTGGATTGACAGTTCGAAGGTGAGAAGGACCTCCCTGGTCTCCTTAGGTTCTGATTTTCTAGCTTGCTCGGCAGTGATTCCTTTAGAAAAAGAACAAAACATATTGGGGGAAATCTTGCTCTGTCCAGCTTTTCCTTGATTTCACAGTGTTGGCAGAAAGCCAAGAGATGTCCCAAGCCAAGAGGCTCCCTTTCAGGAAGGGAATTGCAGGGAAGTAAGGACATCAGAGGTTGGGTAGAAGTTGGCTACAGAACCACGTTCCTCTTCCCGAGTGCCGCAGGTAACACGGTGCCATCTGGTCTCTGCTTCAGCTGTAGGGCTCCTCAGTAACCTCTTCTAAGGCTTGGGGAGTGTGTTGTATTTGAAATGTTGACTTCCTTTAAGATGGGCCCTCAAATTGTACACCCTTCCAACCCCTTATTATTTGTGTCAAGTACTATATTTGTATGATCCTCCAGTTACTATTGTCTCCTGGCTTAAGGCATTCTGATTTATCCAAAATCCAGTGACTGTCATTGGAGCTCTTAGGTTTGCAAAACAAAAACTTTTTTATAAAAGTTTTAAGTAGGGTGAGATGCTGGGAAACATTTACCAAGTAAATAAAATGTGCTATCTGTACTCTGAGCCTTAAGGTCCTAGAAAATGGACTGAATTTCTAAGGGGAGAATTCTCAATGTATTGGAGGTCAGGAACCAGCAGAGCAGTGGGGAGAGCTGGGGAAGGTGGCCTTTTCCCACCGACATTCCCATGCAGCTCCACTTCTTGTTAGGCATTGTAAAAACAAATCCTGTATCAGAGAGTCAGTGTAAAATGAAATAAAAAACATAAGACAAAAACTTAAAAAGTTGACACAGCATAGATTAACTGTATTAGATTTCATTTTATTTATTTTGAAGTTAGTAGCCAGAACATGTAAAAAGTTTAAGTAAACATAAGCTAGGAAAATAAGAGTAAACATTTTATTAAAATCCTAATTAAAAATACCTGTAATAGAAGGGAGACTGATCAAGTGCTCTGGGAAACCAGGAGAGAAATTATTTCTTGAAAGAGCAAGAATTTTCAAGGAGAGCCTAAGCAGCTGGGATAAGCACCCCCCCCCCTCCCCCTTGCTGTGCCAGA
Organism: Potos flavus; assembly: GCA_028534135.1. NCBI lineage: Eukaryota > Metazoa > Chordata > Mammalia > Carnivora > Procyonidae > Potos > Potos flavus. Next base: position 94,567,800 of record CM052900.1, on the reverse strand, counting down.
ATATCTTGGTGGGGATTCTGGGCTATGTGAAAAAATATCAGTCTCTACCACTGCCTCCCAAACTGTAAAAGGGAAGGCTACAGAATCTTCTTGACTGGTTGGAATAAGAATATATACAGAGAAAGTACTTATGTACATGTGAGAGGGGCAGGGAGAAGCTCTGGGATATGAAAATTCGAAAGACATTGGATGAGAGGGACCAGAGAAAGATCTAGAAAGAATTTAGCATAGGATGTAAGGAGACAGATAAAAGGGAAATCTTGGCCTACAGAGATCCCTAGCAATATGAATTAGCTGTGACAACCCCATGGTCTCTGAGAGGGTTCCCCAAACAGTGCCCATTTGGGGAACAGAATTTCAGCCTCCCTCCTGTTCATACATGCCGTGATTGTAATTATTACATAGGAGGGTAGAGAAAATAAAGGCCAATTAGAAAGGCATGAATATGTAACCTTAAATATTTTATTTTTTGTTATCATTAAAATGATTTATAATCAAAAAAAGTTGTTTCAAAGAGTTGTCCATTGCATTGCCAGCGTGTGGAACAGACAGAATCAAACAGTGTCTCTGCAATTTGAATTCTGTTATATTCTCTCGGAAGAAAAAGGATTGAAGGAATGGGAAAAATATAAAGGGTACCCTTATTCAAAGTTTAGTATCTTAAGTGACAGGGAGGAACCTTAAAGAAGTCTTTGCTATCATCATGAGCAGTTCCTTGTTAAACCTTAAGTAACATCATATCTGTGAGAAAGGGAGTATGATTTAATCATATTAACATAGGACTCCTTAGCCTCTTCTGGTTTAGTCTCCATTTTCTTCCCATTGCTTCTGTTTAAAAAGCGGTACCATGAATATTGGAGGATTTATGGAAGTTAGGTTGACTTTTATGTAGCTGGCTTCCCATACACTTTCACACTAACGCTAATGGTTCTTGAACTTGATGCTCAGAACAGGAAAAGAGGTGGAATGTTTTCTGCGCATAATTTTCCTAACTTTTTTCATATAGTTCTCAATGTAGAATTAAAATAATAGTAATGACAATAAAAACCAAAAACCGTAACTGTAGTTAGTTGAGAATTTTGTATGCATTTGATTAGATGTTTAATGGTTTTTACATGAATAAAAATATAAGAGTGGGTAGTGTGATAGTTATTCTTTACTGGGGGAGTGGTTTACTGTCTCTGGTTAATTACTGATGTTTCACGAGCATTTAGACAGATAATTGCAGTGTACCACCCATATGAAAATGCAAACAAAACCCAGAATGGGGGCACCTGGGTGGCTCAGTTGGTTAAGCGTGTGCCTTCAGCTCAGGTCATAATCCCAGAGTCCTGGGATTGAGCCCCATGTCGGGGTCCCTGCTCAGTGGGGAGCCTGCTTCTTCCTCTCCCTCTGATCCTGCCCCTGCTTTCTCCCTCTCTCTCTCTTTCTGGCTCACTCTCAAATAAATAAAATCTTAAAAAAACAAAAACAAAAAACCTCAAAACCTAGAATGATTGGGTAAGGTGTAGGTATCACTTTTTTGATAGGGTTTTTTTTTGTTTGGTTTGGTAAATACCTTCTGCAGTCATGTGTTCATTTATAAATAGCTTTCAGTTTGTAAATAGAGACTTTTAAAGTACTTTAACATGTTAGGCCTACTAACTAAATCAATAAATAAGTACTTATGTAGTTGCTAAGAGTATGAAAATACAGTGTAGATTGTAATTATTATGAAACCTTTGAACACATACCATTTATTATAAGGAGTTTGGGATGGAGAAGCCATATATGCTACTGCTATGATCTAAATGTTTCTGTGTCGTTTCCCCCCCACCCCCGCAAGTTCATATGTTGAAATCCTAACTCCCAGAGGTGGTGGTAGCAACAGGTAGGGCCTTTGGGAAGTGATTAGGTCATGAGGGTGGAACCCTCATGAATGGGATTAGTGCTCTTGTAAGAGACCCCACTGAGCCGTCTTGCCCCTTCTGCCATGTGAAGTCTATGACCTGGAAGAGGGCTCTCACCAAATCATGCTGGCACCCTGATCTCAGACTTCAGAACTGTGGGCAACAATAAATTTCTAATGTTTATAAGCCACCCAGTCTGTGGTATTTTGTTAGAGCAATACAAATGGACTAAAACACATATTCAACATTAGTTCACTTTATAATATTAGTCAGTACTCTTTGCTCTTGGGCATTTGAGGTGAGGATCCTCAGTAAATATGTTTTCATGCTGTAATACAAGAGTTGTCGATTTAGAATATTCTTTTTTTTCCAATATTCTGGCTATACGGCAAAATGAAAGACCTGTTGCCGATGAGATACTAGCAGAATGGAAAGCTCATGTAAGAATACGAATGCCTGTTATTATCATTTTATTTAATAGACATGTATTGAGTACATGCTACGTGGCAGGCCTGTGTTAGGTATGGGGATGGAGGGGGAAAATGTCCATGTTTCCCACCTTCATGAGGCTCACATTTCACTGGGGGAAGAAGACATTCATTTAAATTACAGCTTTAACTGACAAAGACAAATACCGTATGATCTCACTCATGTGGAGTCTTAAAGAAAACAGATTAATAAAAAAGCAAACAAAAAGCCGAATCAGACCTATAAATACAGAGAACAAACTGAGGGTTGCCAGAGGAGAAGGGGCTGGGGGTGGGCAAAATGGGTGAATGGGAGTGGGAGATACAGGCTTCCAGTTATGAAATGAGTAAGTCACAGAGATGAAAAGCACAGCATAGGGAATAGAGTCAGTGGTACTGTAATAGTGCTGTATGGTGACAGATGGGAGCTCACTTGGTGGTGAGCACAGCATAACATACAGACTTGTTGGATTACTATGTTGTGCGCCTAAAACTAATACAACATTGCATGTCAATATACTTAAAAAAAATTTTTTTTAATAAATTACAGCTATAAAGGGGAGGGACTTGGCACTCTGAGAACAGATAAGGGGGTACTGACCTGGTGCCTGAGCTTGGAGAAGGCCTCTCTGAGGAAGCGAGGGTTGATGGAGAGCTGAAGAAGTATGAGAGTTAAGCTGGGAGTGGGAGGCAGGGTAGGAGGTGGGGGATAGGTTCTGCAAAGGCCTTGTAAAGGCAGAGAACATGGCATCTTTAAGGAACAGAAAGGGCGCATAAGCTGGAGTGTAGCAAGTGTGGGCAAGTACCAGTTGAGGCTGGAGAAAGTAGGGTCCTCGTAAGAACTCTCGGAGACTGTTGAAGGTTTTAAGTTGGGTGTAGGTGAGGAGGTGATATAATCAGAAGCAGCTTTTCGTGAAGATTCCCCTGGAGTCCTCCAGTTTGTTTAGAGATAGTCTTCTGGTTTGCCGACAGTCCAGAAAAGTGATGGTCATAAGCTAGAGAAAAATGGATGCTTTTGAAAGCTATTTAAGAAAGTGGGATTTCCACCAAAGGACTTGGTGGATTGGATTATGGGGCATAGTAGGAATGTACAGAAAGCAAGTTATTAAAGGATGGCTTCTAGGTTCTGGCTGTCAAACCTGAATGTACAGTGCTACCATTCACTGAGATGAAGAACCTAGAAGAGGACCAAGTTTTGGGGTCAGGTCATGAGCTTGGTTTGAGATGCCTTTGAAACACTTTGTCGTACTGACAAGTAGGCAGTTGGCTGTATACATCAAGAGCTTAGAGCAGAGATCTGGGATGGAGAGTTAAACTTGAGATTTTTCTGCATGTAAGTGGTTACTGATGTCACAGGTATAGGTGAAATCACATAGGAAATAGGTAGAAGAGGGTCTGGGATTGAGCTTTAGGGAATTCTGTTACTTACTGGCTGGACAAAGGATGAAGTAAGGTGTTAGGGAAGCACAGGGAAGGAAATATTACGGGGAAAAAGTGGTCAGTAATGTCTGACATTTCTGAGAGTTCAGGTAACATGAAGGCATATGTAGAAGTGCTTGTCGATCTTAGCGATAGCTATTTCAGGGGAGTAATGAAGGTGGGGACAAGAATGGAGTGGGCTGACGATCAAGAGAGATGAGAAATGACGATAGTATGGATACACCTTTCTAGAACTTTGTCCTTAAGGGGAGTGGGGAGGAGGGGGAGAGAGGGCACAAGTGAAAACTATCACAGTAAAGAAGAGGTGGTAGATTTGTTGATTTTCCTTTCTACTGAGAACTTGAGTCTGTTTAAAGCCAATAGAAAGATCTAGTTGCAGAGAATAAAGGATCCTGGGGAGCAGAAGATTCCCAAGGCAGCCAGAAAGGTTGGAACCAAAGTGCACTGGTTGGAGAGGTTGACCTGAGGTGGAAGGACAGATGGGTGAAGATGCAGGTAATTTGTGCGGTTGATAGTGTGATCGCGTTTTCATGTCGGCTTTTATTCTTTTGTGAGGTTGGATGGGGGATTATCGGTTGAGAATGGGGGTGGATGGTTAGAGGTTTGGAAAGTGGGGATGACTTGGAAAATGAGCGGTGCTGTGTGAGAGGATCAGTTGGGCCAGTGCGGTGGGAGTGCAGCACAGTGTTGAGGGCCCTCTGATCCCTCTGCCCTTTCTCACTCACCAGCCCCAATCCCTTCTGGTGTGTGGCACTTCTCAACAATGCTCTGATTGTTTAGGGCTCATTGATGAGTAAATAGTTGAGCAGTTCTGGGGTTGGAGTTTTGCCAGCTCTTGGCAGTGGAAAGGGAATGTAGGGTGTTAGTAAGAGTATTACTGAACGGATGGGCTCAAGGATCTAAGCGGATTAAAGAGGGAAGTAAAACACAGGAAAGGGCTAGCAGGTTGGGACCGAGGCAAGAAGTCAGTGGACTTGAAAATATTGTAATATTGAGCACACTAGAAGGGAAGGTCAGCAGAGGAATACTTGAGATGTTACTGTGGAGGCAGAAAAACGGTGAGTAAGGGACAGTAAAGGTCCGTGAGTGGTTGAGGTGGCATGGAAGAGGTGCTATTTCCCATGAAGAAAAGAAGGACTAAGTTGTTAAGGAAACCTGTGCCTTCAACGGAGTAGGAAGTCACTCAGGATGGTATCAGGGCTTGAAGGTATCAGTGAACGGAGACCAAAGTCTCTGACTGGGAGGAAATGTCCAGGAGGTTGGAATACAATACCAGTGAGGAGAGGGAGAGGTGGTATAACTAAATAGCAGGACCAAAGCATGCTGGATGTTTACAGGGGGGCCAGAGGACTGGAGGAGCAGGGCCTGAAGGAGACTGTGAAGAACAAAGAGGACATAGGGCCACCTCCTGACTCCGAACTGTGAGAGACCAGACAGCCACGACCTGAGAGGGCTGCAGGAGAGGGGATGGTCCTCAGAGCACACAGAGGAGAAGCAAAGGATAGAGATCTGTTTCCTGGGCGTGGAGCAGCAGCCCCAGAGGGCCTACTGGAAGGATTTGGGAGGTGCACAGAGTAAGGGGCTGGGTCAGGTGGCTGCTGGGAAGGAACTTAGGAGCATGACAGGGATAGTCATGTGGTAGAGGATGGATTTCTGCAGTGGGGTCTGCCTGCATGTGTGAGTGTTGACTAATGTAAACAGCGATGAGTTAGGGGCCTTAGTGGCTAGCCAGTGGTCTTGTTGCCCTTGGCTGGAGTGGTGACAGACCCAGCAATTGCATGCCCTCTTGCTGCTGGGGACAGATGACGGTGGAAGCAGAAACTTAATGTGCACCACATGCCAAGTACTGTTCTAAGTGTCCAACAAACATGTGGTTTATGCCCCATGACAGCCATGCCAAGTTACTACTGTTACTTCCGTTTTGCAGGGAACTGAGATAAGGCAAATTTAGTAATTCATCTCAGGTCACACAGCAAGTGGTGGGATGAGGTTTAGTCCCAAGCCTGCAACAAAGTCTGTGTACACCCCATCGAGTTACACGTACTTAATATTTTCCTACATATGTAATTTTGATTTTTTAAAAACTGAAATGATAGACTGTTGAGAAGCTTATGTAGTGTTTAATGCAAAATTGTCTTTTTAGATACCAAAGTTCAGTCCTAGAATCCCAGAATCTTTCTTTGAGAGTGCTCTCAAAGACCCAGGTCTACCCGCTTGAGGTCCCTTTACCACTTCCGTGATGGATGCTTGGGCACTTCTAAATTGTCAGAAGGTTCTTGCTTAAATTAAGCCGAACTCTTCCCTCCCTGTAATTTTTGCCCGTTTGTGCCATTTTGAGTAATGCAGAATAACTTCCCTCTTTCACTTTTCCACACGACAGTGAAGATGTTTGAAGAATGCTCTTGAGTCCTTTCTAAGTAATCTTGTTCCCAATGGTATGTGATTAAATCAGAGTAAAGTGGGACTGATAAGTATCTTGATCCAAAGGCATACTTTTATGCTGACTATAAATGAGCCTGAAGTTTATTTTTTTGTTATTCGCATCTTCGTTACTTTATTATCTCTCATTGGTTTGTGTAACTTAAAATGCTAAGGCTTCCCCTGTGTGTGTGTGTTATGTAGCTATTATACCAAATCCTGTACTTAGGTATTACCTTTAAAACATTTATTCCTAGTATACTTTTTCTTTCCGATTGGGACTGTTTCAGCTTATGAAGATAATTCTGAAACCTGATTCTGTTAACCCATTATATTAGCTATCTTTCCTGGCTCTGCGTTAGATGCACATTGAGTACCGTGTGAACATTTTTAAAAAATGTTGCTAATAACAGACCAAAAAGGGAGAATCTTATAGGATAGCAGGAGATATTTCTCAGGTCTGTTTCAGATCATTGACCTGCATACTGCTTTCAGTTTTTCAGCTGGCTCTGGATTTACCTAATTTTGTTTTCCAGCCACATTTGTTTATATTATTCATAAGGCTGTCATGAGGAACTTCCAGAACTTTCCTGGAATCAAGTTATCCTCCATTTGCTATTCTTCAATCTGCCAGGATTTGGCAGTCAATTAATTGTGGAAATAAGGGATAGAAAGGGGACCAGAGTGACTGAACTATTCTAGACTGGAAGATAGGGGAAGTGTGGTGGATCATAGTACCGTTCTCTGAGATACAGCACCCCGAGGGAAGGACTGGTTTGGGATTAAGTTTGGCTCGGGTCATGTAGAGCCCGTGGGCCCTCCAGGATGCCCATATGGAGCCATCCGGAGGGAAGGTGACCATCCAGGACTGGTATGCTGGGGGACGTTTGGTTGCACACAACTTAAGCCATGTTAAAGGTGTGGGGCATACCCCTAGGGAGAGCCTATAGTGTGCAACGAAGAGGTTCTGTGTTGGGGCAGGGGAGGTAGTAGACATTGCAACACTGAGGGAGTTCATGCTTGACAGCCTCCATTTTTTGGTTAAATAGTAAGAAATTCTATCTTTTATAAGAGAGAGAGAACTGGAGATTCGAGACCAGTGAGTGTTTGGAATTAATGTGGGAAACAGGAAAGAGAGCTCACAAAAGATGGGAAAAGGAATGCTAAGCACAAGAAGGAGTCCTTCCCAGCTTTCTCCCTCCCTTGCTGCCCTTAAAGACAACCCCAAAAGACCTTTCTCTCTTCATGTTAATGTTTTTACTGCTAACAACTATGCAGTGGTTCATGTTGTGTCAGAATGGAAAAGAGTGAGGTTGTGTATGTGTCTGGAGATGGCACTGGTAATTCTGACACACTCCTTAGGGAAGCCCTTGTATTACAAGGGAATAATGAACGTGGGAAGTGAGAGTAATCTTTGTTTTCCCAAGTCAGTAGTTCTAGACTCAGCTGATGGAACTGAGTCTTACACTTTAGCATTAAAGGGTTTGGGGATTTTAATAGAAGAGAAGATGCCCTGTTGGTTTATATTGAATACCTTTAGACATCTCCTCACTGTTCATGTGTCCTCTCTGCTGGGTATTTATTTTGCTGAAAGCAGGGAATACCCCCTTAGCACCCTGAGCTTGGCACTCTGTGTGGTGGTGATCCGTTTCTTGGCTTCCCTACTGGCCTATTATCATGTTCCCCATTTTGTATTCTGAGTTCTGGCCCAGGGCCTGTCTGGTGGACATGTGCCAGATGTTGGATGAACCGTTGGCTGAAGTGAGGGCTGAGTCAGCTTGGCTGTGCTGTTTCTGGTGGCCCTGCCTCTGAGAGTCCTGCTGGAGAAGGGCTATTATAAGCTAATGGTGGAGAGGTGTACTTCAAACCTTTTTATGTTTTTCTTCTAAGAAACCTACTTGAATTAAAGTTTATAGAAACTGTCTTGGGAGAAAACATTCAACTATCATTTGTATGCAGGAGGCCTCTGGAAGAGTTTCTTTGGTGTGAATCAAGATGGGCTAATTACGTTGTAAAGTTCATGTCTAGACACTCCCCTTGTAAATTGCCACAGAAATATTTCCCACTTCCGTTCTGGCTGTTCCTTCCTAGGGTAGTATCCCAGTCGCATGTAGAGGTGCAAGAACCATGTCGAATACTTTCCTATTTTCACTGTGTGTTCTACTTAATAGTCACCTAACTCTCCAAGATTCTTAATCTATGTCAGTAATGAGCATTGTTTGGTTTTATCCATTTTCCCCTTTTCTTGCCTGATTGAGTGAATGAAGAGGGGTACTTGCTTTCTACCAGAAGCCTTGGTTTTCTGGGGAAACATATATGTAAAAAAAAATCATTGGATTTGTCCTTGATTTGGCATGACTGATGAAGCAAGCAGCTGCTTAATAAGAAGCAAAGCTGGGAGTAGAACAATTTAATTAGCTTCTGTCTGTTGAGCCTTTAATAGAAGCCACAACTCGACTATATGGAGCTCTTTAGTTTTAAATGAAACATTTTTGCAAACGGATACTGAACATGTACTCCAAAGACCCCAGTTAAATCAAAGTATATCTGTTAAAAATATAAAATAGCCAGTATAACAAATACTTAACAAAAACTAGCTTTTTTAGGAATGAGGAATTTTTTTTTCTTCCAAATTGTGAGTTAAATTCTAGTTAGTTAACATAATAATGTAATACTGGTTTCAGGAGTAGAATTTAGTGTTTCATCCCTTCATATGACACCCAGTGCTCTTCACAAGTTCCCTTCTTAATACCCATCACCCATTTAGTCATTCCCCACTCACCTCCCTCTGTAAATCCAGAGTTTGTTCTCTATTGTTAAGAGTGTCTTATGGTGGGGTGCCTGGGTGGCTTAGTCAATTAAGCATCTACCTTCGGCTCAGGTCATGATCTCAGGGTCCTGGGATTGAGCCCCACATTGAGCTCCGCATCTCCCTCTGCCCCTTCCCCCTGCTTGCGTGTGCTCTCTCTCCCTCTCTCTCTTTCTCAAATAAATAAAATCTTTAAAAAAAGGTCTTATGGTTTGCCTCCCTCTCTCTTTTTTCTGCCTTCCCATGTGTTCATCTGCTTTGTTTCCTAAATTCTATATATGACTGAGTTATTTTGCTTAACATAATACATTCTAGCTCTATCCACATCGTTGCAAATGGCTAAATTTCATTCTTTTGATGCCTGAGTAATATTCCTGTGTGTGTGTGTGTGTGTGTGTGTGTGTGTGTGTGTGTGTGTGTGTGTCTATGTCTTTACCACCTCTTCTTTATCCATTCATCTGTTGATGGACATTTGGACTCTTTCCAAATTGTTGATAATGCTGCTATAAACATCAGGGTGCATGTGCCCCTTCAAATCAGTATCTATCATATTGTTTGGGTAAAAACTCAGTAGTGTAATTGCTGGGTCATAGGGTAATTCTATTTTTAACTTTTTGAGGAACCTCCATACTATTTTCCAGAATGGCTGCACCAGCCTGTAGTTCTACCAACAGTGTAAGAGGGTTCCCCTTTCTCTGCATACTCACCAACATCTGTTGTTTCCTGTGTTATTAATTTTAGCCATTCTGATAGGGATGACATGGTATCTCATCATGGTTTTAATTTGTATTTCCCTGATGCTGAGTGATGTTGAGCATCTTTTCATGTGTCTGTTAGCTATCTGTGTCATCTTTGGAAAAATGTTTATTCGTGTCTTCTGACCATTTCTTAACTGGATTATTTGTTTTTTGGGTGTTGAGTTTGATAAGTTCTTTATAGATTTTGGATACTAGACCTTTATCTGATATGTCATTTGCAAGTATCTTCTCCCATTCGTAGGCTGCCTTTTAGTTTTGTTGATTGTTTCTTTCACTGTGCAGAAGCTTTTTATCTTGATGAAGTCCCAGTAGTTCATTATTGCTTTTGTTTCCCTTGCCTCTGGTGATGTGTCTAGTAAGAAGTTGCTACTGCCAAGTCAAAGAGGTTGCTGCCTCTGTTCTCCTCTGGGATTTTGATGGTTTCCTGTCTTACATTTAGGTCTTTTTGTCCATTTTGAATTTAGTTTTGTCTGTGGTGTAAGAAAGTGGTCTAGTTTTCCCAACACCATTTGTTGAAGAGACTTTTTTCCATTGGATATGCTTTCCTGCTTTGTCGAAGATTAGTTGACTGTATAATTGTGGGTCCATTTCTGGGTTTTCTATTCTGTGCCATTGATGTATGTGTGTTTTTGTGCCAGTACCATACTGTTTTTTTAAATTTATTTATGTTTTTATTAATATATAACGTATTATTCGTTTCAGAGGTACAGGTCTGTGATTCATCCGTCTTACACAATTCACAGTGCTCACCACAGCACATACCCTCCCCAATCCCCTTCCACTCCAGCAATCCTCAGTTTGTTTCCTGAGATTAAGAGTCTCTTATTGTACCGTACTGTTTTAATGATTACAGCTTTGTAATATAACTTGAAGTCCAGAATCGTGATGCCTCCAGCTTTGCTTTTCTTTTTCAGGATTGTTTTGGCTATTCAGGGTCTTTTGTGGTTCCATACAAATTTTAGGATTGTTTGTTCTAGCTCTGTGAAAAATGCTGGTGGTATGTTGATAGGGATTCCATTAAATGGGTAGATTGCTTTGGGTAGTATAGACATTTTAATAATGTTTGTTCTTTTAATAGGAATAAGGAATTTCTTAATGGTGATTTGTTTGAGTGCTCTTTTGTTAATGTACTGGTTAACAGTTCAAAAAATGGATAATATGTGATACCTACTATGTTTTATAATATACATCTAGCAAACATTAATGAAACAAATGCTCATTATTTAGTTGAATTTTAACAAAAGTAAATAAGTAGCTCATGTCCAGCCACCCTCCAGGACTAGCAGGGAACATGCAGTACCCTTCAGAGCAAACCATTCTCACATTGAAGATTAAACTCTCCACTCTTTTCTGGTTGCTGGTTTCATTTTCTTCATTTATCTGCCCACCTGGCCTCCAGATCCCCATTTGCTTTAATCTTAGAAAACCATTTTCCCTTTTACATCTCATTTAGTGAGTTATAATGATATTTAATTTATGTACAAAACTTTTATGTATTATTTGGTTAATATTAAACCTAGGCTAAAAGATCACAAATTAAATTTTTAATACCCTAAAACACATGTTGAATTAAAAAAAAAAGTGAGCAATAAACTTAATGGAATCTCACGGAGAAGAATTGTAATATCAATATTTTTACTGAGCACACACACCAGAAAGAAAGAATGGGGAAAGAACTCATTACAGACACATGAGTCTGTCAGAAGGGGCCCTGTGGGAGCCTGATTCTTATTACAAGGTCCTGGTTGTAAGGGAATGAAGTGGGGTTATTGCTAGTGTAGCCAATGACTTGGTTTTTCTCTAGTGAATTGGCTTCAGTAGGTGACTTTATTTCTTCACATTAGGCAGCTGGAAATATGTATTGATTCATTTCCTTTTCATTTGAGGGTCAGCTCTATCAAAGATGGAGCCATTTCTAGAAATGCTATATTTGCTGGATATGAGCAAATGCTTTAGTGTCTTTCTTTTGGTTTGAATGTTCCTAAGATTTTTAGGATCCAAATAAAAGTCAGTTCAGTGAGCTGGAAAACATATTTTGAATGAGCATATATGCATATTACATATATGCATATTCCTATTCTTTCTGCTAACTCTACCCTTAAAACCTGAAGCTCTTTTATAAAAATCTTTTATTTTAGAGTTAAAAAGCCATGGAGGATTTTTGGTCCAAGGATGTGTGTGACTGCATAATCCTTTTTTTTTTTTTTTTTAAGATTTTATTTATTTGATAGAGAGAAACACAGTGAGAGAGGGAACAGAAGCAGGGGGAGTGGGAGAAGGAGAAGCAGGCTTCCCGCCGAGCAGGGAGTCCCGATGCGGGGCTCGATCCCAGAACCCTGGGATCATGACCTGAGCCGAAGGCAGATGCTTAATGACTGAGCCACCCAGGTGCCCCAATTGCATAATACTTTTTAAAAGTTAAATACTAATTTAAGCAACAACAGTGGTATGGTTCTTTTCTAAGATGGTATTCTTCTTAAGATTTTAATTTTGTTTTAAATGTCATTTGTCTCACTGTACAATTAGTTTTTATAATGTAATTATTTTTTGTTTTGCTATTATAGATAATCTTAGTTTTATTATGATTTTTGGCCTAATTGTTTCTTAGAAATTATCTAATGGACTCATTTTATAGATGAGGACATTGAAGCATAGAGAAATCAGGTGATTTTTCCTAAGTCTAATTAAAAATATTACTAAAAGAATACCTTCAGTTATAGTACTTGAAATGCCCTCTTAATCTTAAACTCTTATTAAGACTTAGATAATTTTGGGGGCTCCTGGGTGGCTCAGTGGGTTAAAGCCTCTGCCTTCAGCTCAGGTCATGGTTTCATGGTCTCAGGGTCCTGGGATCGAGCCCCGCATCGGGCTCTCTGCTCAGCGGGGAGCCTGCTTCCCCCTCTCCCTCTGCCTGCCTCTCGGCCTGCTTGTGATCTCTCTCTCTGTCAAATAAATAAAATCTTAAAAAAAAAAAGACAGATAATTTTGAAAATCATGCTGTTAAATTTGCCTTCTAAAATTGATAATAGTGAGATATTTAGGATGATTTTCCCCTTTTTTATTTAAAATACAAATACAAGATATGTGACAAATAGCTCATAAAGACTTAAAAGTCTTTTAGTTTCTTTGTATTCTTATATTTGTGCTAAATTAAGATAAATTACTAAAAATATAAGCACATATTCTTAAAATGAAAAAAATTACTTTAGATTTCTTATGAGCAATTGAAAGCAATTGATAGCCGTCTTTTTTTCTTAACAGGTTGAAAAAATATGGACACCAACACCAAACTGGTCTTCAGCACTGTTTTTACCAGCTTTTTCACCTTTCAGCTTCTTTTCTACTTTATAAGTTTCTGGTTTTCAGCAAAAGTTTGTCCAGGTTTTAATAGTCTCAGCTTTGAGAAGAAGATCGAATGGAACTCAAGGTAAAGCATATGAAAATGTAACTGATTTTAAAAAGTTAGTTTTATGAAATAAAATTATTTAAAATATTTCCAAAAAATATTTCATTTAAGATCTAATAAAATTTAAGGTCAGATTTTTTTTATTTGACCTTAGAAACAAAAGGAAAGTAGGTAGATAAATCTCATACAAGAAAATTATAAAAATTCTTCTACTGAAAGATGTTAGGAAAAATCGAACTTTCTGGGGAAGTGTGGGAAGGTTAAGGAGACTCCAGCTGACTGCAGAAGAGTCCTGTTTTGTATTCTCCTCTGAAATGTTTATGATATGAAACATGTGCTCTCTGGAAGTGATCACAGAAGTGAATGTTAGCTGGGGCTGTGAGTAGCCTATATATAGTATTGGCTGGCTTAGCTAGACCGAAGGCAGTCAAATGCTATCCTCCAGAGTGTGGTATATGGTTAGCACATCTGTATATCTCTTTTAATGAACTTTTCATTATAATTCAGAGCCCATCGGAACCTATTTTTTGTTAAAGTAAAAATTGCTTTTTAGATTTTATTTAAAACAAAAGAAAAAATGGAAAATGAGTAGTACCTTTAAGGGTATAGAAATCTGCGGGAGTTTTAATTAGTTGGCTTACAAATTTTTTGTGTGTGCAACTCGTTAACCTTTCACAATGTTTCAAACACAACATGACTCTGGTGACCGCTTCACGTGCTTGAGAGCATTTCGCCCACACGTCACCGTGCATTTGCAAACTGCAGTGAATTGGAGCAGCTGTGGATGTAGTTTTTTGTTATTATTTACTTGAAGCTAATGCTGACTATAAAATGAATCCAGCAGGTCTCTAAAAGTGCTATAATTATTTTTCATTGCAATTTCCTTTTAGAATTCAGTTCTGCCAAAGTCTAAGTATTTATTTGAGAATGGTCACATCTGACTGGAAGTCCCCTATCTTTGAGCCAAATTGGTTTGTAGGCATCCACTTTTATAACTTGGACTGTGAATAAGACTTCAGTTGTTTCCTTTTGCACCTTACATTGATTTGTCCGGTTCATACATGCCATAGTTCTTTTTACTCAAAAAGTGAGAATTATTTCACCATGTAGTTTCGAAAAATAAGTATAATTTTTTTTTGTCTGAAGAATAGTACTAAGATGTTGTTCACAAGTGGGATACAAATGATACTAACCATTATTTTTAAAAACCCTTTCTAACATGAAGATAGGTAGAAGAGGGAAAGAGAAGGAAGGGGCGAGGGGTGGGATGGGAGACAGATTTTCGGAGAGTAAATTTTGAACTATTTTCATTTCCCTTTCACCATGGTCAGGGTAGGTAAGGGCATTTGAATCTTGGAGAGCAGCAACCCAAAGAAATAGGGATGGTACAGAGAGATAGAGGCAAAGATGAAAATGAAATGAAATGAAATTGAAAAATATTTTGCATTATTCAGTCTTATCACTGCCATTCTGCGGTGCACAGAATCGCTATTTGGGAAACCGAGTTGCTAGTTGAAAAAGGAGTCTGGGATTATAGAAGATTCATTACCCTATTCAAATGGCATTCTCTCTCCTCTCTCAAATTTACTTCTGTTCCCACTCCAGCTTGGTTTACATGAGACTTAAGCTGTGAGGTGGAGTGTAAAGGAAGAGAAAAGATTGGCCTCTTTTTTAGTAAAGTACATGTATATGTCTTGAAATCCTGCTTCCAGTCTTGAAGCACCCAGATCAACACAACCTATGTAATTCTTACTAATAATCAGGAAAGAGTCTCTGAACAATGAATGGTCTAAGCTCTACAGCAGAAAAAGGACAGGAGGAAAAACAGCTCACCAAAAAATTCACACCTGAGAGA
>CM052900.1:94445997-94552258 GCA_028534135.1 Potos flavus | reverse complement strand
ATGTGAATGATTAAATCAGTAACTAAATTGCCATTCTACAATGGTCATTATTTCCATTATGTCCCTGTCTTTTTATTAGCACAAACATTTCTTTTTAACCCTTTTAGAAAAAAGAATATTTTCTTTTGGGTAGCATCTTGGTGTTTCATTTTAGACAGTAAGGAATCTACACCTTGCTTTGCCAAGAGTCTGATTTTAAAGAACAGACTGTGAAATGTTTACTAAACAGAAGTTTCTGAACATACAGACTTTTAATGCAGAAAAGTAGGTAAGCACAGGGTATTTGCTTTTCCTGATCCAAATAAGATTTAACTTTTCTCTCATGAATTATGTGCCACTTCCATCAGTTAAGGGCTTATAATTCTTCCCATTTACCATGTAACATTTCGACACAAAGAGAATTTGAAGGCTGGGTATCAGGAACAAAAGTTCTCATTTTTCCAAGGGGAAGCTCTTTTCTTTTTAAATTTTTTTTTTTATTTCCCAAGGGGAAGCTTTTTGATATAAGTTTATTAAACACTAAAACAAGTCAGTGAGAGGTTGAACTTTCTGCTTTCATAGACTTTTTGAATGGCAATAGAAAGCTGCCTGTATGATTATTTAGATGGAGTGTCTTATTTGACGTAAAGGAACTTACATCCTTAAACAGCTATGTTTGGAATATAGGTACGTTTGGCATGAAAATTCCAGACTTGTAAACCAGATAAATTGGGGTTAACTATTCACACTTCGAAATGATCCTTTAGTATTGCAAAGTATTCTTTGTCAGTGCCTTTACATTAGTGAGGATTTTTGAGCATTTAAATATGGTTTGATTTAAGATGATATATCTATTTAGGCCCACATCATCTATTAGATCCAGCATATTGATTTTTCAAGTTACAATAAGATTTTCTAATGTCGAGCTTCATGTTGGTTGATATATGTCACTGTTAAAGGTTTGGGGTCATATTTTAGACAGAAATATTTTACATCCTATTAATTTCTAAAGAAAATTTTGCTGTTCCTTTTATCCTTTATTCTAATGAAGAGAAAAGAAACTTCATTACTTGTAAACTTTTTCATTGTGTGAATAAATATATTGTATCCTGCGTATACTTCTTTAAGTAGCATATCATAGAGCTTGGGTGTTGGTTGAATCCATTAAATTATTAGCAAGATATGTTCATAGAAACTGATGTTTTTCATCTAAACCTTATTCCTTCTATAAAAGAAAATTCAGCCTGGATCTCGTGAACATTTTGCTTTCACTGAGTGTTTCTTTTAAAAATAGATTTTCTGTACAAATTCATGGTCCTCAATTTTTCTATTTAGAAGTGGTTTCATAATAATGATAAAAAGAGACTAATAATAGCTGCTCTAGCTTTCTCATGGATTGGTTACAGGAATCAAGTGCAGCAAGCATGTGAATGTGCATTTAACACTGAAATCTCCAAGGCAATACATTTTCATTTCACGATCCATTCGAATTCTGATTCAAGGATATAGAATTGGTTAAGGTCAGTAGATGTGGAAGATACTCCTCGCTGATTGGAACAGGAAACTAATGCTGCAATGATGCTGTTAGGGATGGAGCTTGGAGCAGGGTGCTGGGTGGTGGACTTGCCAGTCGCCATCTATCTGTACAAAACGCTGTCAACGGCATCACCAGATATGCTTCTGCTTCTGCTTTGAACTTTTTTTTTTTTAAGTAGGCTCCACACCCAGTGTAGAGCCCAACACGGGGCTAGAGCTGACGACCAAGACCTGAGCTGAGATCGGGTCAGTTGCCCAATTGACTGAGCCCCCCCAGGCACCCCTGCTTCGGAATTTTTAACCAATAAGTGATTCTACAATTTTCTAGCAGGAAATTGTAGACCTGGGCATCCTTCTTGCTATTAGTTCCAAAGTAAAGTCCTAGCCCTTGGATTTCTAAATGGCATTTTTGCATTATACTCTTAGATATACTCCATTCCTATATTTAAATGCTTCCAGATTTAACTTCTTCAAAATGTTAAATGTCTTGCCAGAATTACAGTTTATTGCAAAGAGTCTAAAATCTTTGTGTGTATTTTGTTTCATTTCAGGGTAGGATCTACATGCCATTCTTTGGTGGTTGGGCTTTTTGGCCTGTACATTTTGTTTTTTGATGAGGTTGCAAAGGCTGATCCACTTTGGTAAGCTGTTTCTTTCCAATATAGTCAATTCGATTTATGTTTTGATATTAATTATTAATAAGAACATCTCTTACTTTAAAATGGAAAACATATTGATGGTGCATGGTTTATTAAAATGCTTGTGTTCAGACTTACTTCAGTAAGGTGCAATAAAAGGATTTATTTTAGATTTGAATACGAATAATGAAGGCCACTTTGTACTAGTATCACAATTGTTATCCAAGACGGGGAGAATATGATGATGATGTAAACATTTATACTGAGTTGGTGAGTAAAACTAAGTTGTTGTAACCACTGTTCTAAGCAAAAATGATTTAACTATTGAGTAGGATAGTCAGCTTGGATAATAATCTAAAGACTCAGTCTTGTGTTTAACCCATCATTTGATATCAAAAGTATAAAAATGAGGATTATAGATGTCCATATAAGAGGAAGTTAGTAGCACATGAGAAGATTTGAAATACTAATAATAACAATGTTCAGCAATAATGGGATAATTTCTAAGATGACTCTTTTTGAAAACTTTAAATGTCATTCCAATGGTAGAGATATTGCAAACTGTATTTCCTGGCCTTATACGAGAAGGCTTAGTTCAGCTTAGTTTGAGATATGACGTTATGTTTTGAGAAAGCACTGCATAAGGATATAGTAGATGTGGGCTCTGGAGGATGTGGGACAATGTAAATTTTGATTTGTTTGCAGCAATGTCACTTTAATAAATACGAAATTATGCCCATCAGAATTCTACCAGTATTGATAAATTTTCTTTGGGAAGATATTTTTCAAAGTGAATCAATTTAGTGAATTTAATTCCACGATGAGGTTTTTTATGTAATCTACCTAAACCATTTCTAAGTTTTTTCTCCTAATTTTATTGTTATAATGATTGTCAACAGAATCAGTTCTTTTGGGAGATAAATTTTATGACAAAGATTTAATTCACTGGTCAATTTTTGTCCTTATTAGACTTTTACGTAGTATGATTTTTTATCTTTTTACATTCTCTTTGGTGTTGCAATTTATTCCAGGTTAATTTTCCTGGATGATATTTGCAGATCAAAATTTGTAAAGAAGACAGGACTTCTACTAAACCTTTCCATTTGCAGTTTAACTGTTATCAGTTTAATTTTGTGTTCATTTCACCAGTAGTTTACATTATAGACCAGATACAAGACTGATAGTTCGTATTTGTTTCTTGGAGTAAAGACAATTATTAGGGCAAATTGTAGGAACTTGATATGTATACGTGTTGAAACAGCAGGTTTAAACTGTCCTGTTCCTACCATTTTCCAATTGTGTGACAATAGGCAAATCTCTCCAGTCATCAGTAAAGTGATACTGATCTAGTATATTGCCTCAAGATCAGGGGCAGGCTAGATGATTTCTTGAGTATTTGAATCTCTGATTTAGAAGAAGGAATAAAAAAAACCCAAAAACCCAAAACCAAAAACCAGCCAGCATCTGGAAATCTATTTGAATCCTTTCACAAACAAATCCTATGAGAACACATTTATAAAAAGTTATCTTTGGTAAAATTATTTATATAAAACTTTTAGCTAATATAAGAAATTATGATTATTTGTGTAGTTAGAAGTATATCAAGCTAACACAGGGCCTGGTACAAATGACAATTTACCATTCGAGAATCTATAGAAAGCATTTTGATTATGTTTCTCAATAGAAAAAAATGTAGCTATCCTCTGTAACCCATGTGCTAAAAAAAGGGAATCTTTTTTTTTTTTTTTTTTTAAATATTTATAGGGGTGATTCATCGCTTGTGAAAGTAAATATCTCCATTGCTTCGGGCTACCTCATTTCTGGTATGTGATATGTTGGCCACTGTCTGTTTCTTTTTACACTACTCATGGGATTTTACAAAGAATACATAGTCTATGCTTTTGGTTTATTTATTTGAGAAGTCACTTGTAGGACCCGTAAGAGGACGAAATATCTGCTGTGATGGTAGAACATGAAACATTTTTCCCGTTGGCTCTCTGGTTCTCTTGGACAGTAGAGCAGCAGCACAGTGGGGCCTCAGTTAGGCCTGGATATTTTTTTTTTTTTACTAGCAATAGTCCATTTTTTGGCCTAAAGGGTCTCTCAGGTGGAATTCCTGGGAAGCTAATGAAGTTTAAGCATCAAGGTTTCTCTCACTTGCAAGGGCCCTTGAAATGGGTTCCTGTGCTTGCCGTTTTGTATTGTTTGGGGAAAGTTCGCAAAGGGAAACTGTTTCAGCCATAATCAGTTAAGATCATAGACTCTTTCTACTCCATGTTTTCTTCTGTCATAGTTCTCCTCCTGTGGGATGGGGTTGGAATAGCCTTTTATACTGTGAGACAAAGGGAAAATTAAGTGAGAATATACCATTTGAACTTTTTGAAAAGACATTCTAGACCGTCTCTATAAGACAAGAGGAAAAGAACAGACCCCTGATTTGGACATTTTATATAGGGAACCCTATTTTACAATTTTAAAATTCAGTAAATAGCTGAAAAATCCAGATAAGAATAATGGGATATGAAACAAAAGTGATAAAGATGAGCGATGGACTCAATAGAAAATTTTCTGCCATCAAGAAGTGAATTGTAACAAAAAGAGTAAATTATACCAAAACACAGTAATTCATTAGGAGGAAGAAATAAATTTCAAATTAGAATAATGAATAGGCGATTGGATTATCTGATGGCCCACTTAAAAGAAGAGTGAATCATGTGAATACACTGGAAAAAGATTTGCTTGTTTGGCCCAAAATGCTGTCATTGACAAGGATGACACACAATATATAGTACACCTCATGGACCACTTCATGAACTTTCTCCGTTCAGAGTAGTCACCACCCAGAAAGTCTTGTATGAAGGAAACTTGATAAAGGTTTCCTCAAGTAAGATAATAATCTGAAGCACTTAAAAATAAGAATTATGAACTGAAACTGACTTTTCTAAACCAAGCTGAATGAAAAGTGAATTCTTTTTATTCTCTCTCTGGGAAATATTACAAGGTCATTATCATAGAAATTGGTGACTAGTGTATGGCCAAAATATGTCGGGAAAATGTATCAAGAGAGGTCTATCATGCAGTCAGTTACTAATAGTGTTATATTTTCTTGATTTCCACATTTGTACTGTTTGTTTTCTCTTTAAAATTGGTAATCTGATTACTTTTTTATAAATATTCACATCTAGTTTTGTATCAGTAATTTTCATCTTTTTAATATATAAAAGAAGGTTCCCATATTATGTAAGCTCCAATCCCATAAAACCTGAATCCTCCCTTAGTTTCCATCCATGGTAGCCATTTGTCTCCATGTCTAACTTTCACATTTAGCCATTTGGTAAAGAACATAATTGTGTTAACATTTTGAGAAGTTTCTGTTTTGTTAAACATTCTGTTTTGTTAAGGGAAACTGTTTTCTGAATCATGTTGTTTAGTTTCCGGATCTTTTAAGGAGAAATTGAGGTCTTGACCTCTTGCTTTGCATATCTTTTTAATAGTTTTAGTTGTTGTTTTTGTTTTTATTGCTATTTTGAATTAATATTTAATCACATCCTTTGTTAATTTTTAAATATTGTTTGTTGAATTTGTGTTATAAATAAGTTGGTCATTTTGTACCTTTTCTGCAACCATCTTATCTGTGTGAATTGTTATAGTCACAAACATCAGTAATTTCAGCTTTTTTAAAAATTCTTTGTATTCAGTAACATTTCCATTTTATCTAACCCTGGTATCAAGTTATTCATATGTAATTTCAACGAATATATTACCTGTGTGGTGGGCATTGTGCTGGATTCCCACACATGGTCCTCACCCTGGGGAGGTCACAGTAGAGTGGGGGAAACAGTCGTGTGGGAGCAGATACCTTACAGAAAGGTGGGTAACGGGACTAGTGAAGTAAGAGCAAAGTGCAGTGGGCTCGGTATGGACCATGACAGGTTGTCAAGGAGGAAAGTTAAATACACTTGAAAAACAGTACAGCTTTCTTCCTATTTAATATCTCACTTATTTTTCCTTCTTTCAGATTTGGTGATTCTCATTTTGTATTGGAAAGTGATTGGTGACAAATATTTTATAATTCACCATTGTGCAGCGCTGTATGCATACTACTTTGTACTGGTGAGTGCCGGGATTTACAGTAGCCTGACAAGTACACAAGGTTGGGAGTGATGACTTAAGGGTGAACAGAAATCAAAACATACAATCCTCAATTTATAAAGACCAACTCCAGATGCATTCAGGGATCACTGTTGTAATTTGTTATCTTGTTTATTAACAAAAATAATGACTTGTGTGTTTGTATTAGTGTGTCTGTTTGGATTCATAAAATTTAAGGTAGATGACCCCAGTTTCTTTAATTTTCACTTAGAACCTTTAGGATCGCGTAGCTATTGATACTTGCCTGTCTTTCTAGATGCATTTATGACTTTCTTTTCAGTTATGTACAGTTACATATACATATGTAATTACATTTAAGTAGGCTGGAACAGTGGGGGAGTCTTGCTCAGAGACTTCCTCAGAATTCCAAGACTGAGCTAATAGAGGGTACTCACAGCAAATCTCAGGCAGTAATGCATATTAAGTTTTATATCAAAAATTATTTTTCTACATTATATATTTGTAAATTAGCAATTTTATATCCTTTGTATGTTTGTTAAGTTTCTCCACCATCAGTTGTTTTTCAACCTATGCCGAAGCCCCAAGTAGATATTTGGAAATCATAGACATATGTAAACTAGAATAATCTTTTTTTGTTTTAGATAGAGAGAGTGTGAACATGTGCATGCACTCAAGAGAGAGAGAGCAGGGGAGGGGGCAGAGAGGGAGGGAGAGAGAGAATCTTAAGCAGGCTCCATGCTCAGCGCAGAGCCCAACATGGGGCTCAGTCTCAGAACCCTGAGATCATGACCTGAGCTGAAATCAAGAGTCAGCCACTTAATCAACTGAGCCACCCAGGTGTCCCTAGAATAATATAAATTTTATGTAATAGTTATGGAATACCATCCCATGTTTTCTCCTTTTTAAAACTTAAATATAACCCCTGGCTTTTTTTTTTTTTTTTTCTTATTGGTATTACTAAAATCCTTACATTATTAGACATCTGTGACTATTTGGAAGGTTTTTAAAAAATTAATATAAATGTATATTAATAATAATCTTCCACTTTTCTTTATATTGACCCACACACAGATAGCTGGTGAATAAGATGTCAATTTGGCATTATTTCTGCAAGAATCAGATATATCAAAATATCTATCACCCATTGAAGTCATAAATTAATATAAATGTTGTAAAAAAAACTATGCTTGTTTTAATGCTATAAATAAGTGATTATGTATATGCAAAAGGTATTCTTAATCACTTTATTTTTCTGAACCAATAGGCTATTTTTACTGGCATTTCCTACTGTTTGTCTTCTTTTTAGATTTTAATAGATTATAGGTAGTTATAAAATATAGACTTTTACCTTTTACAGGTCTTAAGTTTTTGGTGTACAAGCACTTGTTTCCTAAACACTTGCTTAAAAAATACAAAAGCTGACTAACAAAATACTGATTAAATCTGGGAAGAATGTTTGGGTGCCATGTGAGCTTAATATCATGCTTCAGTGTAGACATATGTTCTCTGAACATGCGTCACAAATAACCATTGCGCTATGAAAAGAATACAAGCCGATGAAAGATAATAGGTCACTGACGTGCATTTGGAAATGTGAATAGGATGAGCTGCTCTTCTCACTTGGCCCCTGAATCCCAGGCTTGGCAAAGGGCTGGCTGTGCGTGGATTGGTAGGTTGAGTATTTAATTATGTGGGATGAATACTGTTTTCTCTTTGGACTTTTATGCCTTTATAAAAAAAAAAATCAAAATGCAAAGAAATTAACTCTTGCCTTATTGGTAAGAAAATCAACTGCTGTGTTTTCTAGGAATGATTGCTTTTTTTGGTGTCTTCCTTTGTTCTATTGTATGAAATAAATGAATGGTATGAGGTAAATTTATCTGTTTAAAGTAAATCTCTTCAGAGGGAAACAGAAAAAAAATTAGAAAATAGATAAATGCTTATAGATGTAGTGATCCTTTGTCCTTTATGGATTTTACATTTCCTGTTTAACTATAGAAAAACTTTTGTTCCATGCAGTGAATTCCCAGGTCACTTTGTGCAATTTAAGTAAGGCTGACAAAATAACTACTACTACCACTACTACTTTGTATAAACTTTTATGAATTTCTTCACTTATGTGATGAGAACTGGTATTTGGAAAGCATTCTGACTTGATAAGTATGCAACTATTTATGCTGTTTGTAGTAACTTCTTAAAAGGTTTTTTTTTCTTCTTTTGTTTTTCTCTCTCTCTTTTATTTATTTGAATTATCGCTCCACCCAATGTGGGGCTTGAACTCGCAACCCTGAGATCAAGAGTCACATGCTCTTCTGAGACAGCCAGACACCCCAAAAGATTGTCTAATTGTAACTAAAACTTAAAATGAAAAATAGAGACAAGTTATCTATAGGTTTTAATTGTATGCTCTACTGAATAGTTGAAAAGGAGGATCCTTTTAAATTTAGGTTATTAAATAGATTATATATAGGTTATATAATGTCTTGATCACTATTTTTGTACCTCTCTCTAGTATATTTAGTGGAGTTTTAAAATTCTCTGGTGGAGTAATTTAGAGCTTGAAGAATCTTCTCTGCTGTATATATCGAAAGGTAAAATCCCTACAGATTTTTTCCTAGTATTCACTTTTCCCCTCTCAGTCAGGATACTATTATCAGGGGAAATGTGACAGGATAATTTCTTAGCATAAGTGATGTGAATACAATTATGCTTTAATGTCCTATTTTTAAGGATAACCACTGTCTTTTGTACTCCTGTTCTGATCTTTTTGGTAGCCTTCGTTTTTTTCTGTTTCTTGTGGATCCCCCCCACCCCCCCAACCACACCTTTAGATAAAAGAGTACACTTGGAAAACTTTTAAATTTGAAAAGAAGAGCATCCCTGTACATACTTTCCCCAGCTCTTCTGCATTATTCAGCTACCCTGGAATCTAATCATTAAACCATGCAGCTGTAATTTAGGAAGAAAATTTGGTTTCCAAGGCTGTCAGTGCATTTATTTAAGGGAATTAGCTGCAGTGTGATACCTTGAGGGTAAGAATTTGTTTCTTGTTTAATGTTATACCCCAGTGTCTACATTTTAAAAACATTTGCAAGTAAGTATGTATGAAGTCGTATTGGAAAATGAAAGACTTGTTATATCAGACACGGTAAAGCTGTAATGTACATCAGGACACAAGAATTAGAAAAATATTGGTCTTAGCTTTAGTCTAAAGAGGAATTTCCACACCAATACCAAGAAACAAATGCCATAACTCACTAATAGTTTATCATTAACCGTGTTAAACTGTTCAGATGTTTTAAGATGACTTGAATAGTGTTGCCTGTTCTCAGTTACATATAAATAATGTATTTCCTCTTTTTCCTCCCATTAGAGTAGTCTTAAAGAAAAATTTTAGGTAACTGTCATAGCTGTTAGAGAAACATTTCAAAAGATAATAAAATTTCAAAAGTTAACACTTTTGTTGACTAGGTAAGTATTAAGATAGCCACCTAATATAGCTTACTAATCAAGATTCAGTAGTAAGGTCTGTGTGATTTCTGTTTTCCACTAAATTTACATACAGTAAAACATGTTAAATATTTAAATCAAAAAATATTTTTAAAAAATTTTTTAATTTTTAATTTATTTATGACAGAGATAGCGAGAGAGGGAACACAAGCACAGGGCAGCTGGAGAGGGAGAAGCAGGCTCCCCGCTGAGCAGGGAGCCCGATGCGGGACTCGATCCGGGGACCCTGTGATCATAACCTGAGCCAAAGGCAGACGCTTAACGACTGATCCACCTAGGAGCCCCCCAAAAATATTTTAAAACCTGAGATAACATGTTAACCTTTTTTTCTACTGAAATAAAAGATTGTCAACTTTTCTTATACTGTAATGAGCAATAGACGGGCAGAAGTCAGTCTTAGAAATTATTTTATTTGTATTTGTATAGTTTACTTATTCAAATCTATATGCAAGCATACTTATGCAATTAGCTTGTAACTCTTACTACTAATTGAGGGATTAATTGTGGTAACAATGTTAAGTGGCCATTTAAAAAAATATATACGGGTGTGGGTGTATGTAAAGACCTACATACACATGTATATATAATATATTGTGTTTGGATTTTTGGAATTTGCTTTTTATTATAGAATATCTGATGTGACCATTCCCCCTACTTCATGAACATAACCACACTCCTTAAGACCTTCCTCTGTTTTGGTTTAGGAGGAGTTCAAGGCTAGCTCTTCCCTCCTGACCCTGTGTTTGCTGCTTCATGGTCTTTTGTGGGCACAGAGCATCCCCTCAGATTTGCATAATTGAATTATCTTAGAACTGTCTCCCTTTCTCTCTCTAACCTGGCTTGGTTTTTGAAGCCTTTTTCCTTTCAATACCAGAAATGGAAACAGTTCATATATTGGACTTATGTGTGATGATAAAATAGATGTCAGCTGAGAGGATTGCCATGTCTACCGGAGTCAGTATTTTGTTCTTAATTACATTTTTTAAAAAGCAATCTTATCATATGAGCCTCCTTATATGATGTGCTGGAATAGTCAAATCCATGGACACAAACAAGAATAGTTACCAGGGGCTGAGCGTGTGGCAGTGGGGGGGGGTGGTTAAGTTACTGTTGAATGGGTGAGAGTTTCATTTTGAGGAGATGAAAAATTTTGGAGACTTAAACACTTAAAAGTAGTTAAATGGGTAAGTTTTATGTTATGTATATTTTACCACAACAAAAAATTTGTTTTGTTTTTTGTTTTTTTTGTTTTTTTTGTTTTGTTTTTATTTATGTTTTAAATTTTGTTATTTTTTTAATTTGTGCGTGTGTGTGTGTGTGTGTTAACAAGCCTATCAAATGACTGAAACAAGGCTAGGAAGGAGAACTAATAATATGCTGGATGATATATTACATTTTTAAAAACCTTCAGGCTGGAGCAATTGGCTGAAACAAATACAAGGAACCTAACGGTGATAAATGTTAGGTTTTGCATTTAGGTGTGACAGTGTGTTAGAAGGGAGGAATGACCCAGAGGTGATAAATGACCAAAACTTCAGTTGTACCAATAGCATGTCACTTCTGCTTTAAAAGAAAGCTGGTTTCAAATTTAGACTCTATTAGGGGAGGCACAGCATCCAATTCAAACAAAAATGACAGTTTTCCTGGTTACACCATACCCAAGCTCATTATCTGGTGTCCCCGACCCTGCATATGCCTGGGGTTGGGGAGGAGCTGCCAGATAACAGAGTGGAGATTAGATTAGGAAGCTATTGTCCTATGACAATTGAAGGACCCAGAGAGGTCAGCCTACAAAAGATAAGTTGTAGGACATGATAGTTTGGAAATGCCCTTGGGGATGTGAGAGGACTATTAAGTGAAAGAAGAGTAGACTCATTCTGGATTAATTCAGGTGTTTGAACTGGGACCTCTGGGGATAGTAAAAGAGAGGTGGGTCAGACTTCTCTTTTACGGAAGAGACATCCTCAATAAATAGATGATTGTAACAGTGGCATTTTAAAATAGTTCTACCATAAGATATCTTCAATCAGATAGACACGAAAATAGATATATTAAGTAGAAACGTTGGGTAGGAGTTTACACTAAAGTATCTTTGAAGTTTTATTCTGAGATTCTGTGATTCAACTGTTTAGTTAAAGTGATTTGATTTGGTTCTAATACTGGGGAGCTAGGCAATGGGCAAGTAAGAATAAGCTAACCTATGTCACCAAGTTCTTAAGTGACCCTGGATGGAAGGGGTAAAAGCAGCTGGCCTGCAAATCCATTTGCTTCTTGGAAGAAAGGAGGGCAGGTGACTCCGGTCTAATTTTGTTCAGCAGGACCTTTGAGTAAACAGACGTCTGTTAGGAGGAAGAGACCTTAACTCTAAAATGCCTTTAAGATGTCCCTGGCTAAAGATTATATGGTAATGTGGGGTGCCTGGATGGCTCTGTTGGTTAAGTGTCTGCCATTGGCTCAGGTCATGATCCCAGGGTCCTGGATTGAGTCCCACACCTGGCTCTCTGCTCAGCAGGGAGTCTGTTTCTCCCCCTCATTCTCCCTCTAGGTTCTCTCTTTCTCTCTCTCTCTCTCTCAAATAAATAAATAATAAAATCTTAAAAAGAAAAGATTATACGATAATGTAAACCTGGGAGCTGTGAGGCCTGCCTCCTTGGAGAATGTCATGTCAGCTGTACAACTTTCTGGGGATAGAGGACAGAGATGTTTTTACAAGTTAAACTCTCACTACTGTGTGGGGAACTTTGTGAACCTTCATCCATTCTGGGCCAGAGCTGCCCGTTCAACACAGGGAGGATCTGGCTTGCCAGCTGTCTTTGATGTCCCCCATCTCTCTCTGTGTCCTCTGAATTATTTGATGGCCTCTATCCTTGGAACATTTAGTAAAGCTTAATACTAGATAAGATCACGGTTTCACAGGAGTCTGATTTGGCCATCCAGTCCTCTGTGTTAGCTCAGACCTTCCATTGTCTTGTAAGTAAATAGTCAAAAGTCTTGAGTGATTAAAGTTCAGCAAATAGTTATTAAATAGAGAATGGATTTTGTTCCCAAATCTCATTTTTAGATTGATGGTACTCTGAAAAAGATTTCCATGGAAATGTGTTAAGGCTCCAGGTCCATGTAATAACCTATGAAAAAGCATCTCATTATTGCTATTGCCAAACACAGTCACATTTTTACACCAGTAACCAGTTTGGGATGCCCGAAACTTCTCTCCAGCCCTAGTGGTGGGATCGGTAGCCTATCCCACCCCAGGCAGTTGATGGCACAGTATTTAAAACCATGCTAACAGTAGTAGGTGCATGATAATTTTAGTTATCCTTCTCCCTTACCTTCTAAAGCCCTAAACCTAACCACTCTCAGCTGAAGAAAATTAAATTTCCCATGGTAAGAAAATCCAGATTTTCAAAATCACTGGCTAAAAGAATTTTCTTTTAAAGCTCTGGAAGGGATTAGACAAATCCTGTTTTTGTTTTCCCTCACAGAGTCAAGTAGAGGCCAAGCCAAGTATGAGTTTTACTGTAGGCAAAACTCCTCAAAAGTAGATGGTAGAGGTGGAAACCCCATACTGACCAGAAGTGAGTTGTGAGTTTTGTCGTAATTCACTTCACAGTAAAGTGTCAAAATTTGTAATTCATTTGCCTAAAAATATTAGAGTAGACATAAACCTCTCATCTCTCCCTTTAATAACATCTATCTCATTTGTAGTTTAGTAGGTTTTCTTGAGTAGGAGGGTAGGGGGCGGGTAAAGTAATGAGGAATTACATGTAACCTAAAGCTTATCCAATGGTTACCTATGTCCCTGGAAGTACATGCCACACTTAATGGTGTCACAGGTGTACTGGGTTAAACAGGTGATGAGTCGTTGATGTACAGGAGCAGAAAATACAGAAGCAATATGACTGAAGCATAGTTCTATACCCCATGTGGTTTTGAACTAAGGAATTCTGGGGGGTAGGGGATGAGGATATGATAGAACCTGTGGGATTTTGTTAGGTAGCTAAGTTAAGCATAGGAAACTATCAAAAAATTCAAACAGTACATCACACACTGATAAATCAGTGATGCTGTAGCAATTTAGGGTCTGGAAAGATGAGTGTGTTAATTTCTATTAATTTTTTTGTCTGAATATGGATATTTTGTAAACAAAATTCTGAGTTTGTTGAAATATAATGCTTAGTAAGTATAATGTTTTCTAGGTCTGATTCTTCAGAGATAACTACTGACAATACTTGATGTATATTCTTGTAGTGAATATAAGTTGTGCATAAATTTTCCTATATGTATTTGTTTTTTTTTTAATTTTCCAAGAAAGCTTTTGCGATAGATGGGACTTAAACTCAGCCTCAAAAAAAAAAAAAAAAAATTATGTTTAGATCAGCAGCAAAAAGTGGGGAGAGAGCTTCCAAGGTCAGGAGACGTGAGGAAAATCACTGAGGAGAAGAGGTCAGATCTTCAGGGGTGGTAGTAAGGACTCAGGTTGTCAGGGTATGGGGTCTGGGTGTGCCTGGTAGCAGTTGTACATTTAGATGAGTAAGATGGGATTACCTGACAGAGTGAACATTCCAACACAGCAGCCTTGCATTTTTTTTCACAGAATTGCTTGTAGGACCTTTAGTCAAAAAATAACTCAATACAATTGGCATATTAGGAAGGTAAAGCTGATGATGATATGTAGAAAAAATACCACATGGGGGAGAATATGTTGTAGGAGGTTATCAGGGTAAATATAAGTGATAGATTATGAAGAATTTAATTTTGGTGCTTATGGTGGTGGTCATATTAATGAAGAAGAAAAATCTAAAAGCTGTTTTGTAATCAATAGAGCATGGTGACTAATTTGGATTTCAGAGAATGAAGGGAATGAAGAGGGCAAAATGACCCAGAGCGCTAGAGGAGTGTGATACTATGGATACTATGGATACTATGGAAGGAAATGGGAGACACTGGGCAGAAAGATAACTTTTAGATGCTCTGAGGTTTGTGGCTAAAGCATGGCTGTTCCAGGGGCCCATATGCCATTAGAAGTAGGTTTGACTCGTGGAGGCAGTGCGGCCAAGGGCAGGGTCAGGGACGGGAAGGAGGAGGATCCTCTACAAAAGGCAAAGGAGGGGGAGCCTGGGTGGTTCAGTGGGTTAAAGCCTCTGCCTTCAGCTCAGGTCATGATCTCAGGGTCCTGGGATCAAGCCCCGCATTGGGCTCTCTGCTCAGCGGGGAGCCTGCTTCCCCCTTTCTCTCCACTTGCCTCTCTGCCTACTTGTGATCTCTCTCTGTCAAATTAATAAATAAAATCTTTAAAAAACAAAAACAAAAGCAAAACAAAACAAAACACCCAAAAGGCAAAGGAGAACTTCAGAAGGGTAGAAAAAGAACCACAGAAGTATACGTTTGGAAAACAGTGGTTAAGGCCCCTAATAGCAACATTGTAATTTTAAAAGCTGTGAAAAATAATATATAAGCAGAGGCCATTTGAAAAAAACTAATTAGATCATTCATTTTTATTGGAGGATTAGAAAACATTGACAGGCCAAAAAAAAAAAAAAATGCCCCAATCCCACAGCCCAGAGATAACTATTGATGTTTACTTAATTACCATTTACATTTAGGAGTGTATTTCTACATTTTTCCTATGTGTGAATGCATAAGTCAAAAATATCATTCCGAGTATGACTATATATTACAAAAATGGGATCAAAACTAAAATTTAGAATTTGTTTTATACATTAAAGTACTACATACAACAAAATAACTGGTAATCTTGGGTCAGAAAGCAAGGAACCTATCAAAGACAAATGGGGTTGTGTCAAAAGGACACAGTAACCAACATGAAGGTTGTCCGGTTGGCTAAAAATGTGGCATTCTGATCATCAATTAGCATAACTACTGTGGCCATTGGGACCCATTGACTCAATGAGTTCTTAATGATACAAAAAACAAAAAACAAACCCACAAAGCAGGGCAGTTCTTGCGTGGGGTCTCTCACGTGGGTGCTGATCGGTAGCAGTGGGGACTGGAGTCCCCTAAAGGCTCAACTGGGTTGAAAGGGGCTCATCCCAGTAGCTGGAGATTGATGCA
The DNA here is from genome assembly GCA_028534135.1 of Potos flavus. Classification (NCBI taxonomy): domain Eukaryota; kingdom Metazoa; phylum Chordata; class Mammalia; order Carnivora; family Procyonidae; genus Potos; species Potos flavus. The sequence continues at coordinate 94,536,410 of CM052900.1, read as the reverse complement.
GGCTCTCTGCTGGGACCTCAGCAGGGTTGTTGCCTACATCGCCCACAGGCGGCCCCTCCGTGTGCCTTGGGCTTCTCAGGAAGAAGCTGCAAGGTTTCTCATGACCTCGCTTCAGAAGGACCCAGAGTGTTACTTCCACTGTATTCTGGTGGTCAAGTGAGCTTCCTAGGGCAGCTAGACTCAAGGGGAGGAAAATAAAATCCCATCTCTTGATATGAGGAGCATTGTGCACCTACAGGGAGGGAAGGAATTGGTGCTGGCCATCTTCAGAGACTGTCACCCACATCTTATGTGTCAATGTTAGAGAACATTTATTGTCTTCTTGGTGTGACAGATGAGAATTTAACACTCACACCTCTGTTTCCTTTCCCTTCTTTCTTTCAGTGTTGTTAAAGGAGTTTTAGTTTCTGTCTCACTTCCTCTGAAAGCTTTTATTTCTGGCTCTGTAGCACCTCTTGATACTTTTTAAGGTGAAGGTATTCGTTTCTGGTCTTCGTTTTGTGTCTCTAACCCTTACTTCACTTCTCAGTTTCTGTCACTTGTACTTGGACTTTTGTCTTGCTACGATTTTAAACTGTTTGCCTTTTATTCCATACTCATATTAAGTTTTCTTTTATATCTAGTTGATCCTACACAGAGAAAATGAATAACATGTTTATGACGATTATATTAAGACAGTTCTCAGCACAAGCAAGATTACATTTCCTGTCTAATTTTTGCTTAAGAGTTTCTGATGCCCCCCTTTTTTCTAGCAACATTTGCCTTTATCATTTAACATTTGACATTTGAGTTGTTCCATATTCTGGAGGATAGCACTGCATCTCCACAGTTGTCTTTTTCCAGCCCTTGGAGCCCTCCATTCCCCACTGCAGTCTGAACAGATTGCTCTCTAGGTCTGCTGCCCAGTGTCCTGGGCTTCCTGCCATGACTTTCCTGGTGTGGGGCCACTGTTTCCTGGATCCCGTGTCTGTCTTTCTTGGTTCACTCACTCATTGTGCTGCAGCATAACCTCAGATGATTTCCTAAGGAAAAGTGGGAAGGAGGTAAATTCTCTAAGTCTTTTGTAAGTTCTGAAAATGTTTTCATTCGCAGGCCATCTGGTTGGATCATTATCTCTTTTGGTGGCATGTGGATATATAATCATATTTAACCAATTCCCTATTGTTATGTGTTTGTTCTGAGTTTCACCATTATGTATAAATCGAGTGAACAGCCTTGCATCTTTTCATATTTGTGCCATACACAATTATTTTCAAAGAATAATTGTGTAGAGTGGAAATCTTGGGCAAGCGGTATGTATATCTTTAAGTATATTGACATGTTCTGCTAAAATTCTCTTTGGAAAGGTTACCCCGTACCTTCAGAAAGATGTATGTGTGCTTGTGCGATATAACTGGTTACTGGGTAGAGATTATTGTGTGTAAATGGTTCTTTTCACCAAGAGATTGGTTGGTTTTTCTTGTTTATTCTCTTCGTTTTCATTTTCTGAAGACTGGCAGTTAATAAGGCTCAGGAACTTTGAAGAGGAAAAAAAAATTCTGAAGAATTTTCTAAGCAAATTGGAAATGGTACCTGGAAAGAAGATAGACATGTACTGTCTTTAAATATTTGAAGGGTTGTCATGTGAAGAAGAGATTTTGGATTGCTAGGATCAGAGAAGTAGGACTGGCGAGTGGAAGTCAGAGAGGGTACAGTGTAGTTCTGGAACTTTTGAATAGTAATCCCAAGATAGCTCCCAAGGCAGCTTTAGGAGATGCTGTACTTCTCACCATGGAGTTGTCCAAGCTGAAGGGCAAATTGGAAGAGCTTTGGTAGATGGGATTAAACAATCTGTGGGTGATAGGAGTAGGCCATCTTCAGAAGCCATTTCAAACCTACTACATTGCGATGGTAATGAACATAAAGTTGGCATGAACAGAGTGAAGTTTGGGTTAGGTGAAGTATGGTTGTGAGGTAGAAAGTTGGTAAATCCTATTATGTAAATAAAACAGCTAATCCTTAGAAGTATTTCTTTTCCTTTTGAAATTGGATTTTTTCCTGCAACAATTAGAAAATAACATTAACCACTTTTTGAGGAGTGATGTGTTGACATAATTTATGTTTTATAGTGAAATTGCAATAGTGAGCCCACATTCAGTCCTCACTAATTGCAATGGTGATGTGTCGTTCTTCTCACCTCTTCCTCATCATTTCCAGCTGGGCACTTCATCCTGTGAAGTCACCCAAGTATCAGTGAGCTGAAGACTAATACATAGACAGGAAGGAATAGGTTCTTTTAGACTTGTCCTGAAGCTTAATTCGTCTTTCTAATCATGATATGAAAAAGTACTAGGTTCAATTTCACCTTTAACTACAATTTTGTTTTTCACTTTTTGAGTGCCTTTTCTGTTTTCATCTTGGCTGCCATGACTACATATCTCTTCTTATTCTCGCATCACTTCTGTCATAAAGATAGTATTATGCCCATTTGACAAATGGAGAAACTGAATCACCTGAGGTCACCCAGGAGAGCTAGGGTTCAAATCCTGGCCCCCATGCCATAGGCCTGTGATCATTTACTGACTATCCCTGCCTCCCCAGACTTAATTGCTTAATTATCATAATGAATTTCCCAAATAGAATAAGGTTTTGAAAGATTCTAACAGTCAGCCAGCCAAAAAATATTTATGGAAATTCTGCCATCAGCATTGGGATATAGTGGTAATAATCAAAGGGCATTCTTAGACACTTCCATCTATCAGTTAATTCTAAGGCTATCATTCCACTGTTCCAGAAAATGGGGAGGATGAGAATGGTGGCAGCAGCAGCCACACACTCCCAACAGAGGCTCTATTAAAAAGTATTCACCATATTTATAGAGATCTGGAAATGGGGTTAGACAAATTCAGTAACAGCCACAAGGCCATGCAATTAATAACGGGCTCCTTAGTTTGCTGGCGAGCTCATTCATAACCTGCTTCTAGCTGTTTTCCTTCTGATCCATAGCTGTTAGGCAGTTCTTAAATTCTCCTACCTCTTTTTTAATTGAAGTATGGTTGACATACAGTATCCTATTAGTTTCCAGCTTACATCATCGTGAGTGTATATTTTTATACATTACCAAATGATCTCCATGTTAAGTCTAGTACCATCCATAACCATACAAAGTTATTATAATATTATTGACTCTACTTCCCTTGCTGTACATTACATCTTTATGGCTTGTTTATTTTATAACCGGAAGTTTGTACCTCTTCAATCCCTTCACCTATTTTGCCATCCACCCTGTCCCTCACCAATACCCTTTTCCTCTGGCAACCATCAGTTTAGTTTGCTCTTTGTATCTATAGGTCTATTTCTGTTCCGTTTTGCTTGTCCATTTTTTTTGTTTTTTAGATTCCACATATAAGTGAAATCATATGGTATTCGTCTTTCTCTGACTTCTTTAACTTAGCATAAAACTCTCTAGGTCCAGTCTATCTATGTTCTCACATATGGCAAGATTTCATTCTTTTTTATGACTGAGTCATATTCCATTATGTGTCTATACACCACATCTTCTTTAGCCATTCATCTGTCGATAGTCACTTAGGTTGCTTCCATATCTTGGCTGTTGTAAATAAAGCGACAGTGAACATCGGGGTGCATGATTCTCTCCGAATTGGTGTTCTTGTTTTTTTTTTTTTTCAAGTAAATACCAAGAAGTGGAATTGCAGGATAATAATAATATGGTAGTTCTATTTTTAATTTTTTGAGGAACCTCCATATTGTTTTCCACAGTGACTACATCAGTTTGCATTCCTACCAAGAGTGCATGAAGGTTCCCTTTTCTCCATACCCTTGCAAACACTTCCTTTTTTTATCTTTGATACTAGCCAAGCTGATGGGTGTGAGGTGATATTCCCCATCGCTTTTACTTGCCTGCCCACTTTTTTTTCTGTCTTGCTTCACTAATCTAAATGTATCAAGTTTTGGAAATGAAATATCAGACTTTTTTTTTTAGTCATAACACATTTATGATGACCTCTAATTCTTATCTACTGATCTCTTTACAAAATTAAAATCTGGATATTTTTCTCCTCTTCTTTTAGAATGGAATTAGTACTAATACTCTCATCAGAGTGCTCACCCACTCAGAAATAGGTTTGTAGGACTGTTAGGATTTTAGTTTTGGAAGTCATTCTACTTGCTTCACACCGAGGAGCAGGTGAGGTTCAACTCGGGAAATATGGGCCAGGCACTGCACTAGGCTTTATGGCTAGAACAGTGAATGAGACACAAGGAATGTGGATATTTGCAGGGGTAAGCATCCTGACAAGCAGAGAGATCTGTTGAGACACTTGACCCCGCTGGTGATGAAGGGATCAGGAAAATACTTCTAGAGGGATGTAGCTGGTCTGCCTTCATAATGCTGTGGGATCTGATGGGGCTTTGTAAATCTTCACTACAGTTTCAGAGAAGTAGGGAGGCAGTTTCCCCAAGGGCTTAGAGATTCCTAGGTCATTTGTAAGCTAGGATAGTGGTTCTCTAACTTTAGTGAATATTGGAATCACTTAGGGGGCCTGACCCCCAGGAGTTCTGATTCAATGGGTGTGTGATGGGGCCCAAGAATATGCATATGTAGCGACATTTCCATGAGATGCTGATGCTGCTAGTCTGGAGGCCACACTTTGAGAACCACTGGGTAAGAAATGAAGAAACTAATCATTTTTTTTGGGAAGGGGTGAAAGAAATTAGAAGAAAAGCCAGGATGCGTGCCCAATTTTTTATAAATGCAGGAGAAAGTCTTTTCAAAGTGTGGATACTGCATTTTGGCTAAATTTAGATGAAAACAACATATCAAATTTATAATTATTAGTAGTAACTTTTAATATTTAAAGACTATTATAAAGTCAGGTTTTATCTGCTATTGATTTGATATTTTGGTTAATAGTTACTTTTAATTTTATACCAATTTGAAAGGAGTTAGAAGAAATAATTTTCTAAACTCTCAAAAAAGCCTTGGTATATGTCATATTTTTTTGTATTTTTAAAGCTCACTAGAGAGAAATATTTAAAATTGTTTCTTGAAGTCTGAGAGTAAAACTATTGCTCTGATATTATTTCAATATTTTGCATGATTTTGGTGTGTCCGCTTGAAAATATTTTAGAAATCACAAAAATTTTTTAAATTTCAGTATTGGATCTCATCTTTGGAAAAACGATTTATTTGAAAGGTACAGTAAGTAATTTAGCAAGGCTTCGGCTGACCTTAGGAACGTATTAATTCATACTTTATAGCAGTTTGGTCTATCATACCCTCTAAACATTGGATATAGTTACCTAGAATGCCATAGATTTAAAACAACTAAACAAAAGAAGAAGATTGTTAGAAAAAAGATTGGAAAAAGAGCTGTCTTTAACTGAGGAATGAAAGATAATGTTATAAATGAGAGAATTTATCTTTAAAAATAAGAGTAAATGTTTGTTACATACATGAATTCATTATAATAAAGGATTGTCCTAAAAAAGATATTTGTAAGATTTTTGTATGTATGCTTCAAGTAAGAATCTTACTAAAGTAACTATTTTCCTTGCATTTTTTGCCTCTCCAAGAGTCATGTTCCACCTGTGCACTATTTTCAAAGCTCTTCTTCCTTGCTCTACTCACTGCAGAATTTAACTATGGTAAGAGAGAAAAGCAGGACATTTCAGCTATTTAACTTTCCTGGGATGATCTCCAACTAAACACAATTACTTATTTTTCTGACCTTTTCTTAACTGAAATATTCTAACCACTTCCTTCGGAAACACTCACCTAAACTTCAAACAAATCACCAAAGCTAAACAATAAGTCCACGAAACATCCAGGAACTTGGAATATGAAAGACAATTTGTTTCCTATTATCTTGAAAGAGCTTCTTAGTGCTAGATGAGTTAGGTTTATTCTTTTTTCATTCCTCTTTCTCATAGCTGGGAATGTGATTTGGATTATGTATTAAAATGAGAAAGTTCACCTGCCCTTTGGGATTCATTATAATAAGATTCATAATAAAACAAAGATGGGAGTGGCCTGCCCAAGTCCATCCTGGTTTTACCATTTTACTACTGAAAACCTCACATCCTATGAAATCTTCCTGTGATGCAAAAAAATCATGGCAGCCATGATTTGCAATTCACAATAATGGATTATTCATTGTCACATTATGCTGAATGATGCAACGGAAGTGTGTTATAATCATAAGTATTAACAGTCATCTTTGTCCATTGGAAATTCAGATAATGAGAATGAGACTAGTTATGATACCAACACCAGAATGCTCCAAGCATCACCAATAAAGAAGGTTATAGTTATTATATATGGAAATATGTATTATATATTACATATATTAGTATATAATGATATGTTATTATAGATAGATGGAAAGACACATGCAGTAGGGAATTAGATAACCAAAACAGACCATACTGCACAATATGGGGAAAAGAATTTGGGATTGGACATTGTTAGGGATTGACTTATATCCTGCCCCCAAATTCATTTGTTGAGGTTCTAAGTCCTACTACCTCTGAATGTGACTTTATTTGGAAATAGGGTCGATACAGATGTAATTAGTTAAGTGAAAATGAGGTCATAGTTGAGTACGAAGGGTGCTTAATCCAGTATGACTGGTATCCTTATAAAAAGGGAAACTTTAGACACAGATATGTACACAGGGAAAATGCCACGTGAAGATTGGAGTTGGGGCTGCCAGAAGCGAAGAAACTGCAAGAAGCTAGGAGAGAGGCCAGGAGCAGATCCTTCCCTAGAACCTTCCGAAGGAGCGTGGGCCTGCTAACACCTTGATCTCAGACTTCTAGCCTCCAGAACTGTAAGACAATAACTTCCTGTTGTTTAAGCCGCCCAGTTTGTGGTACTTTGTAATGGCAGCTCTAGCAAACTATGGGCCCGGTAGAGATGGGAATGTAAAAGCACATGCAGAGACGGAGTCTCACAAGTCTGGAATGAGACAGGCAAGTGCATCTAAATCCATCTGCACTTTTTTCGTCTTCCAAAAAGACATTGTTGCTCAGTTGAAAACAGTAGGCACTGAATGAACGTTGACCTGTCACATGGATATACACATTTTATTTTTTCCCTTGATTGTTCTACGAAACTGACGAAAGTTACATTTCCTGATTCAGAGGTTGCAACTAAAACATCCTGTTGGTGAAAAAAAAAAAAAGGGTAAATTTTGATAACAGATGTGTTGGCTTCTTACAACATAGAGAGCTGATTCTGTTGGATCTTACCAACAATCTTACTTTCTTCACTCCGTCGAATGTTTCATCGAATCACAGCAACACAAAGATGTTTCCCTAGCTCTTAGGTACTTTGATTTGAAAAATGGAGTTTCAAGTTGAATTTTTGATTCCTATAAAGATTATAAAGAAACCACATAAAACAAAAATTGTCGATGTGTTGTTCAGATGTGGATTAGCTTTTGCTCAGTCTGTCTGTATATTTGGCAGACAGTGCAAATGTAAACTTGGCAAATTCCATTCAGTCTGTAAACTTCTTACCAAAAAAAATGAAAAGATATTACCTGAGAAACATCTTCCACACCTCGCAAAGAACAGTGCTAAAAAGGGATGTGTGTTGCTTACCTCTGATGTTGAGGCTTTTGTAATGAAAGTTCTTTCTTGCCTTTAGCTTCCTCAAAACCTGCAAAAACAATGAGAGTTGGACTTTATGGAAATGGAAGGAGGTGACCTCCATAGACGTTTGCCTACAACATAGCTATAGTTGTTGCTAGCAGATGTTGACCAGCTGTAAAATCACATGTTTAGAGTGTGAGGCAAGGAGAATGTCCTGGATTTTGGAAATAATTGAGGATGAGAAAGCAGAAAAGTATTACATTAAATCAATGGGTGTTTATGTACCGTCTCTCTGAAAGTGGTGATTGCCGAGGAACCTGTAAAAAGCAGCCAGAAAAGGATGAACAGTCCGAACCTTAGTTGTTTAATGTGGTGTGCAGGTAGTGACGAACACTCATGCAATGGATAATGACTCGTTTTGGGGAAATAAGACTGCTTCTGAACTCAAAAATGTTACTCAGTGAACTAAAGAAAAAGAGTAGCCACACTGAACAGGCTTTTCTTTACTCAAACTGTTAACTTATTTGGAATCCATCCAGTATGCTTTGGAGTGTTGAAAAAGGATGGATATTTTACAAATGGGTAGTCTATATGATGAATTTATACATGCAAAGGACCTTGGAGACAAATAGTTGGTCTAGCAAAAGAAGCCTGTAGGTTCAAAGTGGGTGGACCTTTTCAAGAGAACTGGGAACTTAATTTTTGTAACTCTAAAAAGCCTGCTATTCTTAGTAAGTTAAAATCTCAAGTATTTTATGCTCACACCTTTCTTAAGAAAATATTTAGGTTGAGGTCATTGTTAGACTGATACCAGTAATGTGGACTTCTAAGAGCGGAGCTACAAGTCAAAGTGAATTTTATGTTGGATTGCAGTTCATTCCTGGGGGAGGGGGGGAGGCAAAAAACACATATATACCTCACCTAAAGGCTACAGGCAGTTCAGAAAAGAGTAGTGGAAAAGGAAGCAAAGAGTAAAAATATCCTACTGTATCATGGATAAGATGTCACTATTATTTTTTATTAAATATAGGTAACAACTGTTTAGTCCCATTGTATTTACATTCCCCTTTTACAAAGTCTCAGATGTATGTTTCTTAAAATATACAATAATATAGCCTACTAAATTTAAATATAATAAATATTATAATAAATATACAATAATATAGCCTACTAAATTTAAATATCCAGAAAAAAAGTTAAAAGGGCAGAAAGGAACATAAAAATATTGGGGTACCTGGGTGGCTCAGTTGGTTAAACATCTGACTCTTGATCTCGGCTCAGGTCATGATCTCAGGGTGGTAAGATTGTGATTCCCATTGGCTCTGCGCATTGGGTGTGGAGCCTGCTTAAGATTCTTTCCCTCTCCCTCTGCCCCTCCTCTTAAAACACACACACACACACACACACACAAATACTACGTTTTCACACATTTTGTTTGTTAAATTGTCCTATTCTTAATTACTACTAAATACTACTATTAACTAATCTTACCGTTTGTTGAAATAAATGCTCTTATTGTAACAGAAAAGTAAATAGTATAGAACAATATATAATTTCAGATAAATACTGATTCTTTATAGTTCTGTAAAAGTAATAACACATGTGAGTAATTATTCCTCCTGTGTTGTCATGTGTTTTTGGAGTGTGTGGCTGTGTCTCCGCTGACTTTAGATAAAGTTGATCACCCCCTGTGCACAATACTCACCTCGCCCATTGTCTTTGTCCCTTTGTCCCTCTTCCTTCCGTTCCTCCTCATCACACGTTTCAATTTCACTAAGGCCAGTGAATTTGAGATTATAAAAAGTTCTAGATTAGTCTTGGAAAAGCCAATTTGTATAACCAGCTCTGAATTTTTAATCCCTAAAATAATTTCCATGGAGAAGAACTGAAAATCTTCAAATGAAAAGTTCATTTGTTTTTATTGCTTTATATTGTTCCCATTTGGAAGGCAGCATTGTATAGCTTATAGGAATAGGGTTTCTGAAGTTCCGTGTATATCTGATGTTTTGGGGGCAGGTAGGACTATTTCTTTTTTTTTTTTAGGACTATTTCTTTTTGTATGTGATCATAATTCTGATTGAGTTGGAAGTGCTGGAATGACTATTTACGTAGTAACAGTTTTTAAATTACATGATATTTTTGGAATGTATACTTTTGTTCTTCTTTCTAATGTATACTTCTTTGTTCTTCAGAGTTTAGTAACTCTGCTCTACTTTTCCTATTAAATTCATGCAGTGTACTGGGCATTATGTTTCTAAATTCAGAGAGGTCCTGAGATTGTGTGTTTTAGCTGCAGGATCTTCTGATTGACAAATATATTTTTCAGGTCAAATGTAATACATAAGTTTTAGCATGTGTTGTTACATTTGGCAAATATGCATCTGCTCACAGGCTTACAGATTGTTATTTAGGATGTTAAGTACACTTTTTAGATTTTTTAAGGTGCTTTTATTAATGGATATAAAAATGAGTTTCTATTAGGTATTTAACTGCTATAAAATTCCTCAACTTCTGAAATTCACGCTACTTTGATCATTATTTCTACAGTAATTTGAGAATGTTGTCACCAATGGCTGCAGAATTCGTTAGTTCAACATGGGACAACTGCTTAAAATCTGTTTTTATAGGTGAACATAAGTGTACAAAATGCTGTCTTTTGAAAATATTGTAGAATTCTAGTGACATTTCTAAATTCTCATAAAGAAGAAAATCAGCTAGGAGACTTGGTCTGTTTTGATATCAATTGTTATTTTATGCTGAGAAGTTATTGAATGTTCCTTTAATATTTGGAAATGTTGATAAGCATGTCCTCCCTGACATTGTGTTTTATGTTTATCATCTAGGTGGATGGAGTCCTAGCATACATTGGGAATTTTCGCCTCCTTGCAGAACTTTCCAGCCCTTTTGTGAATCAGCGGTAGGTGACTAATCTAATTATTTTAAACTTGTGCTGTTTCCTTTTACTTTGGGGAAATTTTTCCCAAGATCCTAAAGGTACTAAATAAAAACGAGAGTATGTGATATGAATTATTATCACCATTGTGCAAATGAGGACACCAAGCCTTGGAAAGATGAGAGAAACTTATCCAAGATCCCCTAGGTGGAGAGTGGTGGTCCTAGCTTTTGAACAGAGCTCTCTTTGAAGGATGGCGATGCTTTATTATACTTGGGTTCATCTTGGGGCCAGCTCACATTCTTGACACCAGCTTATTCCTGTTCCCAAATTCTGATATCCACATTACCTTCATCCATCATTTTAACAAAATAGTCTTCTAATTTTAGATTTACAGAAAAGTTGCCAAGATAGCATAGGAATGCCCATATCCTCCTCACCTGGTTTTCTCTGTTGCTGATAAGTTACATTACCATGGACCATTTGTCAAAACTTAAGAAACCAGCATCAATACATTACTGTTAAGTGAATTCCAGACTTTGTGGGATTGCATCAGTTTTTCCATTAGCGTTTTCTTTTTGTTCTAGGATTCAGTCCAGACTGCTACATCGCATTTAGTTTCGTGTCTTCTCAGTCTCCTGTGGTCTATAACAGTTTCTGAGTCTTTCCCTGTTTTTCCTGACTTGGAAGTACTGTCCAGTTATTCTGTAAACTGTCCCCCAGTCTGGATTTGTCTGTTTTTCTTATGGAGGTGGAGGTGATGGGGTTTTGGAAGGAATCCCATGGAGGCAAAGTGCCCTTCTCGTCACATCATGTTAGGAGGTACGTGATGTCCACATCATTGGGGATGTGAACTTGGCCAACACACGGTTAAGGTGGTGTTTGCCACGTTTCTCCACTGTGAAGTTTTTTCTTTTCCCTACTCTATTCTTTAAAAGCAAGATATGAAGGATAGCCCACTCTCAAGGAGATGAGGGAGAAAGGAAATTAAGCTCCATCTACCTCATGGAGGGAGGTAGATGCTCATATTTGCCAATGGATTTATTATGGTGCTGTATGACCCTTATCTTGTCATTTAACGAGATCTGCTGATGTCTTTCGTGTGTAACATTAGCTGTTCCTTTCACTCATATCTGTGGTCCTAGGTGAGGGTCTTCAAGATCTCCACAGTTCAGTTACTGCCACAGCCTTCCTACTAACTTCCCTCCTTCCAGGTTCACCCTCTCTTCAGTCCTTTCTTCACAGTGCTTCCAACGTAATCCTCCCTGTGATCCACTTTCTGGACCTTATTTTCTTCCAAAAACTGCATCCTGTTTAGACTGTTCTCTGACTTTGGGGTTCGCTGTAATGTGCTCCATATGTTTCCAGCCTTATTTCCTACTGTTCATTAGAGTCAGTTTTGAACCCTTATTGTCTCATGCACCTATGGGTGGTTCTTGAGTTTCTTCTGTTATTCACATCCTCCATTTCCCTTCCATCTCTGAAAAATTTACCTATCTTTAAAATCTTCAAAGTCCCAAAACCAGGGGAGGCTCCCATAATTGCATGCAGCCCTTCTGTGACTTAGTACAGAGATAACCCAGAGAATTGGGACTGTCAAATCAGACTCACGTAGGTTAGAGAGTATACCCTGTATTAAGCCAAGGATCCAAGTAATCCTGAGGCACTGGCAAGGCAGGGAGATGTTCAGGACCATCAGAATGGCTCCCTGGGTCCTTTTTGCATTGGGAAGACTCTGCAATAAGGTTATCTGTGAGGGCTATAAGCAGTATGCATGGTTCCTATTGCGGACATAGAAGGAGTTCTCTTGATTATGAAACATCTCCACTTAATACTCGGACAGTTTCATAGCTTATGTAACATTCCCCAGGGGGTCAGACCCCATAAATCCGTACATTCTAGGTTTGTTTGCCACAAGCAATCCTAGATTAGGTATATCCTAAAAACATTCCATGGATGAGACTCTCTTGCAACAAATACCATTAGTCTTGTTTTTCAGGACATCTGTCATTAGTATGTTCACCAAGCAATTAGTCTTATTTTAAAAATATATATATATTTATCTGAGAGAAAGAGAGTGAAAAAGAGAGAGAGAGAGAGAGCATGAAATGGAGGGAAGGTCAGAGGGAAAAACAGACTCACCCCTGAGCAGGGATTCTCAACATGGGGCTCAATCCCAGGACCCCAGGATCATGACCTGAGCTGAAGGCAGACACTTTAACCGACTGAGCCACCCAGGCGCCCCTAACCTGATCTTTTTTTTTTTTTTTTTTTTTTTTTGCCAACAGTGGTAGGGGCAGGGGAGGAGTGGTCCTTCCACCCACAAAACAGGAGAGAATAAATTGCTCTTGAACCTATTCTATCCCAAGTTTTGCTTATACGCTGTCTTATTTTATTTGCCCATATTTCAGATGGTGTAATCTTATTTCTTCAAGAAGATAATCGGTTTCTTGGGCTTGGCCATTTAAATTTTTATTTATTTATTTATTTGTTTGTTTGTTTATTTTTATTTTTTGGCCATTTAACTTTTTAAAATAATAATTCTGCAATCCTCAAAGACTCTGATAATGTGAAAGTATAGAGCAAAAAGCATGTACTTTGAAGTCAAACGACCTGCATTCAAATCCAAGCTCTGCCACTTAGCCTTGTATATGAGTGGAAGATTATCTCATCTCTCTCAGCTTGGTTTCTTACCTGTAAAACAGGGATGATGATGATGATGTCTGTAGACCTCACAGTTTGTTGTGAAGTTTCAGTGAGAGCACATATGTAAAGCACCGGGCACAGTGCTTGCCATTCGGTGTATGTTCAGGAAGTGCTGGGTGTCATACATATTCAACACGCTAAAGCCCAGTGAACACTGGAAATGCATTGTTTGTATTTGCTTTCTCTAGTTTGTTGTATCTTCTTTTGCTCTTTAACTCACTAAAATTAGGCTTCCTCTTCTGTCGCTGGAACTGTTTCATTAGAGGCATCAGTGACTTCCAGTTGCAAAATCCAGCGAACTTCCTTTGGGGCCCTTCTCATTGTGTGTCTCTGTGGACTTGATGCTGTTGATCACCTCCATCTGTGGCCCAACTCCCTTTCCTTTCATGATACTGCACTCATCCAATCCTTATATGTCTTTGACCATACTCTCTCAGCCTCCTTGGTAAGACACGGTTCCGTAAATGCTGGTGTTCCCCGAGGCTCTCTTCTGGGCCCACTGATCTCCATGCTTCTCCCTGGGGTGAGTTCTCCTTTCAAGGTGTCCACTATTATCTATTTGCTCATTTTTGTGTGATGGACTATGTGTGAATTTTAAAACCAGATAGACTCAAGTTGTAATTCAGCCTTGCCACTTAATTTGCCCTGGCCTGGGCTAAGTTATTTAACATCCCTGTACTACAGTTGCTTTCTCTTTTAAAAAGAGTATATTTAATATTACTTACTTCTTTGTATGACAGTCAAGTGTTTTCTCCTCCCAGGTGGCACATCGAATTCAACACATCTAAAATAGAATGCAATGTATTTCCCTCTGCAGTCTCTTATATTCTCTTGTTCAGCATGTGGCCCAGCCATTCTCTCAGTCACTCCTGCTTGACATGTGGGAATCATCTTTCACTGTTTCTCCCTCACCTACATTTGGTCCATCATTAGGTCCTACCAGATAACCTCCTAAATATTTCTTGCTTTGACCACTGACTCTCCATCTCTACTGTCAGTGCCATCATCTCTTGTCTAGGCTCCTGTACCAGCTTCTAACCCTGTCCTGCCCAAGAGGGTAACTGCAAGCCACATGTAATTATTTTCATTTAAATTAAATTAAATTAAAAATTCAGTTCCTTAGGCTAACTTGTAACATTTCAAGTGCTTGACAGCCCCACCTGGCTGGAGTCTACTGAACTGGGTAGCACATCCATAGAACATTTTCGTTAATTGCAGAAAGTTTTTTTCAGACAGTGCTGTTCTAGACCAGGGGTAGGCAAACTAAGGCTTGAGGGCCAAACCCACCGCTGTTTTTTGTAAATAAAGTTTTATTGGGGCACAGCTATGCTCATTTGTTTACATGATTGCTGTTACACTACAACAACGGAGTCCATTTGTTGTGACAGAGACTGTACAGTTTCCAAAGCCTATTACTTTATGTTCATTCTCTGGTTCTTTGTGGAAGAACTTTGCTGATTCTTGCTCTAGATTGACTGTCTACCTGTCTCCCTTTTTTCTCACTTCCATATTATTCTCTTCCATGATGATGTCTCTAAAACACAAAAATGAACATGTGGCTCCCCTGGTTAAATCCCCTCGGTGACTCCTGCTGCTTATAGGATAAAACGTGGGTTCTTTAATGGGACACAGAACATTTTCCAAGTACATCTGTTACTCTTTCTGCCACATTTCCCCCCCTCAAAAATCTCTCATTCCAACTTGTCCATATGTGGAAAGGTCTCCTGGCTCCTTACTCATCCTTCAAGACTCAGCCTGAGGATTATTTCCATCACTAAACCCCATCTTTCTCAGGTTGTATTGGGTGTCCCTGACCTGCGCTTTCCTAATAATGACATACGGTTACACCATTATGATTAGTTTATTTTATGATCACATTCTCTCTCACTCACTCTTTCTTTTTTTCTGTTTCTTACTCATCTCTGTGTTTCATTAGGTGAAGGGCGAAATTTTGTTAAACTTTGCATGGTCCAGCACTCATTGTCTGGCACATAGGAGCCATTTAATTACTTTTTGAAAAAATGACCCCCAAGTGGTGATCAGTTAAACTCTAACAATGTCCATCTCTTAAATATGATTCAGAATATGAGGGGCACCTGGGTGGCTCAGTGGGTTAAAGCCTCTGCCTTCGGCTCAGGTCATGATCTCAGGGTCCTGGGATCAAGCCCCACATCGGGCTCTCTGCTCAGCAGGGAGCCTGCTTCCCCCTCTCTCTCTGCCTGCCTCTCTGCCTACTTGTGATCTCTCTCCTCTCTGTCAAATAAATAAATAAAATCTTTAAAAAAAATGGTTCAGAATATGAGATTTTAAAGCAGGAGAAAATTAACTTTGATGCTTAAAGGAACTTCAATTTGTTTTTGTTGGAAACTCTTTGAGAACTCATAAAATTAGAAATTGTTTAATTCTATACCTTTATCTAAAAGCCTTGAGTCTTTAGTAAATTAAGAAAAGGAGAAGTGTGTTGGAATGTGAACAAGAAATGGTATAAAGCAACAACAAGGATATCATAACAAATTTGAGTGCGGCTACTTAAGCTCTGTTGGTTAATTGTTTTCTTTATAGTTTGGCATATTTTTATGTTTTCTCTATTTTAAAGCTTTGTATAATTTCAGAAGGCACATGGGATGCATGTGGTGGGTTATAGAGGAAAAGAAGACTGAAATAAAGCTTAGACACCTGGGCTTCAGTTACATTTCTGCTGCTGAGTTATACTCATGCATCAGGTTTCTTTTTATAAAAAGTAATTCAATGGTGATAACTTCTTTCTTGCCTAAATGCCTTTCATTGCTAGGAGGACATATTTATACATTGCTATTAAAATTAAATAGCTTATAAGAACTTTGTACATATGCTCCTTAATATGTTAATTCAGTATTTCCTAAATAACTCTTCAGTACCTAAATGTCCCAGTCCCTGCCTTCCCAGACCTTCAAGTATGGTGTCTGGTGGCACATCTACGTTTGAAAAAGTAGGACTTAAAAATAAGAAATAATGAGCTAATAAAACAAGACATTATGTGAAAAGGGGCAAGAAAAAAAGTGCTGGTATTAATGGTATAAAACAGCTGGTCTCAAACTTGTTGATCTCATAAATTATTGAGGACTTGAATGAACTTTTATTGCCTGTAGGCTTCTATCTATTGATATTTGCCAGATTGGAAATTAAAACTGCAACATTAAAAATATTTATTAATTCATTTATTAGTAACAATATTTTATGTTAACATAATGTGGTTTTTTTGTGAAAAATAACTACATTGCCAAAATGAAAAAAATTTTAGTCAGAACAGTGTTATGGATGTACATTTTTGCAAATCTTCGTAATGTCTAGCATGGTGGTATTTAGCTGGATTCTCAAGGCTGCGTCTGTTTTCAGTCTGTTGTTAAATGTTGTTTTGGTTGAAGCATATGAAAAAAAAACCCAGCCTCGCAGAGTTAATAATGTAGTAGGAAAAGATAGAAGTATTTGAGTAGCCTTTTTAAGTATTCAAGGATATTCTTCTTTAACATTATACCAAAATATACCAAAAGGTAGTTTCTTAAAGCTTAGTTAAATGTAGAATCTGAAACTATATCAATGAACTTTCCATACATAGTTACATTCAAATTCATTGGTCTCTCTGTGCTTTGAATCTTTTCCCCATGCATAATTATGTAACATCATGCCTTGGTCATTTGGTTATTTGGTCCACTGAGTTATGTAGGCCTTTCAAATGTTGGTACCTTTATTAGTAATATTTAAAAACCTCACAGTAGTTAATATCACCACTGATCTCATTTAAAAAATCTCTAGTCTTGGGAGGCTATCAAAGTCTTTTACCACATAAAAGTTTTCCAAAATTCTGATTTTCATTCGAAAGTTCAGATTTTGTTATTGGCAACAAATACTGACAAGCTTATTTTCTCAATGTGACAAACTCACTTTTCACTTTTGAGAAAATGTCTGCCAAATACCCAAGCCTAAATAACATCTTTTTCAGTTGTTTGTTTCAAGTAAAAATGGTGTTCCATGGAAAAGGCATGTAGTTTAGCTCATAATTCAAATCATCACTCAAGGGTTTTTTCCTTCAGACAGCTGTTGTACTTTGCAGCAGAAGTGTGTTATGTATACTTTCCATTTTATCACACAGAATATTAAAAAGATGTACTCAAAGGTCATGATGCAGTGAAATTATTCTTCTTCATCAGGGATATTCTTCAGTGAAACCAGTTTTTCCCCCCTTTTGTAACTTTTTTTTTACTCCCTTGTTTTGTTTTTAATTGCCAGTGTGTGGCTGTAAAGAATACAGTGTCCACTAGTACCATCTTGTGCCATTGCTGTGATTTGTGCTAAGATGTCAGTAGTTTTATCTACCAGTGCTTTGCACCGTCATTGTAATTAGCACAAGGAGCAAGGTGGATAATGTTTTAATATTATCATAAAAATAGTTTTTCCTTGTATACCCTGCAGGAAGTCTCAGGGCTTCATGGACCACATTTTAAGATCTATTATTGATTGATATTTGTCAATGCGAGCCTTCACAGAAAAGGCGGGACATATTCTTAAAATGTTTTAGGATGTTTTTAGAAGTGGGTGAGAACAGGAGACCCTCCATTCAAGGAGGAAGGAATGATCATAAGTTTAAAAAAAGTGGAATAATCATGCTGTATAAAAGAGAAACCTAAACTTGTAGGATCAAAAAATATGTCTAGGAGGAGGGTGGAGAGACATAGAGGGTGTTGAGTGTCAGAGAGAGCCGATTGCACTTGACCTGGTGGACAAGGAGAATGTAGACTAGTGGAGGAAGACATTCTGAAAATAGAACTGACTAATTGTAGTTTTTGGTATTTGTAGGATAGATTGGAAGACTGGAGGCAAAAGAGTGGGTTAGAAGATTAGCAGACAGCTCTTTGTTGTGTGAATGAATGGTATGATTTCATTAGTCCAGAAAATAAATAGGAGTCCCAAATTAGGCTGTGGAGATAGAGAAAAGATGACAAAATAGAGATTTTCAGGGAAGAAAAAGTGAAGTTGGCAATGGATGAGAAATTAGAGATAGAGAAAAGGAATGAGTTTAGGATAACTTCTCTGCTATACCTTTGAGGAATGGGCACATGAAAAGAGATGAGGAGACAAGAGGAAGACTGGAGGTAAGGTGGTGGGTTTGGTTTGGAGATGTTAGTTAAGAGGACAAACAGCATCTGAGTGGAAATGTAGTGAGAGGTACAGAGAAGAATTTTGGAATGATCAGATAGAGGTCACATTTGAAGCCATGAGAAAAGATGGCATTTAAAGGATTAAGTTGAGTGTCTAGAATGGAAGCATAAGATAAGGAAGAATATACAATGAAGGAATAGTTTAGAAGAAGAAGGGGAACCAAAATAACACTGGGCGGAAGGCAACTTTTCTAAAATTAAGTTTCTGAACCCCTAAAATTTCAGAATTAAGATTAATTAAATACCAATGTTTACATGCTTCAAAGAATGACATTTGCAACCAAGATATAACTAGGGTCAACTTACTACCCAGTCTCTGTGTAGAGTCCCAGAAACAGTACAGCCATCCAAAACCTTATTGGAGTTTTTCCAAGGATGTCAACAAAGATCCAGTTTGTTACTCACAGCGACACTTCTTAAAATTCTCTTCGCTCCTCTTGAACTCACAATATCTCCTGGACCCTGCAGCTTTCCCAAGGCTCATTCAAACTTCTGATTTGCAACTCTGAACTCCAAAAACTAACTGAACCAGTGCTGTGTAGGGACTGATTTTTTGCTTTCATCCTCTTTTCTCACTCTTTTTCTTTCTTTCTCTGCCTGCAAGGAGCCCCTTCTGCTTTTTCTGGATGTGAATTATACCAGATAATACCTTATTTTTACACTATTTGTAGTTAGTACCACACTCTGCACAGTTAATTCCCAGGACATAATTGAAAGGTTCAGGTTTGTTTAGAAGGGCAATGGGAGAAAGAAGTGCTAAATGACCGAAGACAGATTTTCCTCTATGGGGTTTGCTGAGGATTATAAACACGTACAATTTGCTATCTTTTCTTGTATACCTTGTCTTAATAATAACTGTAGATGGTGGGTAGAAGAGAGTTTTCCCTCTGTCCTTTCTTCCCACATGTATGTCTTCCTTCTTCCTCCTACCCTTTCCCTCTCAGCTTCAATACATATATTTATGAACAGTTAGTCTTTATTGGGATGAAAGAGTGTTCGAATTAGGTAAGAAGTAGATTCCAACAAAATAAGTGGCCCTTCTGATATGAGAGAGGAAGATAAGAGCAACTATATAAATATTATTTCACCTTGAATTAATATATGAGGTCTTCTTTAAAAAGAGGCTGGGGTTGGGCGCCTGGGTGGCTCAGTTGGTTGTGTCCAACTCTTGATTTTGGCCCAGGTCATGATCTTGGGGTCATGAGTTCGAGCCCCGAGTGGGGCTCCATGCTGGGCGTTGAGATTCCCATTTTCCCTCTTTCCGCCTCTCCTCTGTTTGCTCACACATGCACATTCATGCTCTCTCTCTCTCTCTCAAAATTAATTAATTAATTAATTAAAAAAAATAAAGAGTCTGGCTTAAAGATGAGGTACTGGTCACATGAAAAACTTGGCAGAAGATAAATATGGTGATTGCATAGTAAAGCCAAAGGACAAGTTCTTTAAGACTGGGTTTGTTAAAAAAAAAAAAAAGTAAAAAAAAAAAAAGTAAAAAAAAAAAAAAAGACTGGATTTGTAGACAATCACCTTTCCACACAACCAAAAATTTGGAAAGTGCATGAAGTGCTTGAAGAACAGAAAGTATAAGTATTCTGGACTAAATATAGTATAGGACTTGTAAGAAGAGAAAAGTCTAGAAAGGTTGAGTCAGGGGAGACCAGTTGGGTCATTGTAGTCAGAGATGTAAGAGATACTGAGGACCAAAAATTATAATGGCAACAATGAGAATGGAATGAATCAGGGAAGGATAAGGAAGAATTTTAGGAAATGAAATGGATAGGGCTTGGTTACAGACTATTGGAATAGTATAGGATGACTGCAAGTTGTTGGTGAGTGGGGAGTTATGCCTTATTTCGTTGAGAGTGCAGTATCTACAGAAATTATTTGTAATTATTTTGCATAGGATATTTATCTTTTCTCTTCCAATCACTCATTCCTTCATTCATATTACTATGGATTCATGGATATTTATTTTATACTTCAGGGGCTTTTAATCTAGTACTACATTATTTATTTATTATTTGTTCAAAATGTTACAGCTTTTGCCACTGAGCTCTTTCAGTTGGTTTCTGTGTCCCTTTGATATAACCTCATCATTTTGGTTTTTTGAGTACTTCATTACTTTCTGGCAGTAAAAAATATGCTAGATTCGTATTGTATATTCTCTGTTCTAGCCCTAGAATCAGCCATTTCTCAAGGAGCCCTGGTTCCTTTTATTGGAGAATGGTATTAGAAACCAAGATCTAGGCCCTGGGTGTGCTCATTACTGCTGGGGCGTCATTGTTTCTATGTTCTTCCAGGTGACAACCTGAAAGTACACTAACCTGTGCATACATAGTTAGCTATAATTATTCCATATTTATATCTATATTAAGCTAAATGAGTTCATACTGATGTTTTCAACTCTAATCCAGTAGCATAGGGATCAGTCTAGCCTTTTCCACTCACTTGTCTGTAACTTTCTACTCCCAACAGTGAGACACCTGGTCCCCACTTCACCATCAAACAGATGTACTTATTTGTTAAATCCCAATATATATGTATAATGGTTTCAGAATTATTAACCTGTTCTTCCATGACACACAACCTTACTAACTGGAGTACAGTGCATGTGTACAGTTTCTTTAGTCTTTAGTCTTACAGCTACCATACATTTTCAAATTACCCCACTTCCTACGGTGAGGTTATGTATGTATTTGTAAAGCAGTTAGATTCTTTTGTCACAGTCTAGATTCCATCCTGGCACCCCCAATCTCCTAAGTGACACTTTAAAATTTGTACACGCTCTTCCTGCTGTTCTGTGGATTTTGACAAATGCATAACATCATATACTCACCACTACAATATTATACAGAATTGTTTCACCACCCTAAATTATCTCCTATGCTTCACTTACTCCACTCTCTTCCTCTCTCCCTGAACCTCTGGCAACTACTGACCTGTTTTCTGTCTTTATAGTTTTGCTTTTTCTGAAATGTTATATAAATGGAATCATACTGGGAGTAGTGTTTTCAGACTTGTTTCTTTTATTTAGTAATATGCATTTAAGATTCATCCATGTGGTTATGTAAATTGGTAGTTTATCCTTTTTATTGCTGAATGGCATTCCACTATGTGGATATACCACCATTTGCTTATCCAATTTGCTTATCTTGAGAGAGACATGGGGAGAGCAGAGGGAGAGTAAGAGGGAGAAGCAGACTCCTAGCTGAGCAGGGAGTCCGATGCGGGGCTCAATCCCAGGACCCTGAGATCATGACCTGAGCTGAAGGCAGACGCTTAATCGACTGAGCCACCCAGGCACCCCCTCCATTCACCTATTGAATAACATCTTGGTTGCTTGTTGGCTTCCAGTTTTTTGCAATTATAAATAAACCTGGTGTAAACATTTGCATGTAATTTTTTGTGTGGACATAAATTTTCAAATCAATTGGAAAAATACCAGAGTGATTGCTGGATTATGTGCTATAAATATGTTTAGTGTCATAACTGCCATATTTTTTTCCAAAGTGGCTTTACCATTTTATTCTCACCAGCAAGGCTTTAGAATTCCTGTTGTTCCATATCCTTGCCAACAATTGGTATTGCCAGAATTTTGGATTTTAATCATTTTTATAGATATGTTGTAGTATCTCATTGTTTTAATTTACAGTTTTCTAATGACAAATGATGTTGAATACCTAATCATATTCTTATTTTCCTTTTGTATATCTTCTTTGATGAGGTGTTTAAGGTATTTTGCCCATGTTTGAATTGGGTTGTTGCCTTATTATTGAGTTTTAAGACTTCTTTTTATATTTTGGATACAAGTACTTTATCCTATATATATTTTGTAAATATTTTCTCCCAGTGCAGGATGTCTTTTTATTCTGTTTTGACAATGCCTTTCACAGAGCAAGTTTTTAATTTTAGTAGCAATATTTTTAGTAACAATATGTTTTTCTTTGATTGTGCTTTTGGTGTTATATCTAAAGTACAATCACCAAACCCAAGATCATGTAGATTTTTCCCTATGTTCTCTTCTAGAAGTTTCATAGTTTTTCATTTTATGTTTAAGGCTGTGGCTCATTTTGAGTTAATTTTTGGGTAAAATGTGACATCTCTGCCTATGTTCATTTTTCTGCGTATGAATATCCAATTGTTCCAGCTGTTTGTTGGAAAAACTATTCCTTCTCCGTTAAATCACCTTTATACTGGAGTCAAAAATCGGTTGAGTAAATTTGTGTGGATCTATTTCTGGGCTAACACTGTTGATCTATTTGTTCTTTTACCAATGCTATGCTGTCTTGAATACTGTAGCTTTATATAGTAAGTCAGTTTTGAAAGTGGGTAGAATGAGTCTGCCAACTTTCTTCCTTTTCAGAATTGTGTTGGCTATTCTAGGCCCTTTGCCTCTCTATATAAATCTTAGGAGGATGTTCACTGAATCTTAAAAACTAAAAACTAAAATTAAAACAGTTAATCTTTGGGGATGCAGAGTAAATGTGATGCTTTTAAAACTTTTTTTCAGGTGGTTCTTTGAAGTTCTGAAGTATCCTAAATTTTCCAAGGCTAACGTCATCAATGGAATACTCATGACAGTGGTGTTCTTCATCGTACGGATTATCCCAATACCTCCTTTTTATAGTTACGTGTATTCCGTGTTAGGAACAGAAGCCTACATAAGGCTTGGATTTTTAATCCAGTGTTCCTGGATCTCTACTTGTGCTGTTTTGGATGTGATGAATGTCATGTGGATGATCAAAATTACAAAGGGTTGCATCAAAGTCATCTCTTTCATCAGACAAGAGAAAGCCAAAAGTAGTCTTCAGAATGGAAAACTTGACTAAAGGTGGGCTACTGATAAGCATACTTCATTACTACCCACATTATAGCTACTGATAGGATGAATTCTTGGCATGTTCTAGTACTTCTTATTATATTTGTTATCAAGGGTTTCAGTGCTTTTTTTTTTTTAATCTTTAGAAAAGAGAAACTAAAACTTAGTTTTTATTCCAAGATTTCTTTTCTGATTTTCTTCTGCATTAAAAGCATGGATAAAATCTTAAAGGTTTAAATAAAAAATTATAAATATAATGGTGAATCTTTTCAGAAATCTGTTAACCTGCGTTGGTATTTTTCTCTGTAAAAAGATAACTATGCTCATTGGGTGCACTTGGTTTTATGTCACCAATTTTGCTGAAAGAATGGGAACTGCTTTTAAATGTGTAAATAGCTCTCAACATTTTATTGTACTGCACTCATTTCTTACTATGGCTGTCAATATCCGTTTAGGGCTTAATTTCTAAATTGTTGAAATGTTCTTTTCTTTGGCTATTAGAAATAATGTATTTTTTGCTTAGATATGCTATCATTTATGAATGATGAAGTATTTTGCTTACTTTGGGAATATTTAATTAGTTCAGCCATGGAAAATACTTCTTTAATTTTTAGATTTTTCAGACATCACTTTATTATTCCTATTTTTAACATTTTATCAAAGTACTGCTTTTTTTATTTGTAGTAAGGCTTAAGACAGATCTTACAGAGCTCCTTAAGAGATGAATTCCTCTTTATAAAAATGCATGTTATAGATGACTATTTAGGCTAATAGGAGGAATCACTAAGAAAAAAGCTTTAACACTGCTGTCTCTGTTTCCCTTGCACTTTTTCTGTGAAAAATATATTATTTCTACTTGTAAGACCTCCCCTAAGTGTTCAGAACCCAACATCATCAGTACCATAGTGTTATCCGATATATATTGTCATGCTCCTAACATGACACAGGCCTCTTCTTAATGAGACCAAAACTCCAAAAAGTCAGTATTCACATTTTCCTCACAGTTTACACCTATGCTTGCTTAACCAACATTGGAGTGCTTTGAATTTCTGTCTTTCCTAAAGGACAGGAAAAAAATAGATAATTTAATCCAAGTATTCTGATCATTAATATCCTTCTCTCATGTGATGATAAATGGCTGGTGACCTCGGTTTTTTGGTTTGGGGTTTTTTTTTTGTGAATGTGTAAGTATATGTGTGCTTTTTCTTTGATTGTTACAACCCAAATATAGAATTATATAGTTAGTTATTACTGTCTTTATTTATTTTTCTCAAGTACTTGATTTTAATGATTGTTCTTACCTAAGAAAGAAAGAAATTTAATCAGTGATGGTTGTTTGCGTTTAATTGAACCCAAACCAAAAGATCTAATCCACTCAGTTTCTCAGCTGACAGGAGAATGATTCACTTTCACTGTCCATGTTATGATGGTGAAGGGAGGCTAGCTGGATAGATCAGACTTTGATTTGATTTGATTTCATCTGGCTGTCTAATGCAGAGAGAGCCTGATAAGTTTTAGAACACTTAAAGAAGGTAATTGAAATCTCAGTCAATAACTCAGTGAGAAAATCAAATTGATTGGCTTATAGTAGATAGACTTATTTTTGAAAGACTTAATTAAAGCAATGTAAAGTATAGGTATTTGTTTTTAAAACTACTAATATTGCATTGATAATTTGTTACCAAATTTAGTGCCTTTGACATCATAGGCACTTAAGTGCGTATTGGTTGTTTAGAGGGGGTAGGAAAGCACATGGTTTTATCTTGCTCTTTTCTTGCTCTTTTGCAAGAAAACTGGATTTTTAAAAGGAAAACATTTATATTAGAAAACTATTTTGGAAATTCCTTTAAAAAGAAACAAAACTTGAAATAAATATTTTTGACTCTTGGGATATTTCTATAGTTTCTCAACACAGATTTTAAACTCACCATCAAAATGAAGACTATATAAAGCAATATATTGCAATGTATCGTAATATAAAACTCACTAATCAGTGAGTTTCCATATAGCAATTTCAGTTTTTATAGTTGCTATTTCATGCTTAAAACTTTACTTTTATTTTCATTGATAGCACTTTTCATTAGTATAGCTGCTCACAAAACAAGTGTTTAAAATATCAGTCTTTTGAACTAAAGTTCATTATTCCCTTAGTCAGCAATTCCTATTTTATGCTGACTGCATGACAGCTAATTCAACATCCACAATCAATATCCAAAAGTAGAAGCTATGTATTTCCTTGTACAACACGCATGAAATGGAAGAGACACTACAAACTGTCATACTACTTTAAGTCAGATCTTTATAGGAGCTATACTTCACTGTTCTGATTGTATCCACCTACCTAAGATACAAGGAGTTAAAGACAGAACATGTCATTTATTAAACGATGAATTTTTCATTTATTAAATGACAAACTTTTGCTAGACATTTTACATATTAAGTATTTTGACTACATGGATTAATTTAAATGATTCTATTAGGCATTCTGAATTTAACAACTATTAAAATATTTGTAGCAAATAAAAGCAAGTTGGTATAAATTTTTAAGCAGCTCTATTTTTACAGAAAAAGATTAGTGACAACCTATAACTATAAAGATGTTCTTTGAATGTGTAGTAGTCTAAAAAATAAAAATTCTTAACAAAATTTTGAAAGTGAATGAAAATCAACTAAATAGCATGCAAGATCATAGATTCTGCATCTGATATTTTATTTGGGAGAATTTAAAAATTATGAGCTTGAATTTGTAGAAGTTGCATTCTTGTGTCTGAAATCTTTCTAGTGAGTATTGTTTGCATTTATTTAAAACTCAAAATGGAGTTATATATGAGTGCAAAGAAATTAACTCCTGCATAAGTTGTGTCTTGATACCTTACAGTAGGTTAAGATGCAATTTTTATTCCAACTGTTTAGTTTTGTTGTTTCATGGGCTAGTGCTATGTTTAGAGAAATAATAATGTCTTCACCATTCCTAAGGGTGACCAATATACCATGGATGCCCCAATACCATTGTAGAGGTCTAGTTTTAAAAACTGCCTCATTTATAGGTGTTTGAATCAAATTCTTTTCTAAATTTTAATCTCTTTGACTCAGCTTTTTGCTGAAGTATCAGTTTTTAAATTGTACACTTTCTGTGAGGTGCGTTGGGTATTTGGAGAACAGTACTTCACGGATGTGAAGGGCCAGTTTTATGGTTGGTTACACCATTTGTCATCATACATTAGAAACAGTCTTGTCGTGGAGATATCTAGGGGAAAGTGTTGTCATAGTCATGTTTGTTCTGTTTTGTTTTTAAGGAAAATAAACATGTCCCAAAAGGCACTATTAAAAAAAAGTTTGAATAAATTTCAGTTTCTAGGTTACTCTTAACTCCAATATGGAAATATACATACAAATTGGCTTTCAGTGGTTTAGTCTGTTGCTTGAAATTGAGACGTCCATGTAATTGTTGACATCATCAGTTATACTTCATGGAAGACTACGTATTTGTGTGTCTTGGGTTCCAGAAGAAGCAAACTCGTATAATTTTGTCAGAAGTGGGGTGCAGTGTTTCTCCACAGGTACTAACCAGCACAGCAGTGAGACCCCTCCTGTGTCTACAGACCTTGGGCACACACACAAACCGCCCAGCCTTCACTGCAGCTTGGTTGAAGACAGGCACACTAAAGCTACTGCAAGGGGTTTTTCACATGAAGCACATGGGGTATGTGTGAGAACAGTGAGAAGCCAGCGGCACCTGGGGTTGGAGACACCACGACTGATTTTCCTTTAAAAGGCATGATGCCCCTCCCTCATATAGAAGTTTTTCTCTGAATCCTTCCAGCCCTTCCAACTTGTCCTCCTAACGCCCTTAAGACTTTACCAGCACCTCCATCCCTTATGCTAGCACCTTTCAAGATCTTCTTTTGAGGCTTCCCCATACCCATAAGCTTTCTGGTCTTTTGTGGCAAACTTAAGAGTTTTCAAGTATGTTCTTCCATTGGAGAAAAAAAAAAGGAGTGCAGTAAGTTTAAGTAGAGGTCAGCAAACCATAATTGCTAAGAGCTGTTGGAAGCCATTTAGTATTTAATAATACTTGTTACAAGATGAAACAAGGCTAATAAGGTTATGGTTTTATTGAGAAACATCTGTAGTCTCTTTCTTAAACTGGCTTAGCAGTAAGAGCTTTATGTATGTTTCAGCGAGGGATTCATTGTCGGCCTATAAATTATCTAAATGTTCTTCCTTAGACCCCATGGCAGCAGGAGGAACTGAGGTAGCTCTGTTACGAGGCTCTTAGGAGGAGGGGCTGCTCGTCTGTGGCAGCATTCCTGAGTCCTCCTCTTTAACTGAGCCAGTTTAGTTATGGTCATGTTTCTTTTAATTTACCAGCAAGTGGATTACTCAGCACGTTTTACGAATGCAACACCCAAGGACTTGAGCCCTATCCCTTTCTAGCCCAGACCTCAAACTGCCTCTACCAGCCTTGGTAGTAAGTTGTACCTTTATTTGAAGATATTTTGGATAGCAATGAAGACCTGAAGGCTAGCTGCTAAAGATTGGTTTGTTTGCATTGAAAATGTTTACACTGGTTCCCTTGTTGGTTATGCCATAAACCATTTGTTTGCCTTGAAAATGTCTACAGCAAATTGTAGAGAGTTTTGGTATTAGGCCCTATATTTAAGACCAAAAACAATGAGAAATATTTCTAAATCTTTAAGATATAAATATAATACCTCTGGCCAAAAACTCATTCATCATCTGTATATATTTTTTCTTTATATCTTTACATAATTCTTTCTGTAATTAAGTGTGCATTAGGTATTTGCTACTTCTTGGTTAATGAAGCCTAAAAATATAACTGTAAATAAAATACGCTATATATTTTTCTGTTTCTTGCTTGGTTTGCTTCTAGTATAATAATGTCTACTTTTTACTTAAGGAATTTTTGCATAGATAATACTCTGTTACTAACTTGTAACTAGGATGTGTTATGAGGTTTTTTGGTAATTACTAGAATTTGTAATAACTTTTAGACATAGATTTCATTTGAAAAAGCTACTTGAAAATTGTAGCAAATGTGAAAGCTCTAGTGATATCCACATTTTTTTCTGGGAATATACAACCTTACTATTTAATTGTTATAAAGATTTTGGAAGTCTTTCAAAACACATTTAACATTTCGAGAACACATGTCCTAATTTATTTCCATAAGGCTGAATGAAGAACTTTGTCTTATTTACAAAATGTGAGACTTGGTAATTTATAAATCAGTGTTACTCAGATTTATCAGCAATTAAAATAGCAATTTAGTATTCTTTGGTCTCTGGTTGTGCTTAATTTGAATGGGATGAATTAATATCTCTAGGTAATTCCCTTAAAATTTTAAAATGTCTGTATTCTTTATTTGTATGTGTGTCAGTTTAAAGTATATGCAAGTTCTAAGCAATAATCTGCATGTTCTACAAGGTCGGCATTCCTTTGTCCTGACAAATTTTATTTAATATTAATTTTAAGAGTATGTATAAAATCAGTATCCTATATATATAAATCATGCCTCCTCCTCCCCATGAAAACCTTGAGATTTTCCTGTATTAGAACACTAATGTGGTGCAAAGCTTTGTATTTTGTGAAAAAAAAATTAATAAAATCACAATTATTTAATGCAAAAGTTTGAGTCTGCAAAGTGTACACTATAACTGCAATTAATGAATAGATGATAAAAATTACTTTCATCAAATCATCTCTCCTAGCTCTTGAATCCAAAAGCTAATATTTATTCTTTAAGATGTTTATAGACCTTGTTTACCCTCTTTCCTCCCTTTCCTCCCTGAGGTCCCTGCCTTATAATAAACCAGGAGGCATAGCAAACATTGTAGTCATGCTTGTTGATGGAAGGAATGGTGCTATCTAATCAATAGGCTCTTTTAGATTAAGTAAAACTTTGGCAGTTATGTTTTTAATCTCCTTCCCCATGTCCTTTAGGCCTCTCATGTGGTCTTGAGTGTTTTTTGCCTAATGTCTTGGCTGGAATTCCTCCCTTCTTAAATTTCCCATGGTCTTAATCTTGCATCTTGGTCCAAGAATATCCAATAGATCGGAAGCAGAGAGCTAATTGCCTAGAATATTGAAGTGGTTTGGCCTTTGGAGAGCGTATCATGAGTCATGCTTCAGAACATGCCTAAAATGTTGTGTCAAGACTGGCAAAGGAACAGCTGAATTTCAAAATTAAAATAGCAGCCACAGCTGTTCGTGGAGATAGACCACAGGTAAAATTACAAGGATTCAGAACCCCTCTAAGCAAGTGTAAATGGGTGCTCTCTCTCGCACCTCAGGCTGTCTCAAAGATGAGCCCCCTTTATTTCCTAGTCTTTACCAAAGTTAAGTGATTGCATTCTTTCCCTGTCAGTGGTCTTTAAACATGCACAAAATAAGCAAGTTGGCAGATTTGCAATTTTCCCCATTCTAGTAGCTGATCATCTGTTCCTAGATGCTTTTCACAAACTGGACTCTTCGAATAAGGCCTATGCACACCACATCTGCTTGAGTAGCTCATTGTTGCTTATGGCACAGTGCTCCTAGGCTTGGAGCTTGACTCTCCGTTGGCCAAATAGCCTCTTCCTCTTTCATCTACCTCCAGCTAAATTCTGTTACATCTAGTCTTGTCATCTCACCAAATCATTGATCATACCATTCCAGAAATTACCTGAGCAGAACTTTCCAAGAAGGGGACTTATAGGGAGAAATGAAGGGCAATATGGATGATGGGCTGCATTTCTATGGATAAAATTCAAGGATAGATGGAAATTTGGGATGACACAGAAAAGAAAAGATAAAAGACTTCAGAGAAAAGGAAAAACAAAGTAAGAAAATGCTTTGTATGCAAACATTGCATTTTGGGTGACATGAACTTATCAAAAGTGAATATAATGAAATTCCTATACACATTACAAGAATTTATTAAAATGCGATATAAACATTCATTATATATGCTTTTTTTCTTTTCACTTTTTATTTAAATTCCAGTTAGTTAACATGCAGTGCAATATTGGTTTCTGGTGTAGAATTTCGTGATTCATCACTTACATAAAACACCCAGTGCTCATCACAAGTGCCCTCCTTAATCCCCATTACCCATTTATCCCATCCCCACCCCACATCCCCTCCAGTAACCATTTGTTTTGTTTCTAAATGCCACATATGAGTGAAATCATATGGTACTTGTCTTTATATATGTATGTGTATGTATGCAGATATGGTGTGTGACTGTATCTATCATCTGTCTCTCTTGGCAATGTTTCACCCAGTGCTGACAGATGCCTCCACGGAGAGGCAGGAATGAGGGGGCACCCCGATGGAGCAGTGATTCTAGTGGGCTGCCTGAGTCTGTGAAAGACCCCAAGTCTTGGTCTGTTGTAGTTACAAAAAATCTAGCTATGCTCAACAGTTAAGCTTTGTGGAATAATTTGTGTTGTCTGGCTCATCATGAAAGGTTTTAGTAGATGAAATGAGCAGCTTTTAAAGTATACTGTGGGGACGCCTGGGTGGCTCAGTCATTAAGTGTCTGCCTTCGGCTCACGTCATGAGCTCAGGGGTCTGGGATGGAGTTCTGCATCGGGCTCCTTGCTCAGCTTGGGGACCTGCTTCTCCCTCTGCCTGCTGTTCCCCTCCTTGTGCTCTCTCTCTGTCAAATAAATTTAAAAAAAAAATTTTTTTTAATAACTAAATAAAAGTGTACTGTGCTGTGGACAAAAAGGATGTATGGATGGATATGGCACAAGAGGGTAGATTTTGTTTGAGCTGTAAATTAGAAAAGAGCAATTTGCAGAGAGTAAGGTGGCCAAGAGTCCAAGGTACCTGTGAAGAAGTATCTCAATCTCTGGAGTCTTAGTTTTGTTATCTTCAACATTCCTTCCAACTCTCCCATCCTATGAGTAAGAGCTTTAACTTGAAACATAGCAATTAGAATGGAGCAGGTGTAGCTTTAAGGCTTAGTAATGTGATTGGAATGGCATCTGAAGGGAGATTCTCAGTGTCAGATGAATGGGAGTATAGAAATAGGCTAGAGATGGAGAAATTGGCCAAGCAACTGCAAAGTGGTTAAGCCTGATGTTTGGCCTTGGTCAAGGAAGAAAAACAAAAGAGCCAGATCTGCTAAATATTGCAAAGGGAGAACCAAAAGGATTTAGAAAAACTGAACATAACTCACGAATAAGGCTGTGGAACTGAGAGGTGACAGATGCCACTAGATGTGATGTCAGAACATGGGGAGTCGAGAACTCAGTGGGAGGTTGGAGAATGGTGGCAGCTCTTAAGGGGATGCTGTGGACAAGAGGAAAGAGGGAAGTCACGGTCTCAGGCACTTTTCTGTAAATGAGGAAAGGTAAGGTACAGTAGTTGGAAGAGCAGAGTGGAGCCTGTGGTAGACTTTTAACATAATGGCTATGTGAGGAATTCATTCTGGGGGAGAGGAAAAATCTCTCTCAAAGTGCCTCACGGTTGTGGCTTCCATTGGTTTTTCTCATTTCTGAACCATGGTCTTGCCTTGACCCCTTGTATCTGTGTATTCTAGGTTCCTGACTGTCACTGACCCATAGTTTCCCCACAGCCCTTTCAGGTCTGCTCTCTGTCCTCATGACTCAGTGCTGCGCATAGTGTCAGCCCAGGCTTCTCTAGTCAGAGATCTTGGGTAAGGTCTAGAGATGATGCCCAGAGTATAAGGCCCTTCTGGGGAGTCTGGCTGAAGGTCTGGTAGTTGGGAGGCTGCTGCAGACGGAGAAAGCTGCAGCCTTGTGGGGGTATAACTGCCCAGGTGAGGTGGTCATTAGATGGTGGGGTCTGGGGAGGGGCAAGTTCAAAGCAGGGAGCAGAAGCCCTCGTAACCTGGAGCAGGTGCATTAAGGCTGCCACGAATGTGTTAGGTCTCCAGTTTCTGTGTGTGAATTGCTAGGAAGGTAACATGGAGAAGCACTCTAAAACGTTCCTTCTTGGACTGCCATACAGTCTCCTAATTGGTCTCTCCCACTACATAGTCTCTCCCTGCCCATCTGTCACACACGCTACTGACTGACTCATTTTCAAACACATCCTAAATGTGTCACAGCCCCGCTCAGAATTTCTGAATATTGAGTAGAATACTCTACTCCCAAGTCTAAACTCCATCAACCAGATTTAAAGCTCTCAGTGATTTTACCCCATTCTATCCATCCAACTTTTAGCAGGTGGATGCTACTACCTGCTCCTGTTTATCCAAGCTGCATGCCCTTACACTTGCTTTGCCTCAAGCCCAGAGGCTCTTGCCTCTCACAGATCTGTCACATACTTTATCCTCAAGACACATATTAAAAGAATTGATTCTTCTCCACTTAAAACAAAACAAAACAAAAAAACACATCCAGGTAGAGTTGAGAAGAATGCATTCATGAAGTCATGTTAATTTATACATATATTTCTAAAGATTTTATTTATTTATTTATGTGAGAGAGCAGGGGGAGGAACAGAGAGAGAGGGATGAGCAGACTCCACCCTGAGTGTGGAGCCGGACACAGGGGTTGAATCTCATGATCCTGAGATCATGACCTGAGCCAAAATCAAGAGTCAGATGCTTGACTGAGTGTCCAGGGCACCCCAAATCATGTTAATATTTATTAAGCACTGGCTAGATTGCCAAGTGAATTCCTGGAACAACCAGGATAAATAAATTCATTCTTGACTGAGCCTAGATCTCAGAACTTTGTGTCCTGGAGAAACTTCTGTGGCCATAGCCAAGTTGTTATGTTTTCACTCAAATTAGTACAGCCACCCCCACTGGCTGGGGCAAGTAGTGGGAGCTCAGCCCTCCTCAGGCTTCTGCACAGACTTTGTTATTTTGAGTAACATGGTGGAAAGATTTCATCTGGGAATCTGAAAACTTAGATTCCGGTTCCAGCTCACCACCTACTAGTGACCAGTTTAGGCAAGTGTTTTCACCTTCTTGGCATTTGTTTTTTTCACTTGTAAGGTGAGGAGTTCAACTGGGTGAACTGAAGGCCCCTTTTCTTTCAAGTTATCATTCCATGATAAGAGTAATTAGAATCAAGTTTGGGGTATAGCCCGGGTTATGGCAGGCTATGAGCAGTAATCCTGTCAGCCAGCAATTCTTGAATATTGGTTTCAGTTGCATACATTTTTGGAGGTGGCTTAAATTTTAACTTTGATTATGATTATGTGCCCTTGAGTAAGGCCCCTTGCCGTGAAGAGGAGATGGTATCATTTGCAATCGATGAACCTAGCCAAAAGAGTCTGAGTGTAATAATTGCTGAGTGTTTCAAGATTCTTCGGGGAAAGAGATAAAGTTTTAATGATGTACTTTCCCACTATACTTGAAGCCAAGTTGATTTTTTTTATACTCTTCCTAGTGTTACCCTTTGAAAGATATAAACATCTTCATCGTGGTATCAAAAAATGGAACCCATTTCCTTTATTTCCCACAAGAAAATATAATCAGAAAGGAAAGGGAATGACTCATGAAAATGTAAATAGTAAGTTATTTATTCCTTTCACACCAAAACAAAAACTCTGAATCCTCCAATTATCTTGAGAAACCAGTCTACCACTAATGGGTCAATTACCTTGGTTGACTCAATACTGGGTAATCAGACTCTCCACAAGATTTCTCTGTTCTTAGTGACTCTAAACGTGGCCTGCTAGGGTTATCTGGTGGGCTCTGTGCAAAGTGAAGGCCAGGATGAACTGGGATGGGGAAACTATTCTGACAATGTTTGTTGTCTGTGACTTAGTTGGGTGGTACACTTAGTTGTTTCCTGTAACTTTATTGGTCTTTGGCTGACTGATAATGGAATTATCTATAGTAAAGATCCACTTCGGGTTTTTACAGCAGATGGACTCTCCAGGACACCGTGTCATGAAGAAAAGTAATGAAATAAGTAAATCTGCATTGCTCTAGGGGAAAATGTGAATGATTCCTTAGAATTCTAATGAGTAAAAGTAAATGCTAATTGGGATTTATGTTCTAAAGAATGGAGTAAGAAAATGGATGTGCCAGTATATTAATTTTGTTATTTACAAGTGACTAAACTAAAAACTTTTAAAACTTTGGACCATTCTTTTTAGAAAGGCATCTAAGTGTGAAGCCAAAAGGAAATCTACTCCCCACTGTCCATCCCTTTCAGGACATTAGCTTCAACTGTTAAATATCCTTATTCCAGATCTAACCAAATGCCTACATTTTGTATGTTTAACTCAGGCTCCAGAAACCTGCTGGAAAATCATTCAACTCTGTGTAACTGGAGCCACCACAAATTTATGGAATCAGTCATTCACTTTAAAAACATTGATGCTTTAGGTACCAGGTACCATGCAAGCAGAAGGTATAAATGGTGAACGAAACTGCAAGTCCTTCCCCACAGGGAGCTGGAAGGGAGAGGTAAGAACCAGGAAAGCATATGCCAAGTGACTCTGTGGGTGTGTCTTTCCTCTTTGATCCCAGATCTAGCATAGTGTTTCACATCTAGTAAATCACACAATCAAAAAACATCTAGTCACTACTTACTATGTGCCAGGCTCTATTTTAGGCTCTGGAGAACATCAGTGAACAAGGTAGACAAGGAAGACTCTGCTCTCTAGAACTTAGATTCTAGAGAATCTAAGTTCTAGCCACTGGAGAACAACAGTAAACAAGCCTGAAAAAAGAAAGAAAGAAAGAAATATACAAGATAATTTCAGGTTATAACAATTGCTAGGAAAGAAATAAAAGACAGTGGGGGTTGGGAGGCATTTTAGAAAGGCCACTTTGTGGAGATGACCCTTGCACTAAGACCAGGCAGACCCTGCAAGCATTGTGATGAGCGTGCTAGGCAGGGGCAATAGTAGGTGCAAAGTCCCCGAGGTGGAGATACTTTGGTGTGTTTCACATAAAGGAAGCCACAGTGACTGGAGTATGGTTAGTGAGGGGAGGAGAGAGAGAAGATGTGGTCAGAGAGGTAAGCAGGCACAGATCCCATTGGGTTGGTAGGCCGTTGTAAGGTCTTGGCTTCTCATTATGCTTAGAATAAGCATTCCAGGTTTTAAGCAGTCTGGGAAAAAAATGATGTGGGCTTACATGTAGGCTCTCAAACATTTTTTAGCACAATACCCAAGAAGACACATATTTTTTGTGGTGACTCAGTACATAACACGTATGCATAACCAAAAACTTCATGAGACAATCCCCTTAACCATGAGTGCTGCACTCAGAAATTGCTATTCAATTTCACCATAGAAGAAGAAATACTGGGGCGCCTGAGTGGCTCAGTGTGTTAAGCCTCTGCCTTCGGCTCAGGTCATGATCTCAGGATCCTGGGATCGAGCCCCGCATCGGGTTCTCTGCTCAGCTTCCGCCTCTCTCTCTGCCTGCCTCTCTGCCTACTTGTGATCTTTCTCTCTGTCAAATAAATAAATAAAGTCTTTAAAAAAAGAAGAAGAAATACTGGTTGTCACCCACTAAACTGACTTCATAACTCATCAATGGGTTGCAACTCACAGTTTTTGTAAAATGCTGGTTCAGACTAAAGTGCTGACAGTAGAGATGGAGAGAAATGAACAGATTCAGGGTATATTTTAGAACTAGAGTTGACAGCAGTTATTGATGGACTCAGGAGGAGGTAGGGAAAAAAGGCTGATAAACGATTTTCTATGATTTTGGCTTGAGCAAAGGAGAGAATGGTCTTATATCCTGAGACAGGGAAGACCAAGGAAGGAATATGTTTTAAGAGAGGGGTGAGGGGAAATCAAGAAATCTTTAAACACTTTGAATAATTCCAATTACACATGTTTATGAGCATATAGAATATTTGTAATATTAATTGCTTGCAGTACAAGCCAACAAAAAATCTTTTTATGTAGACTCTTAAAAATACTTTAAAAATGTTAATTTTATTTTCATCATAGAAGCAAAACCTGCTTACTAAAATAAAAGAGAAAGAAATGGGATCCATGGTCTAGCCACATAAAAATGACCATGATTAATTTTTTTTAATGTTTCCTTAGTGTAACTTTTCTATGCTTTTTTTTTTTTTTTTTTTTGGTCATCACCTAAGCTTTTATACAGATAATTATTTGGGATTGGAATTATGTAAGTAGTTTAGAGCTAATCAGTGGATTTGGAGGCAATGAGGTTCATGGTAATTGATGTTTAATGAGTAGCTTTATTTCTGTAATAATAAGGTGATTTTAATGGGAAACCCAGTGATTTAGTCCACTGTTTCTCAAACTTTAAATATCCACACACATGATTACATCATATTTTTCAATGGGTTTTGTATATGTGCCCAGACTGGGATGTATATACTCCATATACACTCCAACATCCATCTCCATACCTACTGAGAATCCTGGATACAGGATTAAAAATTTCTTTTCAAATATAAAATAATAACTAAACATGCTTGTCCAAATTACATGTATCATTTCTGGGCTCCTTCACTCTTCATTCTGATGCATCCCTTTAAAAGCTACAAACTTTGAAACCTATTTCCTGACCCCATTCCTTGATGACCAGTGATTTCATCAAGCCTAGTTGGCCTTTACATACAACAAAGCTTACGTCGCGGTTCTAATGACTATTAGATATTGTGTCTATAGTAATCTTAAATCCACAAAAATACTTTCTCTTATATGTCAACACTTATTAGTTTCTCTGTTGACGCATTGTCTTAGGCTTTATGTAAACAAACATGAGGAAGAACATGGTCCTTGCGCTCAAGGAGTTTATAATCCAATCTCATCATCAAACAACCTTTAAAAAATAAACTTTTAACAGCTTAAATTTACTGAAATATTGTGAAAATAGTACTGTGCCCATATACTCCAAACCCAGTTTCTCCTTTTATTATCATTTATATTAGTATGGTACAAAGTTTTATAGTCAGTTTGAATCATACCATTTCAGAATTTTGAATTTTCCCCATTTCACTTTACAGTATATCGTCAGTATTGTTTCCACTTAAAATGAATGCTAGTGGTGGCCACGTACTCTAGATATTACCTGTGCCAGCCACCTCATTTATCAGATGAGGAAATGGAGGTTAAGACCAGCATATGGAGTAAAACCACAGCGGCAGGCACCCATCCCCAGGTCCGTGAGTGTAACATGGCTGCTTCTCACCTACCAGGGAGATACAAGGTTGTAGGGAATAGTCCTTTATGAATTCATTCAACCAACCAGTAGTCCCTGAATGCCCACTAAACATCAGAGATTACTGGGTTGTTGCAGAAACAGCAATACTACCGGTCACTCTCTATTCTCCAGGAATTTACGTAATCAATGGTTTTGAGTTGAGATCACAGAATTCAAGCACATTGAATTTTTGCTTTCCTTCAGTGAGTGGGAAGAGCAAAATGTACTGGGGAATGGGAAGCTGAACATAATTTCAGAGGGTTTTTGTGGTAGGCTGATAATGGCCCTCCAAAAGTGTCTATGTCCTAATCCCTGTAATCTGTGAATGTTACTTTACATAGCAAAAGAAACTTTGCAGATGTGACTAAGGATCTTGATTATACAGGATTATGCAGATGGATCCAATGTAATCACAAGAGTTCTTATGTTACAGATGGTCCCTGACTCACAGTGGTTCAACTTACAATTTTTCAACCTTACAATGGTGTGAAAGCAATATGCATTCAGTAGAAACTGTGCTTCGAATTCTGAATTTTGATCTTTTCCCAGGCTAGTGATGTGCAGTATGATACTCTCTTGTGATGCTGGGCAGTGGTAGCCCCAGCTCCCAATCAGCCACGTGATCACGAGGGTAAACAACCAATACACTTATAACCATTTTGTACCCATTCGGCCATTCTGTTTCTCACTTTCAGTACAGTATTCAATACACGAGATATTCACCACTTTATTACAAAATAGGCTTTGTGTGAGATGATTTTACTCAACCGTAGACTAATGGTGGTGTTCTGAGCATGTTCAGGGTAAGCTAGGCTGAGATACGATGTGCAATAGGTTAGGTGTATTAAATGCATTTTTTACTTATATTATTTTCAATTTATGATGGGCTTATCAGGACAAAACCTCATCATAAATTGAGGAAGAGGCAGGGGATGTGACCAGAGGCACAGATGGTAGGGATGGGATTACTGGTTGGAGGCTGTGAGATGAAGAACATGGGCAACCTCTAGAGGCTGGAAAAGGCAAGGAATAGTCTCTCTTAGAACCTCCAGAAGGAATGCAGCCTTGCCAATGCTTTGATTTTAGTTCCTTAAGACCCATTCTGGACTTCCGACCTCCAGAACTGTGACAGAATAAATTCGTGTTGGTTCCAGCCACCAAATTTGTGATAATTTGTTACAGCAGCAATAGAAACTAATGCAGTTGATAAGCTGACTACTTTTTATGAAAAGAAGAAATTATTAGTAAGATATTGTAGGATTATAGAATGTTAGCCTCTAAGGTTCAACTTTGCTCTATCTAATCCAATAGCTTCACTTTTTTAGAGGAAAATAATGATGAAAAGGAAAGTATCTGACAAACTTTTCCTTATTCAAACCGATTATATTGCTTTGGCTTTGAAACCATATATGTAGCAGCATGATTCATAATAGCCCCAAACTGGAAACAACCCAAATGTCATCAATACTAGAATGGAAACCCATTCCCTAGCTATTCCCACGATGGAATACTACATAGCAATGAGAATGTATGAACTACAATTACAAGGAATAATATGGATGAATCCTGTGAACTTTTGTTATTGTTGAGTGAAAGAAGACAGATATAAAGAATTAATGCCATATAATTCCATTTACATAAATTTCAAAACCAGTCAAAACTAATCTCTGATGTTAACAGTTACCTTGGAGAGGGATGGGAGCTGGGTAATGGGGAGGGGACAGGATGGAAGCTTTTGGGATTTTGGCAATGTTTCATCTCTTAATCTCAGTGCTGGTTACATGGGTGAGTTCATTTGGTAAAATTCATGTGATTTGTACAAACTTCTGGATGCTATACATCAATAAAAAGTTTACTTAAGATAAAACCGTATGAATGTGTGCTCCCAATGGTTGTTTTAATAGTAGCTTAATACAAAGAATATGAGCTTTTAGAAGGAAAATAATGAGCAAAATGCCTTGCTGGACCCTTCTTGGATTCCTTGCCCCAAGAGGGAACAAACACCCCTCCCTGGCTTTAGAATATTGGATTTAAAAGGTTGTTCTAAAACATTTGAAACACTTTATCCTATACTTTTTAACCTCTCCCTCCCTCTCCCCTCAGAACACATTATTTTCAAGCTGGTGCTTAAAAATATCATTTAATCTTAGGGAAGGAAAGTCTTTAATAAGTTAATGATAAATAACAATTGCCTAATTATGGCTCTGTGGAAGAATGAGGCTTTCTGGTGTGTTTGGAATTGTATCCATTTGGGGCCCCTTTATTTTGAGCAGACTGCTGGTGGAAAGCTAAAGCTGGAGTTTGACTAATGAGACCCTTCACATGAAATACCGAGGCAGGGTAATCTGTACAGGTCTGGTGGGTTCATTTATAGAATGCTGAACAATGTAAATTTAAATACTAAACAATTTGTCAATTAAATGGTTTAAATAACAAATATTTAAATAATAAATATCCTACAGATTCAGTGAAAAAAATAATTTCCTATAACAAATATTATTTCTATGGTGTGTGGTCCTCACATAATTTTTTATTTCCTGGAAATAAACAAAAACATTGTAGTTAATGGTTGAATATCTTGGGGAACTTCTTGCTCTTCAGCAAACATTGAGGAGAAGTGCAATTAAATTTAAGTAAATCTTTACCCCAGCAGGCTAGTGCTCTCTGTTTATTGTGTTCTGGAGGTCACTGGAATGTGAGCACTTTCAACATTCTCTTATCTTTGGTAAGGAGGATGATAGCCAGCACAGCACTTAGAATTCTCAAAGTACTTATATCAACAGGATTACTCTGGCACAAGTTTCATTATCAAATGTCACTGTGACCTCTAGCATTTCTTAAATTTTACCAAAGCCTGAAAACAATTTTGAAGGGTGCTTATAATTTTATTTCACAATGTTAAGGGAGACAAAATTATAAAGTGAATATTGACTTAATACAGTTTATTTTTGGCAACTTACTTGCTACCAAAACAAAATGAATGAAAGTTGGTGCCCAACTCCGGTGGAGAATATTAAGAACAACAGCACCCTAAAAACATAAACCAAAGGGAAATAATATGAAAAAACTGCAGTGCTAATCTGAATAGCTAAGAAAAAGAGTAATATTGATGCCCTTATTTTTTTAGGTCCAAGTTGGCAGCATATGTCAAATTAAGTAAGTAATAGAAAAAGATGATTTCATCCATAATAGCACTTATGTTAAAAAAAATTAGTTGGGAGAAATTCTGCGACAATAATATGAGACATTAGAGAACAAATGAAACAAAAAGAGCATATCATGGACTACATAACACTTATGAATTTGAATTAAAAATATTTTCCTTATTATCTCCTCGTGTATAAAGATCTTAAATATTCATTTATTGATAACCTAGCATAAGAGCTTTCTAAATAAGATTGCCTTCCTTCTTTCTGTTCTTTGCCTCCTTCAAGTATGAGTGAGGTATAGTACTACACTCAGTGCTTCTCATTGTGCTTACAAAGAATCAAGAGCTTTATTCAAATGCAGATTCTCATTCGGGAGGTCGGGGGTTTGTGCAGGGTTGATCCTGGGGTTGACTGGAATTCGTGTTCCTAATAAGCTTCTAGGTGATGCCAATGCTGTTGTACCTTGAACCCCACTTTGAGTAGCAAGGATTGGAAAAAACAGCCCATCCTCAAAAAGTCCATAGTGTAACCGCGGAAACAAATAATACATTACATGTTAATTAATTGAATTCAAATAAAAAAAAATAACTCCATTGTATAGTTACAGCCACTCCCATTCTCCGCTGTAGTTCAAAAAGTCTCAACTTATTTTTCAGATTATGTGTACAACCCAGATGTCAACAGAAAGCTTCTCGTCCCTCTCAAGATCCAGATAAAATTAGACCAAAATACATCGCTAATTCTGTAGGTCTGAAAACCCAAAGAGTCTCCCACAATTTATAGGATGAACTCAGAGGCAAAACTTGGCCCTTCTCCCATTTCCACAAACAATCCACCTGAACAAAGATGTTGTCTGTAGACTTTACCTAGATGGGAGAAAACGGGGCAGGAGTTGACATAACACAAGCACAAATACAAGCACAAAGACTCTGAAAGGAGCTGTGGGCTCCTGCTTCTGCAGGATGAGTCCAGCATCCGAGTCTTCTAGCTGTATGAGGTGCTGTGTCCATCCTGCACTACACACTATAAATGTCCCTCGTGACCTCGTGCTTCCTAAGTAAGGCAGGGAGCTGGTATTTGAGCTACATATGA
The DNA here is from genome assembly GCA_028534135.1 of Potos flavus. Classification (NCBI taxonomy): domain Eukaryota; kingdom Metazoa; phylum Chordata; class Mammalia; order Carnivora; family Procyonidae; genus Potos; species Potos flavus. The sequence continues at coordinate 94,494,826 of CM052900.1, read as the reverse complement.
TCACACACCTATGTAGAACTCTCCTTTAAAACAAGCAAACCAAAACTTCCTTCTGTCTGGATAGATCCAGGAGAATCCATTGGTGAGTATAAATGTTTAATATGTAATAAATAATATTAAAAAATATTTTAAAAAGCAGTGCTTAATTAGTTGGTAAATGCTGGCTGTATATCAGTGTACATCAGGTGTTCATGTGACTTCCTACCATTCTTAAAATCACATAATCACGTAAGTAATGGTACATATGTATTTAGTATTTTACTTAGATATAGGAGAAAATACTGCCAATGCTGTCCAGCCAAAGACCACCAGAAACGTACTTGTGAGTGAACAAATTGGGCTTAGTACTTATGGCAAAAAGGAAGAATGCATACCATGGGGAACTGTGGGGTGTCTGTGCATTGTAGGATTTGGGCTTGTGTTAAGTGATTGGGGGAGAGTTGGAGGAAGCAGGGTTATACTTAGAATTGGATGTTGTCAAGAGATAGGTAATTCTGTGATTGAGTATCTTAATAAATCTAACCTAAAAGGAGAGAAGACTAGGTGGAAGATAGGCTATAATTGGCAAAGATGCACCAGTCACTCATACCAGGCAGGTTAGAAGGATGTTTAGTTAATTTCTGTGGCTTGCACAATGTTTATGTTATGTCTGTGTGCAGACATTGATGTTGGAGTGAACTTTCTTTTTATTGTCCTGACCTATCATGGTCACAAAGCAGCCTTGTCTGATGCTGGTTCTATGAAATTGTTGATGTTCAATAGGAGAGCCTCAAGGCCTAGCTGATAGTACCAGGCCAATTCCTGGAGGTTGAGAGGTGCTTTTCTCTTTCTCAATACATTTTAGAAGAAAAATATCATCACCTTTTTTTTTTCTCAGAGTAGTATAACATGGAGATAATAAAGTGACAGAGTAGATGGAATTATCTAGGTGATAGATGGAATTATCTAGGCGAAGCACAAAAATCATCAAAAATGGCAATATTTGCATGTTAGGCAGAAAGAGCAAAACTTGTGTGACTGGTGTGACCTTCACAAATTTGCAAATGCGATCACATGTTTTGTTTAATAAATTGAGTCCATCCTAGGAAGCAGTTTCCATACTTTTCTTCCTCAGTAATTTCCAATAAAGGCAGGTTCAGATTCAACCCAAGAGTGGGGAGCTTTGAGGGTCTGTCCTCTTTCAGGCATCAAGTGCAGAGAGCACTTGAATCGGCTGAATCTATTGCCTTCGAGTCCACAGGCTACCACCACTGAAGACTGGTTCTGCAGTTTGATGGATGCTGTTGGGATGCCCTCACTGGTAGAGGACAGTCGTACCATAGACTGGGTATTAGGGTTATAGCTACTTTTTCTGTTTTTGTTTCTCAGTTTATCTGTGTCTCTCTGCGGGGCTACCGTACCCAAAGTTGGGTTAGGCAGCAAGAGTTCCCAGCAAGCCAGAGAGATGCCTGTCTGTGGAGTAATAGCTGAGACCTACGATCCAAGAAGAGCATTCAGTGCCCAGGGTAGTGTCAAGAGATGCCAGTCCTTTTTTCTTTTCTTTTCTTTTTCTCTTTTTCTAAAGGAAGAAATGCGGACTTTTGCATCTAGTAGCTTTACTTTAATTTCCAGTATAGTAACATATGAGCTGTGTATCCTTAGACAACTTACGTAGTCTATCTGAGCCTTTTCCCATCTGCTAAAACTAGGAGTAATAATGGCCTTGTGCTTTCTGCTTCCTTTGTACATGGCATCTTCCTCCACATGGCAAGCCTCGCCTGTTTCTCTCCTTTCCACTTAGTGGGCATTCTACCCATCCTTGAAGACCAAGTTCCAGTCACTATTGCCTCAGTGGCTCCAACCTACTGTGATCTCTGCTCCTTTTGAACTATTTATAGTGAGTAGATACTCAAACTACTGCTCAATTAGCACTCATCAGTCACTTCCTTTTAGAACATTATGCTCAAGGAGAAAGAAAAGAGCCAAGGAGGTAGGCTTAGAATAAACCGTTTTATTTTTTTCACCAGTTTTCTGGTTCAGGCCTCCTACTTCTGCATTCTTGATCTTGCAGCAGTAAAACAGATTGCCCTGCTACTTCTTAGATATTCCATTCTGGGTTCTCTATTTATTTGGTTGTAGTTTGAAAGAAAAAAAAAAAAAGAGGCAAAATGCTATTGGACATTGCTTCTCGACCAGGAGTGTCAGCCTTCTAACTTTCCTGGCATTTCCCTCACCTCCCACTAGATCAGGAGAGTTACAAGTTTCCCCCCAAATGACTGAGATCAGCTCCACCATTGCTGCCAAGTGGCAAAACGTTAGATGAATTTCTCACCAGAGGTTGGAACCATCTGGCTAACACAGGACCCCAGCTAAACTTAAATCTTTTTACCTCTGCTGGTCTCTAGCAAAAACTTTCTTCAAAACCTTCCTGACACTGCAACCAGTGCTGTTTTCTTCCCAACTCATTGACCAGGCTCTGCAGTGATTTAAGATGGTTATTCAGAAGCTCTACCTCTATTTCAAAGCCAATCACTAGACTACAAACAGCTTGTTCACTCTGGCTCTGCATCTGGCCCTACTCCACTTCTGTCTGGCACTGTGTTATACCATTAGCTTGGAATAGTATTTAGTTATTATTAAAATTTTTTTTCTACCTCTTGATCCCCTTTACCTCTTTCTCTTACCTCCTGTCCCCCACCTCTGGCAACCACCAATCTGTTCTCTATATCTCTGTGCTTGTTTTAGTTATTATTTTTTTTCAGATTCCACATATAAGAAGGATCATATGATATTTTTCTTTCTCTGCCTGACTTACTTCACTTAGCATGATAAGGTCCATCCATATTGTCCATCCATATTGTCACAAACAGCAAGATTTCATCCTTTTTTATGGCTGAATAATATTTCATTGTGTGTGAATATATACCACAATTTCTCCATCCATTTGTTCATCAGTGGATCCTTAGGTTGTTTCCATATCTAGCTATTGTAAATAATGCTGATTACACGGGGGTGCATATATCTTTACAATTTGGTGCTTTTCTTCAGATAAATATCCAGAAGTGAAATTACTGGATTGTATGATAGATAGTTCTCTTTTTAAGACACCTCCATGCTGTTGTTCATAGTGGCTGCACCAATTTTCAGTCCCACCAACAGCACACAAGAGTTCCTCTTTCTCCACATCTTTGCCAACACCTGTTATTTCTTGTCTTTCTGGTAATAGCTATTCTAACAAGTATGAAGTGATATCTCATTGTGGTTTTGACTTGCATTTCCTTGATGATTAGTGATATTGAGCATCTTTTCATGTGCTTGCTGGTCATCCATGTCTTCTCTGGAAAATGTATTCAGATATTCTGCCAGTTTTTTAACTGGATTGAAATTTTTTGCTATTATTTGTAAGTTCTTTATGTATTTTGGACATTAGCCCCTTATCAAATATATAATTTATAAAAAATTTCTTCATTCAATAGGTTGTCTTTTCATTTTGTTGATGGTTTCCTTTGCTGTACAGAAGCTTTTTAATTTGATGTAGTCTCCCTTGTTTATTTTTGCCTTTGTTGCTTTTGCTTTGGGTGTCAGTTTCCAAAAAAAAAAAAAAAAAATCATTGCCAAGATCTATGTCAAGGAATTTACTGCCTATGCTTTCTTCTAGGAGTTTTATGGTTTCAGGTTTTAAGTTCAAGTCTTTAATCCATTTTGAGTTGATGTTTTGTGTGTGGTGTAAGATAGTGGTCCAGTTTCATCCTGTTGCATGTGGCCAGTCCACTTCTCCCAACACCATTTATTGAAGAGACTATCCTCTCCCCATTGTATATTCTTGGCTTCTTTGTCATAAATTAATTGAGCATATATGTATGGGTTTATTTCTAAACTTCTTACTCTGTTCTGTTGATCTATGTGTCTGTTTTATTATGCCAGTACCATACTGTTTTAATTGCTATAGCTTTGCAATATAGTTGAAAATTAGGGAGCATGATGCCTCCAACTTTGTTCTTTCCCAAGATTGTTTTGGCTATTCAGGGTCATTTCTTTTTTTCTTTTCTTTCTTTTTTTTTTTTTTTAAGAGAGGGAGAGAGAGGGAGTAGGGAGGTGCAGAGGGAGAGGTTGTTTTTTTTTTTTTAAGATTTTATTTATTCATTTATTTGAAAGAGAGAGAGAGAGAGAATGAGCAGTGGGGAGAGAGAGAGAGAGAAGCAGATTTCCTGTGAGTAGAAAGCCCGGTTCGGGGCTCGATCCCAGGACCTGGAGATCATGATATGAGCTGAAGGCAGACACTTAACTGACTGAGCCACCCATGCCTTGCCCCTGGCCCCCAGAGAGAGAATCTTAAGCAGGCTCCATACCCATCACAGAGATTGACTTGGGGCTTGAACTCACAACCCTGAGTTCATGACCTGAGCCGAAATCCAGAGTGCCCCTAGGGCACCCAGGTGCCCCTATTCAGGGTCTTTTGTGGTTCTATACAGATTTCAAGATTATTCTATTTCTGTGGAAAATGTCCCTGGAATTTTGATAGGGATTGTATTGAATATGTAGATTGCTTTGATTAGTATGGACATTTTAACAATATTGATTCTTCCAATCCATGAGCAAGGAATATCTTTTCATTCTATGTGCCTTCTTCAGTTTTTTTCATTAATGTCTTGTGGTTTCCAATACGCAGGTCTTTCACCTCCTTGGTTAAATTTATTCCTGATATTTTATTATTATTATTATTTTAATATTTTATTTATTTATTTGACAGAGAGAGAGATCACAAGCAGGCAGAGAGGCAGGCAGAGAGAGAGGGGGAAGCAGGCTCCCCACTGAGCAGAGAGCCCGATGTGGGGCTCGATCCCAGGACCCTGAGATCATGACCTGAGCCGAAGGCAGAGGCTTAACCCACTGAGCCACTCAGGCGCCCCTATTTTATTATTTTTGATGCAATTGTAAATGGCTTTTTTTTTTTTTAAGACTTCATTTATGTATTTGACAGAGAGACACAGTGAGAGAGGGAATACAAGTAGGGGAAGTAGGAGAGAGAAAAGCAGGCTTCCCGCTGAGCAGGGAGCCCAATGCGGGGCTCCATTCCCGGACCCTGGGATCATGACCTGAGCCGAAGGCAGACGCCTAACAACTGAGCCAGCCAGGCACCCCAAATGGGATTGTTTTCTTAATTTCTCTTTTTGGTGTATAGAAATACAACAGATTCTTGTGTATTGATTTTGTATCCTACAGCTTTACAGAGTTTACTTATTAGTTCTATCAGTTTTTTGGTGGACTCTTTGACGTTTTCTATACATAATATGTCATTTGCAAGTAGTGATGGTTTTATTTCTGCTTTTTCAATTTGGATGCCTTTTATTTCTTTTTCTTAACAGCTCTGACTAGGACTTCTCATACTATGTTAAATAAAAATGAGGAGCGCAGGCATCCTTGTCTTATTTCTGACCTTCGAGGAAAAGCTTTAAGCTTTCCACCATTGAGTATGATATTAGCTATGGGCTTATCATATATGGCCTTTATTATGTTGTGGTACATTCCCTCTGTCCCGCTTTGTTGAGAGTTTTTATCATAAATGGATATTGAACTTTGTCAAGTGTTTTTTCTACCTCCATTGAGATAATCATTTGATTTTTGTCTTTCATTTTGTTATTGTGACGTATCACGCTAATAGATTTACAGATGATAAACCATTGTTACATCCCTGGAATAATTACACTGATCAGGGTAGGGTTTGTGATCCTTTTAATGTATTGTCGAATTTGGTTAGCTAATATATTGTTAAGAAGTTTTGCATCTATGTCCATGTTCTTCTGGTCCTTGTCTGGTTTGGGTGTCAGGGTAATGCTGGCTTCATAAAGTAAGTTTGGAAGAGATCCCTCCACTTCTATGGAATCGACTTCTGGTTCCAGTTCATGATAGCAATGTAGGAAGATCCTGAACTCGCCTCATCCCACAGACACACTACATATGGAATAATTCCTCTTTAAAAAATCTAAAGTGTTGTTGAGTGATGATTACATTTTGAGCAAATGAGGAGAAGACCACATTGAACCAGATAAGAAAGCCTGGCCTAGAATCTCCCCATAAATCCCTCCACCCTTGGCATGTTGACCCACAACCAGGAGAAAATTCAAAGCCTGGAAAATTCAAAGCCTCTTCACCCCAAAGACCAAACGGTTTGCACCCTGTATCAGGCAACTTCACTTTTAGGATCTGCCCTGAGAGATGGGCCCCCAAACATCTAACTTTGAAAATCAGTGGGGGCTCATGTCTCAATACCCACAAGACTGAAGGGATATGAGAAACAGCTCTTAAAGGGCCTGTGCACTCAAACTCATCCAGCCCCAGACTCAGGTCAGAGGCAGCCAATTGCACCCAGGCTTAAAGCGAAGAAGGCTCATATTAAAGCATCTGCCTGAAGGGCAGGCATCTAACTTAACACGAACACGTAGTAGCCTACTGGAACATTCTCTGGGATGGACTCTTGCAGGTGCCACCTTTGCGCTATCCCTTTGCCATGCTCTAGAGCATTTGTATCTCCTGGAAGGGAACTTTTTTGTGGCTGCAGCCAGGGGCTGCCTTGGCCACCTGGCTCTGGAACCCAGGGCAACTTGTGTTCTTGCTCCCACGGGATTGCAGTAATTGGTGTCACCCAGAAAGGAGCTCATACCCCTTTCTGGTACCCCAATTTTTGTAGCTGCTACTATGGGTCACTTCTGGATCACTTGGCTCTGGTGGCCAGTGGGGCTTTTGGTTGTGGGTCCCACAGGACTGTAATGGAGGGAGAAAGGATTTTTATTTTTTTAAAGATTTTATTTATTTGACACACAGAGAGAGAGATCACAAGTAGGCAGAGAGTCAGGCAGAGAGAGAGGGCGAAGCAGGCTCCCTGCTGAGCAGAGAGCCCAATGAGAGGCTTGATCTCAGGACCCTGAGACCATGACCTGAGCCAAAGGCAGAGGCTTTAACCCACTGAGCCACCCAGTGCCCCGAGAAAGGCTTTTTAAACATTACTACCCCAAGGGCACGGCAAGAGGCAAGAGACTCAGGAGCTTGGTCTTTCTGTGAAGGAGGCCTATTAACTAGCTAATCGTCATGGCTGCAGTCAGAGGGAAGGGAGGCTTCTAATTAAATACTCATCTAGGGGCTGACTAAAATTGTTTTCAGAGACTCTATCTTTATGCTCTCCCTGTGCTGTGCTCCAGAGTTCCAGTGTCTCCTGGAGGGAAACTTTATATGCATCTGGTTCCCTAGTTTTTATGTCTGGTGCCCTGGTTCTTATGATTGCTACCCCGAGGACACCACCTGATTGCCTAGCTCTGGTGTCCGTGGGAGCTTGCATTCCTGGGTCCCACAGGACTGTGGCAATCAGACAGTTCTTGGGAGGCTACCACTCCCAAGCCCTGCACAGGCAGCAGAGTCTTTGTGTTGACAAGCCTTATTTTCCTGGTGCATTCAGCTCTTAGAATATTTGGTCAATTGTCTTTCCAGCAGATTTTGGTCAGGACTCCTGGATGAACCCTTTACAGGTTTTCCTACATTCAAATCATGGAGATTGGAGTATGGGGCTCTAATGTCTTCTCTGCAAGAAGGTCCTAGGTTTCTTATAGGGACTGAATCATCTCCACAATGACCAGCTCTGCACACCAATGGGAGAGACCACTTTTGTTAAGACAAAAAGAAAAAAAGAAGAAAATTCCCTTATTCCAGAATGATGGGTGTCTACTCATGTTATATTTCATAACTAAAGGGTTACTCAAGCTTCTCTAGTCCAAGAAGCTCAAGTTCTATCAAGTTTAAAAAGGCAGAAATAAAAACAGTGGAGGGTAGATATCCTGAGATATTAGCAAAGGAAAAGAAAAGTTACAAGAAGAACAGGAGAGACCGTGGTAAGGAAAACAGGCATTTTATAGAAATGAGTGATCAACAATTTCAGTCTTTATCAGTTTAAAAAGTGGAGACTGAGAAGGGCCCACTGGATTTGGACTTTGAGTCATTGTTGGGTAGACACCTGACTACACTAGTCTGAAGAATCAGTGAGGGGTAGAGGGAAGTAGAGACTGTAAGTCTGCACTTTCCTTATAAGAACCTTGGCTGTGAAAGCAAAATGAGAGGGGATAACTGTGTATGTGTGTGTTGGGGAAGGTGATGTTGGAGGTAGGCTTTCTCAGAACAAGGGCAGCTTCAAGGAATTCCAGTCCCATTTGCATTATCTGCTTCTTTAGGAATTTTGAGTTCACTGAGACCTGGTGTTTCTTGTTACAGAATCCCATCCAGGCTAACATTTAGTCATCAGGGCCCCTTAGTCTCCTCTCAGCTGTGACAATTTTCAGACTTTTCTAGTTTTAGATGACTTTGGCAATTTTATTTTTATTTTTTTTAAGATTTTATTTATTTATTTGACAGAGACCACAAGTAGGCAGAGAGGCAGGCAGAGAGAGAGGGGGAAGCAGGCTCCCCGCTGAGCAGAGAGCCCGATGTGGGGCTCCATCTCAGGACCCTGAGATCATGACCTGAGCCAAAGGCAGAGGCTTTAACCCACTGAGCCACCCAGGCGCCCCTGACAATTTTATTTTTAAGTAGGCTCCATGCCCTATGTGGGGCTTGAACTCACAACCCGGAGATCAAGAGCTGCATAGTCTACTGACTGCGCTAGGCTGACTGCGCTAGCCAGGTGCCCCATGACCTTGGCAGTTTTGAGGAGTACTAGTCAGATATTTTTTGTGTAATGTCCCTCGACTGGGATTTATCTGGTGCCTTTCTCACGATTAGACTGGGGTTATAGGTTTCTGGGAGGAAGACTCAGAGAGTCATTTTAATCACATGACTAATCACTACTGATGTGAAACTTGATCACCTGGCTAAGGCAGTATTTGTCAAATTTCTCCACTGTAAAGTTACTTCCCTCCCTCCTCTCTATACTGCCCTCTTTGGATGGAAGTCACTATGCAAAGCCCACACTTAAGGAGTCGGGAGCTAGCTTCCATCTCCTGGAGGGTGAATTTACATAAATTATTTGGAATTTTCTAAACAGGAACTTTGTCTCTTCTTTCCTGCATAAGTCAATTTTTAGTCCCCCTATGAAAGACTCAATAACTTCATGCCTTGCTTACTGAGATTAAACTCTGAGGATATATTTCATCCAGGAAGTTCAGCTATTTGATTCATATTTTTCAATACAGATTAACATGCTGACAGTAGCAGAATTTGAGTGCATTGAAGAGTCTCACAAAAATAATATTGAAAGTGTTCACATGTTTCACATATTTCTTTTGCTAGTCGTTACCATTTCCATAGGCCAAGAAAGAAGTCATTTAATGGGAATGATCTGTAACTGAGTGATTTGAATAATATGAAGTTGAAATACTGAACCAACACTTTTGTCAGTTTTAATTTTCTAGTTTCTAAATACATCAGACTGTTTAAAAAATTAAAGTTACTGAGTTTCACGTCCTGATAATTAGCACTGATAACTAAAGAGAAACTTCAGGATAAAACTCGTTGTGTTAAGTAGCCATAATTGATCTAGGCTCTCTCACTAGTTGTGTGACCTGCTGCAATTTAGGTTTTGTAAGCAAACCTCCATTTCCTCAACTATAAATTAGAAAAAGAATAATGCCTACATAACAAATTTTTGAGGATTAAGTGGGAAAAATATATATCTCTATGTATTTTTAACCAGTTAACATACAGTGTAATATTAGTGTCAGGTGTACAATATAGTGATTCAACACTTCCATATATCACCTGGTGCTCATCACAAGTGCTCTCCTTAATCCCCATCACCTGTTAACCCATCCGCCCCCACCTTCCCTCTGGTAACCATCAGTTATATACAGACTCTATAGTTGAGTCTGTTTCTTGGTTTGCCTCTCACTCACTCTCTCTCGTTTTTACCCTTTACTGATTTGTCTTATTTCTTAAATTCCACATATGAATGAAGATAGTATATTTTAAGATGCATTTGTAACCTATAAAGTTGCCCCAGGCCCTGGGGGTGACACTCAACCAGGGTGCACTGCTGTAGCCAGCGTGTTTATCCCTAATGTTCATTAGATTGATTGGTGCCCAAGCTGTATCAGTGTTAAGTATGCTGAACATCACTGCTGTTAGCTGCTTGTGAGACACACAGAGAGTCAGCTTCCTCCTGGCCCTCACAGCCAATTAATTTATGTACTGTTGGAACTAGCGCTGTATCTGGGTCTTGCTACATGTGAATAATTAAGATGCCTTGATGCCTGGAGATCTGGAGGTGGGGAGCCAGGGGTTCACCTTGACAGATTTTGAAAGGCAAACCTTGCTCTTGCAGAAGGTGTACTGGCTATGCCTGAACCAGCAAGTCCTGCTGGGAAGCCCTTTCCAGTGTAAGCACAGACAGGTAGACAGACATGCCCAGAGTCACGCTTGTGGTTCCGTGGCCCTCTGTCTGTCGGTGTAACCATTTCAGGCAGTGGATATAATTAGTATTCGGTAAAGATAGTTTCATTCCTTCCCTCGATTTCCTTTTGTTAAAATGTTACCCAAAGCAATGAACGTAGGAGGAAGACTATTCCCTGAAAAATTTCCTGAGTATCAGCAAGTTAGAGATCATAGAAAGTTATCAAAAATTCCAAGCCATATTTAATACTGAATTAGGAAATACCTGCTCCAGGTGATTATATGAGACCAGTAAACAAAAAAATATATATTCAGGAGTCTCTCCTCAAATACATTATTAATTGGAGTCTGTTGAAAAAAAGATACTGCTTTTGGAAGAAATACTTAATAATATCGTAATTTTCCAATCACATTCCATGTTTTGTTTTTCCAAGTCAACATTTTTGCTAAAGAGTTGTTTTTTATTTGTAAAATTGTACCGATTACCTAAGATTGAATATACAATTTTTTAATAATTTCAAATCATTTGTTAATCTATATTTTTAAAGGTGATCATTTTGGGTGTAACCGTCCCTCAGGACAATGTACTGCTTAAACTATAACCTATGAGAAATTACTAAATGTTACTAAACATGCTTAGATATAGACTTAAGAAAAACATGTACTGGCAATGGGCCTCTGGGGGAGAGGACGATATACGTCCTTGAAGCCGAGGAGCTGGGAACGCCCAGCCCGCTCAGGGCAGAACGCCGCCTGCTTCATTTTTCCGTTATCTCCCCTTCCCCGGAGAGCACCTGCAGTTAGACAACCCTCTTGTTTGGGTTTGCTCACTATAGGTCATGCGCTACGTGACCAGACATATTTTGTCCTTCTTCTTATCTACAAGACTCATGGTCAATGTGTAACCTACTCTGGCTTCTTTGTTTGGTTGTTACCTACTTTTTAATAAATATGAGACCAAGGAGTTGTTCGGGGCGACAGTCTTTTCTACTATCGTCCCCTGCTCCCTTTCTCTTGCAGCTGACTTGTTTGTGCCTCATTCTTCTCCCACACGCCGTCAGGAGGCGGCATTGGGGAGAAAAGTAATCACATATTCTATTTTGGTATTAAAATCTGAAATCAATAGTCCATAAAGAAAAACAAGGACACTTCGGCCTCCTTCTTATTGCCTAATGTTGAAGATCTGACTTCCATTTCAAGGATGTATGCTGGGGTAAGAATGAGAACTCAGTGAACCATTCCAGAACTTGGTGGGTTTCCCTCCCTGAGTCACAAGTCTTGTGGTAAAAAAACTATCTTCAGATAGTTCCTGAAGATAAGGTTTTTAGCATAATTTATTTCTTCTATTTCATCCATAAATATTTTATAGTTTAAAAAAATTCTTACCACTGAGCAAAACCGTTTTAATTTTGTTAAGCATATCACTTGAAATATTGAATTTGAATTCTACTAAAAAAATACATATTATCGAAGAAACTGGGGGTGGAACTGGCCATGAAAACCACCGGATTTATTTACACATAGTGTGACTCATGCAATATCTGGATGGCTTTCATTTGTGCAGGAGCCATGAATTTTAAAACCAGAGAAGTTCTTCGAAATCATCTGGTGATTTGCATCTTCTTACAGTTGGGGAAGTTCTCAGAGTTAGGCAGCTTGTGGGGAAATAGCTGCTCATAGGGAAACCGAGTAGGTTTGTGGTCCTGTGTTTTTTTTTTTTCTTTGGGTAAAGATTTCATTTACTTATTTGAGAAGAGAGAGAGATCGTGAGCGGGGAGAGAGTCTGAAGCAGACTCCACGCTGAGCGCAGAGCCCAAGGCGGGCCACCATCCCACAACCACAAGATCACAACCTGAGGCAAAACCAAGAGTCAGGTGCTTAACTGACTGAGCCACCCTGGCTCCCCGGTCCTGTGTTCTCTGAGCTGTAGTTCACTGCTCCCCTGTCCCCTGCTGCTGAGGGCATACAGCAGGCCCCCCTTGTCTGTGGGCATGCGTTCCAAGACCCCCCCCAGGACGCCCACAGTTGTGGGCAGCACTGTACCTTCTGTATACCACAGTTTTTCCTACCCAGACAGTCCTGTGATGAAATTTAATTTCCAAATTAGGCACAAGAAGAGATGAAACATAACTACTAATAAAATAGAACGATTATGAGATACCTGTAATAAAAATTATGTGAATGTGGTCTCTCTCCCTCAAAACATCTTCCGGTGTTGGACTCAATGTGCCTGTGATGATGGAGCCGACCAGATGCCTCGGTGAGGAGATGATGCAGCGAGGTGAGTGACGCAGGCAAGTGACGTAGTGGTAGGCGACGACTGACCTCCTGATGATTCTTCAGGAGGAGGATCCTGGGCTTCCAGACCGAGGTTGACCTGCGTAAGTGAAACTGCGGAAAGCAAACCCGCGGGAAAGGGAGCACTGCTCTAGTTTCAACCCAAGCAGAATCAGGTGCCTCCAGGGCTGCAGACTGTCCCTGAGACAGCCCGCTTCAGTCCTGGTGCGGCTCAGTGCAGGGAGCCAGCTGGGCTCGACTGTGTGTTAAAGGTGTGTGAGAAGTAATATCTTCTTATCACTAGTGAGATGTGTACATGCATTAAAACTGAGAAGTGTTACAGTAGTATGCTCTTTATTGCGGGTGATGCAGTCCCCAAAAGAACTGGCTAAGGCCAAGAGAGAAGGCGGTTTGGTGTTAGGATTCTGGGAGAGCTCACACAATCGAAGGAAGACCTGCGCTGCCAAATCAAGATAAAGCTGTCTTCCAGCACTACCTGAACAGAACTGAGTGCTGCTAAGCTTCTCATTCTCTCTCTCTCAATCTCTCTCATTATCTTCTGTCTTTAAGCTTTCATTTGAACTTCTGGGGATGGCGAGGTAGGGGTGTTACCCAACTGAGAACCAGTTTTGAACTCAGGTTTGGCTGCTTGCAGCTCCAAAATCAATACTGGAGAGACAAGTGATGGTGGAAAAGAAAAGGTTGCTCTACTCAGGAAGCTGGCAACTGAAAAGACGGTGGACTAACATCTCAAAGACCATATTACCTATCTAGGGGAGGCCAGAGGGTTTGAAAGGGGAAAAGGGAGGGGGCTACTGGCAGGAGAAGCAGGTGCCCAGGCGGTTAGGTGTCTGTTGACATGACCCTGAATAGAGTGGGTGGCATCTCTGGCAGCTCTTTTCTTTTTCTTTAAAGATTTTATTTATTTATTTGACAGAGAGAGAGATCACAAGTAGGCAGAGAGGCAGGCAGAGAGAGAGAGAAGCAGGCTCCCTGCTGAGCAGAGAGCCCAATGCAGGGCTTGATCCCAGGACCCTGAGATCATGACCTGAGCCGAAGGCAGAGGCTTTAACCCACTGAGCCACCCAGGTGCCCCACTGGCAGCTCTTTTCAAATGTAGTCAGGGCTTACCTTCTGGAAAAGTGTGGCCCTTCACTCCTTAAGGGCAATGGTCTGCAAATCTCATGGAAAGTAAGTTAATTCTGCTACAGACCAAAGAATTTAGGTCAGCAAGCAAAGAGTGCATAAGCTTGAAGCAAGTTAACCCTTCAGTGTGGTTTGAGTGCTGGGGCACCTGGCTGGCTCAGTCAGTAGAGCATGTGACTCTTCATCTCGGGGTTGTGGGTTTGAGCCCCACATTGGGTGTAGAGATTACTTAAAAATTAAAACCAATAAGAGACTAGTTGGAGTGCTGTTCAGGGGGAGAGGAAGGAGAAGTTGTCACTATTCAAAGGTCAAGAACTTTGAAGGTCAGTAAAAACAAAGTTCACATTCAGCTTTGCAGAATTACCTAGGCCATGTTATTTAATGCTCTGAACTAATAACAGTCAGTTCAATAATAACTTTCTCTCAGACTTTTGGGAAGAATTACACGTAGTGATATGCATAAGTCACTTAGCATAACACTGGCCTATAGTAGCAGCTACTCAATAAATAGTTTTATTGTTACCATACACGTAAGATTCTTTCTTGCCTGCTCTTTCATCTTCCCCTGGCTGAAAGCCAACATAAAAAAAATTGTGAAGATCAGCTTCAAGAGCATCTAAGGTGACATCAATTGTAAGATAAGCCATTATTTTATGTAGCATTAAAATATGCTGCCAATTATACTATGGCTCACTCTCTTATCCCTTGCAATTTTTTATACTCCTTGAAAATGCTTTTTTAGACTTATTTAGATGTTCATTATCAAATACCACTGGTGTGTATACACAAAAAGGAACATATAAGCAAAAATTGGTTAAAATGTTCCTGAAACTCCCTCACATTCTGTGTCTGATGGTTGTGAATCAATGTATCAACTCGGAGGCATCAGTGTCTGTGTTTTTCCACATGTATCATCCTTTATTCCATCAAGAGCATCAGTGAGATGGCATTTCTTTTAAAGAAGTCATTCCACTAATGCTAGGATTCTAGGATTTTTTCAAAATTGCTAATACCCATTCTGCCATTCTGCAAGTTTTGAGACTGCTGCTTTCATGATCTCCCCAGAAATCATATTATCAAGGAAAACATCCAAGTTAATGCACGTGCAAGCCACGGCGGTGTCTGCTGCCTGGCCAGTGGCCAATGCAAAGTGCTGTCAATGGTGTAAAGAGTCTCAGTTTCAGAGCTGTTAAAATGTGAAAATATGTGCATCTAAGGGTTGATGTACAAATGGTGGACAGCCCACATCGTTACACGTCCCACACTTAGAAAAAACAAGTCACTGTAAAATTATTTGAAATAGTGAGCTCGTTTAGCACATTAAAAAGTACTTGAATAACCCCTCTTTAATCTATATAAAATGAAGTGTACTTGTCTCTATCACATTTTCTTTCTTTTACATCAACAGGAAATGGTAGGCTGAGTTTTAGGCTAAAAACAACTTGCCCTAAGTGAAGGAATGGTTTTCTTCAGTTCTATTAGCATCCTATTCACAGAGACAAGCTGGTGCCATTGGAAGATACTTGAGACCTGCAGCCTTTTCTTGCCAAGATTTGTTGTTTTAACATAAAAATCAAGCAGTGGCAAGGCTTAACAGTTTTAAGAGAACAATTTCCTTCAATTTTTAAGGTGAGGGCATATTCAGCTGAAATCAGAAAATCAGAAAAAAAGGAATCTTATAAAAGTATTATGAACTTACTAACCTGTATTTTCCTCCCAGCACTCTTTTTTTTAATTGAGATATACTTTATGTAAAATAAAATGCATAGGTCTAAAACAGTACAGTTAAATGGCATAAAGTTAAATGGCATAAACAGTACATTAAATGGCATAAACCACCCCAATCAAGAAATAGAATATTTCCCTCATAACAAAAATGTTCACTGGGCCCCTTTCCAATCATTCCCCCGTTCCCTTCAACATAATGTGGTCTTTTAACTTAAATCATGGGTCAACAACATATTAAAGTATCAAAAAGAAAAAAAAAAAAGAAAAAAGAAACTTCTTAACTGATTGTGAGTTATAGGGTGAAAAATCTGTCTTGTAACTTAATCTTTTTTTTTTTTAAGGTTTTTTATTTATTTATTTGACAGAGAGGAGAGAGATCACAAGTAGGCAGAGAGGCAGGCAGAGAGAGTGGGGGAAGCAGGCTCCCCACTTAGCAGAAAGCCCGATGTGGGGCTCGATCCCAGGATCCTGAGATCATGACCTGAGCCGAAGGCAGAGGCTTTAATCCACTGAGCCACCCAGGCGCCCCTTGAAACTTAATCTTAATTACTATGGCTATGTTGTTATATATAACTATCCTGTCTTTAAGTGATTTTGTTATTTTTAAAATTATTAGTATTAACCTGAATAGTAAATAAAATGTATACCCTAGTCACACATGCACAGGTGGAAATATGATCTATTTTTAGCCAGGCTGGATCAGGTAGCATGTGGTGTCCCATTTCAATTTAGGACATAAACACTATATAGATTTGCCTACCACATGACTTCCAGACTTAGCCCAGCAGTCTCAAAACTTCATATTGTGTAAATAAGTACTTAAAATTTATTTTTTCTTTGCATATAACAAAGTGAAGTGGAAACTGTGGGAAACTATCACTGATATGTAAAAAGTTACTGTAAGGTGACAATATGCTTCTCCCTTTCACTCCCCTGTATGAAACCAGGGAACTTTGGTAGGAATAATTCACTACTTTTTGCCCATTTGTACTTTCTTCATTACTTCAAATGTGATTCCAGTGAAGACATGGGTAATAATCTGCTTGCTTAATGTTGATGTGTATTAACATGTTCAAGGGCTAATAAAATCTGGTCAGAATCAGAGTAGAGGTAATAAGAAAAATGAGCCACAGTCTACTTTGACACTATAACTATGGGTTCACTCATTCTTGATTTATTCTACAAATATTGAGTGCCTTTTATATGCCAGTCACTGTGCTAAAGTTGGAGGTACAACCAAAGATAGAATAAGCAGACCAGAACCAAAGACAATTTTGGACAGAGTGGGGGCTCAAAAGTTGTCCACCCAGCAAGGAATCAATCACTCTCCAGAGAGTGAGGACGAGTACAACGTCTACTACTCATCGCATGAAAGTCATACTCTACTGGGGTTGTAGGCACATAAGCAATTACAATACAGTTTGAAACGTGTGTAAATATGTTAAGTGGTGGGGAAATATAGGAAGGGTCCTCAACTAAGACTCAGATGGAGGGGTGTGATTTAGATCTAAAGAATGAGTAAGAATTCACCAGGTAAAGAGCTGGGAAAGTAGCTTATAAGAAAGGAAAAAGAGATGGGAGAGTATTTGGTAATATGATCCCAATAGTAGGAACCCTGGCCATGCTTCTTCTTGAAGTATAATGTTCCTTTTAAAACAAATGAAGCGGGGCCCCTGGGTGGCTCAGTGGGTTAAAGCCTCTGCCTTCAGCTCAGGTCCTGATCCCAGGGTCCTGGGATCGAGCCCCGCATCAGGCTCTCTGCTCAGCAGGGAGCCTGCCTCCCCTTCTCTCTCTGTCTGTCTGCCTCTCTGCCTACTTGTGATCTCTCTCTGTCAAATAAGTAGGTAAGAGCTTTAAAAAAAAAAAACAACATATGAAGGTATCAGTGAAGAAATTACTGGCCAATCAAGATTTCAAAGAGCAACGAGAATCACATAAATAAAGCAGAATTTTATAATAGAAAATCCTGAAATAATAGCCAAGTATTCTAGATCCACCTTTCTATTCTAAGGTAGTTTTTATATTCCTAGGGAGAGACAGAGACCCTTCCAAGTGATAAAAGTGCCACAAAGGAATTTTTTTGTTTTTGTTTTCTTGGCTTGATTTTTCTGTCCACTGAAAACAGAATGAAACAGAAAAGTGAAAACAACAGGGAAATACAGAAACCCTGCCACAAAGGGACTATTGTCTTGATCCAGATTGCGTTAGAAAAACTGGCAAATCAGTACTTCTCTGTTCCAATTGCTGGGAAACACATCACCATCATTATGAAATTCTTGAGATGCAGGCAGGCAATTTCATCTATTTCCATGATTTCAACAGGCTGCTGATTACCAGATGAGTCATCTCTTAAGACCTGTCTCTCCCTCTACACTACAACTTCCAAGAGGTCTGTGTCAAAATCCATAGTTTCCCCGGGGCCTCGTGTAATATTTGGCATATAGTAAGATGCTCAATAAATGCTTGTTGATGAAAGTAGAAATTTATCTTTCCAGCCATCTTTTTCTCCAGCTTTCCTCCTGTACCCTGTGATGGTGAAACTCAAACATGATGGCCAAACTAGAATTCCTTGGCCTTCTCTGACTGCCCTTCATTCACCTGGCAGGACACTTACCAGCTGGCCCCAGGAAAGGCTAATGTGTCTCCCAAACTGGATAGGGAGCTTCTGAAGAATGGTGATTGTGTTTTATTCAGTCATGGAATGCCCGAGATCTCGTAAAGTCACTAGGATATAGTAAGTGCTCCTAACTTACTGAATAAGGAATTGTATGAAGAGGTTATGAACTTTGCAATGAGTTTATTTGTATCAACAAAATTCATTGCATTCCTAATTCACTAGGCACTGTTTTAGATGTGGAGGATAAAAAGGTGAACAAGACTGATAGGGCCTCGGCTTCATGGAGGTCAAAATTCTGGTGGAGACAGACAATAAACATGTCTGACTCTGTTTTTGATGTTTGACTGCCGACAGCTTTCAAGCCCCAGCCCTCTCTCTTCCCTGGTGTCCCGCCTCTGGTTAAGTCTGGGCACTCCCTCCTTTGTTCAGACCACAGAAACCCCAGCGATGCACGATGCACGGGAGAATTTTAACCCTGGCCCCACCTCCTAACCACAATGAACATGGGAGCCGTTCACCCCTGCCTTCAGTTAGGCAATTTTGAATTGCTCTGTTCTTCCCAGAAAGCCTTAGCATGTGAGCAATAAATCCTTCTGGATCCTTCCGGTACATGTGTGTGTCCTCATCATTCTGGACACCTGAACCATTTTGGTGGTGCTGGTGGGGGACTGATCCTGTTTTCTGTGGAGCAACCACAAGACACATGTAAATAAACAAGGTGATTTCAGATAATGATAAATGTTATGGGAAAATTAAAACAGGACAAGACAAACAGTGAGGGATGGTGGCAGTCAAGGGATGGGGAAAGGGTGAGCTCTACAGAATTAGGTATGTGACAACTTAATCTCTTGACTAAAACTCCACTTGATGTGGTGGGGACTGCCAGCTGCCTCCTAGTATTTTCCCTTTTCCATAATAAGAAAGGAATAATAATAATATTTCATCTCCTCCTCCACTTTTAGCTGGGTATGTGACCTCCTAGAATAAAAATGCCATTTACCAACCCCTTAACTGGGAGTGGCCATGGGACTAAATTCCAGTCAATGGGATCGCACCGAGTCTTTCTCCTGACCAGATGTAAACTTGGTGGTTGGAGCTCCAGGAACCACCCTGGAGCATGGCATGACAGTGGACCCAAGCTGTGCAGAGCAGAGCCACGGAAGGGAAGGACCATGGGTCCCTACGTTGCGGAGCTCCCCAGCTCTGCCTGCCTCCCTCCACTTGAACCTCTAAGACAAAACCCCTGTATCTCATTCAAGATGCTGAAGTTTTAGGTTTTGTGCTTTTCTCACCTGAATGAATCCTAAACCATACATTTGTTGGACTTATCACTTTTGAACCTGTTATTTTCTGTCTCTTCATACCTCTCACCGACTCTGTTTTCTTTACTTAGTCCTGCTTCTTTTCCTCTTTTCCTTTCCCTCGTATTTCCCCCTTTACTTGTTCTTTTCTCCTTTTTGAGCATTATGCAAAACTCAAATACCTTGACCTATTCTCTACTGAATACATTCTTAAAAGTAACTTATTATAGAGAATGTAAAATACACAAAAGTAGACAGAATAGAATACCAAATCCTTCTGCACTCACAACTCTGCTGCACCAATTTTTAATCTTTGGTCAACTCAGCCACATCCATACTCCAGCCTCTTGCCCCTTTCTACGTTATTTTGAAGCAAATCTCAGATCTCATATTACTACTGAATAAAGTTTCAGGTCTCTCTATTGCTTAAAAAGCAGATGAAGCAGTATTTTTCTTCTAGAAATAAAGCCAAATTTTTAACTCATTTTTTTCACTTCATAAAACTCATCCTTTTCATATTATCTTAAGTGTTCACTTTCCTACTTCCCTGCTCTTTGCCCCTCCATTCCTTTTTTTCTCCCTCATTCCCTTCTTCCCTCCCTCTTTCTGTATCTAACACATCATTTGCCTATAGAGCCCCCCACATTTTTTAAAAAAGGAAATCCAGGTCTAATTTTCCCAGTCATAGATGTGGTTCTTTGATCTACCTACCTCTTTCGATTTTCAACCACTGAGAATCATTTTGCCAAAATGGCAGAGTTTCCTCATTTATAGTTCCTTTGTGAGTTTGAAAGGAAGTATTTTTGAAAAGTCACATAGTCCCCAAACTACCCTCCTCCCCCTGTTCCCATAATAAAAACTGGCTATACTAGTAGTACACTGTGAGAAAATATAATTAATAAAAGGAATCCAGTTACGGTAATAACCAAAATTGAGTATTGGATGTTGTTTTAATTATACAAACTCTAGAACCCTACTGATACTGAGGACTTGTTTTTATAATATTGATAAGGCATTGAACTTTTATGTCATTGGACCTGGGCCATGTGGATGTTTTCCCACAAAGCAAGCTGGAACTGTTTTGATATTACTCATGCGTAAGAATCAAGCGTGTTTCTCATAGGCAGAATGTAACCAATCTTTTGGAGTGAGTACAAATTATTTGGACATGGTGGAGGCAGATCTTGCCACCAAATGGTATGATTACAGAGTCACTGTCAAATTCTCATAGATTTTGTTTTTATTTTGTTTTCTTGGTGAAAAATTAATTTGTGACTTTTTGCAAATAACAAAACAAAAAGAACTATGACCAATCAACACAACAGTCTTTGTGTACCTTTGGAAACAGACTATGTTCCTAAACATTACAAACATATTTCTCCTCTGGGAAGTTTTGGGAAGTGCGTGTTACTCCACCCATTGCTTTCACCTATTACATTGACCTTCATACCAACAAGAAAATGTGGTGAAAGAACTTGTAACTGTTGCTCATTGTGTTTACTTGTCTAACTTAAGACTAAAGTCTTTGAGAGCAAAGGCTTGTTGCTTTCATCTCTGTATCTCAAAACACTCAGCTTGTAGGGTCAGGCCAGTCAACAATGTGTGCCTGAGGACGTTTTATGAAATGAGTAAATACAAAAACTCTTTAGTAGAGAACCACTCGCACAGCTCATTGAAGTTCAGGGTCATTTTGCAAGTTGGCATTTAATGCCTCTTCTGTTCTTTACTCTTAGTGGTTCTCTCTTTTTTAATTCCAGTTAGTTAACATATAGTGTTATATTAGTTTCAGGTACACAATACTCTTAGTAGTTCTTAAAAAGCATTTTTACTTTTCTTATAGTCTTAACATGATCATTTTCCTTATCATGTCCCACTATTTCAGTATTTTTAGCTTTTTTGACATAATACTAACATTTAACCAACTTCTCCTAATACTCTTAAAATTGTGTGTTCTCACTTCTCCGCCAAGTGGGGTTTGACTCACATTTTCAGATACAGTGTGAGTATTTAGGTCCACATACTACTCATGATAAAGTGAGTAGAAGTGTTTTCTCAGAAAAGCTAAAGAACTATTTCCTGAGCTAGTGGTTTTAACTGGAGGTGAGAGCTTTAAAACTTCTCCTCCTTATGGTCTTGGTAAAACAACTGTCTAGAAAAGTTGCATGTATAAATAATATTCTAGCAAATCATACGCTGTTTGAGGGAGAAGTATGGAGAGGGAAAGGCAGAGAAAGAGATCGTGCCCTAACTAGACATTCATCTACATGTCTAGACATTCATTCCACATTTAAATATTTAGAATTTTCAGTAGCCTGTGAATACAAGAAAATTTATTACATTAAGGTAGGCTGTAGATATTTGACATGTAGCTGATATTTTCATAGTATGAGAAATATCAAGCTGACATTACGCTTTCTCTGTGATGATTACTTCCAAATGTCAGAGAGTAGAAACTTATTCATGGGATTTCAGGGCCTTAGGATAGTGTCAATTTAAAAGACATTCACATCGACTTCTTTTTTATTTAAACATGCTAAATGGAGGATGAAAAGCATGTTAAGAAATCAACAGAGAAAGGAAGAGCAAAGAAGAAACCTATTGACAAGAAAATTTTAAATAGATTGATGTACTCTTACATCAATTTCATGAAACCCTAGCTGACAGCAGGCTTTGCGATTGCCTCCTAATATTTCTAACAACTGGAGTCTTGCTGTTCATATTATTTCACTCCTATCACTTATGTTGAATTTGGGAAATTAAAAATAAGATATGAACTATTTGACTTTTTGTAGACTATCTTTAATAAATAAGTCAAATAACTAATATTTGTAATTTAATACTGACATTGGACTTCAAACTAAAATCAAATAACTTAGTGGTATTTTAAATTAAAAATTTATTCTTTTGTTCACCAAACTCCTTAGAAGCTAATTATGAACCTACTGAATTGCTATTTTAGAAATAACTCAAAGAAATTTAAAAAATTATTATTAAACAAATTGGCTACATCAGAGATAATTATGAGTTTACATAAACCTTTGTCTTTCCCAATTATGTGCACAGCAGTGCTCCTAATTACTTGGGGTCACTGAAATCCCATGGCATTCCACGAAAAGCGTTTCTCCTGCAGTCTATCTGGTTAGATTTCCTTTCTTTTTTTGGGAAACCAGCATCTTCTCCTTTTTAAAATCTCTTTTTAGCAACAGTGGGAATGATGTTGAGGATGGTAACATGATTTTTGTTGTGACTTCTGTAGGTCAATGACAGGAGTCACTGTGTAGCCATCTAAGTTCTCTGATTCATCTTACAAATTTATTTCTGATACAAAGAAAAAATTGTGAAACCTCAGTGAGCTAGACCAGCTACTTCTTGGGGCTGCAAAATTTTAAATCGTTATTTAGAAAAACAAAAGGACGAGCCAAGCATGCTGACTGATAGAACTATCACAGAGGATCATTGTAATGTTGTTCACTAAATCAAAGCTGGAACAGAATGGACTGATAATTCTCTTACCCTATTGGTATTGCTCAAATTCTTAAACTGAAGTGCTGGATTCAAGGACGATCATTCCATTATTAAGCTTTAAGTGCCACACTGTTTTGTATGCATCGAATATCACAAAATGAATACTGAAAAGCTAGAGTTCGCTACGTTTACACACTGATGTACCCCTCCCAAGGCCAAGGAGTCTAGGCTGTCCCCTGTGAAGGCAGGAGACTATAGGGGACGGTTAAGACGTTGCTCCCAACACCCTGGCGCGTAACTCCCCACAAAGTCCAGAGCCACCCCAGTAACAGCCTTAGAATGGCAGGAGCTGCAGGTCCTCTGCTTTTGCAGGGTTAAGAGAAAGAGGTCTCAGGAATCCGACTCTGGTTCAGAGTCTCGGCGCCAGGTCCAGCTCAGCATCTGGGCTCGTTACTGCCCCGGGCCTTTTCCAGGTGTTTCGCACTGTCAGAGTCACTAATAGCTTCATCGGGACAGAGTGTCCTCTGCTAACTGCAAGGTCTCCAACACCTAGCTTAATTCTGAGCCAGACCAGGGCTCACCTCCTCACTGGTCACTTTCCTGCTTGTTTTTGTCTTCCTAACCGTCAAGTTCCTTTCGTCCAGTCTGTCCTCCCCCCCCTAACCCAGGGCCAAGTCTGAGCGGGAATGGTGAGTGTTCAAAGCCTGGGCTAAAGTTAGGAGATTTCGGGCTTTGCTGGGCGGCCTCCTTCCTCTGTCAGAAACAACGGGTGCGCTGCACGGTCGCCTCTGGCTTCCGGGAAAAGTCCCCCTCAAAGGAACAGCCTCGTACCAGGAGTCTGCAAGCAGGAGCTTCAAACGCGGACTCCTAGGCCACCGTCCCCGCCCCGCGCGGCAAGCCGGGGAGACGCGGCGCGCCCCCCAGTGGCCGCGCGGCCGCACCGCTCCCGGCAGGTGAGGGCGGCGTCGGCGGCAGCGGCGGCGGCGGCGGCGGAAGTGGGGGTGCGTCGGCGCTGGCGGCGGCGAGGCGGTCATGGCAGATCCCGCGCGTGAGGAGCTCTCGGCCCTGGCCGCGATTTTCTGTGGGCCAGACGAGTGGAAAGTGCTGAGTCGCTCAGGTGACTACCCCGGCGAGGGAGGGGCCGGGCGTTCTTCCTCCCCACCACCGGGACCGGGCTCCCTGTCGCAGGGCCCACCCTCGCGGACCCGGCTAGTGGAAGGATGGAACGACACGCACCGGGACTGGAGATGTGTGGGAGCAGCCGGGAGAGTGAGGCGACCCCCTCCAACGTGGACAGTGTGGCGGCGTGCTCGCCGCTCCGCCGGGGACTGAGACCGCAGCGCCCAGGCCCGTGCGGCTCGCCGGCTGGTCCCCGCCCCACCGCCACCGGCCGAGCGCCGGGCCCTGCGCGCCCGCAGAGCCCTGGTCCTGGGACGCACTCCAGCCGGCTTCCCGGGCCGCCCGTGTGGACTTCAGGTCTCACCTTGAAAAGAGGCCTGTCCTGACACCCCCCAGTTTAAACCCAGCTGCCCCAAATTGCATTTTGTCGTTCGTAAGCTCTGTGCATTATTCCTTCAGGGTACTCACCACAGTTTTAACTCTAAGGGCATTGAGTGTGCCGAGCTGCAGGTGCTCGGGGACCCTGTCTGTTACGTCATCACAAAACTCCATGCACCTAGGACAGTGCCGGGCCTATGGTAGTTAGTAAATGTTTGTTGAATGAATCTTTGAATTGGCCCTGTGCTCTATCCAAACCTTTTCTCAGTTATGTTTCCTAGTTGATTGCTCTTCTTTTGCGTTTTTCTAGTCCGCTGAAAGGTGGCTGTCAATTAGAGGCTTTTGGCGCGTTGATCTTTCAGCTTACGTGTACTGTTTCCCTGTAAACACTTGACAGGGTTTCAAAGACACGGCCCATGTCCTCTGGGAGCTTACAGTCTACAAAGGTTCTTTTGGCTATTTTTTGATGATAGTTAAAACTTATTCTGTCACTGTCTGTGACTTCTATTAAGTAAAAACCAAAACTGCAGATTCTGAAAAAGTGCAGTGATGCAGATAATTTTCAATTTTCACTTAGCTTTTAAATACATTATGTAAATTTTTTGGCATGGGATTTAGCCCTCTGTTATATTTCAGCAACTATTAAAATTGCCTTTCTGACCATAAATTGGTTGACCTTTAAGAAAGTAGTCTAAAAATGTTCTGAGTGTTGTGAGAAAACCATCTAGGACTAAGATGGATTTCATGGTATCATTTGGTTGCTTATTCACACAGGAAGCCAGAGCCAGGCCTTTTCATTTATTCTTCCTTGCATCACCTGTGGTCATGTGACCACTGTTATGTTCCAGGCCCTGTGAACCAATTCCGGTAATAGAGCTTCTTGCTTCCTTTTCAGTGCCTGGCCTGTCTTGTATCCTCTGTAGAAACTATTGTTGACAGTCCATATGAAATAATTTATTTTTAGTGTTTTCTTGTCACCCTCCTGATTGGATAGCATTCATAATTCTTCATCTTACTGTCTCCATGTCTCTCTATTGATAATTACTTCTGCCTGAGGCAGCTATTTAGGAGATCATCAGTTTTTCTAAATTCTTTCATAATGGCTTGGTTGAAATACCCTGGAAAAATGAACATATGATTTCTCATCAAACCTTAAAGAGGATGGAGTGGTAGCGAGCTGGGTCATGAGTACATAGCTATGCATAAGATATTGCTGACGGGTCAGAGAAAACCTAAAAAAGTAAGCATTGAAAGAAAGAGAGCAGATTCTTAATAGCGAGAACACTGGACCCTTTATCTGCTGTTAAATTGAGCATGACTTTCAAGCCATGCCTTCTAATTAATTTAATTCAGCGTTCTGGCATCAATAAGTAATTGAATTATAAAAGAATTCAGTGTAACAACTTAGGACATTTTGTTGCTGAAAGGTTCATTGGAGAATAGAACAATTCAGTGATTGAAATAAGGATGTTTGATGTCCACAACTGGGAATTAAGGATAAGGTAAGGCCTTCTTTAATAGACCCCAGTAAACATAAGTGGGCTGCTGGCTGTCGTTCTCACGGTCACTGTCAGCCTGGGTTGGACGATATAAGATTGATACCAGAACATTAACACCATCAGTTCCATTCTGGCCTCCCCACAAATAATGCTGCTTCTTGTTGCCACTGGAATCAGGAGAACGTTGTGGGGACACTGTGGGTGGGATTCCACTTCTGGTATGAGGTTGCCCAGGAAGCGTTAGGCTCCCAACCCAAGGGTCACCTATTAAGACCATAAGATTGAAGAGGCTGACTAATTGGAATCAGTTAAGTTGGGCTAATTTGTGCTGGGAATTTCAGGGGACTTAAGCACATGGCCTCTTTACAGTAGTTATAGTAAGCTTATAGTAAGAGGCATCAGGTGTAACTATCTCTTACAAATGATGTAAACCCCCACACTGCTGTCTACTAGGGAAGGCTACAGGTAGACCAAATCAGAAGTATTCTCCCCCTCCCTGCATAGTGCAGTCAGGCCAGGTGCCAAGTTTAATGGGGTCACCTTCTGTGTACCTCATACTTCAAATGCATCTTACCTGATGAGGGGTATCTTAGCTTTGTTTTATAGAGAAGTTAACAGATGCTCAGGCTGGTTAAGTAACCATCAGGCACCAGAGTATGTAGGCCCTTAATAGAGATGGGGCTGCTGCATGAGGAAAAGAATTCTTAGCAAGGATAACACTTATCAAAGAGCAATAATGAGCACCCAGAGAAAGGAGATGGGTGTCACCCAACTTATGTTCAGAGCAATTCTGCAGGGGAGTATGTGGGCATGGGTATGTGTGCATACCTATCAGATAGGTGAAATTGATACTATTATAAGTCCTCACTTTCATGATAGTTGAGGGTCACAGATTATATTGCTGTAGTCAGTGCTCATTATATGTGGAGTTGTAGTTCTGGAAATTATCTTGTGGATCAAAAAGTTGTAAAATGGGAGGTATATAAGACTCAATATCGTATAATATGTTTGCACAGTAGCTTCAGCGTGAATTTTTGTCTTCTGCTAACACTCATGTTCAAATTGGATTGGGCCCTCTTGCAAAATGAATCATGACTGTCACCCACTGACCCCTCTAAATCTGTTCAGCTCTGTTTCCTGCTGATTGTCAATACTGTGCTCACCTCTGCAAAACCAATTCAGCCTTGAACTTGACTTCTAAAGGATGGGATTGCCACTTTTAGCTTCACTTATTTTTAGTTTTCCTTTTGCTGTTTTTCCTCTAACCACATTTTAAACACATAAAAATCCAGCCATAGCATAAAAACAAGCACAAGTGGATGCATACTTGTGGCGAGCTGCCCGGGAGGAAGAGAAAGGAAAGCCCCGTGCGATGAAGTACAAGAGGGGACTGGGGGCTGCTTTTGGTTTTCTGAACAAAGGCTTACTTTGAGGATATCTAAAAATTGAAGAAGAAAAAAAAAAGAAGGAAAAGGAAAGTCAGTTGTATATGGTTTCTTAATGGGCTCCAAATGAATCTTGAAGAACTCATTCTATTAAATTGTTTATATTTTCCAATGTCTTCTGTTATTGGACAGCATTTATTAAGTTCCTATTGTGTAACTATGAAATAGGGGAAAATCTTAAAAATAACACTGCTGAGGAATTTGGGGTTCAGTTCAGTTTCTCTAGTTTGAATTTCTGGTGTTTGTGGAGTGTGGTTAGGTGTACAATTTCTTTTATGTACTTGTAAGGAAGAACAAGGTCTGAAACCTATTTTAGTTAGTGTTTTATTTATGAAATTGATACACTTATTATAAGACAGAGTGACTTACTTAAAAAAAACCTAGGGAATTTATATGTGAATTTCAACCAGAGGCCTACATCTTTTGGTAGGATCTTTAGATTGAAATAGTCTTGGAACTTATGAAAATTTTAGTTTTCTAGGGCAAGCATAAGTTTTCTAGGGCATAGATGTTTATTGACAATGATGAATTTGTAAATTAAACTTAATGCATTTTTTGAGGTCAGGGAGGGGCAAAGACTAGCATTAGATTTAGAGCACGATTATTTTTTCTGTTAATCACTCTAAGCTGTTAATAGTCTTAAAGGAGATCGAGGTAACTTTGTTTTTGTTTTTTATGAAAAAATCAAATTGACAGTACATGTGGTTATATGAAAAATTCTGACATGAGAGAGAGCCAGTTTAGTTGCATGTACAAACTAAAGCAGATGTGAAATGGAACATCTAGAACATACTTCTAGAGTTTTAGGGAGAAAATGAGTTTTTAAAAGAATGTATAATTTTATTACCACATTAAATATCGGCAGACTGGGGTCATTACTGGGCCTTTCATTTTCCTATAGAGATAACATCATTTTGTGTAATTTTAGTTTGCAGCCCCAGTATGTGTGTATGTGTGTGTGTTGGGGGGCGGGGAATGAGCAGTCACTGTCTCTGAGAAAACCAATTAGGAAGAATGTTAATCCTTTCTAGTTCTTGAAAGAATCAAAGCAATTTTTCTTCTAAACATGTAACTAATAATTTTACAATTTTCTAAGGCAAAAGTAAGGATTTCTCTCATTGCTTTTTTTTTTTTTTTTTGAGAGAGAGAGAGAGAGAGCGTGAGGGGGAGAGGGAAAGAGAATCTCAAGCAGGCTCCACACCCAGCGTGGAGCTCTATCCCACCACCCTGAGATCATGATCTGAGACGAAATCGAGAGCTGAATGCCCAACCCACTGAGCCACCCAGGTTCCCCTCTCTCTTGTTTTCTATTTGCTGCCTAGGACCAGAAGATCACTAGGAGAGAAAAGTGAAAACTGGTAAGGATTTGAAAGGCCAGCTCAATAACATTTTCCTACTTTCTTCCTGGACGGTTTCTGTCAGTTGGTTTCCTGCACTGGGGAGGAACAGGTGGGTATACTTAACATGGCAGAGATTGGAGAACACTGTGGGTTTCAGGGTTTTGATCAGAAAGGGATTCTTACTTGAAGGGAAAAGCTTGCTTTGTGGACACAGGTACTGTATTAGTTTCCTGTGGCTACTATAACAAATTCTGAAAATGTGGTGGCTTAAAATAACACTCATTTTTTTCTCTTGTTTTTCTCTAGAGCAAGAATCCACTTCTTTGCCTTTTCCAGCTGCTAGAACTCATTTCTTGCACCCCTTCGCCCATAGTCCTTCTCTGTTTTCAAAGTCGGTAGCATGGCATCTGACTGCAGTGATTACATTGCCTGATGTATAGCCTCACTCTTATAAGGACACCTGTGATTACATGTAGGGCCCATCTCAGGATCCTTAACATCTGCAAAGGCCCTTTGCCATGTTTTGGTGATTAGGACATACACATTGTGGGGCCATTATTTAGCCTATCACAGGTAGCAAGGACTTCTGTACTGTGAGCCCCAAGGTTACAAGCTAGCACTCAGAGCTATTTAAGTGTAAAATTTAAAAGCTTCTTATAACTTGTTAAATTATTTCTTGGCTGTTGTCTAAAAAGAAAATTTTGAGATAGTCCAGTGGTGAAGAAAATAGTTCATTTGGTTCAACCATAATAATTCTGGTATGAAAGTACCACAGAATAAGTTTAAAGTACCATGGGAGTTGTAAGACAGATTTTATAGGGGTGATGTTCGTTAAATGATGAAGGTATGAAGATCTTCAGAAGTTATGCCTCCCGGGATGCCTGGGTGGCTCAGTCGGTTAAGCCACTGCCTTCGGCTCAGGTCATGATCCTAGGGTCCTGGGATCGAGTTCCGCGTCCGGCTCCTTGCTCAGCGGGGAGCCTGCTTCTCCCTCTGCCTTCTCTGCCTGCTGCTCCCCCTGCTTGTACTCTCTCTCTCTGACAAATAAATAAATAAATAAAAAAAATCTTTAAAAAAAAAAAAAGAAGTTATGCCTCCCCTTGAGGGAGAAAGTGGGCTCCCTAAAGGATTTCTGGAGAATTTATTCAGTCTAATGATTATACGTTGTCTGTAGGTGTATTTATGGTGCCCATTTCACATAGTGAAATGTACTGATCTAACTGACATATAGGGACCCTATTTAATAATAAAATATTAAAAAAATAAGGAACTGGGTGGAAGAAGGGTTTATGAGAAACATGATGAATTGTAGAGGAATGTATTAACTTAGGTATGCAAATTTTTTCTTTATCCAATACCCATCTTACTTAGGTAAACACATTTTAGTTGTATTATTTTAATATGGTCTTTATAATGGTTGCTGTCTGTGTTTCTGGGTGGTGTCTTAAAATAGTAGTGCTTTGCCGCTGATACCAAAGAGTCTGTTAAAACAAAAACAATGAAAACCTTTTTGTAGCAGATGTGTTTGGTCCTGTGTGAATCAACGTCTGTAACAACAGCTTTTACATAAATGGAATCAGGTGGCTAGAAAGCCACATTAACGTTCTGTTTGGTTCTTGTGGGGGCGGGGGCGGGGCGCAGCCAGGTTCCAGTTGTTGAGGCTGTTGAGCAGCAATCCAGGTATGAAAATGAGAAAGGTTTGCCTGTCTCTCTCGTGAAGGAGGATGGAACAAGGGCGTGTGGAGAAAGAAGCAGGGGTAGAGAGAGGCAAGTTAGCTTCAAAGACATCTGTCTGCACCCAGTTCTGTTCTACTCCGCTCTTCTGATCTGTGTGCTTCTGCCCCCTGCAGAATGAATCAGCCTGACGTTTTATCAACTTTTTGAAAAGTGGGGTGAAGCGGTGTGGAACACATCAGAGGGGTGAAGTGGAGCAAATCTGAAAGGCAGCAGTGTTTCATCTCCTAGCCTGTGTGTGCTTCCCCCCTCCTCCTCGTGGAGCCAGAGAGGGCTGAATTGATGTCCGCCCCATTTTAGTTCATCCTGCTACCTTCATGTTACACTGATACTAATACATTTGAAGTCAGAAAAGAGCGGGGCCGGGCAGTTACTGTCTCATGCACAGTCATCAGTTTCTCGGGCCCTGCAACCACACAGCAGTCCGGTGTTTGCTTTGACTTGGTTCTGCCACCCGATGACCTTCCTTGGATGCTCTGTGTAACTTTTAAATTAATCACTGATTAATTATGTATGTATATGCAGCACTGTTTCTCTGCATGTTCATGTGAGTTTATTACGAGTTTCCAGAGTTAGAACTAAGTGAGGGTAGGGCACCTGGGTGGCTCAGTGGGTTAAAGCCTCTGCCTTTGGCTCAGGTCATGATCTCAGGGTCCTGGGATCGAGCCCCGCATCGGGCTCTCTGCTCAGTGGGGAGTCTGCCTCCCTCCCCCCCCCCCCGCCTGCCTCTCTGCCTACTTGTGATCTCTCTCTCTCTCTGTCAAATAAATAAATAAAATCTTAAAAAAAAAAAGGATTAAGTGAGGGTAGAAAAAAAAAAAATCGTATGATGAGAAAGTCTTCTGGTAAACCTGACTAGAAATGGGGCAATACCCAGTGGAAATGCTGCAGAAGCCCCGGGTGCTGGGATGCAGGAATCCATGAGTATATGTGTCTGGTTGAAGGAGAGAATCTGTAAATCACGGCTCCCTTGGGATTATGTGTCTCTTTGTAAAATAACTCCATTGTTCTCATGAAACATCAATTGACATTGGAAACGAAAACTTTAACTTCTTAGTGTGCCATTCAAATCTAATTATGTATAGCTAATCGTTATTTTTGGATGCTTTCCAGGGACAGAGGGGACAGTGTTCAGAATTCTCACAAAAGCCGAAGGCCTTACGGGTGCCGATGTACCTTTAGAATTGGTGTTCCATTTGCCGGTCAATTACCCTTCGTGTCTGCCTGGTATCTCAGTTCACTCCGAACACCTGACCCGGGCCCAGTCCGTGACTGTGAAAGAGAAGTTACTTAAGCAAGCAGAGAACTTTTTGTCGGAACCTATGGTCCACGACCTGGTGCTCTGGATTCAGCAGAATCTCAGGCACGTCCTCAACCAACCAGAAACTGGAAGTGGCAGTGAAAAGTATACTTTTGCTACAGGCATGACTGTGGATGATGGACTGTGGCTAACTCTTTTGCATTTAGATCACATGAGAGCAAAGACCAAATATGTCAAAACTGTTCAGAAGTGGGCTTCTGACTTGAAGCTGACAGGAAAACTGATGTTCATGGGTAAAATAATACTGATTTTACTACAAGGAGACAGAAGCAATATCAAGGTGCCAAAAAGTTTAATGTTGAATATGAATTGGGCTATTTTCTGCTAAAATGGTGTTTTTGTAAGTGTGTTTTGTGACAATGGGACATGTTAATCATTAAGATGTTAATTGATCTCCATTTTTTTAAAGAACGTCTCTGACTTTTAATTACAACTACATACTTGCAAAGCTTGAAAAATAAGTAGATTATATTTTAAAAATTATTCCACATAATGAAAGGGATAGGTCATAAAAAAAATCTCTGTGGTACATGAATTTTGTTTCTTGAATTAGCTTTGAGCCTCAACTTTATTAAATGTGCACTAAAAGTTTGTGCGTACTTGTATTCCATTCCTCAGGCACAGTGTCTGTTTGTGGGTATTGTGTAACTTTTTGGCAGTTAAAAACACATTCAGATGCTTTAATTTGGCTTCTGTAATACCTGGAAAGAGGAGCTGATCCCTCCTAACCAGGATTTAGTGTTAGTGGAAGTAGCATCGTTAGGCTGTCAGCTTGTCACCTCCTACCTAACTTTTGCTTTCCACCTGACTTGTCTCAGCAGCTGCTTTCAAAATCATCATCTTCTTCAGATTCTCCAAGTTTGCATGCTCAACTCATCTAACCTATTTTATGTGGGACCAAATGAAGAAAGCTGCTTATTATATTTTAAATCTTGAAAGCACTACAAATCACTTAATAGGTTTATGCTTTCAGATGGGTTGGGTGAAGAATACTTACAATTGAATTTATTCAAAACAGATTTAGCTTGCATAACATATAATCTGAAAGATTTGTAGAATAACTACCTAGCTTTTTCAGAATGGGTGCTTATCACAATACTTATTTGGCATTTGGTTAACCAGATTAGTGCTAGGGTTATAGCATATAGATACCACAAATAATTAAAGTTTAATCTGAGTCTTGGTTTGAGGTCTGACCAAAGTACCAGATATTGCAAGGTGATTTGTAGTATATCTATAAATCTTGACATTCTGAGTAAACTCCTGGCTGACAGAATGAATACAAATTAATTTCCTTGTTCATATTTCCCTAAAAGGCTCAGATTTTTCTTTAAGCCAGCTCAGGAATGGTAGGTTAAGTGCAGCCGTTTTGCAGATGTTACTCAGATTGGATCCATCAATTGATTAGTAAGTATTTATTCATATGACTAGAACTTTGCTAGTATAGAGAAATTGTACTTTTTATTTAAAGAGTTCTTTCTTTTTTATGAGCTTTCCCTAAAATGCCATTTAATGTAAATATCTCTGTTAAATTTTTAAGATTGTATATCAAGATTGAGAATTACCGGTACATATTTATAGATGCCATCCAATTTGGAATTGCCATCCAATTTGGAATGGCAAGTGCTGTCTGCCTGTTAATTTCTCTCAGATGCAGAAGTAGTCATAACATTGCCACTAGCTGGTACCGTTAATTGTGCCGAAGCACTGTGTGCCAGGCTGTCCTCTCAGCGCTTTGCACGTATTAACTCATTTAATCATCACAGCTACCCATAAGGTAGGTACCGTTCTGAGTACCATTTTATGGAGTAGGTTCCTGGGGCACAGAGGGCTTAGGTAACCAGCCTGGAATCAGATCTAGGAGGCCGCACAGTCCAAATTTAAACCTGCATTATTTGAAGGCCTCCTTCTACCAGCACATTCTGCTGCCTAGTATAGAAAGACACTGTAGCCCTCTTACTGCTTGATTCAGAAAGAGAGTACTCTAAGCAGGAAAATAAGCCTGCAGATTCATGGCCCCTTTAAAACTAGGACTTGGAGATTTCAGAGTAAGATATGTATTTAATGTACTGATTTATCATTTAGGAGTACCTGATTCTTCAGAAAACCTCCAAAGTAGATGTGGACTCAAGTGGAAAGAAATGCAAAGAGAAAATGATTAGTGTACTGTTTGAAACAAAAGTACAGACAGAACACAAAAGGTATAATTTAGTACTATTGCAGATGGAAAAGTAACTGAATCGATAATTATACTCTGACAAATCTAGGCATATTCATGAGTTTCTCTTGTATAATGCAGGTTTCTGGCATTTGAAGTCAAAGAGTATTCATCGTTGGATGAGTTACAAAAGGAATTTGAAACTGCAGGACTTAAGAAGCTTTTCTCTGAATTTGTGCTCGGGCTGGTAAAATGAAATGGAAGACAGGAATCTTTTAGTAAGACAGCAGTGGTTTTTGTTTTGTTTTGTGTTTTACAGTGAATTTTGGAAATGGCTAATTGAAATCCTCATAAGGAAACAATTTTAAAGTTTCTCTGAAGCAAAATGATAGACACCATTCTAACTTTAGGAACAAAAGCCCATTTTGTTTATGGACTATTAAACAGTAAAAACACCCATATATTCTAATTTTTGCCAGTAAAGGCTAGGTTCAATAGATGGAATGTTATTTGAAAGATAAATATGAAATGATGATGGTAAATGAGCCCTTGTGATTATATAGAGGATTTGTTTGGAACTGTGCAATTTTCTGGCCAATTTTCTTGTAATTAAATGAATTTTTTTAAAGCTTTGTTTTTATGTTTACTTTTTCTCATGTTTACATTTTTAGCATTTGATCATGATTTTCCCCCATTCAGCTTATTATGTCTAGTGTTTTAAGTTGGATGTTAAGAAAAATATAACACTGATTTCTTTGTGAAAGTACGTAAACAGTTAGTTTAAATACAAACCAAAGAAGTTCTATAGACACTTGACTTTTGATCACTTTCTTTGGGGTCCTAGACGTGGACTTGTTAGTTATAGGACTAGAGAGTCAATTTAAATTAAAATTAATATTATTACTTTAGGGAAGAGTGGCAGATGAAGAGGGAGAGACAGAATCTTAAGCAGGCTCCATGCTTAGTGTGGAGCCCAACGTGGGGCTTGCTGTCACAACCCTAAGATCATGACCTGAGCCGAAATCAAGAGTTGGGATGCTTAACCGACTGAGCCACCCAGGTGCCCCTTAAAATAATTTTTGGAAAAACTTACCTTCTAGTTTTACAAGAGAAGAAATGTTTCACATAAAATGAATTTGGCTTGTTAGATGGAGGAAATGATATAGAGATACTATTTTTTATTTCTTAGGAAATCTGTTAAAATATGATAATCTTAAAATATATTTATTATGACCTAAGGAGAGAAGAAGCCATAAAATGAAATCTTGTATTACAATCTGTAACAGAAGTGTAAGGAGGAGTTTATGTTTGAGAAAAGGTATTTGTGTTCATAAAGCCAAGTGTGCTTCCAAAATAAGGGGCCTAGTAATAGAGGAAAGGCCATGCAAATCCCTCTCACTCAATCTGTGAAGTTATAAAATTATAAAAATCATAAGATTTTTATTAAATATAATTTTATTAAATATAAAAATATAATTTTTATTATATAATTTTTTATTCTATGATTATATAATTTTTTATTAAAATTATAAAATCGTAACTGATGGGACACATAAGTGAGGAAACATTGTAGCATGCGGGTAGTGTTTCTTGACAGTGCTGTTCTGGGACCTTGGTGGTTCAATCTGATTGTCTCACTTTCAGGCACCCTTATAATTAAATTATACCTACCTATTGATCATCTTATGGGGTTCTAATGAGAAGGGAATTTTGGTTCATTTTACCTCATTCCAGGATATTTATGATTTTTTCTTGGAGAACAGGTAAATGTAGTTAGGTTGTTCTATGGGAACAGCATATGGCAAGGAGAAGCTAGGCTACTGGTATGCTAAACTGAAAATAGGCTGGAAAATTTGGGGCTGGTCATTATTATTACTGCTTCATTTGATTTATTAAGCAGGGAGATTAAAAGTTATTGCCATCAAGGCTGTAACAGAAGAAGTAGTTGGGGGCTGGTCTGAATTTTGTCACAACAGAACTGCTAGTCCTTTATTTTATCTTGAATCTTCTCTGCTCAAGTGTATTCCGCACCATGCTTTGTGGTTTTCCAAACTTTCATCTTCAGATTTGACCCCCTACCCCTAGAGAAGAACTTGAATCAGGCAAAATTGAATATTGGTAGTGAATTTCTCCAAATTAATTAAATTTCTATTTGCTAAAATTATGTTTAAAAAGTATTAGTTATGATTACTTTCTTGGATGTTTACATGTGAGTCTTTCAGAAATATACATATCAGAATGCAAAACTAACCTTGACAGTATTAGAGACTTACATAAATTTAATTTGACCGTCTCTGAATAAAAGAAAATTTAAAATTATATGCAAAAAGTCTTTAAGAGTCTTTCTGGTATTTTCTTACCTTTAGAGGAAGAGAATTGTTTCCAATGATATTTTTGCCTCAAACTCTAATGCTTTCTTTTCAGCCTGAGGTACTTATGAAAAGATAATTAGGACTCCCGGAAGACAGAAGAGGTGAGGCCAAGGGCTGGGACCCCTGAAGGACTACACTGTAAGAGTAAGACTGAAGTGTAAATAAACTAATTGTTCTAGTACTATAGCTAAACTTTGAGGATTCTGTTAGGTCCAGAAAGTCTTAAACTTTGAATTTGGATTAAAGTAGTCCATGATTCTAATGTTCCCATATCTTCCAAATCTTTGGAGGAAGATAATATTATCCTAGGCGTCAAATTTTATCTGTAAGTAATTTTAAAATTCAGTATCCAGCAAATAATCAGGGATAACTGGACTCATGAAGAGACAAGATATTATCAGCGAGAAACAATAGAAACAATAGACAATAGAAATAGAACCACAGGGACTCTACATGCTGGTATTAGTAGATATAGATCACAGAACAGTTATTGCTTAGTATGTTCTAATAGACAAAAGCCAAACTTGGAACTGGTATTAGAAACTGTAAAAGGTGGGGCACCTGGGTGGCTCAGTCATTAAGCGTCTACCTTCCACTCAGGTCATGATCCCAGGGTCCTGGGATCGAGCCCCACATCGGCTTCCCTACTCAGTGGGAAGCCTGCTTCTCCCTCTCCCACTCCCCCTGCTTGTGTTCCCACTCTCGCTGTGTCTCTCTCTGTCAAATAATAAATAAAACCTTAAAAAAACAAAACAAAACCTGTAAAAGGTGACATGGTATATTTGTATTTGAAAAACAGCAAAATAAAAAACAAATAGAAGGGCGCCTGGGTGGCTCAGTGGGTTAAAGCCTCTGCCTTCAGCTCAGGTCATGATCTCAGGGTCCTGGGATCGAGCCCCACATTGGGCTCTCTGCTCAGCAGGGAGCCTGCTTTCCCCCTGCTTCTCTGCCTACTTGTGATTTCTCTCTCTGTCAAATAAATTAAAAAAACAAAACAAAACAAAACAAAAAAATAGAAGTTCTAGAACTGAAAAATAAAAGAATTAAAGGAATGGTTAATGAGTTAAAGCCCAGCTAGGAAATCAGAAACCAGCATAGGTATTTCAAACAGTGAATTTAAAACAGGAATTGGTTAGAAGGGTGGAAGAGCAAAAAGGAGAAGGAATGGGACTGGATGACAGAAAAGAAAAAGGGGAGGGTGATGTCCTCAGAGTTCAGAAATGGCCCAGAGTGTGTACCTGCTGCTGCACTTTAAAAACTATGGCAATTGGTCCCAGATCTGCTCACATGGTGCTTCCTGGACCAGAGCTAAAGGTACTGATAGGTGCTCGTAGGTACTATCTCTGGTCTGTTGGAGTTGCCACTTGCTACCACTACAGCCAAAGCCAATGACTATCACAGTGCCCTGTGCTGCCTTCAGATCTTCTAGCAGTTCCTCCAAAATTGGCCAAACCCAACAGGAATCCAGCTAGCAAAGAAGTCTGGGAAATGTAGTTTGAATATCCCAACCCAGAAGAAAAACAGAATATAGGAGGATGGGTGTGTGTGTGTGTGTGTGTGTGTGTGTGTGTGTATGTGTGAAGTGAGAGGGGAGAGACCCAAGTGCCAATCCCAAGTAACCAGCACAATCTTCCCTTTTAGCTATTAAGCATTCCCACATACTCCCTACCCATATTTATTTTTTTTTAATTTTTTTTTAAGATTTTATTTATTTGACAGAGAGAGAGAGAGAGAGCACAAGCAGGGGGAGAGGGAGAAGCAGGCTCCCCACTGAGCAGGGAGCTGATGCAGGGCTCCATCCCAGGACCCTGGGATCATGACCTGAGCCGAAGGCAGACGCTTAACCAACTGAGCCACCCAGGTGCCCCTCCCTACCTATATTTAAATTTCTGTACAATTTTTATGCTTCCATCTATGTGGACTTAACTATTTTTTGCACAAATGAAAACATTTTCACCTTTTCCCTCGAAGAGGGAGAACTAAAGTCCCATCAGTTACTATTATACTCACTGGTGTTAATTCTTCTAGTTCAATCACAATTCCACAATTCTGCCTGTATATTATGTAACCTGAAGATGAAACTATAAAATTCACCACCACCAACATCTGTTATATATAACCTGAGGGAAGGAAAGGGAAGAACTTGAGGGAAGAGGGAAAGAAAAATAGTTAATATATACAAAGATATACAGAAAAACCAATGAAGCAAATTTTCATGAGCACTTTGGTACTTATTTCTGTAACTGGTCATGAAACTACAGCTGATATTTATAACTTCTTCCTCTACTCCATTCTTCTTTGCTCTTGGTCAGTACTTTTACTGGTCAAGCCTCTCTACCTAGTACAGTGGCCAAAACTTCATTCTGGAGGGATCTAGGTCCTCAGTAGTTGAGTTGCTTATTAACTTTGACTATTGAACAAGAAATATTAAGAGGCAACCCAGAGAATTTCCTGGGCTCCTGACATACTTCTTGTTGACCTCACTGTATATCAGTAACCCAATTTTGCTGTAGTAATCTGGATCAATCACCCCAGCCATTATGGGAACCTCTTTCTTTGCTCATTGGTTTAGTATCATAAGGAGCCTAATATATTTGAGTGTCGATCTCAACTTCGAATTGATTTGAACCATTTTGTGTGCCCTAGTAGAAACATTCTTTCCATGGGAACTAAGACTACCAAACCAGCATAGCCCAAGATTACAGAGGTGGGAATAAAAAATTCTGTGAGTGGATTGTTAAATATAATATGGACAGAAATCCATCCTATTGTTATTCCCTGATTTCTGGACCCTTGTGTTCTGGCAGTGGGAGAAATACATCTTATACTGATCACTGATTCAAAGTACTTTTTTATCTTGTATGATAGCACTTCAGCCTTTCAGAGTCTTGTCTCCCAGCTGGCCAAATAACTGAGTCTTTTGTAGGTCATTATATTACTTTATCAAGCTAGCCACTTCTGGGTGATTTGGTACATGGAAAGACCTATGAATTTCATAGTCATGAGCCCATCGCTACATTTCTTTTGTTGTGAAATAGATTTCTCATTTAGAAGTTATATTGTGTTCTCACAATGTCTATAATATTGTGGCTGGTAGTATTATAGGAAGGGACTTCTGATTCATATCCAAAATAAGTATTTTTATGAAGACTAA
Source organism: Potos flavus (assembly GCA_028534135.1). Lineage (NCBI taxonomy): Eukaryota > Metazoa > Chordata > Mammalia > Carnivora > Procyonidae > Potos > Potos flavus. Next base: position 94,455,425 of record CM052900.1, on the reverse strand, counting down.
TTGCTGGTCCTTCCACTAGAGAAGAGAGCCAATGTGATTAACTAGCCACTAGGCAGCTGGTATCTCCCAGGAAGTGAGACCCTACTGGTGGCTCAGCATTGATCTCTGTTCATAGCAGGTTAGGCACTTGGCAGTGATAACAGCAAGATCAGTATTGGTGAGAGAAATTTTACGTTGCTGAGCCCATGTATAACTTCCATCCCTGCTGCCATATTTGCTTTATAGAAGAGCCCACTGAGCAAGCACTGGGATGCTAGGGAAAGAGAGTGACTGATGTCTACAGGATGAATCACCCTGTCCATTTCATCAATGAAGGCTTTCTCCATAGTGGTTGCCCTTTGATAAACATCACATGGGACACAAATATCCTCATATTTTGTGCTCATCCCGAGGGGTCCATTCACATATCTCTGCCTCAGATCTCCTTGTCATTAGCCTTCTGATCTCATTCTTTCAAAGTGACTGATTCCCTGGCCAATCCATTAGCCACTGCCCACGAAATACTATAGATCTATACCATGGACATTTCTTTACCTAGACAAAGTAGACAGCAGAAGTACTGCTCAAAGTTCTGCCCACTGAGAAGATTTCACTTTCACCTTTCAGAGACACTCTAGACTGGAATGGTAATTGCTGAAGCATATTGTGAAGAACCATCCATATCGCAGGCCTGAGTTCATTCTTCCTTGGTTAACAAGTTATGGGTACTCCCCATGACATCAAGAAGAAGCTCATGCAATAGTTGCTATAGGTATCTGAGCCACTTGATCACGTAGCTTGCCTGTGCCTTCAGGACCTGCTTGAGCTTGATCTTGTACACATCACTAATTGTACATACTCAAATTTAAGATTTCATGGATGAAATAATACCCAGTTCACGAGATAGGTAGCTCGGATCACATGGTCAGTTGGTATTCCACAGTCACGTACGTGTTCAATCTCATCCAAGGTCCAAGAGCAAGCTAGGAGGTCCTTTTCAAGAGAAGGATACTTATACATAAAAAAGAGCATGGCTTTGATTTAAAACCCTAAGTTCCACTGTGCTTGTGAGGGGCTCTACATAGCGTCACCACAGGCCATAACTACATTGAGTTTCATTGGGTCTTCTGGGTTGCAAGGTCCACGCAGCAAGGCAGCTCTGCAGTTTGGATCTGTAGCCTTTTCTTGCTCTGGGCCCTACTCAAAACAGGCAACTCCATGGGTTAATCATCAAATGGAGTGGAAAATGACACTGAAATACAAAATATATTGCCTCCAGGATCCAAAGATGCGTAGGAAGCATTGTACTTTAGTGGCAAGTGTATAGGGGGAAGTAACTTGGGATATCCTGGGATATACCTGGAAACACTGGAGCCCTAAAAACTTCATCATGCTGTTGGGCTTCTGAGTTTTTACGGGTTTTTATCTACCTCTTTTGGATAAGGTATTTAGAGTATTTGCTGCTTTCTGTTTACCAGATCTAATCAGCATGATGTTCAGATGGATGTTAAAATGAATGAAGTCCTTGAATACTGAATTATGGCCCAGAGCCAGAGCGCTGATAATTGTCCCAAAGTAAAATATAGTTGTGAAGTCAAAGTGTCAGGCTGTACTTGCTAGGTAAAAACAAACTGCTTCTAAGTGGGCTTTACAAAGTGATATCGAGAAAAAGCATTTGCCAGATCCAGAGCTGGATACCAAGCACTCAGGGCTATGTTGATTTGTTGCAGGATAAGACCACATCTGGAATAGCAATTATGATTGGAGTCAATTATCTACCTAAATTTGATATTCTACAGCCGTTCTCTGAGACCCATCTGCTTCTGCCAAGGCCAATTGGTGAGTTAAATGGGGATGTTATAGGAATTGAACTTGGAAAGGACAGAACATGGTCCTGAAACAATTGGCTACCTACATGGAGAAAAAAAAATTAATTTGCTCCTACCTAACATCATAACCATGATTAATTCCAGATGGATTAGAGACCAAAATGTAAAAGGCAAACATATTTTAGAAGAAAATACAGAAGCGTATTTTCTTGACCTTCAGATCCTAGTGTTAAACAAGACAGAAAAGCAGCATCTTGATGGGAAAGATTGGTAAATTGGATGCCATTAAAATAAAACACTTTTGTTCATCAAAAGATATCATTAAAGATCACGGAAAGGTAAGCCACAGAATGGGAAAAGGCATTTAACATTTAACTGATACAGGTCTCATTTCCAGAGTATTAACAAATAGACAACCTGATAGAAAAACAGGCAATCTGCCTTCGGCTCAGGTCATGATCTCAGGGTCCTGGGATCGAGCCCCGCATTAGGCTCTCTGCTCAGTGGGGAGCCTGCTTCCCCCTCTCTCTCTGCCTGCCTCTCTGCCTACTTGTGATCTCTCTCTCTGTCAAATAAATAAATAAAATCTTAAAAAAAAAAAAGAAAAAACAAGCAAAAGAATCTTGAATAGATACTTCACAACTGAAACTATCCAAATGGCCAAAACAATATGCAAAGGTGCTCGATGTCATTAGTGATCAGGGATAATGCTAATTAAAACCACAGTGATACCACTAGCCACCTACTAGAAGAGCTAAAATTTAAAAGATAGATAATAACAAGAGTGGACAAAGAAATGAGGCAATGCCAACACTGACACACCCTTGTCAGGAGTATAAATTGACCCAACTACTTTGAATAGTTTGTTATAATCTAGAAAAACTGACAATTCCATATCCTAAAACCCAGCATTTAGGATATAAAACCCATGCTTCTAGGTATATACCTCACAGAAACATGCACAAACGGGTGAGGTTATCTATACAAGAATGTCCATAACAATATTATTTTTATTAGCCCAAATGAAGCAACCCAAACATTCATCAACACAGAATGGAAAAGTAAATTGTGTATACTCATGCAATGGAATACGATAGGGCAAACTAAGCCAGCAAAGTATAACCACATAGAACAATATGGATTCCTTTTATAAAAGCAAGATTGCACAAATGAAGTAAATACAAAAGAATATGTGCTATATGATTCTAAAAGTTCAAAAACAGGCAAATGACACTCGATTACAGATGCATGTTCACATGCTAAAACTAAATGACAAGCAAAGCAGTTGTTGTAATAGAAAGCATGGCAGTTACCCATAGGGGGGAAGGATGGGGTTGTGGTTGTGGTTCCATGTAAAGATTTGTTTTGTTTTGTTTTTGCAGGGGGAGATGGCTATGTTCTACTTCCTGACCAGGTGCTCATTTCTCAGACATTTCATTATAGTCATTCATTAAGCTCTATACTTACTTTATTGTTTATTTCTATATTTTTTCTTCTATAAAAGTAGGCTTGGCTTTTAAAAATGCCAGAGTTCTTACAATATTTTTAGTAAATAAGAAAAATATTGAAGGTAATTCCTGAATCTTTATAATTAATAGCAATTTCTCCAATCTTAAAGCTTGACTCAGCCACATAGAAAATTTGGAAGGTAGATGCCGAAGGATAGGCTATTTTAAGTAGAGTTGTTAGGGCAATCTTCTCTAAGGGGATGGCATTTGAACCAATACTTGAATGAAAGGGACCAAGCCCTGGGAAAAGTAGGCAGCAGAGAGGTCCAGGCAGTAGGAACTCTAAGTGCAGAAGACCCAAGGCCTGAAGGCACATGGCCTGTTTGAAGTAGATTCAACTGAGTGAAGATTACTTCTGCTACGGAAGTTGTACGTCCACCTCTCTTAGCATGCCAAATGATCTCCGTCTTACTTCAGATATGCTACCTTTATGAGACTTCTTCTTAGCATTATTTTTGACCCCTTAATTTGCTGTTTTCTACTTATTTTTATACAAAAGGGAAAACGCAACATTCAAATACTTGTACACATAGAGCTATATAGGATGAAGATGTTAACAATTTTGGAATTGTGGTACGATAGCTTAATTTGTCTGTGGTACGATAGCTTAATCTGTCTGTTGATGTACCAATTTCTGAATCTGAAAAACGAAAAACTACATTTCAAGTGTCACTACTATAGAATGCGGAAGGCAGAAAAATGTATTTGAAATAAACAGATTAAAAATAAAAGCAATTCCCCCATATTATGAAAAACAGACAAAAATGTCTAAAGATGGTAAAACTGCCAGTGATGTACAAAAATGATCAAGAAATGGGAGAAGTTGGGGAATGGAATCTTCATTTTTGATCACTTTGTCATTTCAGCTAATCTAATGCCTGTCAGTTTGCTTTCCTCCTTTTGGTTTGAGACTAGATTGCTTTTTTCCAAACAGCCTGGATCGTAGGTTTCAATTTCTTCAGATCACCTGAAGTCATATTGCTTTTCTCCTTCCATCCTCTTGGATTAGTCAGCGTTCTCCAGAGAAACAGAGCCAATGGGGTATATATTTACCTATTTTAAGGAATTGGCTCAAGCGATCATGGAGGCTGGCAAACCCCAAATTTGCGGAATGGGTTGGAAGGCTGGAGACTTAGTAAGAGTGGCTGTTGTAGTTTGTGTGGAAGGCTGTCAGTGTGGAGCCCTGGGGAAGAGCCAGTGATGGAGCTGAAGTCTGCAGGCAGTCTCCTGGCAGGATCCCCTGGGGGAGATCCTGGGGGAGGTCAGTCTTTAGTTCTATTCCCATTTTCAGCTGATTGGATGAGGTCCACCCATAGTATGGAAGGAAGTCTGCTTTCTCAAAGTCCACCGATTAAAATGCAAATCTCACCCTGAAACACCCTCACAGGACCAAACATCCAGAATGATGTTTGGCCAAATATGCTGGCAGTGTGGCAGCCAAGTTGACAAATACAATTAGCCAGCACACCTCTCAAGAAGCCCTCCGTAGCTTTGCTTTTAGAGGTGAGGAATGTGGCTTTCAGTTCATAGCTGCTTAACTCACTGTGGTCTCCTCTTACCATGTACCAAGGCTACAGAACATTAAAGACCACTATGAATCTGTAGTAGCATTGATAAGAAAGATACCGTTCACAAAGCAAGTTAACAACTTGACAAACTGTAGTTTTCTTTGGCCTGAATGGCTCCTCTTGAGTCAGAACTGGCCACAGTAATAAATTCCACAAAAAAGCTACATTTCTACTAGCCTAGGAGTATAAAAAATATAGACTCAAAGACGTATATTGATTTTTTTAAAAAAGTGAACTCACCTGCTTTGGGACAACTTTCTAGCATTCTAAGCTTGTGTTTGCTCAGTTCATTGTTATGAAGTGTTATTAGGGGGGGATTTCTGGAATTGTAGTCCTTTCTATGTGAACTCCAACCTAGTTTTTTTCTGATGTGTTAGACAATCCTATTTCTCCATCACTGGGAGAAGATGAGCCTCTGCTAATCTTTAGCAATAGACTTTTCATGTGACTAGGAAAGCTGTGTTGTAAATTTCCAAATTTCCACGCATGGAGTTTTTCACTTCTTTATTACTTGGGAATTTTATCCATTTGCGTATCTCCTCTCTGTAGCTGTGGCTCAAGTTTACACCTCAGGTCCTGACCTCTCTCCTGAACTCTACACACCCATTTCTCACTCTGCCTGATATTACAACCTAGATGTCCTGCCTACACCTAAAATCTGCTATGATTAAAACAAATGATCCCATTTTGTTGTTGTTGATATTGTTACCAAAACTGTCACTGGTTCCCAGGATTAATCTTGGATTTTCCATTGACTTCTTTCTCATTTCTTTGCACCCAGTTAGCAGCCAAATCTAGTTCCTACTGATTCTTATATTCTCCAATCTTTTCCATTCTCATGAATACACTGTATGTCAGGTTCTTTTTTTTTTCTGGACAGGACTATTGGAGGTCTCCCATCTAGTATTCTCATCTCTGTTCTCCCTTTGATCCATCCTATATATTAATAATACTTCATATAAAACTTGGGGTCAAATGTGTTTCAGAATGCAGATTTTTCTTTTCCATTGGTGGAGTTTTAGAAAGGTAATGTGGTGAAGATACTTTGTATTATAAAGTCTCCCTAATGGGGACTGGGGCAATGTTCTGTAGTCAAATCCTGTTTTTCTGCAGTGAAATATATGAATATTTACTTTAAGTAGGATAAATAAAAAGTTTAAATGGTCTTGTATTGTTCATGTTAAACTTTAATGCCAAATGAGTTCAGATAAGATTGGCTTTTGCCTCCAAGTAAAGCACCAAAAAAGAACTAAAACAACATCCTGCATTTTTTATTTTTAGAACTTTTGCTTTTGGAATTGTGGAAAAGACTTGGTAGATCTGAACTAGATAAATCTTCCTCAGGTAACCCTATCACTCCCATTTCCCACTGGGTTAGTTGTAAACTCTTCACTCTGCTATTTTCAATTGCCTTCTCAGTTTGACCACAAAGCATTGTTTTCTGGTTTTATCTTCCACTTGTCTTCTACATATCCTTTTGACCTGCCTAAACTGGTTAAATACTTATTTTTTTTTCTGCGTATACTCAGGCTCATCTTTCTTCCTGAAATGTCCTATCCTCTTGTCCATTCTTCTGCCAACTATCTATTGATCGTTTTTCTGTCTTCAGAATGTTTCCCTCTATAAACTGTTTGATCCCCATTCTGGGATCAGTAATTGTTCTTTGGTCTAAATTCTTGTAGCAAGCTTTAATTTTCCCATATGGGAATGAGAATAATCCACTTTCTTACCCTCTAGAAGTAAATCAGTGGATTAAATAATGTTACAAATGTGCCTAGCATGGTGTTAGATCCATAGTAGTACTCAATTGAGGTTAGTTCTTCCTTTTTCTTCTTCTGCTTTTTCTTAGTATATTCTGTACTTTATGTTATAGTTTTAAATGTGCTTTTTTATTGTTCCCACTACTAGATTGGGAGTTTTCTGAGGGTAGAAGCTTGCTTATTAGAAGCTCAGTAAATATTGAGTTATGTGAAATGAATACAAATGGTGTTACTAGAGAAATTTCATCTACTCCTTTGGATTCTGGAAATACTAATATGTGTGTCTATGAATGTACATTTAAAAACTCAAAACAGGGACGCCTCTGTGGCTCAGTCGGTTAAGCGACTGCCTTTGGCTCAGGTCATGATCCCCGCGTCCTGGGATCAAGTCCCACATCAGGCTCCTTGCTCCGCAGGGAGCTTGCTTCTCCCTCTGCCTCCTGCTCCCCCTGCTTGTGCTCTTTCTCTGACAAATAAATAAATAAAATTAAAAAAAAAAAATAAAAATAAAAAAATCAAAACTCAAAACTCAAAAAAAAACAAAAAACCTATGATCACAGGACCCATCTTGATGTTTAGTGTCATAATTTCTGTTTCAGGGTAATTTTGAATGTCCAGAGCCCTTGTAAGGGACACTGCCCACCCAGATCATGGCAAGCCTCAGGGCCTAGAAGGGCACACTCTTTCTGGTACACTAACAGCCAGCCATTGGGAGACCTTGCCAGAAACCAGTGGGCAGGCCAACTGACACAGCTCTTCGGCACTGGTGAGATACAGTGCTCACTCGTGTGGAGCCTGGATCATGGGAGAGCACAGATTCTGTTCCTATGCTGTTTCTTGGGGATCTGACACCGCAGTGTCCCTGGGCCCCCTCAAGGAGGGGGAGGTCTCTGAACACCACCTTTGCTTTTGTGCACTTGGTCCTTTCGGGTTGGTTCTGCTCATCCCTAGGCTCTGCTGTTTCTCTCCCCAGATATTTCCTCTAAAACCTCTTTCACTGCCTCCTCCTCTGCCCCGAGAATATTATGTCCTCAGGAGAGAGAAAAGCTAGTGGTGGTAGAGGTCACGAGGTGTTTACCTAATGTCCATCTAACCTCCTTTCTTAATAAATTTTTCATAGTAATTTTCTAAGTCATTTCTCAGTAATTTAACCTGGGTACATTACTCTCTAGAATAAAAACTATATTATGCAACTCCCCTTGAAGCTAGTTATGGCCATAGGATTAAATTCAGAGTAAAGGAAAGTGCTGTATGTCTTCCAGGGAGGCTCTTCAAGGTGCTGACTCACTTTGAGCCACTCCTTGGCCCTTCCTCCCTTACTGCCTGGACAGTGGACACAGTGGCTGAAAGGCCAGCAGCAATGCTGAATTACGAGGAGAGCTTGAGGGTGAAAATGGAGCTGAAAATAGAAGCTACCTTCTAAATGCTCTTTTAATGTCAAAGAAGTTACCTTTTTGGCTTTCGGCCCCATTTTCCGTTTTCTATCGTATGCCATCCAGTCCAGCCCTGATGGATCTGAAGATTGAGACCTAGTAAAATAATAGAAGCTGGGGCGCCTGGGTGGCTCAGTGGGTTAAAGCCTCTGCCTTCGGCTCAGGTCATGATCTCGGGATCCTGGAATGGAGCCCCGCATTGGGCTCTCTGCTCAGCAGGGAGCCTGCTTCCCCCCTCTCTCTGCCTCCTCTCTGCCTACTTGTGATCTCTCTCCTCTCTGCCAAATAAATAAATAAAATCTTTAAAAAAAAAAAAATAATAGAAGCTAAAATGTGACTGATTGTAAATTAGTCCAGATCCCTTAGTTATGGCTTCAGTTTGTTGCCTGGAGTTCTTAGAAACCTAGATTTTCTTAATTCGAAGTAAGATTTCAAAAGCACGTGGTCTAAAAATTTCATTCTTTTGTTTACCTGTGTTCAGCTTCAACAACCATTTCTTTTTGTTAGAGGAGGTGGAGGCCCGAGCTGTTTGGGCTGGGTAAGGGATACACGAACATGTGAGGGGAAATGCATTGTGTGAAATGCCATCCCACATCATATCCTATAGATAAATATGCTTTGACTCTTTTCAGGGAAATATCACCTTGGCACATTCATAGTTTATGTTCCCATGTTTCTAATAAAGTACACGTCAATTAGGTATACTTTTGTTTTTGTCGTTATCATCTTTCTGTTTCCCAGAATTATTACTAATAATTATTGGAAATTTACATGGTGCTAATATCTCCAGTTGACCTAAATGACTTAAGCTTTTTGCTTGGAGTTTTCCGGAAGAGACAGACTCCGAATGAAATTAACACACATGGGGAAAAATGGAGAGAAATCTGCCGATGTAATTTTTGCTCACGTCTTGGTTTTCTTTAAGCCCTGGGCTGGATTTATGTCGTCAGCCCACACAAACGTGAATTCCCAAGAAATCCAAGTATAAAGAGAATAGAGAGAAGGCAGAATGTATTTGATTTTTTTATGGCTAGATCTTTGTTCTAGGCCTTCAAGTATGAAGTTCTTTATATCTATTAATAAATCATCCATGTATATCTGTGCATGAACCCACTCCATGAACCCATCTCAGTTAACTTGGATGAATAAGGTTTCCCACGATCCGAAGTTCAGTTCCCTAATTAACAAGGCTCTTTTGGAAACATTTTAGAGATGAAAACATTTTAAAGATGTTTTGCACTCATCTGATGAGCAGAATGGCTAGAACATGATCTAAGCTTATTGTGTGGGGGTCGTCACTAACATCCCGGACTGCAGCCTCCTGTGGTGTAAGAAAGCCGGGTCCTAGTCT
>CM052900.1:94286579-94445897 GCA_028534135.1 Potos flavus | reverse complement strand
TCTTTTTTTTTTTTTTTTTGCCTTTTCCTCCTTTGCGGTCTCTTTTCTCCCTTTCTTACCACTTCCTCCAAATTTTATGAATTTAGGGTAGCAGGGCTTATCTTTTTAGAGCCGTCATCATCCAATGAGAGTGAGAGCCAATCACAATGTGTCTTCTTAAACTTCATCTCTTTTTTTTCTTTTTGTTATTTCCATTCATACTCACAATTGCAGCCTTTACAAATTCTTTTTAGGTTCATGGTTTGTTCCTGAAGGTTGACAGTGTTTGACTGCTTGACTTAAGTCATAGACCTTAGAACTAGGAAGTTCTGGGAAGAACTAAAAAGATAATTTAATCCAATTCCTTTTTTTTTTTTTTTTTTTTTTTAAGCAGGGTACTGAAGTAAGTAACTTACCTAAGAGCATTCATACATCTGGTAGCAAAACCAGGACTAAGACATAGGCCTATACATCTTCATTTGGAAGAGAATTATATTAGCTCCTTAGTCCTATATATATAACACAAGGAGACCTCAAGGAGCCAAGCAAACAATTATTGTCCAATAGCTACAGTCTCCAGGGAAATATCTGCTCCATTCTGTTCTGGCGCTTTAGAGAGGAGAGAGACTCTCCTTTGTTCTTGATTTGTAAAATTATCCCTAAATATATACTCATGTATGCATTGTAAGATCATAGGGTTTCTTCACAAATGAGAGCTGTTTTCTTATGATTGCAATTATTTGTGTATGAATGGAATGTACATGACCCAATGCCTGAAACTTGCTTCATACATATTGGGTGTTTTGAACAGTTAAATGACTCTTTTTAGTCGGGAATAAGCACTCTGAGTATCACAGAGTCTTTTATTTATGTAAAAAAAACCCTTTAAAACATCTTGCTATTAGAGAAATGAGCATACAATAAAAATCTTTTACATTGCATTTACGTATTTCACCTTTCTAGAAAAGTAGAATCTAAGACTTAGACAGAAATGTAGAGTTTTAGCTCAACTTCCTACCCAGTGCAGGAATTTTTAAAAGTTATAACTCTGAAAGATATCCAATGTCTGCTTGAAATCCTCCAGAGACTGGTATCACCCTTATGAGGGAGGCAGCTGTTATTGTTACTGGACAGCACAAGTGGATAAAAAGTTCCTTCTTGCATTGAATCAGAATTTGCCTTCTTTAACTTCTAGCTTTTTATCCTAGTTCTGGCCTCTGGAGCAACGCAGAATTAGTATACAATTCTCTCCATGACAGCCCTTCAAATATTTGAAAGCAGATATTATACCTTTTCTTATTCTTTGCTTCCCAAGTTGCTTGAATAATGTATCAAAAATGATAGCTTCTCCTATTCACCTGGACATTTGCCTTTCATTACATCCTAATTGGTCAAAGTCCCTCTTAAAATGTGGCACCCAGAATTGAATCCTATATTATAGATGTGGTTTAACTAGCTAGAAATCCAATGGAACTGTCATGGGTAGTGATCTGTGGGTAGTAATTTCTCATGGAAGCGTCCTAAGTCCCTTAAAAGAAGATGGATTGTATGAAAACTCTCAGTAAACTGTAAAGTCCTTTATAAATGAAAAGCTTTGTTACATTCCATTTAAAAATACAAAAAATAATCAAAGAGTTTTTTCCCCTATCATTGACAACGTTGATTTCAACCTTTGGGTCTACAGAGTTAGCAAAGAGGCTGGTATTTTTTCCTTGGTAAAAGTGTGAAGATAATTTTAAACTCAGCCATTATGTTGTGTTACTGGCTGAACAAGTTTTAAATAATCAAATCTTTTTGAAACATGTTTTTTTTTTAAGTGTACGATAAATGTCATTTTTAACCTGTGCATGCTCATTTAACAAAAGCAGACAAAAGCAGAATCTCCTTTTGACAAGGCATTTTAACAAGTAGAACCATTTTCACATTCAAAGTAAAGTTTTAAATATGTAATCTGTGTTTCTTCCATTTTAAAATATAAATTTTAAACTTCTAAACATTTCTTTTTTTAATTTTGAGTAATGGTTTAATATTGTCATCTAACCATTCATTCTCATTGCTGAGTATTGATTATTTGTTAAGAACTTGAAAAAGACATTAATAAATTGTTTATCCTTCTTTCTTCACTAACCCTAGAAGACTTTTGGAAAGAATAACTTTTTATCTAAAATGCTTGGCACAAATTTACATCTTGGAACATTCTGACTAAGGGTTTAATGCACTGCTAAATGGGATAATCTCAAAACTAGAAGTAGTAGGTTATGGTTGGTATATATAAGTGTGTATAAAGATAAATGGAAAATATAAATATGAAACCCAAATGGGTTAAAGATAATGATGGGGAGCCCAGCACACTCCCTGGCACATAGCAGATTCTTAATCAACATTGGCCTCATGAATGCTGCCAATTAGGGGAGGATTATTCCTAATCAGGCAGTGAGCCTGGTGTGACAGCTGTAGGTTGAGTTCTGTAGATTAATGTGCCATTGCTCAAATGAGTAAGACCCATTAGAGACTGCACTGTATTTTAAGACCTCATATCTCTTTCATCGGAACATTATTTCTTGGTTAAGAGAAATTACTACATTTTCTAAAACATGACAATGTTGTGGTGGTTATAGTTTGATTTACAACATATGTCAAATACTCTAAAGAGCATAAATTATTTAAAAATACATAAGTACTCAGAATAAAAATCAGTTGTTCTGTACTGCCCATACTGGAAAGAAATTTATTAAAGAAAATAACCCAGTAAATTACTTCCAAGGAATAGAGTATTCTGATAGCATTCTGCAAAGTCAGAATTCTGGAAAATCATCCATTTGTTGGTACATTTTTAAAAAAAATTGTATAATTTAATAATTCTTTTTTCTTTTTTATAATCCTGGTGACTGGGGCCATGTAAATTGGAGAGGACTCCTTTTTAAAATTGGACTTGGAGTCACATAATTTAAATTTATATTACTAGGTCAAAAATTTCTCTATTGGATTTTCTTTCTTTTTAATAGTTAAAAAAATGTACAAATAGGTGATCCTTTCTAGAGAAAGACTGCATTCTTTTTATATTTTGGGCACTTAATCTTCCAAAGCTAGGTATTATTTGGTTAACCATATAATTTATAGTTATACATAGACTGAGCAAAAATAAATATTCTAATAGCATCTAGTTGTTGTTGTTTTTGGCTATATGGATGTATGGGCTTTTATATCAATATTAGTGTTTTCTACCCTTCATAGTATTTTCCTCCAGCAAAGAACTGTCTCTTTGCTGAGAAGGAAAAAAAAAATAACAAACTTGCTTACAAAATGAGGCTATTTTGCATATTAATTAGGAGGTCTTTGAACTCTAAGAATAAAATCCGTTAATGCTTTGGGTATGGAACAATTATGCATTCAAGGACTTTGATTTTATGCTAATAATGCGACAAGCTTTACATTTTTCTTTGTTTTGTTTGCATTCCCTAAAGATAATTTAATGCAAATAATCCATCCATATACAGCATAGAGCGTGTCGGATGGTTTCCCTATAGTTAAGATTGTATCAGCACTCCCATTATAAATCTCTATTACCCATGGTTTATAATTTAATTGAAAAAACCCACTGCAGGCAGAAACTCAACACTTAGGGTTTCAGGCTAAAAGCAATATTTCTCTTTTAAAAATTGCCTCCTCTCTTTAATTTCATAGTTAATGGAAATGTAAGAAGGATCATCCTGGAGCTGATTTTGAACAAAGCCAAACAGATCATTGTCTATAACTAAAATAATTTCTAAATAAAAGTAGTTGATATCTTATCATTGACCTAATACTACAACATTTAACCAAACGAGAAGAGATCACAATGGAATCTGCTTATCCTTTCTCTGCACAAAAAACGTATACAAGGGGAACAAGAAAATTCTGTAAGACCAGATATCTATAAAATATATGTTTGACAGTATGGGGTGAGGCATCACATTTTCCTTTGGTTTCCAAGTGTGCACTTTACTCCTTTCAGTGGATCTGGGCAAAGGCTGTGGAACCTGCTTTTTGTCAGACTGAGCTAGGAAGAGGGCACAGGGTGGAGAGCCGCATGCTCTGAAATTCTTTACTTTGTCTGCCATATAAATCTTATCTTAAGTTTATGCTTCAGTTATCTTGATGGGATTCAGGGGTTAATTAACAGGCACAGCAGTTTCAGCCTGCTTACACAGTAGAATTGAAAAGATCAGTTTTTAGACACATGGTGGTTTTGTCATCAGCTTTTGAACCCAAATCCTGTATTGTAGAAGGTTAACCTGCCTGCCAGGTAATATGCAATCTCCAATCAAGACTTCACAGTAGTTTTATCAACCCAGTGAGACAAAGAAACTGTGAATTAGTTAGAACGAGATGTTCTTTATTTCCTGCAACCCATCAACCTTTTCCTATTTAATTCATACTTGTAATGATGCATGTGAAATATATGCCATGATTACTTAACCCTAAGCAGACATCAGAAACTTACTTAAGATGGTCTGGCTCTGTCTTTGCAATGCATCATGTTTCTAAATCAGTTGCCTTTGAGATCCTAAGGGCAGTTACTGAGGACAATAACACAAACTCACATCTTACAACACTTAGCAGTGCATAAAGGCCTTCAATATATCTAATACACACAACTGCTCAGAAGTAGAGAAAGCAGGGTCATCTGGGTGGCTCAGTTGGTTAAGCATCTACCTTCAGCTCAGGTCATGATCCCAGGGTCCCGGGATTGAAACCCTACATCAGGCTCCCTACTCAGCCGGAGCCCTAGGGTTGCCGTGAATCTGGCAGTCCATATTTGTTATATATAGTGAAAAGCAAATTATCTTCTGATATTTACAAACTGATTCAAAGTTTTTTAGTTTCCATTGTAAGAATTTTAATAGATTATTCTCTACTTCTCACCTACCTCCTTTTTTTCTTTCTTAAATTACTTTTTTTTAAAATTTTTATTTATTTATTTATTTATTTCACAGAGAGAGAAAGAGAGCACAGCAGGGGGAGTGGCAGACAGAGGGAGAAGCACGCTCCCCACTAAGCTGGGAGCCCCATGCGGAACTAGATCCCAGGACCCTGGGATCATGACCTGAGCCGAAGGCAAATGCTTAACCAACTGAGCCACCCAGGCACCCTTCTTCAGATTACTTTTTTTTTTTTAAGACTTTATTTATTTATTTATTTATTTATTTATTTATTTGACAGAGAGTGAGAGAGCAGGCAGAGGGAGAGGGAGAAGCAGGCTTCCCGCTGAGCAGGGAGCCCCATGCAGGACTCGATCCCAGGACCCTGAGATCACGACCCGAGCGGAAGGCAGACGCTCAACTGGCTGAGCCACCCAGGTGTAAACTTAGAATGTCATGCAGGATTTACTTCTAAACTTTTTATAACAAAAATGTTTTCCGCCCCCAACAACTAGGTGTTGTGAATGATGTGTGATCTTGCGTTCAGGAATTGAACTTAACATTTTATGTAAGTGAATGGTCACTCCATGTGCCATTGAGAACCAATAATTGTTCCCTTCCCCTACTCTGCCCCGAGCAGATGTCATTAATGGGTGCATTTTTTACCTCTCCTCCCATTCCAGTACTACCCAGGCTCAGCCCTACTCAGCTTCTAATATCAGGTCAGTCAGGGTGATATGGCTGCGGACATTTTTTAGCTCCTTTATTGCTCTCCATTCCCCCAAGATGAACTTGTGTGTGCTCTTCTATTTTCTTGTACTGAAATACTCTTGCTTAGGCCACCAGACACCTCCGAGTAGCAGCATCCAATAATTTTTAGGCAGTATCCAGATACGTAGTGAAAGATACTTGACAGATAATATGTTTGGGATTTAGACTAGAGATGGCAAAACCTTTTTCGTGAAGAACCAGATAGTAAATAGTTTAGGCTTCTTGGGCCACATGATCTCTGTCTCAACTCTACCAATGTAGCACGAAGGCCACCACCGAGAATATGTAAATGGGCAAGATTGTGTTCCCGGATGTGTTCCAGGATTGTGTTACAGATGGACACTGAGATTTGAATTTCACATAATTTTTATGTGTCATAAAGTATTCTTTTCCTTTGTTTCCGCAGTTAAAAAGTGGAAAAATCATTCTCAGCTCATGGGCCATAGAAAAACGGGGGGCAGGTGGGATTTGGCCCACAGGTTATAGAGTGCAGACCTCTTCTTTAGACAGACCTGAGTTTACACAGCAGCTCTCTTAGCAACTGGCCTTGTCTTGGGTAAATTAGTTTGCTTCTCTGCTTTTCAGTCTTGTCAGTAAAATGGGGACTCCACCAACTTCATGAAGTCTTTGTGAGCATTAAATTTGATAAGGTATGCAAAACATATAGAGAAGTAATTGTTAATTGTAGGTATTTTGTAAATAGTCACTACAAAAGTAATACAAATTTTAAGTAATTAGTGATTAACTTAACCTGATATCTCTTCTTGAATTAATGTTGCTGGCCTCTCCTTTTTTTCTCAAAATGGAAACAGGTTTCTTATCATGACTGAAAGTAACACATGTTCTTTTAAAGAATAAAGTAATATGGGGTGCCTGGGTGGCTCAGTCAGTTAAGCATCCAGCTCTTGATCTCAGTTCAGGTCTTTTTTTTTTTTTTTTTTTAAAGATTTATTTATTAGAGAAAGAGTGTGGGAGAGGGAGAGTGCACAAGTGGTTAGGGGTAGGGGCAGAAAGAATCTCCAGCAGACTCCCCGCTGAATGCGGAGCCCAACTCGGACTTGATCCCATGTCCCTGAGATCATGAGATCATGACGTGAGCTAAAACCAAGAGTTGGACGCTTAACAGACTGAGCCACCCAGGCACCCTTCAGCTCAGGTCTTGATCTCAGGGTTGTGAGTTCAAGCCCTGGGTAGAACTCCATGCCAGGCATGGAGCCTATTTTAAAAAAAATAAGAGTAATATGGAAAATACAGAGATTAAAAAACAGAAAGAGAATAAGATCAACACATAGGGTTAATTCCACAGTAATCCTCCATTATAGGCACCATCACCTCTTTTATTTCATATATGAGGAAACTGGGAGTCGGAGGTGTTAAGTAATTTGTCCAAGGTTATTATTTATCTAGTATTTATTTGCCTTTTTATTGTCCAGAAGAAAATTTCTCTTTGGGGGAGATTGTCTTTCTTCTATCCCAAATATGTGGTTGTGGTAGAGTGGAGGCTAATCAAAATTCTCATGTCCTTTGGCCACAGAGTGGGGCATTGGTACCAGAAAGGACCAGTCATCATGCCCTGGTCCTGTGGCTTACCATACGATTCCGTCATGGTGGGCCATGTGATCCAGGCTTGTCCAAGCAGTGGCATTTTCTGGACGAATTTCAACTGAAGCGCCAGGGAAACCCTTTTCTCTCTGGCGTTGTGGCTTGAAGAATGTGTTTTTATCATTGTGTTTGGCCATGGATTGAATTTGTGGGAACAGCTGGCCTGAGAGAATGAAGCCAACCAGAGGGAGAAGAGCTGATAGCTCTGGGAGGAGAGCAAGAGTAGATGGAGGGAAGAGAGAGAAGAACCTGATGAGGTTTAAATCCCTGGATCCAGGTATTTCTGAAGGCAGACATATCCCCCAGCTTCTCCATGGTTTGGCGGTGTGAGCCTTGATCAAAACTGTCTTCCTCAAGTCAGTTTGATTTCTTGTCTTCTTTTTTTGTAGTCCAAAAAAAAAAAAAAAAATACTGATTGAGCCCCTAGAGTCAGGATGCAAACCTGGATCTGGCTCATCCTACAACCTTGAGCTTCCTTCCCAACCTTCCTTGGAGACAACCTCTGCTAATGGTTTGATATTTTTCTCACAGTTTCTTCTTCTTTTGTTTTAATGACTAAACAAATATTATGGTATATGTAAATATTTAAATTTATGATATATGTTGCCAAATTGTCATTCAATTTGGCTTTACTAACTGATACTTTCCCTAACACTTATATGCTAGATATCTTATGTTGCACCCCAGGCGGGGGGTGCCCTCCACCCTCTTCTACCCTGTTTTGTGCTCTGAGAGGCTGACCTGGGGGTATAGGTCCCTTGCCTTCAGGCTTCCGGTTGGGCTGGGTTGTCCAGGATGGGGGGCACTGGCAGGAGATGAGAAGGAAGGAGAGTTAAGAGGTTCTGCTCCTCCTTGGCTCTTCCTGTGGCATTACTGAAGGCTGGCGCCTTCCCAAACCTAATGTTAGAGTTCTCTCTGCTCCGCTTTGTTTTTCTGCTTCTAGCCCTGGAGACTGCCCTCTTCCTTGTGGATTCCCTCCACCCTGCTTGACACCCTTATGGATAACCCTTTTATTAAATGCTCTTCAAATTACCCGATTTGAGTATGTTCTTAAGTTCCTGTCTGGACTCTGAGTAATACCGCTTGTATAAGGGTATCTTTTTCCTTCACATTTCATGTCAACAAAGGGTATTGCCCACGTTTTTAATCATTTCAGTTCTCATAAAGGGAAAATATTATCTTGTTTTAATTTATATTTTTTTGATTATTATTGCATTTGAACATCTGTTCACATGTTAATTGGCTATTTGCATATTTCTCTTAATTGCTTGTTAATATTCTTTGGCCATTTTTCTTTTGGGTGATCTCTCTTTTTCTCTTTCAAATTCCTATTATGAGTGGAGTATTTGTTCCTATTATATTTTCCAACTGATTGTTAGTATAAGTGAAAATTATTGCTTTCATATTTTGTTATTCCTCTAAACTCTGTTAGTTGTAATAGATGTTAATCGATTCTCTCAGATTTTGTAATATCATTTACAAAGAATGATAATGCTATCTCTTCCTTTCTGATGTATGCCACATTTCTTTATCCCATTTTACACACTGGCTAGATTCTCCAGAACACTCTTGGACAACAGAGGTATCAGTGGGGATCTCTGTCTTATTACTGACTCTAACTCTGCTTTTCCCAGAGTGCGTTTCACAGAACGTGAACCCTGACAGATACCCCTTGAGAAAAATTTAGACTGGTGTGGGAAGCATTACATATTCTCAGAGAGTCCCAGTGCATATGAGCGTATTAAAAGCTCTAAGCTGGTTTTTTGTTCGTTTGTTTGTTTGTTTTTGGTCTTTACCTAATATAGCTCCGGTACTGAATTTTATGTAGTACATTATCAGCCTGGTAATTTCCATAGGTCCTGGAGGACCCAAATACAAACAAAATATTTTGTAATTGTATAGCTAAACCACTGTGGTTTCATCCAAAAACTCTGAATTATTCCAGGGCTTCTTTATGTCTCTTCTCAATGCTTATTAATTAGTATAGCAACATAAGACACTGTATTTTGAATGTAGGGGGTCATGTGAATCATCCACCACTTTGGCACATGTTACTCTCAAAAGAAACAGCCGAGATTAAAACACTAACTTAAATGGAAGGATGGGTGTCAGAAAATCCAGCTGGTTTCTCTTCCTCTCTTTCTTCTCTGTTTTATGCACATACACTCAACACAACCAACCAACCGACCAAACAAATAAAACATTCCTACCAACAGACCTCAAGTTACCATTTTCTTTTACGTATGGGGTTCCTTCTTAACCCTGTCTCCCTTCTTTCCAATACCTATCCATTGTTCCTTCCGGACTCCTTTCCTTTCTCTTGGCAGGTGTGCATGTGCGTGCGTGCATGAGTGTGTGTTGTCTCCAGGAAAATCTCTACCATCCCTCTTTTCCCATTGTGATTATCAGTTAAAAATTACTGTTATCGTTGTTGATAGAAATCAAGTGAATATTAGAGAATACTTGCAATGAGAAAAGAAAAAAGCACTCATTTTTTTAAACTCATCTCCACTGCATAATTAATACATGTTATGTTTACACATGAAATTAAGACCTGATACAGAATTGGTGACAACAACCTCCAAAGACCTTGAAAAAGCTCAGAAGTCCCCTTCAGAATTCTCACAAATGTCTCATCTACATTTGCTTTCTCTTCCAATTAAGTGTATTATTCCCAGAGCATTTAAGAATAATAAACTATCTTTTATTCAATTTAACTTTCCATTTGCTTTAATTACTAGTATTGAAACAGTTTTGCTTCTGCTATATTTCATTGCAAGTCTTTCAGCTACTATAAAGCTAAATTAAGGCTTTTATAGATTTTTTTTTTTTTTAGGATGAACCTGATCTTTATTTATTTCTTCTAGGGTAATATTCATCTTAAGTTTTAAAAAACTGACATGTAAGTAAACTCTTAGAAAATAACTCACTGATAAATTGGCAATTTCCTGTGTGCTGAATAAAAAAGAATACCAAAAGATGGACTCCTATTTTTATAGAATTTCTTTAGTTCAATTAGGCCATTTTTGTGAGTGCAAATTTAAATCACATTTCAAAGTTAATATAAATTTACAGAAATTCATTGTTACCTCAACTTAATTGTTATGCCATTATTTTAATCATATGTTTATTTTTCATTTTCTGTAGAATTTCATTGATTTCTGAAGTTGGAATTCCTATGTTTAAAAGAATAGATTCCCGACTTTATGTTAAACGAAATGGCATACCGATTTTTGGGGGGGAGGGGCATGGTAAGGGGTGGTATCTGGAAAAATGCCTTTTTCATTAAATACATCTACAAGAAGAAAAATTCATTATTGCTAATGAATGCAGGGATTTTATTTACTGGAAGTAGTCAAGTGGCCTGGTACAAAAATGCACATTGCATTATGAACCATAACGTTGCGAGGTTTGTAATATAAGGGCTGCTAAATAAATTTTGAATATCACAAAGACCGTTTCTTCCCCGGAGCATGGTCTTTGTTATACCCTGCTTCTCATATTCTTATCTTTTTCATGAGTAGTGAATCTCAATAAAATCTATGGATTGTGTTATGTTTAAAGGCTATTTACTGAACCAATATTTTCACAGATAAGATCAATAATATATGTGTAAACCTTTGAAATTTAGATTGGAGAGGAAGCTGCCTAATAAAACTCTGGTACTGAATTTTATACAACATCTTACCAGACTTTTAATTTTATATTCAGATCCCGAAGGATCAGAAAACAAACTAAACACATCTGCAATTATCTGGATTTAGCCCAGATGGTTTTATGCAAAAACTCTGAATGCATTTAAGGTTTATGTATTGTGAAGGCACTGTGTAATGGGTACTCATTTCATTTCTTTGTCTAATGTTAAAATTTTGAAGGAAAAGTTTTATGTTTATACCAATTTAGTTGCACCATTAGTTCAAGATATAGACTATGGAAGTGCTAGAGTTCTAAGCATGTTTCAGTCAATGATTTTTTTATAGAGTTGGTATCTAATGCTGTATTTGTAAGGCCATCAGTTATCAAACCATGTAAGTGTTAAATTCCTTTTGAAGCTTTCAAGAGGTATTTTAATTAAGTTTTCAAAATTGCTTTTGGATCATCTTCACAATTCTTTAGTGCTTTATTTCCATTAACAAAATAGTAATTAAAATTAAATTTTAAAGGAAATAACCACAGTGGGTCATACTTTTATTAACTTGAGGTAGATAATGAACCCGTCCTATATAAAGACTGAGCTAAATCTGCTGAGAGGCTGGGGATAGTATATTTTAATTAAGGTAATCCTTGTTTGCATCTAACAAACAGCATTGCCACTTAGAAATTTAAGATCTTAGTGATGCATATTAGTACGTTACCTCAACAATCTAATAGAGATTTAATACTTGTGTTTTAAAGAGCAATTTGTCATAAATTAAGAGCATTTGCATAGTAAATTTCAAGGATGTTATTCTTTGCAGAGTTTTCTATAATTAAGGAATGCATTAAACATTAAAATTTTATAATTTTTGTAGTACTAGGAAAGCTTGCTTTGTTATTAAACTGAGCCTTATTTTCAGCTGTGCATAACCCTATGGAAAAGTCCAGTCTTAATAAAGACATAATGAATGTACTGTCACTAAGATTTTCTTCCCTCTTAAATCTTGAGCGAAGGCTTATGTGTTTAAAGCATGTTTTATCATGCGAAATGCAGCTCGGAAAACGTCTATTTACTTGGATGGAGAGTATTTAATCATTTAAAAAGTAGGCCAAAGAGACTTACCCAACCCTACTGCTAAATAGTTGTAAGCTGCATCATATATAAATTAAGTATTCCGTAATTGGGGGTATGGGTAGAATCTTTCTTTAGTCAGTTAAGTATTTACAGTATTCGTATCTACTTTAGTTAAAGGAATTAAAAAGTGCATTTTAATTAAGAATGACAACCTTATTCTCAAGGTTTCTTTTATTCTGATGGCTAACAAGATAATTTTAGCATTTGCATTTTATTGATCCAGAGAGAATGATTTTATAAAATATAGTTTAGGATAAGGCTCAGCAGCCTTTTCACCCATGGTCAGATGGATTTTTGACTTGTGGTGAGAGTCTCTGTCACTTACACATTTTTACCTGGGGATAACTTTAGGATATGAAGGGATGTATTCCTCAGAGAAGGAATTTACACCTTACTCAGTTTACTTTAGATTACTGTGTATTCTTCCTTCTCATTATCTTCTCCTGTAAACTACCTGACTCCCTTTGCTTTTTCCAACGAAAAGGAAAGGATCTAGACTCTCTGCCACCAGGATCTACATAGTTCATTGGCTTGAGCTTGTAGTAATTCTTTTAAAAAGTTTCCCCTTGGCAGAGAACAAAGGTGTTTATTGAACATTCATTCAGGGAGTGTCTTCTGTAGAAGGACTAATTCAGGTTATATGGGTGTGGAGATTATGTGACTCATGATTTTTAACTCAGCACTGTATCAGTTCTAACAATAATTATAAAATATTTAGATCCTTAGTTTTATTATGTGTTGGAGCCAGTATGGAAGGTGATATTTTGCTGTTCTCCTAATTTAGAGATTTCGATGCTGTCAATTTATCAGCATCATCATCATTATTATATAATTAGCTATAAAGTCTAATAGTTATTATGTGTTACAGTTAGTTATAGCTAAGAAATAATAGTAATGAAAGGGTATTCCAATTCTTCCTTTCATTAGAAGGGCAGGCTGAAGTGAAAATAGTAGGCACATGACAACAGTAGGTGGTGAGTTCAAATCTCAAAATTATAATTATTGGCTGGCTGATCTTGGGCTGAATTTTCTACATTTTTATGTTGGAATGTACAATTTCCATTCAGTTTTAGTTCCCTCTTTCCTCAACTTTAAATGATTTTTTTTAAATTTTTATTTATTTATTTGACAGAGAGATAGAGAGAGCACAAGTAAGCAGAGCAGCAGGCAGAGGAAGAGAGAGAAGCAGGCTCTCTGCTGAGCAGAGAGCCCGATGCGGGGCTCGATCCCAGGACCCTGGAATCATGACCCGAGCTGAAGGCAGCTGAGCCATCCAGGTACCCCCCTCTTTCCTCAACTTTAAAAGACTATTTTAACTTGAAAGCTCTAGTGGTTTCATAGACAACATCTGCGGTGAAGATTCTTTCTTGCCCTGTTTGTACTACCCAACTGCCCATCTCTATCCCTCAGTATTTAAGAGTTGAAAAATTAAACCCCAGAAAGATAAAATGATTGACTGAGGGATAACACTAAATAATTTAAAAATAAAAATGAATAGTGGATGCAGATCAACTTATCCAGGCCCCTTAGTCCTCAGGATGGATTAAGTGTTCCCATAGAGGGTAAAGTGCTGAGTTTTACCTCTGGAACTTAGGAGGAATTGCCAAATTGTCTGTGATGGCAAAGAATCTACAATCTAAGTTTTTAGATTAAAACTACTTTCAGGCTATTTTGTTGTTGAGGTTGCACTGTATTAGATGCTCAGCAAAACCTAGTGACTGGAAGCTAGTCAGTGAAGATCCTGAATTGTAGATGATCTCCACTCTGTTGTAGCTGTAAGAGCCGGAAATAGCATCCAACACCATTCAGCACTTTCGATGTCAGGCACCAAGCACTTCACATTTACTAACCTGTTTAATTATCACTACAACTTCATGACGTCAGTACTGTTACCATTCCCATTTTACTTATGAGAAAAGTGAGGCACAAAGAAGAGAACATTGTTCAAGTAAGGAAGTCAGAGGACTGGGAAGCTAATCGAGGCAATCCGATACCATAGCCTAACTGTTAAGCACTTTACTATTCTGCCACTTCATATTCTATAAGCTGTCTAATGAGAGTTGGTACAAAGGTTTGTACGGAGCCCAATCTTTCCTTCTGTGATTGTTTTTAGGTTGAAAGTAGCTCTAATGGAGGGCACACATGGGAAAGGGTCTGAGGGAAGAGCAGCAGAATAGAGAGTAGTCATGTCACAGGGCTTTGGAGGCAGGAGATGTGACTTTAAAAAAAAAAAAAAAAATATATATATATATATATTTATTTATTTATAAATAAATGAGTGAGAGCATGCGCAGAAGGGGCAGAGGAGAGGGAGAGAGAATCTCAAGCAGACTCCATACAGAGCACGGAGCTGCCATGGGGCTTGATCCAGGACCCTGAGATCATGACCTGAGTCCAAACCAAGAGTCTGACGCTTAACGAACTGTGCTACCCAGCTGCCTTAGGAGATGTGACTTTTCACGTTGGTTCTGCAGCTCCTAGCATGACCTCAGGTGAGCTGCAGAAGCTCTCTGAATTTCCTGCTCAGTAAAGTAGTGATGTTAATGTCCACGTGGTGGGATTGTTGTTCCATATCACCCACATGGCAGATGCCTGGTTCAAAGCAAGGGCTTTATCCACAGTAGCTATTGTTAGGATTTACCCACTTATTACACTTAGAGAAATAAGGGATTGCAGTCATACTCTTGTGTCCAAAGTGTTCCTGTTCAAAAGTTAAAGTCTGCCTCATTGTTAATTTTAGTGGCTTATAATGGCCCTTGTTTCTGTGATATGGGTTTTACAATTGTGTTTTCAAATAAATATAACTTTCTCTTCTGGTTGCTTCTATTTTTCCATATGAGAAGGTAATAAGCATCTGCAGGAGATTGGAGGCTCACTGCAAAAATCTGAGATATGTTTATGAGCCACTTATTTGCAGTTAATCTCTGTGATAACACTGTGGGAATTAGCAGTGGTTAGATTCATTTTGGAAGAACAATCCTAACATAGGACATTTTCATCTGGAAAGAGGAGAGGGAGTTTTATCTTTTCATTTCAGTAAATACAGAGTACCTGCCACGTGCCAGATACTGTGCCTGGGTAGAGTGAATACACTACATTTTAAGAAGCCACTGAGCAATTGATGGAAGCTGTTTGCTATGCTGTGTTGAGGTGGATTGTGATCCCAAGCGGGTAGGAAGGAGTGCCATAGGTTGAGAAAGGGGGATGACAGACTAGGTCTATGTATTTACTATGCATGATGTAACTACAATAATATGAGCAAAATCCAAACCCAAGTCATTTTTTTTATAAAAAGTGTTTTTTATAAAAAAGTGTTTAGAATATGTTGACTATTTTGGACTTTTTTCTATTATATCTAAATATAGTTTGTATTATGCATATATTATATGATCACTGGCATATTTTGTGTCACTTGTAGCATCATTTTATACCAACTTGATATGATCAGCGTATCGATAGGAGTTTATCTTCAAAGAGAAGTTACTGATTATTTTAATATGTATAACAAAGACATAGACCCTTCCCTTTAGCAGATAGAGTTTAAACTAGACAGTACTAAGACCAAAACACTTTATAATATCAAACAGGTACCTACATTGAATAAAACATTTTGTATTTCTAGAAATGTCACTTACCTACCTTAATCAGCATGTGTGCTAGTAATTTTTGCTTCTGTTTCTGCAAAAACAGAAAGAACTAATGATTCAGTCCTAATGGGGAAAGAGCAAAGATGTCACAAAATCATACAGTTCTTTAGTTTTTTTTTCATACTTCTTATTAGGATTATGCTCTTTATCTATGATTGCTGCTCTAAAATATTAACCTTTAAAAAAAATTCATCGCACAGCCGGCTGTAGCTCTGTGATCTGCCCAATTACAGCATTCTGAATGTTTATATCTCATTGGGAATCCCCAGCGGGTCTCCCTCAATTCCCTGAAGAGAAAGAAAAATTCCAATCCTTGTTTCCCCTTCCTGCTTTTGTTCCCGGAGAGAACAGACCCGCTCATCAAGAGCATACCCACGGAGGTGAGAGATCAGTGAAATTGTAGGACAAGGCAGCCGAGTCCTGCTTTGTTGAGCAGAAGGAGTGAGCCCTACAGTCTCCATGAGGTGTCTCGCTGTCTGCGGAGGATTTGTGTGAACTGTCAGTTGAAAGCATTGACAGTGTTCCATTAGTAATGAATTATGGAAGTAATTTCATTAATTTCTTTACCTCAGTCAGTACATGATAGTGTAAGTTGCTCAACCAAACATCAAAAGAACTGCTGTATTGTAACCTTTTAGTCTTTTACTGTGTAACCAGGAACAGCAAAGAAATAAATTAGCGTAACATTCCTTTTTAAAAAAAATGACTGGAGATAAGCAGGACATAATTTTTCCTGTTTTTAATTTAATAGCAGGTTTATGGTTTTATGCAAAACCATTCACATTACATTTGACCCTCTGGGAGCTGCCTGTTTTTTTTTTTTTTTTCCTTCTTCTTCTGTGGGTATAATTTTGAGTCTTTAATAATCTGTTGTTAAATCCAGTCTGAGTTTGATTAATGAATTGTGATGAGCCAGTGCATTAATTTGCAGGTTTGGTCTAATGCCCTAAAAGGCTGCTTTGTTGTGGATGTTATTAACGCTAAACTCCTCAGGAGGAGCCATGGGATGGCAGTGTGCCCCAAATAATGGGCAAGCTACGGCTTTGGGAAATCCCAAGGAGGGAACTATAGTTCTAGAAGTGACTACGGAGCTATGTTATTGAAGGGGAAAATCTTGATTAAGTTTAATGTCCTAGAACAGGGGGCTGCAGAGCTCAAGGGTTCTCTGGATGAAATTCGGGGGGGGAGGGGTTGCTGTGAATTTAGATAGTAAAACAATTCTTTACTTTCAGTAAGCTTTAACTGAAATTTCACATTCTGTTCAATTATAAATGTAGGCAGCAGACCACAGAATTATTAATAGTATCTATGACTTTGTCATCAATAAAAATTAGAGATATTTTTATAACATATTATGGGGTTACAAGTAGCTCAACATGCCATTTGTGCTTATGACTACTTCAAAATTATAGTTGTTATTAGGACAGCTGCTGGGTCTGGTTACTTAATGTGTTAGTGAAGAAATACACATATCACAAATTTTTAGGATGATAACCGTATTTCAATATGATTGGTTACGTTTGTGTTCTTATTTTAGACATTTAAATACATGATTCTGAGAAGGGGTCTATGGCCCCCAAATGGTTCTAGATTGGCTGTTGCCACTGCCACCATCTTTCTCTTTCGTAAACTGATACTTTACTTCTTCCTCAGAGCTTTGTTTTCAAGAGCAGGTCCAAGGTTCAGGCGCATTACCCATGTGGCCAGATAATAGCAGTGACTATGGGATGCTAACGTTACCAACTTCTCATTTATTCCTCTACTTTCCTCCTCCTGGACTCCTGGAAGCTATGGATTTTTTATTTTATTCACTGTTAACTTCCCAACCACTTATTATACTGTTTGACACATAGCAGGCACTTAGAAAATATTTAATGAATGAGTGATAGGTTAGGAGGAAATAATATTTTTTTTGCCCCGTTTGAGTGAATCTGGGTTTTAAAATCATTTTTTGAAGTGAAAGAAAAATATGGTCACATTCTGAAGATTTTATTGCATTATAAAAGATATTTACAAGGCATTAAGAATGTTTATAGGAACTAATATTAACCAGTTTATTGTCCAGCAGTTCAGCTTATCAGGGAACTGTAGACTCTCATAACTGATTTTTAAAAAGCATTGTTATCATTAAACAAAGAGAACTGGAATCCTCCAAAGGCAAATGTAGCTGCAGAGAGATAAGAAAATTAGATTAAGGAAAGAGATTAGCATGTGTGCTGGGAGTGTGTATAAGTGTGTGGATGTGATTTTGTGTGTGTCTCTGTGTGTAAAGAGACCCAGCCCTCATGAGAGAGTCTTTAGAGCTGTAAGTTGCCTTGGAGATTATTTTTCAATTTAATTTAACAAGTATTGAAACTGAAGCACAAAGAGGTTAAATGATCAGTGACCTCCTAATTGCTAAATCCAATAAAGCCTTCCTGGACCTTATCTTACTCAACCATGCTCCTGCATTTTATGTCGTTTACCTTTTACTTTTTCTGAAAGTCTGTGCATATGCTGTTTGTGCCACCCAGAATGCCTTCCTTTCCTGCTCCTTTCCATCTCTGCCTCCTACCCTTCTTCCAGAAGAACATACCTTTCACACCCACCTGGTCTCTATCCTTCAAGTAGAGCTTTTCTCTAGTTCCATGTTTAATAAAAATTTTTTTTTCACTCTTGCCATCCCTAAGTAGCCTTTTTAGACATTAAAAACAAACAAACAAACAAACAAAAAATCCAAAACTTTCCTCATTCTCTCCTCCACCAAACTCTGGTGTAATTTTGGAACCACAGATACACTATAGATCGGTTTATGGATCCTAGCCTTTTGCAGGGTAACAAACCATTACAGTATCTAAGATACTCTCACCTCCAAAAACCAATTTCACCTTTCTAGGGGTTGGATCATCCTTGCTGAGAATGCTTACTCTTGTAGAATTTAAATGTTGCCAGACTGTGGATTCAAAAGAGGTTGCGAAGGGCACCAACTTCTAGCTATTTTGCTAATTAAGAAATTCCTGTCTTTCCTATACGATTTCTTCCCTCCTCCAACTTTTCAGGAGTGTTTACCTGTTTTGTATTAAAGTAGATTTTCTTCCGTCTGCTTGTTTCTACCCGGTAGGTAACTGGGAACACAGTCACTATCTCAAGGATTGACTGAAAGAGAATTATTCTCCATTTTGTCTTTGGTCGTGATGATCAAGCCCAGTGAAATGAAGCTGGTGGGCAGTGAATCTCAGAACCCTCTTGTTGCTGCCACAACTGCCTAGTGAGTGGGAAGATGGTCACCCTCCCTGCTCTTGCTGCTGATGACAGGTGCCCGTGTTTACTGGCCTTTGCTCAAGTCTCTGGTAGAGTAATTGTTCTGCCAACTATGCTTTTTGGTGATATTAATGTTTTAATTCCCATTTTACACAATTGTGTTCTCTAGGTGCATCTGAGACACCACGTCAACTATGCAACTTCCCGAGTATCCCACAGTCTCTCTGTCCTCTAAGTTTGGCCCATGCTCTTCCATCACCCTGGAATGTTCTTCTTCTTTTCAACTAGGTACCTCTACTGTCAGTTACCATATTACAATATCATTTCTTTCAGGAAGCTCCTCAAATGCTCCTCCACAGTCTATGCATGGATACCTTTCCTGCAAGCTCCCATGGTATCCTGCATTCCTACAGTTATTATATATAGACTGCTTATTTTTCTGTATATCCCATTATCATTTAGCCTCCTTACACAGAAAGCATGAGGGTTTGAGGTTTAGCAAATAAAAATACAAGATGCCAATTAAATTTGATTTTCAGATAAACGAGTGTTTTTTTAGTATAATTATGTCCCATAATTGAACATTTGCATATGGGGCATACATATTTGAATATGGGACATACATATACTAAGAATTACTCATTATTTATATGTCATTCTAATGTAACTGGCCATCCTGTATTTTACCTGGCAATCCTAAGAACATGTCATGTGTTTTACTGTATTCCTGGAGCCTAGCACAGTTCCAATCATCAAGGAGACACTCCGTAAATCCTTACATAGTGGATGAATTTATTTTAGAAACTAGTGATAGAGTAGTGAACAAAACAAAAGTCTTTGCCTTCTTGGAGGTTATATTCTAATGGGTGAATATAAATAATAAATAAGTAAAATACATAGCGTGTCAGTGTTGGTAAGAGCTATGGAGGAAAATGAAGCAGAAAAGAGGATATAATATGTCTAACATAGGACTGATTTTTCTTCTTGTCAAACTTGCTGTATGTTCAGTTTTTCTCATTTCAGCTGATGGCAACTCCATTCTTACAGTTGTTTAGATCAAACCCCTGGAAACTCATCCTTCCTCTTTCTGTTATACTCCTCATCCAATCTGTTAGGAAATCTTACTTGTTCTACCTTCTAGAATCTGACCACTTGTTACCATCTCTACTAAAAAAGTCATTGGTCCAAGCTACCATCAACTCTTACCTGGATTACTGCAATAGCATCAGGAATGGCATCACTTCTTCTGCCCTGTCTCTGTATGTCCCATTTTCAACACAGCAATAGAAAGAGATTTTTTTTAAATGTAACTCAGATCATGTCATTCCTTTCTTCAAAACATTCCAATGGTTCCCTGCTTTCCTCATGTTAAAAGCCAGGTCCTTAAATGATTTCAAGGATCTTGATGATTCAGCCCCATTATCTCTTTGATCTCACCTCCTGCAACACTTTCTCACTAGGGTGACTGACCAACCATCTCAGTTTGCCCTGGGTGCCCTGAAAGTCACACATCCCAGGAAACCCCTGAGTCCTTGGTGAACTTGGACAGTTAGTTGCTCACCCTACCCACCACTCTAGCCATTTGTGCCTTTTTACTGTCCCTCCAACATAGCAGGCACACTTCACCTCTGGCTTTTGCACTTGTTCTCCCTGTTTTGAACATTCTTCTCCCTATATCTAAGTCACTAATTCCCTTCTACCTTCAAAGTTTTGTTCAGATGTCATTCCTCTCAATAAAGCTTGCTCCGAACACCCTGTTTATAATTTAATTTAAACTCATTTCACGTGCCCTTTAAACAGTACAACAAATGCTCCTTGACCTGCCCCAGTTTTATTTCCAAAGCATTTATCTACCTCCAACACACTGTATAATTAAAGTATCTACGCTTATTGTTTGTCTCTTCCTTTTAGAATCAAGGCCCCATGAAGGCAAGAATCTTTGTTTTGCTTACTTATTTGTCCTAAGCACCTAAGTACCTGGCTCACATTGGCACTGGATAAATATCTGGTGAATTGAACCGAAAAGGGATTGGAAGTTGTTGTTAGGGGAAGGAATTGCAATGATAATGGTCAGGGATGAAGGTGTTGTTTAAGCAGAGATCTGAAGAAATGAGGGAATGAGCCATGTGAATCTAGGTGAAGAAACATTCAGGCACATGGGAAAATGAGTACAAATGTCACGGGGCAAGGATGTGCCTGTCATGTTTGCAAAGAGTGGGAGGCAGTAAAGCTAGAGCAGAGTGGTCAAGACGTGGGGGGTAGGAGATGAAGTAGGTGATGGGATGGCAGTCCAGATGATGTAGAGACATAGTCGTGACCATTATTTGGCTTTGACTGTGAGTGAAATGAGAAGCCAATCGAACAGTTTTGTGGGGAGTGGTGACGTACTGTGATTCAGCTTTAACAGCTTACCCTAACGACTGTGTTGACAATCGGCTGTAGGGAGCAAGGGTAGAAGAAGGAAGACCAGACATGAAATGGAAATGAATCAAGAAAGAGATGATGTTGGTTTATACAAGATTAGCAGCTGGCAGTAATGAGAAATGACCAGATTCTGGATAAATTTTGAATTGAAGCTGGCAGGAAATGTTGATGATCTGGATGTGAGGTGTGAGAAAAAGAAGAGTCAGGAATAATTTCTGATTTTTTTAAAGTAAATTTTTCCTTGCAATATAATCATGCATATGGAAACACGCCCAAATCCTAAGTGTAGAGCATGGTGAATTTTTCTCAAAGGGACCATACTCATGTAATCACCTCCTCTAGCAAGACATAGAACATTACCAGCCCCTGCTATGCTGCTTCTCAGCCATCATCCCTCCTCGAATAACCATTGTCATTGATTTTTTCCCACTAAGCACAACTTAACCTGTGTTCACAAGTTTTGATGTCATGTTTTCATCATCATTTAGTTCAAAATATTTTCTACTTCTATTCTGACTTCCTTGACCAATTTCCAAATATTTGTTGGATGTTCTAGTTTTTATCTGGTTACTGATTTCTTGTTAATTCCACTGGTTCCAAGAATACATTAATGGTTTCAATATTTTGAAATGTTGGGGGACTTGAGAACTCATTTTATGGCCTAGAATGTGGTCAGTTTTGGTAAATGTCTCACGTTCCCTTATTAGATGGAGAATTTTATATCTGTCAATTGGATCAAGTTTATTAATGTATTATTTAGCCTGACTGTTCAGTGAGTAATTTTTCAAAGTTTGTTGAAGTCTCTTACTATACTTGTGGACTTATCTTTTTCTATATTTAGTTCTGTTAATTTTTGCTCTACTTTTTGAGAGACTGAATTTAAAATTATCATATCTTTCTAGTAGATTAACTTTTTTTTACTATTTAAGAAGTTCTTTAATTGTCAAATAAATCATACACACAAAAAAGAAATAATGTATCACATATATATATAGTTTAAAGAATAATAGAAAAATAAGAGTCTGTGGATCCACATCACGGCTTAAAGATACTCTTGTTCTTGTTTATGTTCCTGCCTAGTTCTCTCTCACACCACTATCCTGGATGTTTTTCTTAAAGATTTATTTATTTATTTGAGAGAGAGCGAGAGTGAGAGCAAGAGAACATGTGAGTGCCAAGTGAGAGGGGCAGAGGAATGGAATCTTTAAGCAGACTCCCCACTGAATGCAGAGCCAGACTTGGGGCTCCATCTCACAACCCATGATATCATGACCTGAGCCGAAACCAAGAGTCAGCACTCAACCGACTGAACCACCCAGGAATCCCTATCCTGGATTTTTTTGTTAATTGCTCTTGCTGTTAAAAAGAGTCTTATCATAATTATAAGTATCCCTAATGTTGTTTAGTTTTATCATTTTTTCATCTCCACATCTGGCAGATTAACTTTTAAATATCATTAGGAAATGTCCCTTTTTATATTTAATGATAGTGTTTACATCTCTCCACTCTGTAATTTCAGATGTGCTTATTTAGCAATGTACAGTTGAATTTTTACTTTTTCATTTAGTCGAACAAACTTTATCTTTCAGTTGAAGTATTTAGTCCATTTACATTTAATGTAAGTAATGTAAGGATATATTTGGGATTATATTGACTGGATATAACAGCATGCATCTTTACTTAATAGAGTCTAATACGAATTACCACTTCTCAGACAATGCTAGGATTTAATAGCATATTAATTCCATCTATCCCTTTTGGCTGAGAGTTATTGTTCTCATGCATTTTAATCATGTATCTTAAACTTCATAGTATATTATTATTGCTTTTTAGTCAATAATCATTTATATTTATACTCATATTTGCCTTTCTATTGCTCTTCATTCCTTCCTGAATTTCTGTCTTTCCATCTGGGATCATATTCCTCCTGTCTAAAAACCCCTTCAGTATTTCTTTTAGTATGGATCTGCTGATAACAAACGCTATTTTTTTTTTTTTTTTTTTTTAGGCCTTTATATCTGAAGGATGTTTTTACTGTTTGTAGACTGCTAAGTTGTCAAAATTTCTTTCAGCACTTAAGATGCATTCTATATTATTCTGGCTTCCAAGGTTTCTGTTCAGAACTTAGTTGTCATTGTTGTAGCTCTTTTAAAGGTAATATGCTTTTTCATCTGGCTGTTCTTATGGCTTTGTTTTTGTCTTTGTCATTTGACAGTTTTACTATGATGTGACATGTAGCTTATTTATCCTGCTTGGAGTTTGGTATCTTTCATCTGTTTTAGAAAATTCTCAGACATTATGCAGACATTATGTCTTCAAATATTGCTTTAGCCCCCATTCCCTCTCGAATGCACTTCTAGATATCCAGTTACACTTACATTACACTTTTGGCATCACTCATGTGTCTCTTGCACTATTTTCTATATTTCCATTCTTTTTTTCTTTGTTTTTGGGCTGAATACTTTCTACTGAGCTATCTTACAGTACTAATCCTCTTTTTTCCTGTGTTTAATCTGCTATTAAACCCTTCTGTTGACTTCTTAATTTTAATTATTGTATCTTTCAGTTCTAGAATTTCCACTTGATTCTTTTTTAATGGATTCCATTTTTTCTAGTGAAGCTATCTTGTCATCTATTTTTTTTAAATATATTTATCCATGTTTGATAACTTTAATGTCTGAATTATCTGTGACCCTATTTCTATTGTCTTTCTTTTTCTTTTTTCTTATTTCTTGGTATGTCAGCTAATATTTTATTGAGTACCAGAAACTTTGCATGAAAAATTATAAAGGCTCTGGATGGTGCTATTTTTCTCTAGAGAGGGTTAACTTTATACAATGATAAGCAGCTGAGATAAGAGCAGAGCAACTCAATCCAATCAGTGTATGACTGAAAATAATTGGGTCTCAGAATTTGTAAGGTTGTAGAGTCATCTGCTTGAGTTCAACTTGTAGGCTGGGTAATCTTGGACAAGTACTTAATATTTCTATTCATCACTTTTTTCATTGATAGTACAGGGGAAATAATAGCATTTTCCTCACAGGGTAGTTAAGAAAATTAAATGAGTTCAAATATGAAAAGTACTTAGATTAGTACCATAGTAAATGGTCCATAAGTGTTTGTTAGTGTAGCTATTAAGTCTTGCCCTGACCAAACAAACATCCAAGGCCAAAATCTTCTCCCTCCATTCCTGCATTTAACAAATATTAATTGGAATGGCTACTGATGGAACTCAATATGTGGAGGAAAATTAGACCTTGTTAGAAGATAGGATCAGGAAATAGGGTGGAAATGTAAAACACTTTAAAGCTTTTGCTATATTGATAATAGAGTCAAAGATAGAATGTAAGCATCTCAGTGCTGGTCCATTGTTATTCCAGATAATTTCCTACATGTAATTCAGTTAGTTCCCATAATGCTAAGTGGAGTTTCAAGGTTCAAGTCTTGCACTGTGGAGGTGATTTTAAAGACTGGTCAAGTTCCTACTTGTTGTCTCTGAAGTGGGAGTGAGGAATGGTTAGAGAAAGCAAGCCTCAGGAAAAAGGAGTAAATAGTTTCTAATGTTCTCCCCATTCTGTCTCCTGGGCTTTGTTTTACTTCCTTTTGCAGTGGTGTATTCTTGACGTAGGCTCCAGGAAAGATGTTCTATCAACCATGAATTAGACATAATTTCATTAGAGAATTTCCCAACTAATGTTTCTTCTTCACTTTTATAAGAATCATCCTAGTAGGATCATTCTAGTTTGATCGGATTCAAGGTACATGATTATGCCACAGACACTGTACATGAAGCAATCTGTGTTTTGACTGGTGATAAATTGATAATCACCTAGCCGACTCAGCCAGTCCACAGAGAGGCAGTTAATATTGTGAAACTTCAATAAAGTCGGCTGTCAATGCGATAGATATTACAGGTGAACTCCTTGATCTCTTATTGTAATCCTTCGAATCTCTGTTATCCATCACTCTATAATACATTTGTTTAGGAGGAAAATAAGCTTCTAAAATCGCACCATCAAAGTAAGTCTCCACAATAACATTTCTAAATCTGACATACAAGTCTCAACAACACTGTCAGAACACTATTTAGCTATCAAATTTAGTGAGGTGATGTAAATTTACAGAAGGATGGCAAGAGATTGAAAAGTGTTCCCCTTTGTTTTCTTGGACAATAAGAAAGTTTTAGAAGCATATCCTTTTCCACTCCCCTTACCAACCAGCCCTTTGAGTAACAGGTCTTGGTTTTAGGCTTCTGAAATTTTCCTACTGCCAAGTGTTAAGTGATACAAAGAGTAAGAATTAGCTTACAGAAAGATACAGCTTTGTTCTTATGAATGGAAGCAAAACTCTGAAGAAGCAAATAATATCGGCAGATGTTTTTTATTTAGGAAAAAGGATTAAATTCTTTTTTGTTTTAGTTATCTTGTACTTGGTTTCATAGTCAAAATGAGTTATCACCTCAGTAATTCTTCTCAGAGAACTTTTATCCCACAAAGGCCAAAACTCAAGAGTAAAACCAGTTTTGGCTCCACTTAGCATTTCTAGGGTGTTTACCTTTTATGAAGAAGACATTTACTCTTCCCATGGTATATTTTGAATTTATATGAACATTCTAATGAATGATCTTATTGTGTGCAGTTTAGTCTCCCGAGGAAAGAATTTTCTTCTTTTTAATCTCAGGAAATAGGATCAGCTCTGCCAAAGTATTATAGAGCCCAAGGAAACACTTCCTGTATTTAAATTAAGCAGCTTTAAAATTGCTTAAAGGGGTCTTACTAATTAGAATTCCAGTGGAGAAAGCTTGGGAAGGTTTCAGAATGCCGTATCTGAATCCACTTCTCTTCCACTCCTGATGGGAATTTTGAAGGGATTTCACGTTGTTTCCCTAGGAGGTCAATTACAGACCTACTTTCCCCAATAATTTTTGAATTCATTTTTCTCAAATATCAAATACACAAAGGAAAATATAGTCTTTAAGCTATGGTATGAGACGTAGTGACTGAATCAAAGGTTTCTTATAGTTTCAAAAAAAATTTTGGTTTTCTTCATCTTTATTCAGCATAGGCTGGGAGAAGTGTGGAACAAAAAGTTTCTGAGGATATGGACTTCATAACAGCAAACTCTTTGAGGACATGTATCACAACTTTTCTCACAGCAACTTGCACAATATTTTGTGCAAAATTTACATTCAATAAATGTGTGATTAAATCTACTGATATCTGTTGCTTGGAAAAATACTTCTCGCTTAGGTATTGTAGAGCAGCCTGACTGTTTTGGAAAAGATGGATCATGTCAGAATGTGTTTCAAGCAATCTTTAGTGTGTTTTACTTGTAGTTTATCTCTCGCGCCAGTTGGATCTTCCTGGTGTCAGTAGAATGTTGCTAACTAACAGGATGTTTGGTTTGGCTTTTGAACCTACCATAACTAAATTTAATAAAAGGGCTGGAAAGCAAAGGAGGCAAGCCTAAGATTAATTTCTTTTTTTTTTTTTTTACATATGGTACATTATTATTTCCAAAAAGAAAATTATATCTAACATTGTAATTAAAGCAAATTTTCACAGACTTATTGGTGGCAGTGTGTAATATTTTTAATCATTGTAATAAGCACTAAGTTGAAATGCTCAGAAAAGAAATAGTAATAATAGCTAATATTTATTGACTACATAGATGAGCCATGTTCTTAACCTTTAGGAACAGTGCCTTCCAGAGGTGGGTCACATTTTCCATTTTTTTATTCAACAACAAGGTGGTCAACTGTATTTTAGGCCCAACTTAATTTCTTTCAGTCCTAGGTATGTGAGGCTATGTTCATTTTCATAGTCATGTTAAAGATTTTGGACCTTTTAATAGCATTTCATTAGATGCTTCTAAAGACCTGACTGAAAATTCTGCACCCCATTTACCTTGTGTCTTTAAGCCATATTCAGTTCTCCATTCTGGGGCATCTTCAGTCATTGGACTCTGAGGAATTTGAAGAGCTCACCAAGGCACTTCATTTTGTTAAATGCT
This sequence comes from Potos flavus, assembly GCA_028534135.1. Taxonomy (NCBI): domain Eukaryota; kingdom Metazoa; phylum Chordata; class Mammalia; order Carnivora; family Procyonidae; genus Potos; species Potos flavus. Next base: position 94,418,550 of record CM052900.1, on the reverse strand, counting down.
CCCAGTGAGCCTTCATGTGGTATGTGGAATTTCATTAATTTGGAACTCAATGTCATTGCATTCAGACAAGGCCAGTCTAGAGGGCAGAATTTCGGAGGAATTCACAGAAAGGAGGATGCTGGAATACCCAGAGGAGGACCATAGAGGTAATATACCGATATTGTTATTTACCACACAGGAGATGAGCTTCAAGGAATTTTTATACCGTTTTAAACCTCTTGGTATAAAAAAAGCTGATAGATAAATATATTTATTGCATTTGGGAAAGACGTATAATTCCTGCACTATGACACACAGTGACAAAGTCGTGAGCAGATAAACAAGAGAGCAGAACTCACTCTCTTTCTCACTGCTCTCTACAGCTGATGCATAGTAAGCTTCCAATTAACTTTTGTTGAGGGGATGAAAGAAATTGCCATGAAGGAATATTTCTTAGGATACTAGACCAAAATACCAAAAACATGATCATCTCAAAAGAACGTTAACTTTGGATTTACTTGTGCAAATGAGAAGGGCAGGGTGAGGGGTGATGGGGACAAGTGATAAAATGAATGCTTTAATAAAAATAAAAATAAATAAATAAAATAAAATAAAATGAATTCTTTGCTCCCTCAAGATTCAGTGTGTCCATTCACTAGCACACCTTACAGTATGAAGGAGGCTGGTATAAGTGGGGACCTATGGAGCCAATAAGCTTTTGTTTGATTTTTAAAACTTGTTTGTTTGTTTATTTGCCTCCTACTTTCAGTCATACTGCTATGTGAGAATAATGGGACGGGATGATCTAGGACGAGTCACTTGACTTGGATTTTTCATCTCTAAGGAAATGGGGTTGTAACAGGTGAGACTTGACATCTTTTTGAGCTATTATCTTGGATTTTTTCCTTTATTTCCCTTCTCTCTTACTGCAACTCATCTCCACATGGTTTTATTTATTTTTTATTTATATTTTATTGGCTCACCCCCAAATTATAAAATCTCTAGGAGAATATACTTATGCTTATCTTTGCCATTTACTATTTGATTAGAGCCCAGGCACTGTGAGGTTACACCATTAACTTGTAAATTTCTGTCTGATGGAAAAAATAATCTCAAAGATTTAATTAATTACCCTAAGGACATTAACCAGTTTTGTACCTAACCTAGCAGTTTTATTTATTTATTTATTTCCTTTATTAGATTGCCTATAAACCCTAATTCCTCAAATGCTCTTTGTTTTTATTTATTTTTTATTTTTATTCAAATATAATTAACAGTGTTATATTAGTTTCGCGTATACAATACAATGATTTGATAATTCTATACATTTCTCAGTGCTCATTAAGATAAGTATACTTTTTTTTTTTAAAGATTTTTTATTTGTCTGAGATAGAACGAGAGAAAAAGAGAGAGCGCGTGCATAAGCAGAGAGAGTCTCAGGCAGAGGGAGAAGCAGGCTCCCTGCTCAGCAGGGAGCCCAGTGTGGGACTCGATCCCAGGACCCTGGGATCATGACCTGAGCCAAAGGCAGATGCTTAACCAACTGAGCCACCCAGGCATCCCAAGTTAAGTGTACTCTTAATGCCCTTTTCGAACTAATTGTGTTGTATATATGTTGGTGTACACAGAGTTTCTGATTTTAAGACTTAACCTGCAAATGGAAAGAGCGCAGAAAGAAAATGAGAGATTGATTGGGGTGGGGTGGTGATGTGTAAAGGGGCAGTTGAAGAAAGACTGATTCTCTGGTCCCTTATTTTAAGGAATTTAATAAGATGAAGAATAGATTCCCCAACAGGAGAGACAGAGCAATGGGTTTCTTTCCGTAGTTAAGATGTTATATAACGTTCCTGGAAAGACCTGTGCGGATTCCAGCTCTGGCAGTCCCCAAGCAGGAGGGCCTCCCCTTGCTGCCTCCTGTTCCCCACCCTGACTCACATACCTGACAGGGCGACAGCCCACTGTTCCCTTCTAGAAGTCTTGGGACCAGATTCTCAAGATGGAATGGTCTTTAGAGAGAGAGATCAACAGGCTTCATAGTCCCTCAGATTACATTTGTCTCTCTATTTATTTCTTTAGGTTGAACAGAGATTTGCTTTTCCTTGTTTTAGGAATTACCCTATTGGGACAAGCAGCTGTTGGGTTATACGATGGGGAAGAAGAGTTATCAAGTTTATTGGTCTGAATTCTCACTTTTGGAAAGCAAGCTATCCTGCAATTACTTCGGATCTCAGGTCTAAGTTTCATAAAGTTAAGCTTATTGAGTTGCGGGGCATTATTTCCAATGAGCCCTTGACTGTGTATGGAACACAGTAACATGTATGTAACATCTGAAAAGTCATTCCTTAAAAAATTATGAATAGCACCTTATTGTATGTTAGGAGCTTCATGGCTTTTAAAAAATATATATTTTCAAAAATTAGATTAAAAAACATAAGTTAGCTATATCCTCCACTGAATTAGGAAACCCATAATACTGTTTACTTGGGGCTAAAGTAATCCCCAGTATACCTGTCTGCTTCTTGGGTCATACTGCATCCAGTCACGGTGGAGTACTAGTGGGACTGCAGAGCTCTACCAGAGAATCACAAACCAGAACCGAGGATCCAAACAGAAATGCCCAGGTGGTCTCAGTAGAAGAGGTCTTGGCATGCAGAAGATGCTCAATAAACATTTACTGAAAGACTAAAACTGAGGAAATTGCTAAGAGCAATTGAGGAGGTTTCTGGCAACTTTATAAAATATAGCACAAGTAAACAATTACTTCTTGCAGGAAACCATAGCACAGAGGTATTGAAGCGAGTGAACTAGGTTCCATAGACCTAGCTCAGCCTCTGCTACAGACTCGTGTCTGTGGGTGAGATAGTTCAACTTCTGTGAGCCTCTGTTTCCTCTCTGTAAAAGGAAGTGGTTTCCAAATTGTGGTTTTCCTTTTTCAAGCTAAATTTTCTGAAGAATTCTAATGTACACAATTGGAAAAGTAGACCCTCATGGGTTGGCTCAAGGAAGGCAGACTGTAGCCCTGGCTACTCTGCTGCCCCCTGACCCCCACAGCACACAGTTTGAAAGCCACTGGACTTCATTTGTGAGGTCCTCTCCTGCCATGACACTTGTGGGCCATGTTAATAACCAGTATTACAAGCAGCTGTCCAGAGGCCAGGGGAGGGCACTCGAGGACATATTTTGAGAAGTACTACTTTAGAGTGTCATCTTCTCCCCTCAACCCTATTCTGGCCCCTGTGGTCTCTAAGTCAGTTAATGGCATCACAATCCACGTTGTCTCCTACACCTGAACCCTGGGAATTACCCAAGACTGCCCCCTCGGTGCCCCTATCCACTAAGGCACCAACTGCCCTCGGTTTTTGTCTCTGAATATTTTTGAAACCTACTATTTCTTCTCCAACCCCACTACCACCAGCAGGACTCAGGCCTTTATCCTCTTCCTTTTGGACAATCACAAAAACCCTGACTGGTCTTCTGACCTTCAGTCTCAGTCCATCCCCATCATGTGCCACTCTTTAACAGAAGCCTTTTCATTGCTCCCCATGGCCTAAAGGACAATCCTAATCTCCTTCAGAGGGCAGGTGGGCTCTCCATGACCGGCCCAACCCACCTCCCCAGCCTCTACTCACGCGTGCCAGCTTGTCCTGTATGCTCTGGCAGGATCAAACTGCCCAAAGTTCTTCAGATATACCACGTCCTATTACACCCTCAGCCTTGGGTCCTAGGGATTCTCCTCCTATCTTGCCCTCTTTCTTTTCTATAGCTCCTTTATAGTTTCTTTAAGACTTTGTGCAAGTGTTATCCCTACAGAAGGCCAGCTAAGGGCCCCACTCTAGCTGTTAGGACTCTGCTTGCCACTACCACATTGTATTAAAATTATCCAGATAGATAAAGTTCCTCCACTAGATTGTAATTCATTAGAGACCAGTATTATTTCTTTTTATACCTCTTATTCCCCTGTGTCAAATACAGTGCCCATGAGCTTCTCACCAAGCAGCCTGTCATGGGATTATCTCTGGTCTCAACACATCAGCTCACTGATTCGGTTTCCCATGAGATTAGTCAAGAGATGTAAGTGAACTCAGGGGCAAGGGAAGGACTAATGTAAAGTATAATACTTGAAAAATTAAAAAAAAAAACACTTTTTCATATAAATGCTATTCTAGCATTTATCATAAAGCTATTTAGAGCTTTAAAAGTTCTATTTGCTTTTCATTTTAATAATCTGCTTCATTTAAGAAGAGAAAAGTCAAAATACACAAGTGAAAGCTGGTGAATAAATTTAATCAAGTAAACCTTTGGGTATTTTGAGTAAATTGCCAGTTGTTCCTTTGTCTTAGTGTCAGCCTCATGGAGGGTGAATGTCTACCATGTCCCCCAACCCTGGCACCTTCGAGGATCAGGAAAGCAAGCTTCTGCAGTATATAATTCTCTCTTTCCTTGTCTAGGACCAAGGCTACCTCTAGCCTATATGGCACCTTTGTGTGAATGAGGAAACGGCAACTCCTCTGCAGTGATGCTGCCCCAAAGGCACAGGGTTTAGCAACAGAACCATGACTTTGTGCTAAGACAAAGATGGACTGTCCTCTAGGCAGATGGCCCCATAGGAAGGGAAGCTGGATTGGAGCACCTCTACCAGGCACCTTTATGAAGGGCGCAGACGTACCGTGCCTAATGCAAGGAGCTACACATTTCCTCCATGTCCTCAAACGATAATCTGTGGCTGCCCACTAAGCAGGGAAAGGAGTAGTCATGGTCTCTCTGAGAAGAATTTTGGTATGTTTGCTTGTTAAGTCTAGCTTGCCGTTCTGATGGGGTTAGATAGTGGTGTTCTGTGGTGCTGAGTGTGACCCAGAGAATCCCTTCTTTGTATAAAAGTGTCATTTCGTAGAGCTCATTTTACTAAGTGACAAAGCTGATTCTGTCACAACATCAAAGTTCAGCCAAACAAAATGGTGGTCACTGGCTCATACGTGAGGGATCGCTTCGTTTCTACGTACCCTGTGGTAAGCATTGTTCACGAGCAGTTAATTATTGGTCTTCATGCCTAAAATGAATGTGACATTTGAGACAGATGTTTATTGTTTGCTATATATATATATATATATATATATTTTTTTTTTTTTTCCTTCAAAACTCCAGCTATAGAAATTGGCTGAAATTACCATCACAAAGCACAGCTTTTGTACATTCGGGGCTGCATTCTGATCTCTGACCTGTAGAAACAGCGTGTAGGTGTGGCGATAGACACATGGACAGACTTTTCTTTTTATTGACAGGAGGGATGGAGTTTCTTGAACAACTGTGCTCAGGCTGAAACAACTGCTGAGTTCCACCAGGGGCTGCTGTTGAACTTCTAAAAAAAAAAATCATATTTTGAAGAAGAAGGGGGGTGGTGGTGGATGGGGAGGGAGGAATGGGAAGGGGGGAAAGAGGAATAGAAAAAAAAATCTTGGAAGAAAATCTGACATTTCTGTCGAAGGTGGAGGAGCATGCTTTGCTGATGCCACACGTGGAATGTTTCGGAAGTGTCAGTAATAAATACTTCTATCAGAAATCTTCTCATTCTATATCTCTGCATATAATACCCCAAGGAGAGTCATACAAAGACATAGCTGTCAGGGTCTAATTTTGGATCTGAAAACTATGGCGGTTGTCAGGCATCATTTCCCATGTGTGATATTTATCTCCTCTCACAAACAAACTGAGTGCAGGGTTTTTAATTAATTTCCAAGTGTCTCCCATGATAATTTCCCCCCTAATATATTAATACGATGATTTAAACCTTCATTCACAGGCAGACTTTTGGTTGGAAATCACTAAAGGCTTAGATGGTGTTTAGTATTATCAATAAGTTACATGTTCATTGGTTTGCAGGGAATCAATAAAGTTGCCTCTTCCTCATTTTTATTTTTAGAGGCATCAGTGGGATTGTATCTCTTTTAAGTATATTAAGGAAATCATGAGTGAGCTGATTTTGTTATTTTTCTTATGATTGGAGGCAGTTTTTAGGCTGCTCCTCTTCTTGCTTGTGGTAGAGTTACTTTAAGAAAAGTTCTTGATTTGATGAGAAGGGAGTGAATTTTCTCCTGTAAAGTATTCCCTTCAGAGAAACTTGATTTTTTTTTTTTTTAAATAAAGGAACCAGAAATAGACCATAGAAAGGGGCATATCCCTGAAATGTACAAATCAATTGGGGACAGCAAGTGAATTCACCTCTTCTTTCCCTGCCCAGTCTCTCTCTCAATAGAAAATGTGAAATAAAAAACATAATATCATAAAAATTCTAAGGACAGGAGGAGTATGGAGTTATAATGCATGTTTCTTAAATAGCATGTTTTTAAAAGAAATGAAAATAAAAAATTTGTGTCTTCCATAGGAAGTCACATTTGGTAGAATTTTATTTTTTGGCAATGCTTATATCTTTATTATTATTATACTCTTAGCTAAAAGGTTATCCCAAATTTCAAGATTTTTTTCTCAATTCACCTTTAAGGTATTCGATTACTGGGGTGACAGGGCAGTCTTTGAAGAAATATTTATCTTTCTTTGAAAAGGACATTCAAACACCGTTGGAAAATCATGACAATAAAAGGTAAATTCCTAAAGTCTTACATGCGTCTTCTAATTATTGGCAATCAAAATACTAAATTCTTGGAAATGCACAAAACTCCTTATAGGACTGCGGCTTACATTTGTTACTTTTTTCTATATGAGGATTTATTTCTTTCCTCCTCTCTCCCAACATCCAGGACCTGCTATACAAATGCTTTCCCTGGGTCCCTTAGGAAAATTCAACAACCAAATATCTACCTAGTGAGAAAGGAATTTTTTAAGCTTCAATTGCTCTGTTAATAATTTGTATTTTTTTTCTGTCTTGCAGTTTCTCTGTAAGCACCACAAAAATCAACTTTTTAAACACAGATTGATTCTGACAGTTTTTATTTTACTTGATTTCCAAGAATTGGTACAGAAATGCCTCTTAATTGAAATAGTTTTCCTTTTTGGCTTTTATTTTATTGTCCTTTACTTCTTCACATCTTGTACATTAAATCAGAGGCTGTTTTAGAGACATGAAATGACAGCTTTTTCAGAGCCCGATTCTGGATCCTGATAGATCTGCACTTCTCAAAGCAGACAGGCTGCTCTCCACAGCCTCCGAGAAGCTTCCTGTGCGATGGGCACATCACCTGGAAGCACAACCATAAACTGTGTTAATCACCAAGGACCGACTCGTGTCAATTCCCCACTGCCCTGCTTCCTATCTAAGAGGAATAAAGCGAAGAACTATTTTTTTTTCCCCTCTGCTATTTGATTTAACAGAATCTGAGCTCAAGTTTAGTTGGAAATTATATTTCCTCTCGACCACAGTGGAAAGGCTACTCACTTAATTTAGTAGTGTGTTGTAAAGAAAAATCAAAGCATCCTCATGGAATATTTTCCCCGAATGCATCTTCCTGTGATGAGAGAACACATAAAGTGAATGAGATGTGACACAGGCATGAACAGAGAACACATTTGTTACACTGAAATTCTGAGAAAAGTGCTATTTGTGTTACTATGATGTTTTGGAGTTAGAAAGGGTTATTTGGGGAAAAAATGTGTATTTATATCAGAGTCAGGAGGAATAAAAATGAGACAGGATGCAAAAATATGATAGCACAGGAAAGCACAGCTCCACAGACTAGACCAGTCCTCGTTCAAGGTAGCAGGCAAACATCTTACAGCAGGAACGCTAACAAGATGAGCATTCTGGATTTGTTTTTCAGTTCTACCTAACTCTTTGTAACTTTACAATGTAAGATTCAGAAATTGGAGCCAATTACCATAATATGTGGTGGTTTGGTGGGAGCATGTTCTACATCAGACAGTTAAAAGGTTTTATTGCTATTAGGAGCATGTTAATGCCCTTGATAATGTCTCTACTTGCTTTGTAATGTCTCTTGTTGAAGTATAGAATTCTTTTATCTTATTACATTATGCAAAAACTTGAATTGAAAAGATATTTGCAGGAACATTTAAAGTAGTGCATCAATCAGCTTCAAAGAAGAGAAAATGTTCTCGGAATAGCTTATAAAAGGATAACTGTCAGTTTTATTTTGGATGAACAAAGGCAGCAACGTAAAAAGCACTTTATTGTAAAAGCATACTGTGCAATTCAATAAATATGCCATATAAATATAAAAGAGAAGAAAGTTCATAATTATCTGATGACTTAAATGTAATTTAAGTAATACTTTTAAAATGCATCTAACAGTGAAGTACTCTTTTTCGGTTGGGTTCTGAGTTCTAGCCTCTAAGCCACCATTAGGTGACAACTTAAATCTCTCTCTCTCTCATAACGTAAGGACTTGAATGGATTAGTCATGGTCCTGTTTTTAATATATCTCAGAATGATACAGAAAGGACTGTGTGTGGAAAGCATTAGCAAAAATTTTAACAACCACTTAATGGTGCAAGCTTTTCAAAATGATTTGTTCTTGTCTGCAAGGTATTCAGTTGTTTCTCATCTTGTCATTGCTGCTATAAGACAATTTTGAATTTGAATGTAACTGTATTGTCACTTGAAATAGCATGTCCAAGTGTTTTTTGTTTGTTAAGTAAATCTATTAGCATTATAATTGCTGGACTTTCTGAATCAGGGGTGTTTTTTACTTTGTTACTTTCTACGGAAGGATACTTGCACCCTTCCTTACATCTAGAAATATATGTATATCTATATATATGTACAAATGTATATGTATATGAAATATATATATATATAAATGTGTATATACATACACACACAAAATTTTAGAAAATCAACTTTTAGCTGTAAATGCTAAACATATAACCTATTTTCAAATGTGTTTCCCAGGTGGTAAACTTGAGCCTGAAAAATGCTGCAGAAAGGACTCCTAGGCAAGGTTTAAAAATCTACAATTTGAACTGTCTATTAAAGAAAGTATTCAGATCCAGCGCATGGAAAACGTATGTAAATTTTCAGAATAGGGAAAAAACATCTCCAGAACTCAGTTTTTCTATAATTTATGTTTCTACACATATCTGTACACATCTAGGCATGGACAGTTAGCTCCCTGTACATAGAAGGCACTTGATAAACATTTGTTGATTAAGGTTAAAATCTAAAAAGAAGAATATCCCATTCAGTAAAACTCTGTCTCCTGTTTTGTCACCCGACAAAGAGATACTAATCTCTTATTAAATAGAGGAATAGACATTTTTCCAAGACTCAGGCCTTTTTAAGATTCAAAAGATTTCATTTGAAGTCAAGTAACCAGCCTAATTCACTCCCCCACACTGTTGTCGCTTGTAAAATTATATTAATGTTCGTAACATTTCTAAGAAATAATCTTCATTTATTTTAGAACTGTAAATATGACACCTTGTAATAAAAAATCAATTCATAACTTTATTTGTAACATCATTTTGCTAGCGACTGATTTCTCTTCACTATTGTACATGACGCCTTATTCATTAGAATAAGGTCCTCATTTCGGTGGGTTTCATCCAGACTCTGTAGAAAACAGTCCTCAGTCTGCTGCTACTCTCTGATATACCCCATTTTCTCATCCCTCCTTTCTCTCGGCCTGTTTGGGAACACTCTCATTTTGAAAGTACAAGGAAAATTATCTCATAAAAGAAATTTAATAACAGCAGAACTTCTGAGATTTCAAAAATGTAGAATTCTTAAGTTATTGAACTATGGGAAAACCCGTAATTTATAACCAGCAAGTTAGTATGTTGTACACATCTGTGTACTGTTTCAGAAAATAAAGGTTGTTACTATAGCAACTACCACATAATATGGAACATACGTTATTTGTGAGATGCCAGGCTTTGTGTTAAAAAAAAACAACAACTCCCTCCTCATGGCTGCTCACTGATGTTTCAAGGATTTCCACCTTTTCCTTTACTATTGTAAGGGATTCTCATTTTAATATTGTTATTTTAAATATTTTTCTTATTTTCAGTTTCTTATGCTTTTGGAGTTTGTTGGCTAAATTAGTAAGTTTGCATAGAGTACTTCCAGATTTGGTGACCACTACCGAGACATTCTCTCCATCTTATTTTGATTTTTAAGGAATTCTAGTTAATTTTTTAGATAGAGCAATAAGTGTGTAGTAAGGACACATATAGCTACTGTGAATACCCAGGTGATATGTCTAGTAACAGTTTATTTGGCCCTCTCAGGGTTTTATAATTCTGTATTGTACAACCATTGTGGTATTCGTCCCCCTTTTTATAAAAGTAAAAATGTCACAAAGTATGTATCTACTTTATGGATATCATATTTCATCTGAAAATGTGTTTGTATTTCAATGTTGTATGTCATACTTAATTTCACTTGAAACAATTGTTCAGACAGCACTGATCATTTTATGATGACAAAACCTAACTCCTTTGTGAAGGATAGATTTCCAGTCTTTCTTGGTAAGTGGTGTGTCAAAGAACAAGAAAATTGACCCAAAATTCTGAAATTTCAATTTTGGGAGAGATCCTTTTAGTTTTATAGGCAGAATAATGAATCCATAAAAGAAACAAGGTAATAATGTAAGAATGGAGCTCCTTTGATATGGCTGGACAAGACATCAGGATGTCCAACTAGTTCGAAGTAGAAGTCTGAAAACAACTTGACACTTAGAACAATGGTTTTTGGCTTTTGTTGGGTCCGCTCTGTGGCAGAGATTTTTGATATGTAGATGTGTCCGATATGACTGACTTTCTTGTGCATGGTGGCTTTTTAGTCCAGATTTAATATATAATTACGATCATTGACATATTTTGTTAGCTTGGAGGTTCTTGAGGGGCAATATCTTGAGTTTCCCGTTGCACCAGAGGGGATACTGGGGACTAGGTCTCCTTAGACACAACTACCTCTGTATCTTCTGTGTCATCAAAATATACCATATCAACCCTAAAAACAAAACACTTCTGGTGAAAATGGCAGAATGAAAAATACCTTTCCTTTTTTTTGGGGGAAAAAAAACAAACAAACCCCAAAACTTGATAGTTTAATCAATAAACAGTTATTAACCATCCACCAAGTGCCAGGCACCGTTGGTGATATAACGATGAGTCAGAGCTTCCTTGTCTCTGGGGGACTGACAAGTCTAGTCAGGGAGAGAAGCGTGCCACTAAGCAGCCCAGCGAGGTCCACGCTGGGACCTAGCTTTCCATGGGCCTCAGCAGTCAACATCAGCGACTCGACAGCAGAACAGTAATGCCAACATCTATTGAACACTTTTCGACAGATACCTCAGGCGCCTTTGTAATTTAATCCACACAATAGGGGTCTGAGGGTTTTACTGACAAGAAACTGAGGCTGGGAGCGTCGGCGTCACTTGTCTGCCGTGACCCAGCTGAGTGGGGAGTCTCAAGACGGTTATACCTGAGACATTCCGTCTTGACTCCTTGTCCCCATCTGCACTGATAGCAACCTCATGCAAGGCAACTTCCTCTCTCACAGGGCTCAGCAGCGTCTGTCTAATCGGTGTTCCTGCTGCCGCTTGGCCCCCACAGTCCCTCTCCACATGGCTCCCAGAGTGGAGAACATGAAGCAGACCACACGTCTCCCTTGCCAGGACCCTTCCAGGGCTTTCCATCACATGGGGGATAGAATCCAAGTTTGTAGTGTCTGCAGTTTATTGCCTGCCAGCACCCCTTCAACTCAGTTCCTACTGCTTTCACCCAGCTTGTTCACCGGGCTTTAGACCAGGGGTCGGACCGCTTTCTGTAAAGGGCCAGATAGTAATTCTCACAGGTTTGTCAGGCATAAAGTCTCTGTGGCATCTACCTGCTCAACTCTGCTGTTATAGCTTGAAAGCTGCTACAGATGAACAGATGAAGGTGGCTGTGTTCTAATAAAACTTTATTTAATAAACAGGTAGCAGGCTGGATTTGGCCCCCACACCATCGTTTGCCAACTGTTGTTTGGACTTACTGTCCTCCCTTTGTTCCTCTAATATGCCAAGTCTTCCTACCTTAGGGTCCCACACTGTTCCCAGATGTTCCATGGCTATTAGCCCTCACTGTGAATGAGAGACTTTAACTTGGCCGCCATATGTAAGTAGCTTTCTCTACCCCATCTGTACACCATATCCCTCTATTATTACCTTCACAGCTCTTAAACAGGTAAGACCCCATTACTTGTTTTCTTGTTTGTTGTCTGTGCCGCCTCTCTAAGCTACCTCTGTGTGAGGAGGAATCATATTTGCCTTGTTCACTGTGGTATTTCTACCGAGCAGAGCCTGAGGCAGAGGATAGGTGCCTAGAAAATACTTTCAGTTGAAGTACAAGCCTGTCTGAAACCAAAGCTTGTGCTTTTAATGATGTCTCAGTATTCCCTTTCTGTAAACATAAAGTCACACAAATGGTAATCTGAGGAATTGAGCATATCAGACCCCTAGAGGACACACTGCCTTTGCTGACACAGTTACCGTGTCCCCTGGGTGGCTTCACTTCAACCAGGCTCCTCTGTCACTTACATTGCTCTGCACTCACTGGCCATCTTGGATGTCTCGTGACCTCACCTCTGGGTATAACAAAGGCCACATGGTGATGGCCACAGTTCCCAATGGTCACCGCTGCTGTCTCTGCTGAGACTCCACCTCTCTGAGCGCCGCTGCCCCTGTCAAGCCATGGAGACTTCTGCTTCCAGTCCCACTAGATGCCACTGCTTCAAAGTGCCATGCTGCTTCTGGTCAATGGTGGAGGTAGGAAGAACAGCTATTTTTTGTTTTCTCTCAACTTAGTGGTTCCAAGTTAGTGCTGCATGTGCCCTAAGGCCTTATAGCATTTTCAATTTTTTACTTAACTGTCATCTCTCTTCCTAAGTATAATAGCTGATGCTTATTATATGATGCTTATTGTGTGACAGGCACTGTTGGGGAGCTTTGTGTTCATTAACTTGTATAATTCTCATGACAGAACCATGAGGCAGGAATGCTATTATTACCATCTCCACTGAAGCTAGAGAGGTTAACTGACTCACTCAAGGCAACTTGTATGTAACAGAATTGAAATGTGAATGCAGGCACTGAGCTTTAGAATTCACACTCTCAATGCCAGTCGATATGACCTAGACTTGTATCCATGGGGGTAGACTGGGGACAGGTGCAGGAGGCCGACGCCACATTGCCCTCTGGTCCTCCCTTCCCCTGTCATCCCGGGGCTTGTTACCTACTCAGTGACCCCTCTCAGTGCCCCGTGTGCACAATTCCTGGGTGCACACCATTGATTTTTAGACCTCTGCAGATACATCTGACCATAGGCTCGAGGAAGAATTGCTCTCCCCACACCCTTGGTCGAATAAGATGCTAAAAGTAGATGCTTGAAATGTGTCTGTAACACAAAGGAAGAATCATGAACTCTTCAAGGAAGGAAGTGAAATTTGAACTAGACTCTGAAAGATGAATATGGTTTTGCCATTCAGAGACTTTGGATAAAAGGGCACAACTAGACCAAGCACAGACTACAAGATATATAAGGGATCAGTCTATGACAGGGTGAGAGGTAAGGCAGGGAAAGGAGAGTGGGGTGGATCTGGAAGGGGCCTTGATGCATGCTCGGAACCTGGGACATTATTTTGTAGGGTAGGGATGGAAAGACGGGAGAAAAGGCAAAGGCTTTGATCCCCAAGTGCAGGAGAAAAGAGCTCTCTAATGTTCCTGTCGAGTGGAAGGTTTCAACTTATGGTTTAAAGTCTTCTCAATGTCTGCTTGGTCGGTGGACTAACTTTTGTAGTATCGATTGGCACAAGACTATATCTGCATGGTTCTAACGTGAACTTAATACTTGCAACGCCCTTTATGAGAATCAGTTCCATTTTGCTCATTTCTTGTGATCTCATTATGCCTGCTCCCACCCCCACCACGGCAGGAGTGGAGGTGATTCCTGAGTGTTCTATCCTTTTTATTTTTTCTAAAGATTTTATTTATTTATTTGACAGAGAGTGTGAAAGAGAGCATAACTAGGGAGGAGGGGCAGAGGGAGAAGCAGACTCCCCGCTGAGCACGGAGCCCAATGCGGGGCTTGATTCCAAGACCCTGGGATCATGACCTGAGCTGAAGCCAGATGCTTAACTGACTGAGCCACCCAGGCGCCCCTGAATATTCTATTCTACTAGAATGGGCTCAAGAAGTTCTAGGACTACTGCTATAGAGGACCTCAACCATGAGGATGATGTCACACTTGATTGCCTTGAATGGCTTCATGCAGGTTAATGAGTCTTCTGGGGACCTACGTGGAATCTCCCAATCACCTTCCTGCTGTGAAGGTTATGAAAGCACCAATTCTTAGTCTGAGAAGCTGCCTGCCTCACACGGTCATCTTTAATGACTTTGGAGGCTCTTCAGTTTTCATGGACACCTAATTAGGCAGTTATTTACATTTCATTTTACTTACTCTCGTGACTCCCTTCTAACTAGCACACTAATGAAGTTCTTCTGTGACATCACAATGCTCCAACTGATGAAGTATGTCTTCCCTTTGGGAATCAAACGCCTATTTGAAATTAATGAGTCCCTTGGACCCAAACTACTTGTGAATTTTGTCAGCTCTGTCTGTGAGAACTATTTAGACTTGCCTGACCCTTGTCAGAACAGAGATCTTAGTTCTTTGGTAAATTTACAAAAAATTGTAGGGAGAGTAACCCAACCAATGTGATCTATGTGTCTCTTCGGCCCTGCAAGGAGCATGGGGTATGGGGAGTGGGAAGTGGTTTCCAAGGTCACAGAGGAGCACAATATGGCTTAATGAGCCTTTTGAGGAATCAAAAAAGAAATGATCAGCCTGAAAAAACATTCACCATCCTTATAGTTGTTCTGTTTTCCCAGGGTCAGTCTAGGAACATGAATTTTTCTATTCCCATGATTTTCCAAGTTTTAAAAACAGGGGGATCCTTTTATTTAAAAAAATGAACTATTCAGTGATTCCCATATATAGAAAACAGGGAATGACAGAGTTGCAGTGGTCAGAGGGGATGGTGGAATCCCGTGAGCTTGTCCTAAAATGCCTTTTTCCTTACCTTACAGCTCCCCCCCCCCCCCCAGCTACTACAGGGCTCTGAAGAATTTGACTTGAATACCCCCGCTCTATCCCATCCATTCATTCAAACATTTGCTCTAGGAGTAGCTCACATGGAAAAGGGTTTCAAGAAACATTCTAAGAATGTTCTATTTTCTCTCCGTAGTGAATTACTCTAGAGTTCCCTTGATTACCATTTGAAATGGCATGACTTCTTCAAAATACTACAATGAACACCAAAATGCCATGGTTCTCAGAAGCATCCCTCCCATAGGTCTTTGTCTTCTTCTAGTCCATTCATTATTCTTATATTACCTTTATTACTCTTCCCACCAAGAGAGGGAAAGGGTCCCTTTGCTCCAGCACTAATTATTGCTCTATTTTCAATCTTAGGGGTGGGAGAGGCCCTGAATCATACAGAATATATATCCTAGAACCATATATAAGTGAAAACCAACTTAGGGCTATTCTTAGACTAATCCAGCCTTTTTGGAGAACTGGAAATATAAAGCTTTAAAATCATCTACATTTCAAACTTGGAAGAAAAGACAAAAAAACTTTATATAAAGACAGTAAATAATGAAATAATAGATTTCTATGCTGCTGTAGTCATTTCAGTCGGTGAGAGACAGGAGGGATAGGGTTCCTGGGTGGCACAGTTGGTTGAACCCCTAACTCTTGGCTTTGGCTCAGGTCCTGATCTCAGGCTTGTGAAATCGAGCCCTTCGTTGGGCTTCTTGTTCCATGTGGAGTCTGCTTGGATTCTCTTTCCCTCCTACTCTGCCCCTCCCCACCCCCTCTCAAATACATAAATAAATCTTAAAAAAAAAAAAAAGAAAAAAGCCAGGAGGAGGGAATAAGGGCAGGGAGGGAGAAGAGGGAAAAGAAGAAGGTGTGGAGTGCATGGAGCATGGGGAGATGAGGATGGCTGGCCTGTTCAGCCACCTTCATTTGCTTCCACCTCTGGGACTCCATCCAGGATCTCCTTTGTGGGTGACCCTCACCTGATGGTCAGCCTCACCCCAATCCTGCCCTGATGTAACCTGCTGAGCTACTAGAAACAATCTGTACCATGTCTACCACTTGGCCAATGTTCTTCTTTATCCCTGCCTCTCTTGGCTTCTTGTGAGGTACCTTCTGGAAGAATTCCCCTATCTTCCTGAGAATGCCTGCTCTGAATCTACTCTCTGCATTCCAAGAAAATCATTATGCTGTGGTGCTTTTCCTCTTTTTGAGAAATGTTTTCCATGCATCCAGGAGAAAAGTAAAAAGTAAAATAGTTTGTTCTTTTTTGAGGTTTTAGTTTTCTTTGAGAATTTTTGTGGAAATGCCGTTCTTTTTTAAAATTAAGAATTCATCCCTGATGGAGAAGTGATTTTCTGGGAGATTGTTTCTTAAACTTGGTCATTTCTATATCTCTTTCATGACTTTGCTATGCCTGCATACCATCTGTGATATTTTTCTTCACATTTTCCTTTAAATCAATTTAAAAGGCAATAATTCTAAGTAATAAAACTGGTGAAATCAAGCATTTGATGTGATGTTATATTTTAAAAAATAAATAGATAACAATGTGAATATTTGAATGGGTGGCAACTAAAATGATCCCCCCAGCGGTAAACGTTCTACCATTTGGGAAATACCATTCATTCTAGCAAATGGTCTGTTTCTGGCTCATGACTTTGAATATAAGCTTGGGGTCTGGTACAATATTCTACAATATAATTCTACAAAGAAGAAAAGAAATGGTAAAGCTGGTGGACCAGGAGGTTGCCAGGAGCCAATAGGTCCCAGTATAAAATTTATTAAAATCCTGGAATTTTTTCAATATAAATAAAGTGTATGTGTATTCAGCATAAACAAAATATCTACGTATATGTATTTTCAATTTGAATCCCCGTTTTGAGTGATGAAGTTATTCTAGGTCTGTGGTACAGAAGATGACTGTGCCCAAGAACATCATTTAGGTAATTTTCTTGTTAGTTTCAGCTGGTCACTCCACATAGCAGCTCATTGTGCTGAAGGTGGTGTGATGGTCCGCTCATCGTCCTGTATTTGTTATCCCATAAATAGACAGGGTTTCCATGATTAAAAAAAAATCATGCTACTTAATAATACTCTCAATCAACAGAGCACCTTTGTAGATTCTCAGGAAAAAGATACAATAAGGTTATAATATTCCTTTATATTTTTCTGTTTGCTATAGAATTTCCTTTTCAGATTCCAGGGCAAATAGAACAAAGGATCGGTTTTTATGATTTGTTGTTTTGTTTTTTTTTCCCCCAAGAGTATGTTCTGGTGTCTCATTATTTGGAGATTGCTGTGAAAACTAGGATCAAAAACATAGAAAGGCATAGTTAATTGTGTAATTCATAATAACGGCAAATTTTTCCTGTTCATAGGTCTTTTCGGATGCGTTTTTTTTCTTCTGAGAAAGATGGAATGAAATAAATAATTTTCTCCTTTTTCTCTCTTTTTCAAAACTATTGATGCGACACAATGCATGTTACATAATAATCACAGTTACCATGACTTTGGGGAAGCAGGGTTTCAAGTATACATGCTGTACAAAGGATTTTATGAAAATTTGGATTCTTGTGTTTGAGGAGAATAAAAGGATTCCTTTGCTTCTTAGAAAGAAACCCAGAAAACAAACGAACAAACGGACGCAGCGCACGGACACCTAGCCGAGCCCGCGTCTGGGAAGAATGACATGCCTTCAGCATGAAGTAGCTACAAGGAAAAGACATGTAATTAAGGAGGGGAAAAAAATCAGAAACTGGAGCCATTAAAGAGACTGTGATATGAGGAACACATTGTACAGGAGATGTGACCACAGATCTCAGATCTGAGAGCTGAAAGGAAATGAAACTAGTTAAAATTCCACTGCTCATTCACTCCACAAGAAAAAGAACCTTCCTGTTCGATGCCACTTGCCACTTCAGTTTTAGAAACAATGAAAAGATGCACATATTTGTGAATTGCTGCCTATGTTGTAATCCCGTTTTGAAAACAAACAGCGTCTTGTACCTGAGGTCCTCACTGCTGGTTATGTTGGGATTCAGGGGTTCAAGCAAACCCTTCAGAATGAGTTCACTCCTGCTACTCAGACAAAGGGACGCAACTCTGAGACTGTGTTCTGTTTGCCTGCAAGCTGTTGCCTATGCCAAATGAGCATTTTAAAAACCATTCAAATTAAGTTGAAAATTTGTAATTATATTTTCCCTTTTAATTGTAACTTATGCAAATGTTATATTCCAGCTGTACAAATAATTTTCGCTTCAGACTACAACATCCACATTAAATCTAGCATGTAACACCCTGATAGAAGATTCTTCCCAAGCTGCAGTTGCAGATTTAGAAGGCTGAAGTCGGCGCTGTTAGTTATGGCTTTCGTTCCTGTTACCCTGCAGTTAAGTATAGATTGCAAAGTGGCAAAAGAGAAGAGAGACACCTTTGCTATAATTTGCTGGAGACAATTTACGAATAGAGCGCGGAGAAAAGAGAATAGGAAGGCAAACAAACAAACAGAAAGGCACAAAGTCTAAGAAAGCTGGCTGTTTGGGAAAGTGGATATTGTATCCTTCTTGTAATTGATGAAGCTGGCTTGCAGTGCATTAGTTACAGGAAGAGGCTGCCTGTGAGTCATTTGTTAATTGTCATGCATTTTAAACCACTTAGTGCAAACAGAAATTAAGTATTTTCCATTTTCAATGGAAATTTCACTTGGGGAAATCATGTACAAAACCATTAAAATTTTTAACCAAGGGTGAAAGAAGCATGGATTGTTTTAAACACACACACACACACACACACACACACACACACGGGATCACACATATGTAAGAAATAAAAAAGAAAAATCCCCCCCCCCCCAATGCAGCATACTGTTCTGATTACCGAAGTGCTTTCTTTACATTAATTTGGGAAGGTTTTCATATACTTGGTAGGCAAACATGCAGAACCTAGATTTACTTCAATCCAGTTGACCATCGATCCGCTTTTTGTGTTTAACTGTTCTGGAAGCAGTGGAAGAGATGGAAGAAGAAAGTTTACTGTACGCCCTCAAGTTATTCACAACCTTGTTGAGAAACAAGGCAAACTTACGGAATGAGATGGACTATACTAAATAATGCTGTGTGTTTATAGAACTAGCAGAGAGATCAACACTTCATCTCTCAGGGGGGCAAACAGCTCTAGTGTGGCTTAGTGATTTGTTCAAGGTCACACCTAATAGTGGTGAAAACACGTTTCAAACTTAGGAGGTCTAACTTCTTGTTCTTTGTCTTTTTCCATCATGAAGGCACCTGTGAATTAAAAGCTGTACAACTAAAGAATCTATTTGCTAAGTATGGGTCCTTCCTATACTTGCCCATGAAATGAACTTCGACTCAGTTGGAAATTGTATAGGTTTTAAAATACTTTCATAGGTCCTAGATAGAGATTGAAAGGTTTCGTTGATCTCTAATTAGCTGATTGTTAAGATTGATTTTTAAACTGGGAAAATCCAAGATAAAGATCCCATAACCCTGAAAAGTATGCTGTAAATCCATATGCTTTAGGTCAAAGAGCAAGTGATTAAAAGTCCAGATTGATTCTTGTGTAAAGGGGCAGTGCGAGGAAATGCTAAAAAAGAATGTACATGGACGAAAACCCTGGT
This sequence comes from Potos flavus, assembly GCA_028534135.1. Classification (NCBI taxonomy): domain Eukaryota; kingdom Metazoa; phylum Chordata; class Mammalia; order Carnivora; family Procyonidae; genus Potos; species Potos flavus. Next base: position 94,398,884 of record CM052900.1, on the reverse strand, counting down.
GGTGTGTGTCACTAGCCTGGGAACGCTCATTAGACCTCATTTACTACTGCTCTTGGCACAGTCTGTTACATAGGGAGCTATGACGGTGACTATACTTTCTTGTGTAGAACTTGGGGACTGATGTCTACAAAAAGGACTGATGATGGTAGGGTTGGTGTGTTGGTCTACGTACAGTGATTTCCTATGGGTAAGTATGGGTGTGCTTAGTTCTTTATATACCGACTCATTCATTCAGCAGTTCATATATTTACTGACTCATTCATCATGCATCTATGGGGGGCCTTTACCATGCGCCAAGCAATATTACGTTTACCACTGGGAAAATAGATTGGCAAAGTAAAAATGAAATAACTTGTTTAATGGATATCCACTACAGGGAAGTTGCAGTCTGATGGAACCAGAAATTCTTGACTTCTGTTCTCGGCTCTCATCCAGAAATTCAGCTGTGCTGCCTATGTCCAAAGCCAGGTTAGTGTCCCCAGATCTCTCAGCATCTCTCATCTAGCCAAACTGAGTGTAAATCCATAGATGTGGACTCTTCCTCCTGTGTATCTTCCCAGAAGGTCAGTTTGTAAGCCTATTCCACTGGAGGGATCCAGCACCTTCTATAGTAGGATAGTGGGTAAAAGCATGGACTTTGGAGTTAGTTGTATATGGCTGGTTCCACCACTCATGAGATGAATGTCCTTACCACATATTTAGTTTTCTCATCAGTAAAATGAGTGTAATCTGGAAAGTTTGCAGTGAGGATGAAATTTAAATAAATTAATGCTTGACACTTAATAAGGCCTGACAAATGGTGGCTAACCAGTAACATTTTGCTAAAATTTGTTCTTCTCTCAATACTCCTTTCCATTTGCAAGTGATGTCTCTTGCCTGCCATGTGTTAGCTTCATGTGCTCATGACATTTTGCAGTATGAGTAGTAACTTGGACATCTGGAGTTGGCAAGAATTTTCTGGCTCCCTTTGACTACTTTGATACTCTGCTAACTGATTTTCTAGTGGTGGGCATGAGTGGGGCTACTGAGCTCATCTATGGCTACTTTCTGGAGGGCATCTGGAAATGCAGCCTTGAAGAAGGCTGACCTGTGCTGGCTTCCATCCACAGGATCAGGATGATTTTTGGGATGTAAATTGCTTCAGAGTTCCTTGATCCGTTCTTCCCCTCCTTTACCCCACCTTCTCTTTCTACTTTCACCTCTCTTTCTCTTCCTCCTCTTTCCATCTAGTCTTTGGGACATTTACAAATACACATTAACTCCACAGTTCCTGACTCAGGCATTATCTTTATTAACATTTGCAATTGTGTAGATTAGAGGTCTTTCATGACCTGCAGAGCCCCAGGGTAGGCCACGGCCCTTTATTTGTAGAGTCTTCTACTTTGATGAAATGCAGATAAATTGAAAAATCTGCCAAGAATCATTGTCCTCAGGATATTGGGAAACAAGTACTTCCATGGTTAATTGTGTGTGCATTTTTAATCATGGCCTAATAAATTAGCTTTTCTTTTTTATGCCTTTTAATTCACTCTCAGAAAAAAAATCTCAGAATATTAACATTTTTGCGTTGCGTGTGGTCAACTAATTATCCTTAGAGTAGTGCTGGCCGGGGGAGAGCAAACAACAAAATCAGGTGGAGGAGGGATTTTTTTGTAAGCAGGAAGTAGGAGAAATTCTTTTCCTTCAAACCTTGAAACCCTATGAGGCAGTGGGGTAAGGAAAAATCACATACAATGTGCTAGCAGCCCAGTGGACTAAGATTCACAGCATGTTTTGCCCATCTTGCTAACTTTTTTTTTTTTTTTTTCTGGGCAAAAGGTCTCTATCTAGAGCTTCCAGGTCTTTAGAGCACTTAAGAATCACTGGGGTGGCTATTAAAATGCTGAATCCCGGATAGTCCGAGTCACTGGATAACTCAGTTCATCGGCTCTCATTCGGAAAGTCAGCTGTGCTGCCCATGTCCAAATCCAGGTTAGTTTGGGATTGGATGAGTTGGGGCCTGGCAGCCCACATCTAAAAGCGTGATGAGGCACGGTGTCTGCTTTCCTCTCCCTTTTGGTTTCCACTCTTGGCTCAGCCCATCTTGGCAGGCTTGCCTGAGAGAGCCTGCGCAAGAGGACGTGCCTGGTGAAACAGATGCAGCCGTGTCAGAACTGTTTATTCAGAACTCACAGCGCTGCCTGATACACAGTGCCATCGGGTTGTTGCTTGGGGAGACACCTATGATTCCATTAATTATTTAGGGATCCAAAGTAGCCACCATTAATGAATTTGAATGTATTACAATGATCCTAATCAGAGTAACAGATGCGAAATGACAATATGATACACACAATTTTCCCCCAGCGAGTTACACACTATTAAGGTCTGCTGCAGTCAATGAATCCAGATGCTTCCACACTCTTACTGACCATGAAAGATCCTGGTTTCATTACATGAAAGAAAATAAGTTCATCTTGTCATCTTGCAGAGTTAAAGCGGGATCCAATTCAGCAGCTGGTAAGGCATCATAAGTTGGTTTGCAATAATCCTGCTTCCATTTCAGGAGTGACTGAGTGGAAGAATTCTATTGCATCTGGGCTTATCATTCCCTTTACATTATTTTTATGCTTTCCCAGATGAGATGGTTTAGTCTAGCTAAGAAAGCCTCCGATGGACTAAACAAGTTTTATACACACACTGGGTGAGAAGAAAGTGAACTATTTTTATCGAGGGTAAATTCATTAAAACCAGAGTGACAAAACCAAAGTCAACCATGATAAAATAGGAAGCATAAAGCTTCTCAAGAAGAGTATGTCAGACTTCTGGTATGTATGAGGCCGTGCATGGCAGCACTTCCCCCCTTGTCTTAGGGACCATACAAAAGGAAAAGACGAAAAAAAAAAAAAAAAACAACCAACCAGGAGACAAATATAAGCCACAGAATGCAACACCTGTGAGAGCTGCCAAGAGAAGCTGAAACTGTGTAGTAGCTGTAGAGAAGGAAACAAAAAGAAGCGGCACAGATGGTGGCGAGATATCCCGGGAATGGAGGAACGCAGGGAGTGCCAGCAAAAACACGCTTCCTGAAAGGGAAGGGCTCACTTGAAGAAGTGCTAGTGTTAACAAAATTGTTGAGGAATTCAGGTTAGCAGGGCTGGTGCAGGAGTGCTTCTCTCCTGCGTTGGCTCTGAGAAATACAGTAAAGGGCTGAACAAAGAATCCAAAGATGAGCTGTATTTGCAGAGAACAGCCTAATTCTAGGGCAGCAGGGAAGGAAAATGAAGCCTGGAAGGCCACCGTGGCCCCACTCCAGGAAAAGGGCCTCTGGAAAATAGCTGATTTGAGAAACTGTAACTCATTCACTGATGATAAATTAAAAAGGAAAAGGAATGGATAGAAAGATCCTATAATGAAAAAATGTGGGAAAAAGCAACAAAACTAACCAGCAGATGGAGAACACTCCTAAGTAGACAAAAATCTTATCTTAACAATTTTCCATGAATTAAAATAAAAATATACTCAATGAAGCAATTACCTTGATGAATGAAGACCACAAAGCAGAAATAGAAGAACACAGAAGGGAGGTGGGAAGTCACTGAAAAACATGAAAGATGAGCTGAAATGCAGAATAACTTTGCTGAATCCTCATAGGTAATAACTGACAAGTTATTTTATTTAAAGCTGAGAGAGAAAGTAGTAAAGATGAAATGCTTATTTAGCAGTACAAAGATAACAAATAGAAAAATAATACTATGCCACTGGGTGATGGAGGGGAGAGAGATATGAGGAGGAGGACAAAGAAAGAGAGTGAGAGTAAGAAAACAGCAGAGGTGATTTATCTCTGCTGCACAATATCTGGGGCCTCATCTGAATGACTGGGGACTAGAAACATCTGGGAGATTCTTCACTCACATGGTTGGCTCATGGGCTGAGATGATCCAAGGCCGGGTGCAGCTGGGACTCGACCGGAGTCCCAAGGTGTGATATCTTATGTTGCCCGAGCTTCCTCACGGCATGGTGGCTTCAGGATCACTAGACTACACTGGCAGTCCAAGAGCAAGTGTTCCCAGAAACAAGAAGAAAGCTGCATCGCCCTTGCTGAGCTGGCCCCGGAGTCACATAGCATTACTTCCACTGTGGTCTATGGGCTGAAGTAGCCCAGATCCACCCAGACTCAAGACAAGAGGCAGAGACCCCACTTCTCTAGAGGAAAAAGTACCAAAGAATTTGTGCTCATGTTTTAAATCTGTCACACTGTTAAAGGAGTCAAACTTCAGTCTAAAAAAGCAGCTACTCAATACTATAAGAATAGATTAGTATTTCCTTAATATGATAAAATATATTTGGCTCAGTAGAAATGCCAGAATCAAGTTGAATGGCAAACAGCAGAGGCATTCCTTTTAAATACAAGAAAAAGTCAAGGATGTCTGCTATTACTAATATTACCATTACTTGAGAAGTACTAGCCAAAGCAAGTACCTGAAAAGAAGGAAATAAAACTAGCATTATTTGCAGATAATAATCTTTTACCTGGAATTTCCAACAGAATTAGTTGAAAAAATATTACAAATCGAGAATTCAGTAATTAGTGGGAACAAACTTAGTACAAAGAAATTAATAGCTTTCATATGCAAACAGAAGAGAGGATGGAAAAAAATACCCCATATAGTAGCAACTCATAATACCAAATACCTAAGAATCCACGTTAAAATGATTTATTTAAATGCCAATAAAAATAACAACAAACTTTAAAACACTCCTCAGGAAATCGAAGCAACTTCGAAAACCTTCAACAAGTTGATAGAAATACTTAACATCATAAAGATGTCATTTTTTTTCCCTCTAAGTTAATTCTAATCAAACTAAGAATTTGGTTTTTGAAACAAATGGTTCAATTTCAAAGTTAACACTGAAAATTAAGAGTAGCCAACAAAACTGAGAAGGAAGAACAATGGTGGTGGTATTGGGAGGGAAATGAGTCAGGTGATACCATGTATCAACCCATGTTTTAAAGCTTAAGTAGATGAAATAGTGTGGTTGGTAAATGAATAAAAATAGATTAATGAAACAAAGCAGAAAATCACCAAGTAGTCAGATAGCCACAAAAATAGGCCTCAATGTATATGGGAATTTAGTACATGGTGAAAGTTGACTATTCAAAAATTAGTGTTTCAAACTTTTATAGACATCTGAAAAAAAATTTAGATCTTCTCAACCATTATGGTAGAATACATTCCAAATGGATCAAAGATTTCAGTTAAGAAAGGAAGTGTTGACAGTACTGGAAGAAAACATGAGGGCGAAGGAAATTCCTTTAAGTCCTTCGAATGGAAAATCTTTCTGACAATAAGATAAAATCTAAAAGAAAAAGCAAAAAAAAAAAAAAACTTTTGCATGTATAAAACACCATAATCAAAGTCAAAAGACAATATAAGTTACAAAATTTTTCAACTTCTAAAGGATTAATCACTCTAATATATACAAGGAAGAAATGGATAAGAAACAGGCTAATGATATAGTAAAAAATGGAAAAATGATATATGTAGACTACAAAAAAACAAAAACAAAAACAGAAATCCCAATAGCTCTTTAACATATAAAAATATCCTAGACTTTGTGCACAAAAAAATGCAAATTAAATCTGCTCCGAGATGACATTTTTTAACCTCCCAGACTGGCAAAATTCCTTATGTTTGATGATATACCATGTTGATGAAATTGTACAGAATCTCATCAATTGCTGGTGGAAGATGAATACAAATATTGGAACTTCTATTTGATTCTCATCTCAATGTCTAAGAAAAGAAACTCTATACCTTCTTCTTGATTTTTTAAAATATTTTGAAGCCAGTAAAATTCTGAAGTTTTTATTAGCTCTTCTGTATGATGATGAATTGCTAACTTAGTCATTATACCAGTGGATGAAAACCCTAGATCCTAGTGGAGTAAATATGACCCTAGCAAGGCACTCTGACCTCAGTTTTCTCCTTCAGGAAAGGGATGTAGTAACCACGTTTTAAGTTTGTGTTGGGAATTAGTAAGAGTTTTGACGCACAATAGGATGAAATAAATGCTAGCTAAAAATATTATTATTTCACGCCATATCTATATATCATAAAACAGGTTTTTTTTTGGGGGGGGGAGGCAGGGTTTAAAACCTTACCAAAAATACCACTTATAAGTTTTCTTATCAAGATTTCTTTTTTTTAAGTCTTTTTTAAAAAAGTTATTATATAAAACATTTTATGTATAGTAATGGGCACATTTAAATGTCTATGGCAGAAAAAATTGGAATGATAAAAATACTATTTTACTCCTCCTTAGCTCCTATTCTACCAATGGGGTTATGTTGTAGCTGGGTGGGCTAAAGGAAATGACTATTTTTCTATTAGGTACTCTTTCTCTCTACCATTTTCAATCTCATCCTCTTCTCTCTTTCCCTTTGGTCAAAAAAAATCATAATGTTCATGTCTTCCTTGCCTTGGACAACATTCTCCTTTCGTCTCATTGTCTCATGGAGCAATCTTTCTTTCTGATCTCACTAGGAAACTTTTTGGTGGAGTGTGCTATCTTTGCCACCACGGGACCATCCCCTTACTTCTTGCTGCCTGCATTCTAGCTCCCCTCTTCACACTCCAACTGCATCTGTTGACTCTAAGGACCCAACCACCCAATAACCAAATCAAAAGCTCTTGGGGTTGTCTTCCTTCTGGACTGCACCTGCATTTAGCAGTTGATTATCCTTCTTTTGGTGCACACTTTGTCGTCCTGCTTCTCCCACCCTTCTGTCCATTTCTTTCCTCTTTTTTCTGGCTTTGCTTTCTTTTCATTTCTCACCCATCAGCGTATGCACATCCCAAAGTTTACTCCTTATCTTTCTATTCTTTTTATTTTTTATTTTTTTTTTTGCCATTTTCTTCCTTGGAGATTTTCCTCAGTCTCACCATTTCAACTCCTGGAACACAATAGAATATTCTCCACAAGGAATCAGCTTCTCTCTTTAAAACTATAAACTCTCCAAGTTAGAGGCAAGGAGAAGAACTTTAAGAGGTGACTTTCTTTTGAGGTAAGGTATATACGTATCCCTGGCTCTTGTTCCTCTTTCCCTGTTTTTCTTAAGTTTCCTCTAAATGTTTTCTTCTTCTTTAAACATATCCATACCTGGGTTTTTCCACAATAGGGGGAGTTTTCAAGAAAAGATATTTGTAAAATTCCAAAAAGAAAAATAAGAAAAATTATAGAAACTCTATCTGGCATAAGAACAAGTCAATTTTAAAAAGACAGATTTCCAAATTTGATATTATATGAAAGAAATATAGCCTTATTCAGAGAGCTAGTCTTGGTTGAGATGATGGGGACTGGTATCAAGGCAGGAGAGAGGGAATAGTGAAGTAAAGGTGGATTTGTGACATATTTATTGGAGGTAGGGCTGTGATTGATTCGCTATGCCAGTGAAGGCAAAGGAGGTGTTGAAGATGACTCCAAGATGACTCACTTGGACAACTAAGTGAATGGTGATGATATTAATCAAAATGGAGGTCCCAGTAAAAGGAATTCACTCTGTAGGGAGGATATTGAGTTTGACTTAGGACATCTTGAGCTTAACCTACCAGTAGGGTCTTTGGAAGTAAGAGTCTAGGGGTGATATTATTAAAATTTATTTTGTAATTTTTTCCTTCTTGGGAATAGAAGGTCATATTCATTTTCATAGTTTCAACTATTGTCTACATGACAGTGATTCCTATGACATTTATCAGTGCTGGTCATCCAATATTTTGGGTTTCTGCTTCCCAGACATATGATAGGATGTACTTCCTGCTTTTTTGAAATTAGGTATGACCATGTGGCTTGCTTTGCTAATAAAATCCAAGAAGTGACATGTGTAACTTCAACATGGAGGCTTAAGAGACAATGTTACTCTCCACATTTCCTCCTCAGAGACAAAGGGATTGTGAAAATACTTTCTGAAGCACAGCTTTCCTCAGCCAAGGGTCCTAGCAAATATGACACAGAACACCTGCATAAGTCATGATTTTGAAAAGTAAACCTTTGTGCTTTTAAGCTGGGTGTTCATTACCATACCACAGCCTACCATTCCAACTAATTAATTCCTAAGTCTTTTCTCCAACCCCTCCTCTACTTAGTGATCATAAATCCACTAATTTTTCAGAGCAGACCTCATTTCAGGTAATTTTATCCTTTCAAAAAGGGTCAATTACGAAATGTAAGAGTGGATGTGACTTGCTTTATATACCTTCATAAGTCTTAGAATAATGGCTTTAAAACTCTTTCAACCGTGATACTGAGTAGGAAATAATTTTACATTAGGACCTAGTAGACACATCAGTCAGAAACAAAAACTTCATGAAACAATACTTAGTGTTACTATGCGTGAAGCATGACAGTTTTTTATTTCACTTAAAAACACTTATTGCAAGCCCCTAAGTAGATGTTATGACCCAGTAATGGATCTTAACCTATAGTTTGCAAAACCCTGACTTAGGGTGCAAGCTTTGGGGTTGGAATGTCTAAGTTCAGTCCTGGCTCTTCTACTTACTACTACCACTGTGTAACATTCAGTAAGATGTATAACCAGTAAGCCTGTTATGTCTTCTGTAAAATGGAGTACTAATCACTTATTTTGTAATTAAATTGAATTAAGTGAGAACATATATAAATATATAATCATTTGAATAGATATATAAATATATAAATAAAATTATGTATATGTGTATATACATACATTTAAATTGCCAGGCATATTTCCTGAAACATTTTAAGTGGTCATAAAGCCCAAACCTTATTTTTGGTTGGGAAGATAAGTCCTGATGAGACTGAAAAGTCTGAGGATTCAACTTTTCAGGAGCTGCGATGGTATAGATGTATCCCTTGCTGACATAGCTCACCTCCTTGGTCTACTTGTTCCCATGGTGGTTTGACCTCCCCAATATATGCTCGCTTAACACAGTCCTGTGCAAGTTGAGCCTGGGGGCTCCCTATGGATGTGGGGCTTGTATACAGGGATCCAGTGCATGACTGGGACTGAGTCTGCAACACATATGGGGACACTCTGCTCTTAGGACCATATCATATTCTTTTCTCAGCCTTCGTGCCAGTCACTTTGTTATGAAAGATCACTTCCTTGCCTCAGGACCTAGCTCTTAATTAACCCTTAACCCTGATACCAATCATCAGCATCCTGTGTGTCTTTTTGTGGCTGGGTTGTCTCATCTCCCCCTGCGATTATCAGCTGCTAGAAGTTGTGGATAGTAGGTGCTTACCGATGGGGACTTCCTGTAATACTCTCTACCTCTTTATTTTCCTGGCACTGCCTACTGAGCTTTCAGTTCTCTGCTTAAAAATCACTTCCTTGGGGTGCCTGGGTGGCTCAGTCATTAAGCGTCTGCCTTTGGCTCAGGTCATGATCCCAGGCCCAGCCCTGCCTTGGGTTCCCTGCTCAGCAGGAGGCCTGCTTCTCCCTCTCCCACTCCCCCTGCTTATGTTCCCTCTCTAGCTGTGTATCTCTCTGTCGAATAAATAAATAAAATCTTTAAAAAATAAAATAAAATCTTTTAAAAAAAAGTCACTTCCTCTATGTGTTCCTATCTTGAGCTCCCAATGTCCCCCTTTGTTTTCTTATCTTTTAATACTTTCCAAACAACTACGAAATTCCTTGTTTAATTATCTGTCTTTCCTGCTGGAGTATGAGTTTTAAGAGGGCTGGAGATGTTCTGATTGGTTGTAACCTAGGATGAACCACAGTACATTTTATTAAAGAGCATTTGGATACATATCATTCTAGACCAGACATCACATGCTTGACTGCCTGGAAGGACAACACAGATCATATACGTGAGGCAAGTCAGCCGGTGGCATTTGGGGAAGTGGACACTGTGGGCTTTACCCAAAGGCAGCTACTACTTTATGTCAACAGAACATTACCAGAGGAAGTAGCCTCTCATTGCTAAAAATTCTGTTTGCTTCCTTAAATTTGAGATCTCCTGGATTTTAAATGTTGGCAACTAACATTTTTTGAAGTAAAAAAAAACAACAACCCTATAGGCTGCTAGTTAACAATTTACACTACGTATAATGAATAAATGCATATATGTAAAATATATATTTTGGGAGTGCCTGGGTGATTCAATCAGTTGAGCATCTGACTCCTGATTTCGGCTCCTGTCATGATCTCAGGGTTGTGAGATGGAGCCCCACGTCAGGCTCCGTGCTGGGTGTGGAGCCTGCTTGAGATTCTCTCTCCTCGGTAGACAAACCATAAGAGACTCTTAATCATAGGAAACAAACTGAGGGTTGCTGGAGGGGAGGGAGGTGGGGGGATGGGGTAACTGGGTGATGGGCATTAAGGAGAGCATGTGATGTAATGAGGACTGAATGCTATATAAGACTGATGAATCACTGACCTCCACCTCTGAACTACTAATACATTATATGTTAATTAATTGAATTTAAATAAAAAATAAAAACAGAGATTCTCTCTTCTCCCTTCCTCTGTCCCTCTGCTCCTCTCCCATCTTTTTCTCTCTCTCTCACTGTCTTAATGTATTTAATCTGATTTTTAAAACTTTTTTTGAGCATCTTTCTTAGCCAATCTTACATATAATTTTCAGTTCCCTTATTTGTCAGGTGGGGATAAGATGCTATTTCACAGGACTGTTGTGAGAATTAAGTGAAATTGGGCATGGAAAGCCCAGAGAGGAAGCTCGGCCCAGAGTAAGTGATTCACGAACGGGGTCCCTCTTCCCTCTCTTGTTCAGTCTTGTCAGAGAATCAGTAGCTCTAGATGTGGCTACAGAGAGTGTGTTCCCTGGAATGCTCTGTGAGGTCTTAATACATATCAGGGGGCGGGGCTCCTATGAGCAAATAAATTTGGAGATTGTGACCTGAACCAATTTAAGCATATGTCTTTACAAAGGACTTCTTAGAGACTTTAATACACTAATGTGCCTCCTGACTCTTCAAAAAGGGGATAGGGATGCAATATTCCTCACATTTAATTGACCTGAATGAGTGTCTTATGAAGCACACTCCATGAAATGCTGAAACCACTGGAGTCTGGCTTCAAGTCTTCTTGGGACACAGTGGTCAGAGCCCAGGAAACAAGCTTCCACCGTGTGGGCCTGTGTTGCCCAGCTGCCTACCTCGCTAGCCTGCATGGGGTTGGCACTCGAGTTCTACAGAGTCAGAAATCCAGGGCTCCCAAACAACTTCACTGATCCCGCAATGCTTTTGTAGCGAAGCCATAAACAAATGTTCCCACGGAACAGCAGTAAGTTGATGCCGGCTAGTGAAGCCATCCCTCTCCCTAGCATTGATTTTTATCTTTAACTAGCTATTCTCCCCGAAGAACCAAAGGAGGCGATTTTATTTCTGTGGATTCCATTCTTGAGATAGTTATGTTGATTATGTGTATTCTCTTTTTTCGTGTAGATGTTTGAAATTTCCCTAGGAAACATTTTCTTCTGCCTAAGATTGCACAGAGCATCATTTTAACACATAGTAAATGTTGCTGAGTAGAAAAATGCATGCATTACCATGTATTTTTGCAAAGTAAGAGGTTTATATCTTTGTAATTATTTTCAATGTGTGTTTATTGATTTTTATAATACGGGGATATTAACTTGAAAGGGAACAAATTACATACAACAAATTAAGCACTTTCATGGATTAGAAAATGAAGGTAGTGCACTCAAGGCATGACTAACACGTGAGTGTTGCACGATAGGAGAACTGTGTGGTTTCATCGCATCTGGGAGGGTTTCATCCAGCCACTCGTCTGAAAGGCTCTTTAACTGGAATGCAGGTGCAGGATGGCATGCATTTATGGAATTGTAGTATTTGAGAACTGGAAGAGAACCTCATCTAGGGAAACTGAGGACAAGATGAGTTAAGACCCCATACACAAGGTCACAGAATATTGGCGGCATGGCCAGAATGAGAAGCTAGGACATTGGCCTATGCCAATTCGCTGGACATTGGCCCTGCGTTGACTTTCCAACCACACACGGTACCTCCCCAAGGCCCAGTGTTACCATTTATCAGCTCTATGTCCTTGGGCAAGTCAATCTTCCCTTGTTCATAGAATAAGAGCAATACCTGATGGAGAGGATAATGTGCATGGACACAGCATTAGGTTTAGCACAAATTAATGCCCTTTGAATAGCACTTCATTCATTCATTTGAGATGTATGTATTGAGTCTCTACTAAGTTTCAGGCATTAATTTTTTGGAGAACAGATTTTTCCTTCCAGTACAGATATTTACTTTAAGTTTTAATGTTAACTTATATGGCACATTTTTAAGTGTGTAAGCATAATGCTTCACATTTGAATGAAAACCTGTAAATAGGATACATTTAATAAACCCAAAATTCTAAAATCCCAAGACTTGTAATATGATCCTAGAACCCACTGGACTAAAGTTGCTATATACTTTACCTTATTAATGTCACTAACTTTGCCATCCACTGATGTCTTTTTAAAAAGGGCAGTGATAAATGACTCTTACCCTCTTAAATACTGGATCAAAAGTTCCAGGAAGCTGGAGTACAGCTATCCCAGTGGGTCAGTGCTTTCAAATGATGGAGTAAACCAAAGGGTTTAGGGATCTCCTGTTTGTCCTGTATCACAGGGTTTTCCTTTCAACTTGCTTTCTTCCCAGTTCACTGACCTTTTTAATTTATAGGTGAGAATTTGGGGAAAGATGATCAAAATGGGGGCTAAAAATTCATCAGGATCCTGGAAAGATTCAGTTCATGGTGCCCATACCCTGGGTCTGCTTCCTTGTAGAGGTTGGAGTTGAATTTGTAGAAATAGAACACATAATGAGTAGCGATCATGTAGGTCATGTGTCATTTGTTCATCAGGGCTGGGAACTTCCACCAAAGGTGATCTTAGATCTGCTAGTAGTTTTTTAGAACTCAAAGGTGGGGTTAGAAGGAGTAGTGTGTGGGAAACAGTAATAAATTTATTTGAACATCTTCTTCAGCAGGACCTGATGTGTCCTTTAATTTCTTAATGTGACAGGTGGGTCCATGACATATATTGGCTAACTCTGGGGAGGGGAAGTTCTGTTCCAGGACTCTTAAGAGACTGGATGGGAGTCCTTGGAACTGCCTTACAGTTTCAGCCTGAGAACTGGGGGGGGTTTCAAGCAGACCACATCTACTCTTTAGGGGAAGGTCACCTCTAGATCTTTCTGGTTTATTTCATTTTGGTTGACTACCCTTCTTGGTTCTAAATGCTACAGAAATAGTGTTGGTTCCTAGAACACTCTAAGTTGTTTTGAGCAAGTATCAACTTTTCTAATATTTGGATAGATTTATTCTTCAATTCATATTTGGCAACCCTGGTATTACAATCACTTTTATGGATAGTCAATAATTATTCATTCTTACTTGCTGTCACCCAATTCTTGGCTATGTTTCCCTCTCTTTCATGAAATATGAAAGTATATTTTCTAAATTTTATTATATTGCCTCAAATCTTTTTTTTTAAGATTTTAAGATTTTATTTATTCATGTATTTATTTATTTGAGAGAGAGAGAGCACACAAGTATGAATGGGAGGAGGGGTAGAAGGAGAGAGAGAATCCCAGGCAGACTCCTTGTTGAGTTTGGAGCCAGATGTGGGACTTGATCTCATGACCCTGAGATCATGACCTGAGCCAAAACCAAGAGTTGGACGCTCAACCGACTGAGCCACCCAGATGCCCCATTGCCTCAAATCTTAAATATTATGTTGGTAAATGTGGTGTTTTCTACAGGATAGTCTCCAACTTACAGATTATTTCTTCCCTATAAGTTTATTTATTTTCTAAATGCTTATTTGGAACTCAGAAAGCATTTTTCCCAAAGAAATACATAAATATGATGAGTTTTCCATACAACTATTTTATCTATAATGCACCTGAAATACTGTACATTTATATGGAAAAGTAGAGAAGAACACAATTATTGAAATAGCAAATAAGACTAAAAATGTAAAGATTGAAAAAGAAACCAATATTTATTTATATTAATTGCCGCATGATGGGAAAAAGGGTTTTAATTAACAGGGCATTTTTAAAACTTCAGAAGAGCACCCAAAAGGGGTTTTCAGGATCATTAAAGAGGTTCATTATGTGGGTTCTTTAATACATCAGCTTTTGTTTTTTGATTGTTTTATACAAGTGTACTAGTAACATTATTCTTATGTGACCTCAGCTATGCCCAGTTCAACTCTTTGGCTTCATATATAAATTTAAGAGATGGAATGTGATAGGAATCCGTAAAAGAATTCCTGTTGAGCCTTGAAGGTCCTGAAGAGGACGTACATCAAGGATTAGAAATAGGACTGCTATGGACTGAATTGTATCTCCTTCCCCCTACCCCACCCCTTCATATGTTGAAGCCCTAACTTCCAATATGTTGGTGTTTAGAGATGGGACCTTTGAGCAATACTTAAGTTTAGATGAGGTCATGAGGCTTTACTGTGATATTTATATTTGGAATTTGAAGCTTTATTTTTGCTTTTTTTTCCCCCAAGTAAAACCCATGGCTTTTCAATTTCTCTCTTTTTTACATTAGAACATGATGAAATAGTTTTTAGGACCCTGTAATAGGACACTGTGCGATGTACAGTTGTTTTGTTTAATGGTTTTTCTAAGCTTTGGTTCCTCTCTCTGAATAACTTTCATATTTGGTGCTTAAATGAGGCATCACAGAGTCTTATGTGATTGTCTAATAAACTAGCCTTATTTAATTAATTTAATAAACTAGCTATTTGTATTACAAGAAAAGAAGTCAAAGCCATGGAAGATTCATTGTAGTTGAACGTGAATCTGTTGGATCTAGGATAAGATGCTGCTGAAACATAGCCTTCCCACACCTCCCCCGCAGTTTTGGAGGGGAGTGGCTGTGGATGGGTTTTCAGAATTTTTTCTCAACATTTTATAGGTGTTCCCAAATGTCTTTTGCTGCTCTGACACATAACTGCTTTTTTCCATTTGTCTCCTGAGGTTCTTTTAAGGATCAAGTGAGATAATGCTCACGTAAGCACCTTGTAAATGGTCAAGTTCTATGCATGTGTTAATTCTTCTCTGCCTGGCTACTTAGATACAATGACTGTACTCGAAAGGAATGCACCATGCACCAAAGGGCAACGTCCAGGACCATGAGCTACCGCTCTGCACTCTTTCCTGCTACACTCCTGGGCTTACTTCTTAGTGAATGCTAAATGCATGTGGCAGGATCCTGACCCCAAATCATTACAATGGATAGACTGTGCGCGCAGAGCTTAAACTATACGTGTGCTTGCTGCAACATGATGGATATAACTGCTTGCTGAGAATTTGATTTATTTTCCAATAGTTTAGCATCCCTCTGCTTTTATCTGATATGACTATTTTACAAGCGTGTGTACCAAGCATGGCTTCAAAATTGCAGGTTATGAAATACAGAAAATGGAACAATTGCCGTGCATAGCAGAAATCTTCCTGTTCAGCCTGTGTGCTGTATATTTTAAAGTAAGATGGACTGCTGAATGGTGATGGGGGCTTGCCTTGGGCTTCATCATTTTTCCCCCTACAGGTAAAAGGAAATGCAAGACTTTCTTCTTCATTTTCAACTTCATATTGTTAGTTGGTTTTTCACAGGTTGGTTTGTGATGATGGGTTTTTGCCTTATCATTTGTTGGCATAATAAAAATGACATGATGATGGGGGAAGAGAGCAGTTCCCTTTTAGAATGGAACAGAGCAGCTGATACTAGCGATGAAAACATAGCTGGCTGATGGGGATGCCTCCCCCTTTCCCATTTCACTGCAACCCAAATCTCTATTTTTTCAATAATGCACTTGCTGGCTGAGAAATGCACATCAGAAACTCACTGCTATTATGTATATGCCTATGTTTGTGTGTAGAAGAGGCTGGCTGGTTGGCGGTCTGTGTAAGCTGATGTACCAGAATAGGGACACAGTTCCTAGCAGGACAGCTTGCTTCGTTGGAGGTCGTATTTATTTCAGAGTTCTTACCTCAAATATCCCTTCTTTCTCCCTGGTCAAAATGGACTTTGGGTTGCAAGTAATTGGCATCTAAGAACAGAGAAAATCAGGAGCTGGGTGGACTCTGATTACACCTCTACTTGGCTGGAGGTTTCCTTTAGGTTGGCTGTGCAGAAGGGATTGGCGGGCAGCGTGGGACCATGATTGGCATCATTCAGAGCAGACTTAGGCAGAAGCCAAGCATGACAGACCTGGGGAACGTGTGCTGGTGTAGCAGAGGGGAGGTGCGTTAATGGACGGTGCAGGGGCGGTGGTGATCAGGCGTACACCCGCTCATTGGATGTATCCGGGATGTCAGTCCTCTGGGAACTTTCACCTGGCCTGAGTCTTCACCTCTGCATTAAAACACTTGCTGAAAACTCAGATGCAGACCTGAAGGATAGCTATCCCGCTTTCGTGGTTGACAGCATCCTGTCAAGTGTCTTTCCTCCCATGCTTTGGCACTCCTGAGTTTCTTCCATTTTGAGGACATGAGTATCTCTTTCCATTGTTCTGCTGTTATCTTGGATGACGGATCCCTTGCTTACTTTAAGTAAGTTAAGTCTATACAGAGAATTTAGCTGTTATTTTGGAGGAACAGATGGTTTCCTATTTCTTTTTGATAATAGTGCCGTAAATGGCTTTTCATATAAAACACATGCTTAGGGGTGCCTGTTTGGCTCAGTCGTTAAGCGTCTGCCTTTGGCTCAGGTCATGATCCCAGGATCCTAGGATCCAGCCCCGCCTCAGACACCCTGCTCAGTGGGAGGCCTGCTTCTCCCTCTCCCACTCCTCCTGCTTATGTTCCCTCTCTCGCTGTCTTTCTCTCTGTCAAATAAATAAATAATATCTTTTAAAAAAAACATGCTTAAACTTTATTGAGCATTTACTATGTTTCAGACACTACACTAAGCCTTTTACATAGTCCTCATTACACTGCTATGAAGTAGATGCAGTAATTATCTCCATTTGCAGAAAGGAAATTAGGCTGTAGAGAGGTTAAGTGACGTGTCTGAGGTCACACAGCTGTGAATGGTAGAGTGGAATTTAAATCTGAGCATTTTAAACTTGAGGTCTGAGTTCTTAACCCTTACTTGAGGTTCCTTGGCATGGTATTTGTCAGGCACAACAAATATTTGGCGAATGTTTCCAATGTACTGGATTCTGATTTAGGTGTTATACCTAAAATAGATCAAATAGCTCATGCAGCTTTCATTCTAGGGATCTGGGGGAGGTCAGAATCAAACAAACAAACAAGATAATTTTAAATAGGAATAAGAAAGTATAAAAAAAACAGTATAAAAAACTCGAGTGACTGGTGGAAAGAGAATGAGCAGGAGGAGATGTCTCTCAGGAGATGGCATTTGAACTTGGACCTTAATGAGAAGGAGTCAGACAGACAAATTTGTGGGAAGAAGGAGTGAACTGCAAAGGCCAAGGCCATGTGGTGGGAACACATGTATTGTGTTCAAACTCCACAAAGCAGGTCACTGAGTGTACCGAGTGGAGGGGAAGCAATGAGACATGTGAGCTGGACCTGAGCAGGAACAGATCTCTTGGTGAAATAAAAGTGTCTTCAGGATGATGCATCCTGTCTCCCCTGGCTCCGGGTGTTGTGCTTTGCCCTTGACGTGATGCTTGGCTACTTGTGATTCCCCAGACCCCATGCCTTTTCACTTCTCTGTGGCCTGGCCTTCACCTCTCCTGCCTGAAACATCTTTCTCCAGAGTGTGTACCTGGCCACCTTTCATTCTTCCCTTGACCCTCAGCTCAGTACTCATTTCTTATGGTGGAGCTTCTCAAATTGGGCCTGATTTTTGCTCCTTCTCTGGATTTCCCTTCATTTCTGTCTGAATACTTAGCATGCCTTTCTAATTTTTCATTTACCTACTACTCTGAAAGAATAAGGGCTACCAGAGGGCAAAGAGTATGTCTTGTTCATCCTTGAATCCCCAGTGCCCAGGCACCTGAAGGCAAATTAAAGTGAAGAATCACAATATCTCAGGGCAAATGGAAGCATAGCTAATTCAGTGGCACTTGGAGTTCCCAGACATGGGTGTTGGACACGTTTATTATTCTTCTGCCCCTGCTCCATTCTAAGGGTTGGCTAGGGGTTCCTAGCTTCTTCATAATGAGAGATGATCTAGTCATTACAGCTAACGTCACATCTGCGTTATCCCATTTAATTGTCACAATAACCAATGGGAAAGGCACTCTTACTTTTTGATTTGACAGTTGAGGTAACTGAGGATGAGGGACATTGGGAGATTTCCCTGAGGATACACACCCATTTAGAGGTAGAGCTGGGATTCAACTCAACTTTGACTCCCAAGCTTATTCTCCTGACCGTGACGCACTGCAGCCATTTTAGGCAAAAGCTGATTCAGCTAGTGTTTTCATCATGCGTGGCCTGGTGGCTCCGGAAACCCCTAAGATTGCCCAGAGGATTTAAATGGAGGCAAAAATGCCCAAGAGCATCCATTACTTTGAAGGGCAAAGGATTCTGGCCTCCTGATCACCCCTGCCCAGCAGCCGGATGACCATCTTCCTAGATCTCCGCACACGCTGGGCGCGTTCCTGCCTCAGTGCCTCTGCTCCAAGTGTTGCCCTTTCATGTGCCTTCCCCTATCCCCTCCTCCTCCAAGGCTTTGCTCACTGCTGGCTTGAACTTCACGTGGCAGAGATAATTAATAATAACTATAGCTACCATTTATAGAATTCTTACTACATGCCAGATATGAACTCATTTAATGCTACAGTACTTTAGAAGGTTGGTACTATGACTATCTATATGTTTCAGAGGTGGGAAAAAAAGCAGAGAGGTGATCTGCTGGAATAAGGACTCTAGTATGGCAGAGGTTTTTTTTCCTTCTCTTCTTTCCACTCTCTTGTTCTGTCTCTCCTTCCCTCTCTCCTCCCTCCCATCTTCCCTCCCTCCCTTTTCTTCTTCTCCTTCTCTCCTCTCTTCTTCCCTTTTTCTTCTCTTTCTCTCTCTCCTTCCCTCCTCCTCCTCCTGTCTCTTACACTTCTTCCTCTACTAAGCACCATTGCCCTTTTCTGTAGCTAATAGTTCCCTGATGGCATTTGGAATTCCTTCCCCCATGTTGGGTGCAGCGTTGGTGAAATAGTCAATCAAGGGGCCTTCCACCCCTTCCCCCATGCTGTCACTTGCTCCAGCCCGCCAGTGATGTGTGACCTGGTCTGGGCCAATCAGTTTTTCACTTGAGACACTAAACCACGGCAGAATGGTACCTGGACAGAAAAGCAGCTGGAGATGATTTAGCAGAGCTGTGCCCTGAGAGGATATTAATTTGCTGCCGCTGCCTTGATCCCTGAAGCGACCTTTATTTCTGCCCCTTCTGCATCTATTCTTAAGCTACTCTGGGAGCCACACTGTAGCTTTGCGATAAATCCCCTTTTTGGTTGAGCTCGCCAGGGTGAATTTCAATAGTTCATAACCAAAGAATCCTATCAGATAGAACTAGTAATACTGACCTCCATCCCATATCGCGTGACAGACCTTCCTGGATCACATTGAGCACCCCCAAAATATCTCTTCCTCCATGACTGCCTAAGGTACCTAGAATATTCGCCATAATTGTCAAGTCCACTTTCTGTCAATTTAGGCTTTGGATCTCTTAATAACCATTCAACAAGCCTATAATTGGAATCATATTTTGAGTCTTTCTTATTTAATAACTGGTGGACATCCCCCCCCCCCCCCCCCGCCCCTCAGAGTGTGGAGCCTAAAATCTTTTATAAGGAGGCATAACACCTACAACAAACTGTGGTGTTTCTTTCTGCTTCCCCCAATTTTATAAAGTGAGACTTCTGGCTTCTCAATTGAATTTTGATCTTTGCTCTGGTGCTGCTGTGTGTAAGAATTTGTTTTGACATGACCGGTTTCAGATGTTTATTCTATAGTTCTAAATTTAAAATTCTGTTAGTTATTGGCATAGCTGAGCTTGCCTGTGGTCTTGTTGACCCACCATCAATAAAGAGGGGATTTACATTAAAAGAATATTAGATTTACATGATCATCAAGGACAACTTGGAAGGGAAAAGAAAGTAACAACAAAAAAGCCCTATTCTGCAGCCTTCGGGTGAGGAAGGTGGGCTGGAAAAGGAAGAGTAATTGTTCCATTTGATTTTCTAGGAATGGCAGCAGTCTTCGGGGCTGAGTGTGTGATCGTGCCCCTCCACAAGGAAAATCTGTCCTTTTCTGGCACAGCTCGGCCGTATATACTGTTGCTTTCCTCTCTTTACCAACGGATTCTGCAGATCCTCCAAAACACTGAGTGAGTATGAGATACTTGACAAATTCTTGGGTCAGCTAGATATGGGTAAATGTCTGTGGGTGGGCTCATTGTCCACCTTTGTCTATCTCCCTATAGGGAATTATTGTCTTTGTCCAATACTTGCTTTTTTTTCCTGGTAACAACAACTTGGTTTCATTTGGGACCATTTCACAGTTTATGTGGTTCGGTCTATAACCTCATTGTCAGCTCCCAAGTGGGCTCATGCACTAGCCCTTTTACCCTTCTGGGTCATGGCAGTGACGTATAATCCTAAAATTTGCTTCTGAACTTCTTGGAGGAGTCCTTCCAAGTAGGTTACGGGATGATAGGAAATGGAGTGCAGCTGCTAGCAGGCTGCTTGCTATGCAGTGCGGGGAAGGATGGCATCGAAAGAGGCAGCTTTCTGACAACAGTGGTGCAACACCTGAATCCGGCCTTGCCAGTCCTTGCAGCTTTTCACTGACGTGAACCTATACATTTCCTTTTTGTCTCAAGCATTTTGGTTCCTAACAGATCCACCTACCAGGACTCCTGATTAGCTTCGGGATCATTGCACCTCAAAGCGTAGAGGGCTGGTAAATTTCAGAGACAGGAATTCTAGCAGCCTCCAAAGTGCTTCTTGTATCTTTCACTATGCGGCTCCAGTGGAGAATAGTCAGAGAAGGGATATAATGCCTTCTCTGTCAACTTGAACTAAAATAGAAAAGATCTGTGCAGGTGATTGAGGTGTCAGCCCCTGCAGATATGTCCCCATGGTGTGGGAGGAGCTTCATGGTTCAGATTACTATAGCAGAGAAACACCTAGATTGTCAACAACAGTCGCATGAAAGAAAAACATCTCTTTTCTCCATCTGCCAGTTACTTCCTTTTACATATGTTTTGATGTTGCAAATATTGCAAAAAATTTGTTGCAAAAAATAAGCTGGGGAAACTTAAATTATCAGGAATAGATTCGCATACCAAAGAATAGGCATCAGAGTTTCTGTAAGACCTCAGACTTTTATTTGAGTGACTAGGAACGAAAAGGAGCTGGCCTAGGAAGAAGGGATGCCTTCTTCTCAGTTTCCATGAATAGCGCCCCCTATCTTTCCTTTGATGAAGTCTCCCAGATCATGATAGGCTTCTTCAGAATTGGGGTCACAGTGTCCAGCAGAATGAGTGCTCCAGATTATGACATAATTTGATTTATCCTAAGAAATCAACTTGTCACAAACCTAAATTCTTGTTGGTTAACTAGAGTGACATATGTAGAACACTTCTGTAGCCACTTTATTTCCTCTGGACTCATGACATCAAAGAAGCAGAGAACAGTTTGTCTGATTGAAAGCTGAGTCACATAGAGAGGCGTCTAAAAACTGGATGAAAATGAAGATATAACCAAGAAAATGGAAATGCAGAAAAGGCTTGGCATGGAGGTGTACAGAGCCCGACGTGCTGACTGTGAGTGAAATGGAAGGTATCAGGATGTTATTGGTGAGAGAAGCTAATGGAGAAGGGGAAAAGCTCCAGGGAAATAAGACTTGACTTGCTCTCAGAACTCCTCTGGTGCTGGGGGTTGATTGGCTAAGGTCAGTCTAACACCTTGGTGACATTTAAAATAAGTGGCATTTGTAGCTTTCTTAGGGGAAAAGAAAACAGGAGAATGTACTGATCCTTTGAAGTTGTCTTGGGAAACTGCATTATATATTTAAAACGGAATGATGTTTAGATTTAGGAATAAGGTAGAAGCAGCAAGTGGGGTGTTTCATATACCACAATTTCCCTTCACTTATTAACTCCTCTACACTTCTGGCATTAATTTTGTTTTTTATTCACATCTATGTGTACATATTTGCACAAATTTGCATTAGCCAGGGTGCTGTGATGAAAAATTTGTGGATTTTTTTTTTTTTTTTTTTGGTCCTTGCTGCTCTACTTTAGGTGGAGGAGTGTAGTTCTAAAGTGGCAGCGAGGCACTGTGTGTAGAAGACCCTCTTGTAGTCACCATTTCATGGAAGCAGGGGATTTTTGGAATTAGAATGGATTTGGGGGTTGGAATAAACTGAATCTCAACACTAATTCCACCTAATTATTAGACACATGATAACTTGGACAAGTGACTTTTTCTCAGAGTGTCAGTTTCCTTATCTGTAAGGCAGGAATAATAATGCCTTTTTCCAAGATTAAATGAGATGATGTATGCATGTCCCCAACTAGACGGCCATCTTGGACACAGACTGTGATGCAAATGGTGCCTTCTAGAGTCGTGTGGTGATATTCTGGTCCCCACGCCGTCCAGTTATCTGAGACCTACCTTAACTTTAAGGTAAACAGAAAAGGACTTGAGCTACCATCCTTTGGATTGAGGTAAGACCAATGCCTTTCTCATGTTTCCTAGGATTCTCTAGGATGTGGTTGGTGGGGACTCGTATTTGCCTGTTGTCTCTTGCTTTCAACTCTGGTTCCTGCTAAGACCTTGTCTGCCATCTTGTTTTCCACAGCTGCTGTTACAGATGTAGTCCTTTTTCCTCCTTTCCCTAAAGATAATACCACAGGTCTCCAGATTTTACTGAAGATTTGGGTCATGGGGCAGAGCTAAAGCATGGAATAGGAAATATATTTCAAATGAAATATTTGTTTTTACTGGTCTCAAACTCCCTGCCCATTCTGGCCCAGGGAATTCCCGTTTGCTGTCTTGCTTCTTCAACTTTGGTAGCCCCTCATCTCTTGGGGTCCACTCCCATGGTCCCTTCTATCTTTCTTCAGATTCTCATATTTCCAGGTCTCCTAAATCCCCATCTCCACATCTGCCACTGGAAAGCAGAAGCATTTTCTCACCTGATTATGTAGTGTATTTAATACTCCCATTTTACATGAGGCCCTAGAGTCCACCATTGTTGAATCTAAAAATGCACCTGGGAATCCATCTACCCTATAATGAATGCCTGTCCCTTCTTTACTACGTAAAAGTGCTGCAGTCCTTTCTTCTGTAAAACAGTAATTGTTCATCTACTCTTTACAACTGCAAAATACTAAGCCTACAGTAGATGCTCAGCAAATGAGAGCTAATCATAAAACAAAAACAATAGTATTAACAATAAAAACAAGGCAGACACAGAGTTTGTCTCTCGTCTCTAGAGTGTGTGACTCTTATGGTGACAAGGAGGGAAGGCTGCTGGATTCTGGGCCGGGGGAAGAGGAGCTCGTTCAACAAACGGCCACTGTTCCAAACACCTCAGTAAACAAAATGTTCTCAGATAAGATGTTCACATGGCCTGAGTTTGTGTCTTTGTGTTACCCCTGGCACAGATGATACTCGGCTGACTCTCCCAAAAGTGATATAAAACGGGAGAAGTATCAGCAAAGAAGGAAAATTTTGCAATTATTCTGGATCACAGGTGTGTAAAGCCCAGCTTCTTCTAGAATTGGTCTGCAGAAGGTGGAAGGTGGACTTTGTCCCCTCCTTCAGCTTTTTGGTCAAATTCGCCTTCTTGCTGAGGAGGCCTTCCCTGGCCACCCTTTCTGATTTGTAATCCCCCCCTCCATATTCCGTCTGCCCTTTTTTTTTTTTTCCTCTATTTTTCTCTAACGTACTTACCGCCATCCGACAAACTGTAGTGTGTATTCCTCCTGCCCTGTGTTCTCTCTGTTCCCACGTGAGGACATAAGTGTCACATGGGGTGTGATTTTATTCTGTCTTATTCACTGCTGTGTCCTGGAGCCTAGCACAGAGCCAGGCATGCTGTGGTCTCAGTACAAGCTTGTTGAATGCTTATTGGCTCCCTGACTGAGAACCTGGAGATGATAACAATGTCCTATTCTATGTGCTGCTTTAATTTTTACAGAGAGCTTTCATGCACATCATCTCGGTTCACCTCCCACTAGCTTGGGGTGGGGGCAGAGAAGCAAAGCAGACCAGCGTGGTGATGTGAGCTCTGTGGGTCATCGAGCTTATAAATAGTCAACCTGGGGGCTTGAGCTCTTCTCTTTTGAATCCCAATCTCAGTGTCTTCTGCACTGCATCTACCAAGTCACAGCAAACAAGGGCTGTTTGCATAAAACATAACAAATACTTTGGGGTAGAAAGAGTGATGGAAGCATTTTGGGCTAAGCATCCCACAGCATCTCTTGTCCCATTATCCTAGTCTGAAATGCTTGGCTGAGTGGGTCTTGTCTGCCAAAGTGAGGCCAGGTACCATATACATCATAATGGCTCCTCACCAGCTGCAGTCTCAAATGTTGAGGCTCCACGCCAAGTTGAACAAACCCAAACCAGACTCACTGTAGGCCTTTCACATGCATATCTTAACTAGCTCAACAGCATGGAAGTCGGGGGCACAGGAAGAGTAAACCGCTGAGAGTGGATGGGCTTAGGGGCTCCTGTTCATAGTAATAAAGACATTTGTCCAAAGATTTACAGTCACCACATCTCTTTAACATTTACCATCAAATTTGATTTAAAAAAATTTTTTTAAAGAAAGTCTCTTGATTAAAAGGGAGGCAGACATGAATTTGTCTGCTTTACAGATGGCGAAGCTGAGGTCTGGACAGATTGGGCAATTGGTCTAATGCTAGATGATTTGTAAGGGACAGAATTGAATTTTCAGCTCAGGAGTTTTGAAGCTAAGATTGATGGGTTCTTCTTTTTATGACAGAGTGTTTCTCAGGGTTTAGCATAAATAAGAAGAATCATATGGAGGGTTCAAATACCCCCACATATTTTGATTCGGCAGATCTAGGTGACATCCAAGAATTTGCATTTCTTCTGAACCCCCAGGTGATGCTGATGCTGCTGATCTGCTGATTACATGTTAAGTAGCACTGACATAGACATTGGAGCAAACTTCACAATTTCCTATGCAATTGGGCTTCCTTAGAGCCACCTCCCCCCATCCTTCGTATTACACATTTAACATAATTTCCTGCTACACACCCCTTGCTTACTCCATTCCAAAGAGCTGGCCTCCTTGCTGTTTTTTGAGCACTCTGTGCATGATCCTACCCCGGGGTCTTTGTACTTGTTTTCTCTTTTGCCTGGAATGCTTTTATCCCTAGATAGCCATGTGACTCATACCTTCTCTTGCTTCAACCTCTCAGATGTCACCTTTGCAGTGACACCTTCTGGACGGACTACTCCCATCCCTAGCACTCTGTATCTATTACTTTCCATAGTGTTTATTGCCTTGTAATATACCAAGCAGTTACTTATTTAATTTGTTCATTGTCTACCTACCCACTCTTTTGGAAGAATGTCAACTCTGAGGATAGATCTTTATCTTTTCACCATATTCCCAGTGTCGACAGTGCCGGCCATAGAGCAGGCCCCTAAAAAGTAGTTTTTGAAGAAATGGAGACAAGGAGGGAAGGAGGGAGCAAAATCAAGGACTCTGCCATCTTGTAAACCCAGATTTTCTTATAAATAGAAGAAAATTTGTTTTTGTTTACTTAAGTGAGAAAATAAGAATATATTTTCCATCCCTTAATGTATTTATTTAATTTTGAGAAGTTAAAAAATTGCAGAAAAGCACAAGGAAATCACCCAGGTATATATCACACACAATTAACAATTGTTGCCATTTTGTCAGATTTACTTCACTATTTAATACAATAAATAAAATTGTAAAGTTCATATGCCTGTTGTGTTATTCTCCACAGCTCCCCAGGGGTGGGTAAAAAAAAACCCCTCTGTTGTGAATGTTGAATATTTTCTTCTAGTCAGTGTAAATAAATCTATGTGCAATATTATGGATCTCAAAAATCACAACTTGATGTAAAAAGAAAGTTGCCGAATGAATTTTTATAGTATAATGTACTTACTTAAAATGCACACCCACAACTATATCTTCTTCAGTCATTAAACTGAAACTTCTTTAAGTAGAAGAGAGCACGTGGATTAAGTTTTAGAAAAATCAGTGCTATTTAAGAATAACTCTCCATAAAGGAAATCTTTATAATGGAGGGAAAATAATGATCTAATACTGTTTAAGATAATGTCACTTTCATTTTACATGTTCTGTTGATTTTGTGAGGATTTTTAAAAACTTTATGGTGATAAGATCTAGAGAAATGCTAACATAGGTGGGTTTGATTTTATTCATTGATATAATTGTGCAGTTGAAAGAAACCCTTGGAATGAATTAGCTGCATGATTGATTAATGATTAGCTTCATTCATTCTTGGTGTATGGTACTTGGGGATAAAGCTTTCTGTACTATGTTTGTTTGCAGAACTCTATTTAGCAAACCTTTGGTCTTGGTGACTATATAAATTGGCAATTACATGCACTTTAAACAGAGGAATATTGTGCTGAATTAAATTGTACAGTGGTTTGGCTTGAACTTGGTTCATGCTAGCAAGTCTTTTTGCTTATTAAATCTGTGCGGTAGCTATAAAATCTTTATATTATCTGAAGAGTTTTACTCTTTTACAAAACAAGCACATTATCAGATGGTTTTTCAGAGTGTGAAAAGAATAAGAAATTAAAATGTATTTGAATCGTGAATCACATTTGATAGCATATGTTCTTTTCTCTTTGTCTCGTTTATGCATGAGGCTCAGTACTGGGCAGTGGTTCGAAGGGTTGCTGTGAAAGTATCCCTCATGTCTAAGAAAGGAGGAAGATGGCTCAAGGACTCTGGGGTTTTGCTCAACATTGCCTCCTGCAGGCAGGAAATAATTTCTTTGCATGTTCATATTTTTTCTTTAAATTTCCTGAGAGATTGCATTCAATTCTGAAATATTTGCATTTAAAAATTATAATATTTAAAGTTCCTAGTTAAGTCAATTCACTTTTTTAAAAAACATTTTGTTTATTTGAGAGAGAGTGAATGAGAGAAAGAGAAAGAAAGAGAGAGACACAGAGAGAGAGAGAGAGAGAGAGAGAGAGAGAGAGAGATCATGAGTGGGGGGAGGGGCAGAGGGAGAGGGAGAAGCAGACTCTCCCACTGAGCAGGGAGTCCGATGCTGGGACTCCAGCCCAGGACCCCGTGATCATGACCTGAGCTGAAGGCAGACGTTTAATTGACTGAGCCACCCAGGTGCCCCTAATTCACTCTTTTATCCCCAAATCTTGACACAGAATGGATACTCCAAAGAACATGAACCCTGTTTATCCTGGCATTCTGTCACATTTTCTTGGTTGTTGGGAACATTAGGGTAATAAACAAGACTGTAAAGTATTATTATGTTACGTTTGAGGAAAAACTGTATTATCATTGTTTGTGATTTTCATTGCCTAATTAATTAATTATGCTTAAAGTTATCTTACTGGCAACGATTTGAGTTTTTTGTTTTTTAAGTCAGTTTTTTTCCTCTGTCTGCCTGGTTTGTCCATTTATAAAAATGAAGCAAGAAAAATACTATGAGTTCCTTCTATTAAGGTAACCACACACGAAATTGTATGAGCAATTACTGACATTCACTGTTGATTGTGTATCAGGCACTGTTCAATGGCTCAGAGTGCTGTTTGTGGGTTCATTTTTTTCCTCACAACTGTTGCGTGTGGCAGCCACTTTTATCATATTCACGTTTGGAGTAAGAGTCCACAGTGCTAGGAGGTCAGGAGATCGTTTTACTAAAGTATAGAATTTTTTAGGAATTCTCATAATTATGATCCAATATGTTTTGGAAGTCCTGCTTATTATATAATACTGGAGAGTCACAATGACAATATGAGCCCTGGAAAGTGTTGCAGTGAAAAAAAAAAAAACCAAAATAATTCCTTAACGTGGTTAAATCAAAAATTTCCTAAAATAATTTGATCCCGGGGCCACTTTCCCTTGCTCCCTCCTGCAGAACAGCATTACTACCTCCCAGAATTGGTGTCCTCAGAACAAACTTGGAGGATTAGCTGACACAGCTCCACAGTTCTGGAAAGGGACGATGGGGCCTGCGTGACTGGGTACAGGAAGTCTTAATCACGGAACTCCAAAAACTGAGGAAGCAGTTTGCTTGCTGGATCTTTGGCATGGCTCTTTGGAGAGAAAGATAGTTAATTCAACACAGATGAAAATCTATCCATAAATTAATGATAGCTGAGAATTAGGGGAGATTTTTCAATTTAATCAAAAAAACGTCGAGCACTTCCTATGTGCCAGATGCTGTTCTAGATGTTGGGAATATAACAATGACTAAAACAGACATGTATCCTTGACCTTATGGAGGAGATGAGCAATAAACAAAAGAATTCAGTAAATTACCTATTACACGAGAAAGAGAATGATCTGAAACTCAATTTTTTAGATTTCTGATAAAATGCTTCCAGAATACTTTGCTAGACAAGAGCTGAGGCATAGCAAGGGTGAGACAACGGGAAGATCTACCCCAGGGCAAACCGGAAGGGCACGCGCTATCTGGAGAGTAACAAAACAGTGATGGAAGGGACAAAAAGTCCGTTCTAATGATCACCATAGAAGTTCTGCTTCTAATGATCACCATAGACTGGTACTTTTAAACAATGCCAGCGACAGAATGTTCTTCCTTGAGAAAACCTTTTATTGATCTAAGTTCTAAACAATTAGTATGGTTACTGTTCAGTGTTAATATACATGTAAGCTCTGAGGAGCTCACACTCACCACTTCTCCTTCTCTCCTTCTCCTTCTTCTTCTCCTCTTCTCCTTCTTCTTCTTTTAAGATTTTACTTATTTAATTGAGAGAAAGCACAAGTGGGGAGTGGGGGGCAACAGGGAGAGGGAGAAGCAGACTCCTCGGGGAGCAGGGACTCGGTTCTAGCACCCTGAGATCATGACCTGAGCTGAAGGCAGATGCTTAGCGGACTGAGCCGCCCAGGTGCCCCTCACTACCTATTCTTTAATAAACATTGTATTGTACATGAAAATTAGTGTAGACGATTCCTACTTGAAAAGTGTTCTGCCCCGCTCCCCTGAACAAGGAAATGCCGAATTATTAGGGTGCGCCTCAGCGGCAGCGCACATCTTCTATCCCCAGCTTGGTCTGTAAATAGTGGGTTTGACGAAAACAACAAGAGCTGAGCGATGGTTGAGACAAAGAAATAGAGCTCAGGTTGTATCAGTTCCATCCTTCCTTTGGACCAGATTTTCTCTGTGTTTGCAATTTAAGACGATGAAACAGAGCGTGAATAGTGAAGCACATGTTTTTGCTTGCTCAGTGAAAACTTGAGTTCATACATGAGATATTCTACCGCATGTGAAGAGTATCTGTAAAATAGAACTTTGTTTTTAGAAAATTCTTATTTATTCATTTATTTTTCTGTCTCTCATCTTTATTGTGGGCTGATCCAAAGTGTTCAGGGAAGTATCCTGTGCTCTGGTCTCAGTCACTGAGGCACAGGAACTCCAGGCCAATCCCCGAGGGCCGGGTGGTCGGAAGGTGTGGGCTGCCTGCCCTTCCTCTGACCTGCAGATGAGCCATCACTGCCCTCATGCGATTTTTGATGCCTGCCTCGTTTTTAGAAAATTCTTGTTATTGGTCGTTGAACTGCAATTTATTCATTTCTGAGGAAAACATTATGTGAATATAACTTTTTCTCTTTTTTTCCAAAAATACATAAATGTGATGAAGTTATTAACCCATTGCTTTCATTCCTTTTTTGTACTGTGATATTTATTTTATTTTTTCTTTGTTCATTGTTAAATTGTATTACTGGCATGTGTATGGATAGAAAGATCAATGAAAGAAAATGTGCACAGTTTCTGATTCTCCTCTGGTCATCATTATTATTAATTTCCTCACTATTTCTAAAACGAATTCTATTGTAGGGAAGAGAGTGAAAAAATGATCTGCTCTGAGTGTTAAATACACTAGTTATGTCACTGCACTTGAATGAGATTAAGGTTCCCTTTTGGAAAGTTAGATTTATCTGCTCAGCTAATCATCTGTCTTGTGACAGGCCTAATAACTTTTAACCAGACATCCTTTATTGTACCTAGTGTAACAATATTATCTAACCACTTTCCCTGGCTAGAAACGTGTCTCACAAGAGAAATCTTGGAATTGGCTTTCTCAGGAGCCTTTTCCCTTGTGGCAAGTTTGAAAAACACTTGGGCCCAAGTTTACAATTAAGTGGCTTAAAACGTTGCTTTACATTCGTTTAACGAGACCTATCGATAAAAAACAGAAATACGAAAGCAGTGAAGGAAGTACAGGATTTTGCCATGCGAGTATCTGCAGGAAGAGTATTCCAAATAGAGGGAATCACATGTGCAACTGCCCAGAGGTAGAGAATTGCTGGTGAGCTTGAAAGGCAAGAGGCCAATGTGGCTGGTATGGAGGGAGTGAGGTGTTTGGTAGGAGATGTGGTTGGGGGACTTGTAGGCCATTGTAAGGACTGCAGAGGTCCTCCCGCTTCTCAGACGTCATTCCTTATTTACGATCCTGTTTAAAGCCGTGTGTTTTCCTTCACTCCTGAGATGGTTTCTTCATTTAAATTCATATCAAGTTTTAGTCACACCTCTTAATATTCTGCTTTGTCCTAAATCTTTGGTTTCTAGTCTTATTCACCTTTTCTTTGTAATCTCATTCATTCACTTATCCATTAGAAATATATTGAGCACTTACTATGTGCCAAGAACTGTGTTAGGCCCCTATTAAAGTGTATAATCTTGAAAGGTATGTCACCCCAAAATATGCCACCTAAAATATGCCACTTTTGCATACTGATTATACTGAACTGTAGGTATTCGAAAAGTAGCAAATGCAGGAAGGGGCTTTCTCTGAACATTCTTTATCTGCCCAAAGATAGAGGCTCCAAAAAGAGCTCAGTTGTCATTAATAGCCCCTTAAGAGTTTCATCAAGATTGTCTGTTGTCACAGGAGAGGAGACTGGAAGTTAATACCACACCCAGACAAAGTTTGTCACAAACTATCACACCTCCTATCTATTTTTCTGAGGGTCTGTTCATCTTCCTTAAAAACCATTCACTGTCCTCTAAGTTGCCTATAACCTCCCCTCCCCTTTCTCTAGTAAGATGGTTTTTAAGTCTGAATTCTAAGCCACTTCTTTGAGTTACTCATTTTCCCCTGCATGTCTGTCATGTAAACATGAGGGTATACCTGTTAATCAATGTCTATTTGTTTTCTGTTATTTTAGTAATATGTTTTTTAATGGAGGGGTTTCAGCCAAAATTTACAGAGGTAGAGGGAAAATTATTTTTCCTTCCCCACAACCTTCTACTCTCAAGGAACTCATCATTTATAGGACCACATGAGTAAAGCAAGTATTTATAGCACAATACAAAAGGTATTATTGGAACATAGGGCATCTAATGGAGGAACTAGAGAAAGGACAGTTGTGATCAGGGAAGACTCTCAGGAGGAGGTGATGACTGAACTGTACCCAGAGTCCACTGGAGGAATTCTCTCTTATCGAGACTGTGTTTTGAGGTAACTCTCCTGTAGTATAGGAGTGCGGGTGGGGGAGGGAAGGTACAGTCTCTTTGCTTTTGAATAAGGCTGCCTAAAACTGTCAAAGGCCCTTGTGAGCAGCTCAGGCTGCTGCAGCCTTGGGTCCCATTACTAGGAGGGACATGGTCATCAGCCTCAGCTCTTTCTTGGCTCAGTTCTTTCTTTCCTGGTTATAATGTCCTTTTCTATTCAACCAGTGTTCTTCAGCAGTCTGACTCCAATAACTCAGGGTGAATTATTTTAGGGGACATGGCATCCCTATAGTTTTGGAATGTTTTTGGTTCACAGTGAGATTTTTGTTCTAAGGGTAAGAAAGGTATTAGAACCACATCTCATGAATATTCACAACCTTCCTGTGAAGCTAATAGCTAACTTGAAATCATTTGAATGTATTGTTTTACTTTTACAGATGTAAAAATGGAGACACAGGTTGGGTAAATGCCTTTGCTAGTGTCCCATGGTTAGCTGATGACTGAAGTGGGAGCAGATCTGCAGATTAATGACTTGGGGTCATTGTCCATTAGCCTGTGCTAGCTGGCCTGGAGCCAAAGACCTTGACTTATCATAACTGCAAATTTCTTCTAGACTTTTGTGTTTAAAATGCAGAAAAATAATGATGCATTAATTTGCATTACATGGTTTTTTTGTTGCTTTTATGCGTATGTGCATGTGTGTATGAGTTTTTCTTTCTTTTTTTAAGTGAAAAAAGAGGTCTGTGTGCATGTATTATGCTTGACTTGGAGACTACACTGAGGGCATTCATTTGAATGACTGCATAATTACTCACCCTATTAAGTGCTTGAGGGTATTTATTTTGTTTTAATATTCAAGCACCCATAACACCTTCTAGTCAACAATAGGAAGTTATTTACTGTGTCATATATCTTAAAGTACTTTGAAAGTATTAACTTATTCTTCACTCTCAACTTTCAGGAAGATGACAGTATTACTTATTTTATTACGTTCAGGGGACCAAGGCTTTGTAAATGAGACAGCCTGCCCCTGGTGCTCAGGGAAGAGCCTGGCTAGTGCTTTGTAAGGCCCAAGATGGCGTCCCCTCTGTGATAAAATATGTAAGGGTGAGAGTTCTCCAGTTTGTTGTAAGTAAAAGGCTGTAACTTGAAGGAACCAAGGGAAGAGTAGAGAATTATCTTGACTCTCCTCACCTGCTGGAGTTTGATTGGTGTCGAGCTGGACTGACACTCCTCTATCCCCTGCAGGAACAAGATCTTGTCCAGGTGGACCTTTAAAAAAAAAACAACCAAACACTGACTGGGAAAGAGGTTTTATCTAGGATGGTCTTCAAAGTGTATTTGAGCAGGGTAATTTGCTCTGGTGAGAAAATGTTCTCCCAGCCCAGGGGCAGCATTATTTAAATTCCATTCAGGAGCTACACTCTTTAAATTTGAATTCAGCTTCTCTTGAGCTCCCTGACTTGGGTACTCAAGAAATATCTGTAGATTTATTCATTTCTTTGGGTTAAGTGATTGCCCTCTCATTTGGCCTCTTTAAAATGCAGGCTCCCTGGGGAGACAGCACATTAAGCTGTTAATATTTACACCTTAGTGGCTGTAGATTTATAACATTGTTCTTCTTCTTTGATGAGGGGCCTTTCAAGTAGCAAAGGGGGATTGGATTGATGCTTGCAGTGAGAGGTGTTGAAAATGAGGAAAACATTTAGTTCCTCCCCCAGTTTGGAGCCTGGGAAGAGTGATGTGTGTGGGTTGGGTGGATTGGCTGAGGGCACTGGTGCTGTGGAAGTTGGATGCTGGAAGTTGGAGTCACAAGGGGAGAGAAAGAACTAGAACTAAGTAAGAGATGCTGTTTAGTCTGGGTCCTCTTAGGAGCCGATACCAGGCTGGATTGGACAAACCAGAGATTGACTAGAACAAGTGCTGGGAGAGCCAGCAGACCATGAGCCTGGTCTGACCTGAGTGAATGAGAGAAGGAAGGAAAGTGGAGTGGAAGAATCTTAGGCCATCAGGGAGCCTGTCAGAGGCTTCCCCTGTCTTCTGGGATGGCCCTGCTTTAGCATCCCTGCTGTGGTTCATTGGGAGTCGGGAGCAGGCAGTGGGAAGCACGGCTTCCATGTGAATGTGGTGATGGATTTCCAAGAACAGCCACTGGACCATCACTCATTTTTGCACCTTGCCAGTGGCAGCAGAGATCCAAGGGGCGCATTGTCGTGGTCAGGGAAGCCCGCTTGGAGCTCTTCCTGGGTGCGGGCCACATGGTGTGGAGTGGACCTGCCAGGGCCATAGCCTGCATTTGGAATGGCCAAAAGGGAAATGAAGGGAAAACAGAGCTCTCTGAAGACATACCCATTCTATGGTAGGATGCAATGCTGGGAGTGGGCAGAATGCCCATGCATTATTATTGGCCCAACTTTTAGCTCTGCTGCTTGCTAGCCGCATGGCCTTGAAAAAGATACTTTAGATCTCTGAACCTCAGTTTTCCCATCAGTAAAATGGGGATAATAATACTCAGCTTGCAGGATGCTAGGAGGATAAAATGAGATGATGCCTGTGCTATGCCTACCCCTGAGCAGACATTCCATAAGGAGGCAGTGTTTGTGACTGTGTTTTAGGGTTGACTTAGATTTTCTGTTTGCTCAATACCTCGTGTTTTAAAAATGTGCTTAAATATGCTTTTACGATAACAAGAGCATGCTTATAGATCCATCAGTTGTCGTATTTTGGAAGAAGACCCTGAACACATATGCCTCTGTGTGGTCAGGCTGGCTGAGAACTCTAATATGTCAACAAGTTCATTTTCTGTATCGGCGTGCCTTAGGCTGATTTGGTTTGGGATCACATGGGAATTTAGCAGAAGCTAATCTATTTGGTGGCTGCTTTTTTTTGACGTATGTTCAAGGTGTCTTTTAACATGTCAGGATGACCAAGTTGTCCCTGGTAAGAGGAGTGGCAAGGGGCAGCAAAAAAGAACAGGAATCAAAAGGTAATGACAAGTCATTTGTGTAAAGCACTTCACAGTTTATAAGGTACTTTTGCGAAAATTGGGCTTCAGAGTATGATAGGTAATAGCATTCCATGCCAAAGATATGGAAACTGAAGTACAGGAAGTCTCGATATGCATAAGAATGTCTGTGTTATGTATGCCTTGAAGGGCACAGGAAGAAATCAGGAACACATTATGAACACTCTCCCAGAAGCGAGTCAGGGTACTTGGCAGCACTTCAAGAGAATCACAGGCTTGAGTCTTGGTGTGGGGATGGAAGACTATTCTTTGGGGCTAGTCACTGGACCTGTCCTTGAGGTTAGCGTATTCCCAAAATTTGCTTTGGACGAAGCTAAAAAAAGTAACAGTATGGAATACTACTGAATGTGGTTTTAAGCAAATTTGAAGTGCTTTTTAAGGGCTATTTCTTGGCAAATAAGGATAATAGCTATGCCAATCATTTGCCCATTTGCTTTCAACTTTATTCCCTGCCCTTCTAAACCCTGACCTACATTGGAGGAAACTACATGTTCCTGGCTCCTGTGCCTTTTAGGTTGTAAAGTGGTTTTGATGCCGGCAAGCCGTTTCCGAGGACCCACAGAGGGTCCTGCAGGACCAGCCAAGAAGGTCCTTGGCTTCACACTGGATGAAAATCAAATGCAAGCCAGCAGGAGGCAAAAGCAGAGTTTATTAAAGACACAGAGAGCAGATACAGATGGGCCATCATCTGGGAGACTTGGAAAGGAAAGGAACATGGGTCTGGTCTTTGTCCTGGGACTGGGGGTTTTTAGTGATGATTATGGTCTGGTGCACGTGTCCTCTTGGGCATCCAGAAACTGGTCAGAACGAGGACAAGGTCCAGCTGTCCATCATAAGTCATTTATTCCCTGAAGCCAGGGGTCCTGGCCTCAAGATGTTTAACAGTTGGCTGGAATACCCATACGATAGCTTCACCATTCTCACCTGGTCCTTCCTCAGATTTTCTCTATTCTACAGAAACCATTAACTCCTTGTTGCTTATAAGGACAGGCACTATTTGCGTTCTGAGGCTTGTGTAGAGTGGAGGGCGGGTGCAGGCCCTAGCAAGAAGAGAAGCCGGATAAGAAGCAAAGGGAAAAACAAAACAACACAACAGCTTTTTCTCCCACGAGGTCCCCTTCAGCTTCCCCGTCTCATAGTTAAGATGATTATTTACCCTGATATGTTGCCGGCTGAACTGGGGCGACCCTGGGCCCTGGGGCCTTGACCCAGCCAGACCCAAAGGAGTCATGGAAGGTTCGTGGTCTTGTCACCAGAACGAATTCAAGGACAGACACGCAGCACCGTGGACAAATGACACAAGCGGGGAACTTTATTAAAGCGAAAACCACACGCTCCGGAAACAGGAGAGCAGGTAAGCTCGAGAGAGAAAGCGGAGGCGGGCTGGGTTTCTATCTTTCATTGACAGTTGCTAAGTAGGCGGCAGAATATTCATTGCTTGGGGCGGGACGCCGGCTTCCGCGCTTTTTCTTCCCCGTTTGGTTGGGGGAGGGCTCCCGGCACGGCATCCGCCATCTTGGTCCTGTCTGGTTTAAACCGGCTTCTTGTGACGCGCGGCCAGGACACGCCTCTGACCTTCCCCAGAGCTGGCCGCGGCCTCCTCGTCGCTGACCTCCGGGTACCCTGCTAGAACCTATCTGTCTACTCGAACAGATTTACAGGTGAGCAAGGAGAAACCTGAAGCGCCGGAGGTATGACGCCATCAGTGCAAGGTTAAACAGCTAGCTAGGAGCTGGGCTGGTCTTTAAAGCCGAGTGCTCAGGTTGACCCTGTGTCACAAGTGCGTCTTATGACAGCCGCCAGGAACTCCTCACCTGCCACTCAAGGGCGTGGGCCTGTCCTCTAGAGGTGACACGAGCATACTTGAAACGGTATATTTCCGTCATAGGTGGTACCTTTGTTTCAGTTCTTTTTTATTTTTAATCTTCCTCCCTCCCTCCCTTCCTTTCTTCCTTTTTTAAGATTTTTATTTAGAGAGAGTGTGAGCAAGGGGAGGGCCAGAGGGAGAGAGAGAGAATCTCAAGCAGATTCCACGCTAAGGGTGGAGCTGACTAGGGACTTGATTCCATGACCCTGAGATCATGACCCCAGCAGAGATCAAGGGTCCCACGCTCAACGGACTGAGCCACCGAGGCGCCCCTGTTTCACTTCTGATTAAAAAAGCAATCTGGGGGTGCCTGGGTGGTTCAGTTGGTTGAGCCTGGGACTCTTGACTATGGCACAGGTCGTGATCTCTGAGCTGTGGGAGGAATCTAGCCAGGTGTTGGGCTCAGCACGGAGATTTTCTCTCTCCCTCTGCCTCTGTTCCTGCCCCTGCTTCTGTGCCCCCCCCCAAATAAATAAATTAAAAAAAAAAACCACAAAACTCTTGGCAGAGATTTCAGAAATAGAAAATAGAAGTAGAAAAAAACCCACACCTAATAATACCTTCATCTAGCAATTATTAATGTGTGTGCAATTTTTTTCTTCCAGTCCTTTTTCCTATAGAACAAAATACCTTTGAAACTGTTTTTGTATAATTTGAGGAGAAAGTTGACTATGATCAGGGCTTATGTCTTGCAAATACAAGCATGTGAAAAGAGAAACTAATATATAATAAAAATGTTCTGCTCTGTTGACTGCATTGCCCTGAAAGTTTGCTCACAGGAGGCACTATAGATATTTGGCCAGGTAGACCTAAGGTTAAAGAGGAAGTGTAAAATCAGCAAAACACAGGCTCTGTGCATACCCTGGAAATGTGCCTACTAAATCTTATTCAGTGTGTGTCAGACTCCTTACATTTCGGTTTTCCCAGAAGATGACTTTGGGATGAAATATTGGAGCTCTTTCAACTGGGACAAAACATTCTCTATTTGTTAGACCAATAATGCTTTAACTTCTTGCATTTTACTAGTGTTCTCTACCTGAATTCTCCCTATCCACCTAAAAAAGCAAAACCCAGCAATAATTCAAACCCCTGAGGTACATTATGAAAAACATGTGCAGCAGAATGGCTGCATGCTAAGGTAGGCACCAGGGAGGAAATCCTGAGTTTTATTTCCTGAACTATCTCTGCTACTTTGTCATGTGGTGGGTGGTTCACTCCACTCTTTGTTTTGCTGCAATGTTTCCAATCAAAGAGAGGTGAGTGGATGGTATCTGGCAAGTTCTTTTGTGAAGGCTTTGGGGGAATGTGGAGATTAAAGGAGGAACACTGATGCTTGTCGTGCCCTATTTCAGGTTGGACTCAAGTTCTGAATCCTAAAAACGAACTGACTTCGAGGTAGTCGTTTGGGATGCTTTTGTGAGTTTAACGGTTTGACTTGAGGTTCTTCCTAAATTACAAAGGTTTGTACCCATTCATCAGTCTTGAAGACTTTTTTGGAGGTGTCTTTGTGCTTAGGTAGATTTTCTTTCTGTCCTGCAGTTTTTAGCTTCCTCCATAATTGCCCTGTTTACTCTGCCCCCTCCCCAACAACTGTCCCAACAATTACTTTGACGTAAGGTATGAGAAAGATGAGAAGATGATAAAGGTGGCCAGAGGCACCTGCCTGGATGGGTGTGGACGGATCTCACCAGTGACATAGGGAAATTCTAGAGCTGTCAGGAGGAAGAGAAGGAAAAGTGGAAAATGAAGGGGAGCAGGGCCCAAAGGCATCATTGAAAACTGCAGGTGGGAGTGAGAGGCAGCTCCTTGACCTAGACATAACTAAAAGAGACTGATGAGGATTGCTGTATGCTTTGTTCCAAGAGGTTGCTTAATTGAAATGATGAGGTCAGGGGTGGAAAAAAGAAAGAATCAGCTGCAGTCTCTTTGTGGCAAATAAAGATCCTATGAGGAAACGCAGTTAAGCCTGGGATCAAGGAATTGGAACAAGGAAAGTTCTTGATTCCAGCTTTTACTATGTTTGCTTATTGCAATATCTGGCACTGATGTTGATCTCGTGGGGATATATATACAAATAAAATGACTTCATCATTTTTTGGGGGCGGTGGAGGAGGAAGCAGAAACCTGGTATTTTGTAACACCATGGAATAATCAAACAAGAACATTCCTTAGGATGGTCTGTCTGAACATAGGCAACATTTTCTTAAAACCCCCATTTTTCCTGTTTCCCTTGAGGTTTCTCATAATTTCATTTTCAGTTTTGTGTATTATATATTTTTTTGTCTGTTTATAATTTTTTTCAGAAATAATTGTTCCTCGGTGACTGTGTTACACACCGATATATTATGTTCAGCACAATGGACACCTGTTGTTTGGGAGACCGAGAATGCCCTTTTCTGGATCCCCCTTACTAGGGGATAGTATACCTCTTATGGTAGAAACCAGACGATTTCAGCAAAACCCATTTCCTCTTCCTCCTGTGCTCCTTGTGGAGAAGAGTCATCTGACCAGAACTGTGTCATGAGCAAGAAATAAACTTTCATCATGTTAAACCACAGAGACACAGGGGCTTATCAGTTGCCCCTAACTTAAACATCTTCTCTTTTGGGTAGTGCTTTTCTTCTCCGCACATATAGTCAAAGCCATGTTCTTAAAGTCCACAGCTCATCCCCATCCCCAGATACTTTATTGATTCAAAGGTGGCATCTGACCCAAACTGAGCCAACTAGTATCCTATCCCAGGATTTATGAAGTCGAACCAAGAGAGATAGGTCTTCTCTAGTGGTGGAAGATATAAGATGTTAAGTCAAAAACCATCAGAAATAAATGTGAGGGAAGATCAACACAGAGAAAGCCAGAGAGAAGAAGAGGGCAAGGGGGAGACAGACAGGGAGGGAGATGGAGACAAAACGAGAGACTTTTTTTTGAGTCTGTGAGTCCTCTTGACCTTTGCCCACCTTACATCTCTGTTCTTTCCATGACTTAGATGTGGTATTCTCTAATATTTTCCCAATACTTTCTCATTTGTTGTCTAAGTGAGTTTAAGTTAGTTTCTGCAATTTGTGACCAAAACTATAGTGGCCAACACATGTCATAAATGGTTGCTTATTGAATTGTAATAACATGTTAAAGTTTATTATAATAGATGCCCAAAGACTTAATCTCCAATGAGTATTTAAATATACTCATTCACAGGCATGTGTTTCTCCCACTTTCTTGGGGAGGGTCTTAAGCTGTTATTCAGGAATGGATAGTTGATAGGGAGGGAAAACAGAGTCTCTGAGGAGCCCAGTGATGGAGAAGGCGTGGGCAAAGGAATAGGGCAGCGAGGACAAGCAAGGTTCAAAGCTGAGATTTTGCTATGTTGGAGAGTAGAGCGAAGAACAACCTTCAGGTATTTCTGTGAGGCAAATATTTGTGATTTTGGCGCCATTTTGTCTGAAGGCCAGGGGCTCACAACATGCTGGATACCAGGGAGGGGGTCACACTACAATTTATCCCAGCCAAGAGAAAAGCCGTAGCTATTCTTAGGTACCTGTAATAAGCCATTTCCGTAGCACGGCAAGGTTCAGCTTAGGACAGGGGGCCACCCAGATATACCTCAAATGTTTCTGCTAGAATTTAAATAATCACATTTGAAGACACTATACTGCCTCACATCAGGGGTGAGAAGTGTATGTGCAAAATAGTGTAAGCTCTGAAGGGCTGGGAGGAGCAGTTCCCTGGCATTGCGGAGGAGGGCCGTAATGAGGAGTGTCTTCCTGCTGAGAAACACCAGGATGCGTTTATTGATTGGAGGTGAATGCAGAGAATGTAAAGTTGGGGAGTTTTGCACTTTAATCTGACATCTGTCATTCCTGGAAGAATGAACAGTTCAAAGTAAAACCTTATCCATATTGATGTGTAAGAACAACTCCGGGTTAGGAAAAATGGGGTCCATGAGATCAGCACTGGGAGAGCTAAGACAGAGCAAATGTCTTCCCAGGAGCTGTAACTTGTGGACTAAGAGAATTGCCTTGTTGGAAAGCAACTAATAGAATGCCGGACGCAAAATGGAGATTCGAAAAAGTGTTCGTTCTCTTCTCCTTTCAAAGAGTAGGGGAAGCTTCGAAAGCAGACACCAGACTTCTAGAGAGGAAAAATGTGTGGGGAAAAACACAGATATGGTTCTGGTGTACAAAGAAGTTGAATTTTCCATTTGGGGAGAGGAATTTTTTTTTGGGGGGGGTGGTGGGAGATGAGGAGGAAATGAACATAGAGTGGTTGCATTATTTTTTTTTTTTAACCCTCAGCTTTGCAGGAGGTGGAGAGGCTACCCAGACCCAGGCTCCCCTGATCTCCCTGTGCCTCCGCGGTTTTTGGCAATGTTGCTGTTTGGCCCAGCAGCCCAAATCCACATGCCCGGGCATCCCGGCTCTGTAAGGTGTAGCTGGTCTCAGGCCCTGTCTCAGGTAAGTAATGGGTACTTTGGCTGCAATTTCTATTCCTGAATAGGCCTCCTATCTCAGAGTCATGCTTCAACAAACACTCAATTAAAAGAAAAAACCTCTGGGTGATGGAAGGCACCCTATTACTGAGAAGCAGGGGATGTTTACCGAAGAAAGCGACTTCTCCCTAGTTACTAGTAGCCTAGCGAAGATTTATGAGCCAGTTTGTCCCACAGCAATCAAACTTGAAATGTGAAGTTTAAACTGGTGTGTTTTTTTAATCAACAAAACAAAGTAGGTCATGAGAGTTGCTTAGAATTAGGAATTAGGCAAAGCAATAGAGTGTTAAGGCCGTGGCTAAGAAGGAGCTAGGCCTAGGGTGGTCGTGGTAGAAAAATTCCCTAATTTGAGCACCAGACACCTACAAATGAGAAGTCGATATTATTTTTTTATTAAATGCCCACTCACAGCTCACAACTGTCTGAAAAAATACATTTTCTCTTTGGAATACAGGAGTAATCAGAGTTTATTCATGAGGTCTGACTCTGAGAGTTTTGATGTCCAAGGGCAATCTTGTCTGATTGATACCGCTCAAATGGCAATATTGTTTGAAGAAATGTAGTTAGAGAGATGGCAATTTAAGGGCTGTAAAAAGTTACAGGCAAAGTGAGTGTAACGTTCCATACTGATTGCTGACATGCGATACTACACGGTACTGAATTGCCAGTAACTTGTCAGTTTGGTTTTCCAGAGATGGGAGAGTCTGAAAGGAAAGGGAAAAGCAAATGTGGATTTCAGGTGTGTTAAATACACCACAGTTAACCATTTTTTCCCCTAGAGTACTCTCTGTAGCAAATGAGCATTCTGGTATCTAAGACTCTGGAATGTCAATAAACCATGGTCACTTCTCTCATGGGTGTTTCTTTGAGAAACAGTTGTTTTCCCTCAGATGGGATTTTGTGAATAGAGCAGTCCTCTCTCCTTAGCCCCAAAGAGGGTTCTCCTAACAGAAAGTTGCCTGCATGTCTCCGTGTGTGTTTCTGAGCAAGACATTGCTCTTCACTGCTCAGTCTCAAGAAATCCAGCATTGCCTGTGGCATGCCCTCCGAGGAAGCCTTAGGGGTTAAGAAATTAAAAAAATGGAGGTGGGGGGTGGGGGACGGGAATTAAAACATTTAAACTTGTTCAATCACTTTAAAATTCTCAGCATGTTTTCTCATTTGGCCAAAACCAAAACAAAGTGACCCACCGGTGGCTGTGCTGAAAATAAGGGGCCCAGGCACTACACCCTTTAAGCAAGCAGGTCACGAAGCAGGAGATTTCTGTGGCGTGAAACCTGGAGACTAAGGGAAAGAATCATGGAGGAGTTGAAAGCAGCACCACCTCAGTGAGTGAGAGGCATAGGAATCCAAGGTGAAACTGCCAATTGAAAATGGTCTTTTTCAAAAGACCTGGTTTGGGGGCCACAGCTGGGGAGTTCCTGCAGTAATGGAGACTCCATCAGCCTTGTCCTTGTTTCTCTTACTGGCCTTGGATCACCCAGCAGTGCATTGTGCTGGGCACCAGAAATATAAGGGGGAACAACACACCCCCAATTCCTCTCCTTATGGGGCTTATAGTCTAAAGGAAAAGAAAGGTAGGCCCAAGTAAATAGCACCCAAAATAATTCCAAGGTATGATAAAGTGCTGTGGAGAAAACAATTGAAATTCTGAGTTAGGGCATCCCTTGAAGGTACATGATTTTCATAGAGAGGGCGGGCTATACTTTTGGAGAGACTGACAATACAGATATGCTGTAAGGAGGAGGGATTACAAAGTCTGCTGGGGGAGAGGTTGGTGAAGTATTGAAAGAAGGCAATGTGGTTGGAGAACAGTATGCCTCTGGAACAATAAAATGAAATGGAACAACAAAAAGGAAACCCAACCGTGGCCACAAGTTCCATTTTAGTCACTCACCTATCATCACAGTACCCTTCACACTCCCTGGGCTTCCATTGGAATGTCCTTTTAGGGAATCTGTGTTCTTTAAATTACAAGTGACAGAAACCCAACCCGAACTAACTTGGGCAGTAAAGGTGAGTTACTGAGTTGTTAGCAAGTGAGGGTACAGCTGACTCTGAGAAGGGTGTCATGGAACCTGGGACCTGGGGATAAGGGTCATCGAGGCTCCCTTTCTTCTCCCACATGGGTCTCCTTCATTTCCCTCCAGCAGACAGGCTTATCCCACAGATGACCAGGAAGTAGTTTCCAATAGCAGCCTGGAGTACCTACTTGTACCCTTACCAAATTTGCCACCAGAGTGGAAGGGGGCGGTCTTCTCTTAGTTCCAGTTTGACTCACCCTTGGTGAAGGCTCTGCTTTCCTTGGCCTGGGTCACATTCCTCCAAGGTGACAGGGTGCCGTGAGGAGCAGACTGGGAGAAAGAGCATCTCCCCTACAGATGTGAGATTGTGTGTGTGTGTGTGTGATGCTCACGTGTGAGTGTGTATGAGTACATGTGGGAAAGTGTAATCTGGGTATGAGTATGTATGTATACGTCAGTGTATTCTGAGAATACATGGGTGTGTGTGTGAATATATTGGAGAGTTTGCTCTCCTGGAGCAATTCATATGCATGTATGTGTGTAAGGGTATGTGTATAAGTCTGTGTGAATGGGAGTTTGTGTATATGTGATTGTGTGTATGTATGGGAGTACATGTATATGTGAATTTGTGAGTATATATGTATATGTAAGTGTTATGGGTTTGTGTCCCAATTACATGGGACCTTATTTGGAGACAGGGTCTTTAAGAGGTAATCAAATTAAAATGAGGTCATTAGGGTGGGCCCTAATCCAGTATGGCCAGTATCCTTA
Source organism: Potos flavus (assembly GCA_028534135.1). Taxonomy (NCBI): domain Eukaryota; kingdom Metazoa; phylum Chordata; class Mammalia; order Carnivora; family Procyonidae; genus Potos; species Potos flavus. The sequence goes on along the minus strand of CM052900.1, from coordinate 94,355,060 downwards.
TAAAATGGGAAACTTATGGCTCAGTGACACTCAAAGAAGGAAGATAATATGAAGAGACCCAGGGGGAAGATAGCCATCTCCAGGCCAGGAACAGATTCTTCCTCTCAGACTTCAGAAAGAACCAACCCTTCCCACACCTCGATTTCCAACTTCTAGCTCCAGAACTTTGAGACAGTATGTTTCTGTTGTTTAAGCCACCCAGTCCGTGGGATTTTGTTGTGGCAGCCCTAGCAAACTAATACAGTGAGTACGTGTATGACTATGGGCAGCTGCGTATCACTGTATGTGTGCATGTATGTGTGTGCGTGTGTGTAGATTGAGTTGACTCCAGTCACAATCAAAAGGTGTCCATCATGCCTCCTATTCTTTGCTTGTCTAATCACAAATCTCCCTCTTCTTCAACATCTTTCACAGATTCTCAGTTCTTTAGAAGCAGTTCATGCTGCCCACCTATTAGTTGTGTGATTCATGGTCACCTTGAGGGAAAGAACCTTCCTCATTATTCGCTGAATCCCCAATATTTGTCATATGATGATCCTGCACATAATAGGTACTCAAATATTAATTTTGTTACTTAACCTTTTATTTGAAATTTTTACCGTGAAATAAAACAAATACAGAATGTACAAAACTAGGCTTTATAGGCCAATGTCTGATCACGGAGTGAACTCCGTGTCACTACTGCACACGGGGAGAGAGATCCAGTATGACCAGCATTCTGAAGGCCCCTCCCCCACTACACACGCTCTTCTGGTTGTTATCTTCCATTCCCCTCAGGGGTAACAATCCCCCTGATTTTTATGATCGTTGCCCCCTTGGTTTTCTTTATAGTTTAACCACTTGAGCTGGCATTCCTAAATATTATAGTTGCGTTTGCTTGGCCCCTAGGGAAAAAGTGTTGACCCTCACCGGTAATCAAGAAAATGCTAATTAAAAACATGATGTCACAACACTATACACAGCAGGCTGATGAAAACAATGACTGGTAGTAGCCACAGGGAGGTTAAAGACAGGAGATTGAAATGCGGCTGAGAATATATATATAAACACTTTAGAAAAGTTGGGCTTTATCTCAAATTGAACTTCTACAGGTCCTATGACCCCGTAATTCCCAACAGAATTGCATGCACATGTGCACTGAAGACATGCACATAAATATTCATAGCAGCGTAATTGGTAATAATGATGTGATGGGAAAAAATGTGTTTTGCTTTTTGGCACAACCTGATTATTAGTGACGTTAAGCATGTTCTCATGATTATTGGTCCTCACTGGCATGGATTCTTTGATTGTTCTGAAGTCTGCAGAGATTCCTGTTAGATATCTAAGTGGAGATATCCTGTAGGGAGTCAGATGTATGTGGAGTTTATGCAGTCAAATGCTCTACCACTGAGCTATACCCCCATACGTGGAGTTTATGGGAGAAGCCAGAGGATGCAGACATGCACTTGGGCCATAACACATGGATAGTACTGAAAGCAGTAGAAGAGACAAGATCATTTGAAGGGTATGAGTGTTGATAGAGAAGAGGTCCAAGGACTGAGCCTCGGGTAGAAGTAAGGAATCTAGTAAATGAAAGTGGGAGGTAACAGGGAGATAAGAAAACCAGAAACATATGATGTTCCAAGTATAAGGGGGAAAAAGTGTTCCAAGAAAAAGAGAGTGATAAGTTATCAAATGATGCTGGAAAGCCAAATTAGATGAAGACCAAGAAAAAACTTCCAAGTTTGGCAATATACAGAGCTCGTTAGAGATCTTAAAAGGAGTGGATTTAGTGACATGGAGGGGATATTAACCCCAATGGAAGGGGTTCGAGAAAGAATGGGGAGTAAGAAATTGGGTATGGAGAGCATGAACACTCTTTTAAATAATTCTGCTGTGGATGGGTGCCAAGAAATGGTGAGTGGCATTAACAGGACTGGGGAAAGATGCAGGGCCAAGGGAGGGCTTCTTTTTTTTCAAAATATTACATAATGTTTGCTGATATATATGATCTGGTAGGTGGCCAAATATGCTTACTCAGGAGAGACTGGAGATAATTGCTACTTCAAAGTCCTTGAGCAGGCAAGAGGGGATGGGTCCACTGCCTAAGAGGAGGGAGAGGCCTCAGGAAGGACATACAGTTCAGTCACTGTTATAAGAGGGCAGGTGAAATGTGTGCCTGGCAGGAGATAGGATGTACAGTTGACTGCGAGTTGAAAAGGTTGTCTTCTGTATGTTTTTTTTTTTTTTTTCACTAAAATAGGAAATGAAGTTGTCACCTGAGGGAAGAATGTATAGGATGTGTTGGAGTTCTAAGTGAAGAAGAGTGTGTGAGATATACTTGTCTCAAAGGGCAGGAGAATGAATCGACTAGGACAGTGTGCTGGAATGCCTGCTTAATGTGGAGGGCACAGTTGACATTTGTGGTCATGGTTTTAAAGTGGGCTTAGTTAGAGGGGTTATAGATTTTTCTCTGACATTTAGTATTGGTTTGGGTGTAGGCATGGAGTAGGCAGAAAGCTGAATATAGCCAGGATTGCCATTTTGTCAGCCGAGTCTCTGATGGGAGAGATGAGCAGGAGAGCCGGGAGAGTTTATGAGGGGATGATTTTAGACGTGGACCGTGGAATTTAAGCTGGGGCATGGAGGGAAGTGAGAACCTGATGGACAGTACAAGAGCAGTGGGACCAATGATTTGGATATCCTAAGGGAGCCACAGCGTTGGAGTTGAAGTAAAAAAAGAATTGAGCTCAAAAGATCATGGGTTATAATGAGCGAAAGGGATACTTGAAATCGAAAATTTGAAGTGAAAATTATTGGTGATGTAAAGAGAGAGGGTGTGGTCATGAAATTGAGTGGCTGGAGTGGGATACGGGATAATTCCAATAGCTGGTAAAAAAAAAAAAAAAGAAAAAAATCAAGGATCTATGTGGCTATGGAACCCACCAAAAAATATTACAGAAATAAAATTGGAGAGAAAGAGAATGAGCAAGGGAAAAATTCTTTCAGTTGGCAGAGAGGAAAGGAAAGTAGATCATTGCAGTGGGAAGCATAGGGTGGTAAAGCTGAAGTTTGCAGGGCAGAATCAGGAGTATTCATCTAGATGTGGCAATGAGAAATGAGATCTACCCCTTCCTTCAAGACAAGTGGTATCAGAGAACAGACAACCACCACCTGAGGGAGTTGCAGAGAAAGCAGTGCCTTTGGGATCTACTTGAGATTCCAACTGGAGTGAGAAAGTAATGTATTCAGAGAAGTTAGTCCTGATAAGCCATGAGTTCTAGAAGACCCAAGGGAAGTGTCTGGAGGGTGGCGAGGGGAAAGAAGAGTAGGGTATATTGGAGGATAGAGGCTACTCTATTGGGCCAAGAAGACTCAAGAAGGGGTGGATAATTTTAAGCAGAGTCTCGAACTGGTTGCTCCGCGAGTGAGCAGTGGTCCGGAGGGGAAGTGGTGCATGAGTGTCCGACCAGCGCTCGCTTCAGTCCTGCTGTAAGTAGGTCCAGGCCAGAGGAGAGGAATTTTAACTCTTCAGTCGTGCTAGTGAGATGTCAAGCCTGGGGGAGGGGCCAGTCTTCCCAGTGTGAAGTAATCTCATTGACACAGGGAGAGATCATTTAGGTAAAGAAGGCTCTGGGTCAGCATACTTACTGATTTTTGTTTGCTGATCTCAGAAGAAAATACTAGGACAAGGTCTTCTGTTGAAAAAAAATTGTTTAAATCATAAGCAGATGAAAATGCTTTGATACTCAGAGAATATTCTTGTCTTAGATGTTTTTAGCAGCTTATATTTAACCAGCTATAATTCTTTTTAAGCACCATTTTGTTCAATCTTTTGAAACTGAAGATTAGTCTTTCAGTGAGAAATCTGCATTTCATTGTAAAGATGGAACACAATGCCTTTGGCTCAGTCTGTGTAGAGGCAAGCTTATTTTGGTAATATATCTTTAGCATATTGTAAAACAGTGATTGTAGCAAATTTATTTCAGGCAAGACAGACTGAGACACGCACATGTATGGCTCAAGGGCCACGAAAGCTATAACCTTCATTTCCAAAACTTCAAGTAATAAAATCTCAGAAGTGACATCAGTCATCTTTGATTTCAAGTTGGGTGTCTCTGATGAAAGAACCAGTTGTGGGGGGAGGGGGGAGTAACTTCACAACGAAAAATTATTGTGGTTAGAGTCAGCAGCAGATCTGTGGTATAGAGATGTTTCTTTACTTCCTACTCTCTTTGGGAAATTCCAAATCTTAAGAATTTTCCCATTAGATCAGACCAGTGGTCATTTCTGCCTCAGGTTCTAAATATTGTGCCTTAGTAGAAATTATATGTATGGGAAAAGGTTCATGTCCTCTCCATGGCCTTGGCCTCATTTCCAATTTTCTGGCAAAGAAGCATCGATAATTATATCCACTATCAGCCATGTAGCCCTGACCATTTGACCACCATTAGGGATTTTGAATCTATTCTCTTTTTGCATTCCTGCTGCCCTTGTCCTTACTCAGGCCCTCAGTGTCTTTCAGCCGTCTAATTACTGTAACTGGAGAAAAGGTGGGTATGATGACTTAAGTCTGGATAAGGGAAGTCCTTTTTGAGGGGGTGGTGTTTGAATTAGGTATTTAAGAATAGTCAGAATTTTTGAAGGATATTCTAGGTCGGGCGGATGTTTTGAGTGAAGGAATCATGATGAGGAAGCACAGGGCCCATTTGGAAGGTGCTAAGCTGAGCAGTTGAGCGGAATTTCCCATTAAGGAAGGTGAGGTAGAAAGTTAGCTTACGGCAGGATTTAGTTGAACCCTGATTACGCAGTGAAGGAAACTGGGCTGGGTATGGAGAGTTGAGAACCACTCCTCTCCTTTATTTTTGGCAAGAAGGACTAATTTTTAGTTCCCTGATGTCTTAGATCACCCTGAGGAAGAAATTGGGGCAGGGCTTATGGAGGTTGGTAGTTACAGTAAAAACCTCTCCTGGGAGAGAATCCTGCAAATAGTAACAGTGGGGAGAGGGGACAGCAGCAACAAAATCTGCCACAGAGACTCACCAACGAATGTTGCTCTTAGTGCCAATGGGAAGACACTTAGAAGTCAATAGAACACTGCCTCTATTTGCCTTCAGCAGGACTTTGGAATATTTTCTTCTTATAATGAACTTTTTGTTGTAATTGCTGTAGAAGAATCTGCCCGAGGACTCAATTTTGCTGCAATAAAATGTCATAATTTGTAAAAACCCAAGCTTGATAGAAGCCTAAGTAGAAATACAGGCCCTAACAGAAGTTCTAATTTTGCCCAGAAATAGGACAGCAAAGCAATCGCTACAAAAGAGACTTTAAGCTAATGAAGGAGATTGTTTTACAAGGTAAAGATAGCCAGTGGCACATTCAAAATGCTAAAATACAAAAATCCAACATCCACTTTACTGTTTCCTGTATTGTGCCTAGTACCAAGCCTGACCGAATAGGTGCTCAAGGAATGTCTCTTGAATGAACGAATATGAAATGTTATGGGCTCGGGAAGTGGTATTTACAATATTTACTTGGCTTATAATTATTTTCGTTTATTGTCATGTACTAAGACTATGCAGTAGAAATAAAATAAAACAAAAAATACTATCTCCTCCACCTTTTAAGGTTCTCTAGACCAGGATGAGGAATAACTTGACTAAGAATCCATAAAGCAAATAGATTCTGGACACTTGATTCTGGGAAAATTATCATAAATTTGTTGAAGGCTTCATAGCAAGAAGCAAAGACAAGATACTGATATGTTTTGAGTTAATTAGGAGAGTGTGGATTCTGGTTACCAGAAAGTTCAATATGATTTTAAAAATGCAAATGTTACAGCAGAGTGATTTGCATCTCACTGTTGGCCCTCCCAGGAACCTGTTACCTTTCTTAGTTTCAAAGCCTCTTCTCTGTTGACAGTGTTGGTAGAATATATAAGGTCCAACCTTGGATCAATTGTTTGGCAGTGGATCAGGACTGAATCAGGGTAGAATTACATGTATTAGCAGCTACAGGTATTCGTGGGTTAAGGGTCTTACCCTCACTTCACCGTCCACCCATCGAAGAAGTGTGGCTTGGAATATGGAATCAAATGTAGATGGCTCTCAGGCTGTAAATACCGTGTTACTTGCAGGGACCGCCGTATTATGACAATATCCAGCAAAGCCAAAGGGTTGAACATAAAGGTTTGGTTTGACAGGGGGGTGAACAGAGGTTCCTCTTTAGCAGGCTCAACTTGAACCTGCTAAAGTCTGATTAAAAGAGAAAAGGCAACAGGGCTAAGGTGGGAGAGTTTTCTCCCTTCAGTGCTTGGGAGAAAAAACTACTCGTGCCCTCCAGCCTACTGGAGAATGGAATTTTTTTTTTAAAACTGAATTTGTAGTTGTTATAAAAAGAAGTTGAAAATATATTGTCGTAGAAGGTACATTGGGATTCTTCTCCTGGGAGAGAACGCTTCTACTTAGGTGAGGGGTGTACCTGGGATTATAGGTTGAAGGTGCAAAATGAGAAGAAACCTTTATCTGGTGGTTTCTTTATATCTCCTCCGGTGAATTCTGGCTTTCGATCAGAAAGAGCAGATGGATTTTCTTGCCTTACAGCTTCCGGGGAGACATGCTGTGGGAGTCTCTCTGCTTCGAAATAATTCGTGGATGTTTTGTGAAACCTTTTGACCTGGCTGGGAGCCTGGGGCTTTTGAGCATTCAAGAATAATAGGCAGCATTGAAAAGGAGTGGATAGAATGTTTTATTAACTGTAGCTATTTTTATTAACTGGAGTCAGGGGAATATCAGAAAGGATCAAAATTTAGGAATTCTTTGAAAGCCTTTATTTTACATTGGTTTTATTTTACATTGCTTCGATGCTTTACTCCATAGTATAACAGACACTGCATTTTCTGCCCTAACAAATGAGAGGGCCAGGACGAAGCTTTGAAATTTTTATTTGTTGTTGAAAGTTGGGGGAACATGGAGTGGAAGTGAGATAGAGGGAGAGGGAGAGATGAAGAGGTAACAGTGAATTTTTCGAGAGCTGTTTCTTTCCTCCGAAATTTCTACTGTTCAGAATAATGTTTCAGCACCATTTATTTCTCTCTCTTAGTCATATTCATGTTGTTGTAAGTTTTGTCTGTGTTTCGGTAAGTAAATTTTGAGTGTCAGCTATGTATAAAGTGTGTGCTGAGTGTGTAAGGATTTAGAAATAAATAGTATAGAGTCTGGGCTCATGGTCTCTTGGTCGGGCTTGGTTATCTGCCAATTGTAGTTCTTTTACCTTTCTCACCCTCCGTCTCCCTGTCCCAAGAGTACGGGCCTGATCTTTGTTCTTTTGACAGGAAACTTAGCAATTTTGGTTATAAGCAATAGAAACAAATGCTGGCTAATTTAAGCAAAAGGGATTATTTATAGCAAGGTATGGAAGTTGTTCATGAGATCTAAGAACCAGGTTTGGAAGGCACAGGAAACATGTAGCTCTAGAAGTTCTGGATAAAAACACCTACCCAACTGTCTTGTCAGGGTGAAGGGCTGCCCCAGTGATAAAAGAGTTCTGACTATTTGACTATTCTCATGATTCAGACTCTAGGAAGAGAGCACTTGATTGGGCAGTTAGGGTCACGTGACTGGGGCTGGGGATGATGGAGCCTCTTGACTAAGACATAATATACCGGGAGAGAAGTAGATCCAAAAGTAGATCCAAAAATTGGGGTCTACTACTTAATTAAGATGGAATAGATGCTGAGCAGTCATAAAACTAACAAAAACACTTTACATTAGAATAAGGTAGACCAGAGACAGAGACTCTCTCCCCTAATTCCAACCTGTGTTAGATTCAGACCTGGGTCACAGAAGGTATAGGACCTTGGAAAAGGATGATGCTGAATCAAGGAGTAAGGGGAAAGCTGAACCCATCTTCTACTCCCTCACCCCCATCCCCATGAGAGACCATATCCACCCAGAGGAAGAGGCATTAACTCCAGAAATTGGAAGAGGGAACTCCCTGGTGGAGAGTCAGATGGTCTCTGACACTAGAATGCACCCTGTCAGTTTGAGGCACCGTTTGTGGAGTGGGCTGTACCCCCGAGAGTCAGCAAGCCAAGTATGCTGGCGCTGACCCCAGATCAAAGGGATTTCTGCTCTTGCTCTTCTGAAGTCAGATAGATGCACTTTAGAACACTCCACAGTGCTGACCAATGGATGGCATGCCCTATATCTTTCCTTCTGGAGCGTATCTGGCTTCCCTACTCAGAATCCAGATAGATCATTCTGTGGCAGTAGCTACCCATCTGGCCCATACCCAGATATGGTCCCTGAGGTGACTGTAATCTCTGTAATCTGTGCTACCAATCCTGTCTCACTGGGGTGGGCATCCCACGCTTTCCCCCCACCACAGTTGATGAGCCTGATTACCATGTGGAGACCAAGACAGAGCCTGAAAGAAAATTTGGATGTTTACACTGTCTTAGCATTGAAAAATCCACTGATGGAGTGGTTCTTGGCTTAAAAAGCCAAGTTTTCCAGGAATGGAGCTAGTGCCTGCTTTCTCTCTCTCTAACTGAGTCTAGACTCCTTAGAGACTAAATTTTCTGCTGTAATCTCCAGGTTTTTATGGGTCACTGGTGCCTGCTATGAAGACCCTCCAGTGGATATAATCTACTTGATTGGATCAATCAATTGAATTTGTTTTATGTATATTTGGTGTGCATGTATAATGGGTAAGTCCTGAGATGAGCGAGCCATAAGGATACAGAGCGAGTTAAGGGTCATAGGAAACAAGGAGTAAGAATGGACAGTAAAGCTTGTGGCCCAGCTTCCATGCCCTATTGTAAGGAAAAACCATGGCACAAAATTAGTAAGGACACATATATATGTGATGTGTAGAGCTTAAATGACAAATCACGCCGTGCTGGGATGAGCTGTGACTAAGACATTGTATAAACAATATGAATATTGGGGTTCATCCATGGTGCTTATATCAGAAGAGGTTTGGCTAGAGATAGGATGAATGAGATGTTTTTGAAGTAGTATAGCAAATACTATGGTGTTTTAAAAAATATTTTTTTGCCTATAACTCATAGTAAGAAATACATTTTATACTGGGATACATATACCCCTCCACACTTTCCCATGCACTCCTGGAACAAAAATTTTATAAAATAATACTTATTCTTCCTATGTGTGATACACTCTGGTATTTTTCTATTCTATTCAATTATACTCTATTCTATACTTGCCCATTCAATTTCCTAAAAAAATGCTGATCGTGAACCATTAGATTGAATTTAGGGCCAACTAGAGGATCACAACATATAGTTCGATTAAGTGTTGCAAAGCAGCTGAGTAAAGGTTCTGCAATCTGTTAATCCAGGTTCAAATCTTGATTTTTCCATTTCCTAATTGCCCTGTGTAACTTGATGTGTTAGTCAATTCCGGCTGCCATAGCAAAATATCATAGACTGGGTGGCTTAAACAATAGAAATTTATTTTCTCACCTTTCTGGAGGAAATCTGAGATCAGGGTGCTAGCATGGTTGGGTTCCCGTGAGAACTTTCTTCTTGGCCTACAAATGGCTGCTTTATAGCTGTGTTCTTACATGGCCTTTTCTTGTGTATGTGCACAGAGAGAGAGCTCTCTCTCTCTCTCTCTTCCCTCTTCTTATACGGCCACCAATCCTATTGGATTCTTATTACCTCATTTAACCTTAATAACCTCCTAAAAGCCCTCTCTTCAAATTCAGTCATATTAGAGGTTAGGGCTTCAATATATGAATTTTAGAGGAATCTAATTCAGTCCATAGCTCTTGAATAAGTTATTTAACTTCTCTACATCTCAATTTATCAGTAAAATGAGAGTAATAATAGTGTGTATACTATTCATTAAGAATATTTATTGTTCACCCAGTAGGTGCCAAATCCTGGGCTAGAGAATTAAAAAAGCAGACAAAAATCCTCACCCTATAGAACTCTTGTGAATAACAAATGAAACTGGTTGTAAAATGCTTAGCAAAACGTAGTGCTCAGCAAACATTAATTGTTGTCATTGCTAATTGGTACAAGACACACCTGGTTGAACTTAGTCCATCTCCTGGGTGTAGAGGAGGTATCTCCTCTGTCATGTTATGAGTGAGAGGCTGTATACTGTTGTTAATGTGGGCTCAATAAGCCTAGCTGCATGGCTCGAGTATGTCCTTCTGTGTATTCTTCACTCCACCTGGAGAGTCGGGCCCAGCTCTGTGGGGAACTAGGTTGTATCAAGATAAATGCCATGATTTTCCATAACTGAGATGGATAGGAATCATAGGGCCTCATAATCGAGATGGATAGACAGACATAAACACAGCTCTAATGCATCAGATCAGGGCTATAATAAAGTTATGAACAAAGAGCTGTGGGAGTGTAGAGAAAAAGAGACCAGTTCTGCTTGAGGGTGGGAAAGGCTTCTCAGAAAAGTTAGTGTTGAGCTTTTCCCTCTTAATTTTCAGGTAAAAATTTAAGGGGAGGAAGAGGTTGTTTTAAGCAGAGGGAAAAGCACAAAGATGCATGCACATGCATGGGGAAGGACGAGGAACCCAGGGGGCTTGGGGCCAAGTCTGAATTCTGTCTTAGGAGTTACAGAAAACAAACTATCAGGGGTTTTGAGCAGTAAAGCATCTAGCAGTTGGGTCCAGCAGTTGGGAGGAAAGCGGCAGGCCTTCCAGCTAGGAGGCTATTGTAATTCAGGTGGGAGATGATGAGGGCATAGCAGGTGGCGTGTTGGGCACATGGAAGAGACATCTGTGAAGTTGAGGTCGTGGGTCTCAGTGGCTTATCGGGTGTGGCAGGTGAGAAAGTTGGAGTCAAGATGACTTGAAGATCTTTCACTTTGGTATTCAGTTGGAATCATAATCTGAACAGGAAGTACGGATGTAAGAATGAGTTTGGGGAAAGAATGAGTTCATGCTGGACATGTTGAATTTGAGTTCTCTACACGGTTTGTGTAAGCAATAACTTCATGGTGAAAAGAGAAGTAACCAGACTGATTAATGATAGGGTGTTCAGCTTCAATTAGCTGCTCATAAACTTGTTAATCCAACTTCTCCCAAAAAATCTTATCTGAAAAAGTTGAGTTTGAAAACTAATTTGAATGTCTGGCTGTGACTGCGCTGCCAACAAACTGGGAGGCTAGACCCTGACGTGTTGCCTCTTTCTGATGGTGCATACACTGTTTCTTTATTTAGAACCTCTTACCAGTATCAATTAAACCCCAGTTAAATTTGACATTTCTTAACCTTGCATTGGATCAAATTCATTGCTACAGCAGTACCCATATGGCACAGAGACAGTTGTAGGCATCAGTTCATTGCTTATGTAGAGATACTGGCCCAGTGCCAACCAGTAATCACTGCTTTTTGTTAATAGACATGTTTGCTTTGCAGTCATTTCTATACACAGGGCTCTGGATTAATTAGATTGAAATCTGTCATCCATCTAAGAAGCCACAAGAACTCATTCTGTGTGCTTCCAAGGGAAAGAGAACAGCAGATTTTGACAAATTAAAAAAAAAAATGTGTTTGCTTGTTTCCATAAGAACTTAGCAGACTATCTAAATAACCAGTGCATAAGAAATTTTTGATAATTAATAGCATAGAGTGGGTTGGGGAGTTGAAGAGATGAGCCCTCGGAAGTATCAAGGTGAGATTATTCTCAGGATATGAATTAGCTGAGTTTTTAAAAAGCACATTTTGTTTTTATATTTGCTTCCCTGAAAGTTGACAGACAGATTTTGTTTGGGTGTGACGATTTACAGAGAGAGTACCCGCCCCCCCTCCCCCCTCCCCCCAGCCATCAGGTCAAAGGTTTAAGTTGAAGAAATAGCCACCAGGTTTCTTTGCACTCACGTTTGAGTGGGAAGAGAGGTGACCTTCCAGGTGATTCTGCACCAGAGTCCTGCTGTAACTCTGCCTTTGGGGTCCACAGCACCGAGCTGCCTCAGGCCGAGATCCCTTCACCTTGAGCACCTTCTGCTTCATCACTAATGAAATCCCCTAAGACATGCCTTATGCTAAATTCTTCTCTGAAGTCAGTATTTCCAGACCCAGTCTCTCTAACAGATCGTGTTTATTGTTTCTTACATGGAAGCAAAGATTCAAGTCGTATCTCAGAATTTCCACCCTGTGTATATGAGTAATTTAGCCCAGTGCCTCATACGTGTTTGTTGAATGAATGGAAGAAGGGGGTAGAAAGCATCTTTCTGTAACGTTTCTGTACATCTGCATTAGAAAAGGCCTCAATTTGCTATGTGCATTTGACTTCTTAATTTAAAAAAAATCTGTGCCATCCAGCGTTTAAAAACAAGTTTGATTAGCCTGTTACTTAGGTCATCCAGGTTGTTGAAAACATGAATCTTGCATTTCCAGAAATTTCCCATTCAAAATTTTCAACTACCACTTTATATTTATTGTTCACTCATTAATTGGGTCACCATCTAGCTATAGTGGGGACTCAGAGACTGGCAGGTGGAAGTTGATGGATCTTTTCTTGCTTTCCATGGTGGTTTCCTCAAACGTGTGTAGTGATCACACAGTAAACAATCCAAGGTCAGTAATGTCAGGGAGTTCTTCTAGGGACCTTAGTCTCTTTATCTACCCCGATGACCTCTTCCCAACTTCCCCAACGAGAGAAGAGGATCTCAGTTTCTAATACTAAATGAGACCTTCGTTGTAGTGTAAAGTTACCAGTGAAATTGACCAGGAGAGAAAAACAGTGGCTGTAGGACAGACTAGGCAGAGGCAGAACAGATGGAGGCAAAGCAATCAAAGACTGCACGCTGAAGATAAGGCAAAACAAAGATGACATCAGTGCTGATCCCTGAAGGGCTCTCAAGGGCTGTAGACGCCTATCCTTGTCAGGGAAGGTAAGTCAGAACCAGGAGAGCAGGATCCATATAGTTGGAAATCTATTGCTGCATCTTATTTCTAGTTAGTGGATTGTCATATGCACATGGGCAGATCGCCAAGCAGTACTCACACAAAGGCCGTTGGAGCAGCGTTCGCTGGGGAAACTTTCCGAGCTAGAGCAGCAGCAGCGTGCAGGTCTGCCACTGACCATCGCATTCCAGGGCAACACCTGGGGGTTTGGCAGGGCCAGGAGAGACTGTGTGAGATGTACCAGCTGCTTGGGCAGGGAATCACGGGGCCGTCCTCTGACAAAATCAGTGGCGTGGAGGTAACAGTGAGAGGATGTGGCAGAAGCTTGGCTCCAGCCCTGTCTTGCCAGCTCAATATGAGTGGTAGAGGGAGAACCAGGCCCTCCCCTGTGGGATCAGGAAATGGAGTTTCAGGACTTGCAGTTGAAAATGTGGATCAGGGCAAACTATGGGAAGGATTCACCACATCCCTTTCTCTGATGCTAGTCTCTCCCTTGGCATATTATGTGTGGAGTCCAAGCCTGGGGCTGACCAGGACTGATCATCTTAAGCACTAGGCCATGAGTAGTAGCCTCCATGGAATGGCAGGAACTGGTTTCTTTCCCAAGAGGCCAGAATGAAGGGGATCAGTCCTGAGCAATTTAAAACTTACCTCTGACCAGCTGATCAAGGCCTTGTCTTCCTAAGTTACTTGCATGTTCTAGGAAGGACAGAGAGATGTAGAAATAATAGAAACCACCATTTACTAAATGCTTACCATGTGCCAGACACCTTATTAAACATTTCATTTCTTTATGAATAAGATCAGTAATTGATTTCATTCATGTAAAACACGGTAGCATTAAAGGTAAAGAGACTGGGACAATCAGAGATTAAATATCTGGCTCAAGATCATTCAGCTGATCAATGACAGAGCTGGGATTTCTACTCAGGAGGGCAAATTTACATACACTACCCTATTCTGCCTCATTGACTCCACTGATTCTGTCCCAAGACTATGGAATCTGGTTGTATGTTCTAGTGGTTCTGCTTCTGGGGAGAATTCTTACAGTTATGAAACTCAGTGATATAACATCACATTAAAAATGTGCTGGTAAAAACAAGCAAGTCACTTATTTAACCATTTTCACAAGTACTTTCTCTGTGTTGGCTCTGTGCTAAACAGACTTTCCTTCTGCCTGTGTATCCCTTTGGTAGTTATTTTTAAATTTTGGCATGACTACTTAAAAGTCCAAAATTAACCAACATCTTATGAACCTCCTGAATGGCATATGGAATTAAAAAAAAAATTTACTGATGGACTTTGCCCTCCTTGTGCCCGTGAAATTGTTACCTAGTATTTTCATTCTGTCATGTTTTTAACTGTCCAATATTAGTCATTGTTTTGTCTTTTTTATTCTGTTGCAGTCCATTCTTGTTTAGAATTACAGAAACATTTGCCCATTTCTTGGCTCACCCTTGTTTCTTGCAACACACTCATTTTCCCTGGGTTTGACTTCCTTCTTATGGAAGGGCAACTTCTTGTTCTTACACCAAAAAACTTTTTTTTTTTCTCTAAAAGATTTTATTTATTTATTTGAGAGAGTGCTCACGCACACGAGAGAGCGCATGAGTGGTGAGGAGGGGCAGAGGGAGAGGGAGAAGCAGACTTCTTGCTGAGAAAGGAGCCCAATACAGGACTCAAACCCAGGACCCTGGGATCATGACTGAGCCAAAGGCGGATGCTTAACTGACTAGGCCACCCAGTTGTCCCTAAAAAACTTTTTCTTAATCTTGGTCTGAAATGCTTTCTTCAATCTTAATATTTAATAGTAATTTAGCTGGATGTAAATTTTCTAAATTGTCAGTTATTTTCTCTCAATACTTATTTCCCAATTTTATTGAGATATGATTGACATATAACATTGTGTAAGTTTAAGGCGTCTGAAGTGATGCTTTGAAATACATATCTATTGGGAACCATTACCACAATTAAATTAGTGGACACATCTATTGCCCACACAGGTACAGGTTTTTTTGTGGGTGTGGTGAGGATGTTTAAAATGTACTTTCTTGGGGCACCCGGGTGGCTCAGTTGGTTAAGTGTCTGCCTTTGGCTCAGGTCATGATCCCAGGGTTCTGGAATCAAGCCCTACATCAAGCTCCCTGCTCAGCGGAGTCTGCTTCTCCCTCTGCCTGCCATTTTCTCTGCTTGTGTCCCTTTCTCTCTCTCTCAAATAAGTAAGTCTTGAAAAAAAAATGTACCTTCTTAGAACTTTCAAGTATACAGTACAGTATGGCTAACTGTAGTCACCATGCCTTGTATTACATCCTCATAACTTATTTATCTCCGTTCCCCACTCCTCCACCAACTCTAGACAACTACTGCTCTGCTTTCTGTCACTATAGAATACTTTGCATTTTTTTCCTACAGTTTTATATAAATACAGTTATCCAATACATACTCTTCTTGTCTGGCTTCTTTCATTCAGCAAAATAATTTTGAGATCCATCCATGTTTTTGAGTGTGTCAATAGCTTGTTAATTTTTGTCGCTGAGCAGTATTCTACTGTATGGTGTGATTGGCAATTTTATTAATTAACTCGGATCAGGGGATGCCCAGAATTGGGTGGAACATTATTTTTGGGTGTGTCCATAAGTGTGTTCCAGAGATTAGCCTTCTAACCTGTGGGCTCAGTAAAGTAAGATGCCCTCCCCATTGTGGATGGTGTCATCCAGTCTTTTGAGGGCGTGAATAGAGCAAACGTGGAGGAAGGAGATATTTGCCCCTTTTCTTTATAGCCTTATTGTTTGAGCTGGGACACCTCATCTCATCTTCTCGTGCCCTCAGACTGGGGTTTACATCACTGGCTCCTTTGGCTTTCAGGCTTTGGACTGATCTTGCAGACTGTGGTCCACCATTGTGAGAGCAATTTCTTCATAATCTCTTCTTATATTCTATTGGTTCTGTTTCTCTGGAGAATCCAACTAAAGCATATGTATATGCCACAATTTATTTTACAGTTCACGCGCTGATGAACATCTATGTTGTTTCCAATTTTTGGCTGTTACAAATAAAACTGCTATGTCATTTGTGTACTAGTCTTTGTATGGAAGTATGGTTGCATTTTCCTTGGGTAAATACCGATGAGTGGAATCTCTGAGTCATCTGGTAGATGTGTTTAAATAAGAAACTGTTTAGTTTTCCAAAGTGATAGTACCACTTTTCTGACCAACCAGAAGTATATGAGAGTTCTAGTCCTTCCAAATTCTCACCAGCACTTGGTATGGTCATTTGGACATTTAATAGATATAGCTGTACCTCACTGGGTTTTAATTTGCATTTCCTTAATGACTAATGATAAATATTTTTTTCATGTGCTTATTTGCAGTTGTTATTTTTTTGGTAAGATGTCTGTTCAGACTTTTGGTCCATTTTTAAAATTGGGTTGTTCGTTTTCTTATTTCTTTAAAGGGTTCTTTGTGTGGTCTGGATACAAGTACTTTAACACATATATGCTTTGCAGATATTTTCTCCCGTCTTTGTCTTGTGCTTTCATTCCTTTAACAGTGTCTTTTGAAAAGCCAATATTCTTAATTTTGATGAATCAGTTTATCATTATATTCCTTTATGGATCATTCTTTTTATGTCCTAGCAATAAAATCTTTTCCTAACTCAAGATCACAAGTATTTGTTATCTTCTAGAAATTTTATTATGATCTCGGTTTTACATTCAGATCTATGATTCATTTTGAATTAACTTTTGTGTATTACATAAGGTATGATTTGAAATTATTTTTTTACATAAAGATATTCAATTAATTCCAATGAAATTTATTGAAAAGATTCACTTTTCTAATTGATTGCTTTTTTTCCTTTGTCAAAAATAAATTGATCCTATATGGAACACCTTGGATGGATCTTAAGGGAATTTTATGTTCAGTGAAGAAAGCTCAAAATATTATGCACTGTCTGATTACATTTATATAATTTTTTTTTTTAAGATTTTATTTATTTATTTGACAGAGAGAGAGAGAGATCACAAGTAGGCAGACAGGCAGGCAGAGAAAGAGGGAAGCAGGCTCCCCACTGAGCAGAGAGCCCGATGCAGGGCTCGATCCCAGGACCCTGAGATCATGACCTGGGCCGAAGCCAGAGGCTTTAACCCACTGAGCCACCCAGGCGCCCCCATTTATATAATATTTTTGAAATAGAAGAATTATAGAATCGGAGAGATCATTAGTGGCTCCCAGAGATTAGAAAGTAAAAGGTGGAGAAAGTGAGTGTGGCTATAAAGGGGTAGCAAGAGGGAGCCTTGGTGATGGGAGCAGAGCTGTCACTTGATTGTGGTGTGATTCCATGAAGATATGCATGAGATCAAATTGCATAGAACTGTATATACTGACACAAATAAGATTATCAAACTAAGGATATCTAAATGAGTCCTGTGGATTCTATCAATGTCAATTTCCTGTTTGTGATACTGCACTCTAATATGCAAGTTGTTACCATTGAGGGAGGTTTGGAAGGCTCACAGGATCTCCCTGTACATTTTCTTCAACTTTCTGGAAATCCATACCAATTTCAAAATAAAAATTTTTTGAAAATCAAGTGGCCATATGCATGTGGGTTTATTTCTGGACTCTCAATTCTGTCCAGTTGATTTATTTGTTCTCTTGATGCCAGTGCCAGAGTGTCTTATTTTATGATAAATTTTGAAGACTCTTAGTGTAAGTCCTTTAATTTTATTCTTTTTTTTTAAAAAAAGATTCATTTATTTGAGAAAGAGAGAGAGGACTCAGAAGAGGGAAAAGGAGAAGCAGACTCTCACTGAGTAGGGAGCCCCATGCAGGGTTAGATCCCGGGACCCTGGTATCAGGACCTGAGCCAAAGGCTGACACTTAACTGACTGAGCCATCCAGGTGCCCCATCTAATTTTATTCTTTATTTTACAGAATTGTCTGTTGTTATATTTCCTTTGCATTTCCATGTGAATTTTATAATTAGTTTTTCAGTTTCTACAAAAAAAATCTTGCTGCAGTTTATTGAGTTTGTACTGAATCTCTAGATCGATTTTTGGGGAAGATTTATATTTAATATTTATATAATATTCAATTATATGACTCTTGAACATGACATCTCTCTCCATTTATTTAGATCTTCTTTAATTACTCTAAGCAGTGTTCTAATGTTTTCAGCGTACAGGCTTTACATATCTTTTTCAGGTTTATTCCTATTTCATTTTTTAAATATTATGTTACTTTACAAATATTAATTTCTAATAGTCATCATTAGTATATAGAAATACAATTAATTTTTAGATTGATCTTATATCCTATAACCTTATAAAATTTTTTTTTTTTTAAGATTTTATTTATTTATTTGACAGAGAGATCACAAGTAGGCAGAGAGGCAGGCAGAGAGGCAGGCAGAGAGAGAGGGGGAAGCAGGCTCCCTGCCGAGCAGAGAGCCCGATGCGGGGCTCGATCCCAGGACCCTGAGATCATGACCTGAGCCGAAGGCAGAGGCTTTAAACCCACTGAGCCACCCAGGCGCCCCACCTTATAAAATTCTTTTAATGGCTTTTTATTTATGTTTTTAAAGATTTATTTACTTACTAGAGAGAGAGAGAGAGAGAGCATACAAGTGGGGGTTGGGGCAGAGGGAGAGAATCCCCAAGCAGACTCCCTGTTGAGTGTGGAGCCCAACATGGGGCTCGAACCCCTGACCCATGAGATTACAACCTGAGCCGAAACCAAGAGTTGGATGCCCAACTGACTGAGCCACGTAGGCACCCCAGTTTTAATGGCTTTTTAAATAGTGCTTTGTATTTTCTACATAGACAGTCATGTTCTTTAAGAGTAGAGACAATTTTACTTTTTCCCTTCCAATCTCAATGTCTTTTTTTCCCCCTTCCCTTATTGAACTTCTTATAACCTTCAGTACTGTTCTGAACAGAAGTCGTGAGAAAGGACATCCCTGCTTTGCTCCTGATCTTAGGAGGAAAGAATTTGGTGTTTCAGTATTAAGTATGACGTCCATTACTTTTTCATAGATGCCCTTTATTAGGTTGAGGAAGTCCCTTCTTTTCCGAATTTATTGGGTGTTAAAAACAAATCAGAAATGACTGTTGAATTTTGTCAAACGCATTTTCTGTATCTATTTAGATGACCGTATGGTTTTTTCCTTTAGTCTGTTGATGTGGTGAAGTACATTGATTTTCCAATGTTAAACCACCCTTGCATGCCTGGGATAAATCCCATTGGTCACAACATTTTATCCTTTAAATACATTGTTAGATTGGCTTTTATAAAATTTTGTTAAGAACTGCAGCTATATTCATGAGTAGATGAGTAACTTTGTTTTTGTTTTTTGTTTGTTTTTTCCTTCTCGTAGTGTCTTTGTCTGGTTTTGTTACCAGGATAATGCTGATAAAATGAGCTAGGCAGTATTGTCTTCTCTTCAGTTTTCTGGATGAGGATGTATAGAATTGGCATGTTTTCCTCCTTAAATGCTTGCTATAACTTACCAGTGAAGTCTTCTGGGTCTGGAGTTTTCATTGGGGAAGGTTTTAAACTACAAATTAAATTTCTTCAACAGATACAGGCTGTTCAGATTTTCTGTTTTTTTTTTTTTTTTTTTTTGAATAAAGTTTGGTAGTCTGTATCTCTTAAGAAATCTGTCCATTTTATCTAAGTTGTCGATTTTATTGGCATGAAAAAGGGATACTTAAAGTTGATATATTTTTTTATTTTTTTAAGCAGTTGATTTGGTACTTATAGTGTACATCTTCAATTTATCATAGTCTATCTTAAGAGATACATACTAATCATGTAATAACATAAGAACCTTACAGCAGTAGATTTCCATTTCTTCCCTCCCAGACATTGTGCTTTTGTTGTCATAATTTTACTCCCATGTGGAGGGGTTAACTCTTGCATAATGCTCCAACTTTTCTTTTTCTCTTCAACATCTCATTTTTTCTTATGCACATGAATTTTTTTTCTTTTTCTCTTCTTCTCTTTTTAAGTTGGAATAGATATTTAAAATTGAATCCAGCAATTCTGTAAAATTATGATTGCCCCACCTATAGATATAAGAGGATCAAGGAAAGCACTTGGTGAGTTCCGGAGGGGCTAGGAATAGGTCTTCTTTGCAATGGAAGATGGGGGAGTTAGATTCTTTTTCCATGCTGAGACCTTAGCTACCAGACACCAGTTCTTCATCTGTACCTTTTTGCTGTGGCTGTGAATCCTTTTCAAATGGCAGGACCTGGGGAATGATGCCAATGTACCAGCTCCCAGTGATAGCTCTGTATAAGGTAGTGAGTGTGAGAAGATAAAATGGGGTAGAAGGGGAGCACAGAGGTAGGGTTTGGCCTTGGTGTGATGTGGTCTTGGAAATAGTGTGGTTAAGGAATACCTGCTGAGGGCAGATAGTCACTCTTCCTTTAAATTTGTTCAAATGACTCCTCCTTATGACATCATAGACTCATTGAAATGGTCAAAACATAGTATGCGTTGGTGTTCATAATGAGAACAGCAGCTTTTGCCTATTCTTTTGGAATTTGTGCCTTATCTACTATTTTCTTGGGGTTGGGTTGCCATAACACTAAAGATACGTCTTCAGTAGATTTTACTGATGTGAAAAAATGTGTATCCCTCCCTCCAAGTAAGTGGCGTGTGTGTGCGCGCGTGTGCACCTGTGCACACGCAATTGCCTCCTCTTATAGTCATAGAAGGACAAAGCATTGTGTGTTGCATACCAGAGGGGGCAACTGGGCTGATAGTGTGTTTGGATACTTGTGTCTGGAAGCTACATGCCAGAACTAAAATGAGCAACAGTTGTGGTTGCTGTGACAGAAGCAAGGTTTATGGCTACACAGCTAGGAGAAAACTTGCAGATACAGGCTCTGCTTGTTGGGAAACTGTGTTCATGTCTGCACAGAGTATTTTTGTGAGGTGCTCCCTATAAAGAACAGCATCTCCTATCAACATTTTAAGACTGAATATTTCTCAAATACAACGTGACTTGCTGCTTGTCTCATTAAAGGCTGGAAGCCTGAAGGTTCCCGTAGATTATGTTCGTGGCCTGCCCTGGTGATATATGTGTAAATTACTATGCTCCAATCTCATTTTCTGGCCTGTTGTTGTCCTATAGAGGTTTTTAGTTTGTGCCACAAATAAAGGATCGATGGCTCAGACAGTGTGTTGTGTTGCTGAGAATGAGAACCGTGTCCCAGAATCTGTGGTTGGCCAATGGTGTCCAATGTATGCAAATATGTTCTAAGAGGTTCCCACCATGACACTCGATATAAAAATATTTCTGTAAGGACAAGGTTTTATAACCATTTCAGACACCACTTAAAGGCCACAAGGGAATTTGGCTTTAATGGGGCTAAATGTGTGTGACTAATGTGCTCAGACACTGTGGCCAAGAACTCAGGTGTTTAGAGCACAAGAGTAACTAGCTTAAGACCATATATATTTAATCTTTAACTGTGCCAGTTAATCCTACTCTGATTCCTGGCTAGTTAACTGCTCATGAATACACATGATTGGTAACCAGATTGTTCAGTATGACAGAAACGGCACAAGCCCATCAGCAGGTCTGGGAGAAATGATGTGACATGTGCACTTACATATATATATATAGGTATATACCTATATATCTATATATGCATGCAGGTATGTATGTATGTAAGTATATACGGAGGTAGGTAGGGGTGGGAGGAAGAGATGCCAGGGGATTTAAAAATTGTGAGGACTTTCTCTGGCTACCAGTAGCACAGCCTTTCATTATGTATGAACATATAAGATTATGATTCAACCAAAAAAAAAGAGCTTTTAAAGTGATTACAAGAAACACTATATAGTTTCTTGCTCGGAACAGGAGGGCAGCTGAGAGATCAGAGCCCAGAGATCTATAGTGCATGGGAGCCCTTGAAGAGGGTGTGGGCTGGTTCAGTAGCAGTCTGAGGCCGGTGCTGACCTGAGGTGGGTCTAGACAGTGACACAGGGGCAAGATAACTGAAGAAGTCAATAAGGCCCAAAATGCATATATGACCAGAGGAAATGTGGCCCACGTGGTGTTCCTTAAAACTAGAAGCAGGTTTAGTATCAGAGGGCCAGTTTAAAAACAGTCACCTGTTACATGACTTTCCCTTGACCATCTTCCCAGTGACTATAGTTGTAATTCAGTTCTTTCCTCTATCTTCTTTTCATCTCAGGTCTGAAATATAGAATACTGAGAATTCAGCCATCAGCAGTAGAATTCCAATCAAGAAACATTGCTTAGTGGACTTGGAGACCTAAGGCAAAGGCAAATGACCGAAGAGAAAGGTTCTCTTAGAGCAAATATGCAGCCTCATTTCCTAGGAAGCTCCCTCTCTCAGCCTCCATGGTTGATTTCTGTCACCTTGACTGTCTTTCCCAGACCTTTACCTCACCCTGCCCTGTTTCCATCAACTGTTGACACAAACTAGTGGAGAAAATAGAAGCCATGAGGTATAAACTCCCATAATTTCTTTGTTTTTTTTTTTCCTAACTCCATCTATCCTCATCTTCCCTCTTGACTTGAGTTGGAAAAACTAAGGTCACCCTACCCCATGTTCTCTTGATCTGCTCCCTTCAGTCCTCAAACTCCAACATCTACTCTCCTGAAACTGGCTGGCCACTGTTAGCACTGACCTTATAGTTGCAAAAGCCAATGGCTATTGTTTAGATCTCTTATTTTGTAACATTTCACATGATTGATCATATTCTCATTTCCAAAATGTTGCTTTTGTATTGGATTTCATGGAACTATTTTCTTCTGATTCACCTACCTCTTACTTTTGATTAAATCTTTTTCATTTTTTTTCTTCCTTTGACTGTTTTTAAATATCAGTATATTCAGCAATTTATTAATTACAAGAGAGAAAGAATAATTTCAGTGAAGCCTAGCAGATACCAACTTAATTAAGTGATCAAAGGGAACATCAGTAATGAGACAAATCAAGATTGTGTGCCCCTTGATAGGATGCAATGAGAAGAACATAGCATCACTTCTGTGAGATTCCTGTCAAAGATGCATAACCTGTTTCATGAGAAACATCAGAAAAATCTAAATTGAGGGTTGTTTACTAAATAACTGGCCTACAGTCTTCAAAAATGTTGAGGTCGTAAGAGGAAAGACTGAATAGCTTTTGTAGACTGAAAGAGATAGGTGAGACATGACAGCTAAATGCCTTGTGTGATTCTGAAGTGTGTCCATCTGGTCTATAAGACATTATGAGGACAATTGGTGGAACTTGAAGGGGATTCTGAGGATTAGATATTAGTGATGTATTAGTGTTAATGTCCTGATTTTTGTGGTTATGCAAGGGAATGTGTCTTTTGGAAACACGTAATGAAGTTTTCTGGGATGTTGGAGCATTAGGCCAGCAACTTGCTCTAAAGACATTCAAGGAAAAAGTTCTTTATATTTGCAACTTTTCTATAAGTTTCTGGGTTTTTTTCCAAATTAAAGTTTCTTGGCTTTTTTTCCCCCAAATTAAATATATTTATATAAAAAGTATAACCTGTGGTTTGAATCAGGACATCTAGATTTAAAAACAGAGAAGAGGTTGATGAGTAGTGTAGGGCATGTAGGATGGGGCAAGGCCGGTTAAATGGGCTGGAATCTTGGCTAGATTCCAAGTTGTTGAGTTGTAATAATTACACACTGAGAAAAATACAGAAAGCATCTTAGTGACTCTACATCCAACCATTGAGAATCAGCAGAAAATCAAAGAGAAAGAAAGAGAAATAAATCCATACAAAGCATGATCACACAAGAAAGCCAGAAATGAGACTTTACTTTTCACTGGCAATGACTAGAAATGGACATCTCTATCTCCCATCTCCTCTGTCTCTCTATCCCTCTCTCTTTGTGTCTATCTCTTTATTTCTTCTCCCCCAACCTTTTTATTATTTTCTAAAATCTGATGTTAAAAATCCTCTTTAGGGGCACCTGGGTGGCTCAGTCGTTAAGTGTCTGCCTTTGGCTCAGGTCATGATCCCAGGGTTGTGGGATTGAGCCCCACATCAGGCTCCCTGCTCGGTGGAAAGCCTGCTTCTCCCTCTCCCATTCCCTTTGCCTGTGTTCCTTCTCTCGCTGTGTTTCTCTCTGTCAAATAAATAAAATCTTAAAAAAAAAAAAAATCCTCTTTAGTGTGTATGTAAAACCGCATTCTTGAACTATGAAAATTTGGCTGGTTGTCCAGTTACAACTTGGGTATCTAAAAGGATACTTTTCTTTTTGGATTTTAGTGGGTTATGAGTTACTTAAACATGTTTCCTAAGGGGAGTCTGTCCAGCAGAGCAAGTCTTAAAATGGCGTACCCCCAGGGACTGCTCCTGTTCTTGTCGGTCAGGCAGGACTTACCCTTGTCTTAGAGAGTGGGCCTGTAGTCTGCTTGCTTTGTGGAGACAACTTTTTACTTAGAGAGTGCAGCCTTCTTGTATCATATATGGCCTTAGATCATGTTGGCTCATTTCTGCTGAATGGGTGTCTGTATACACATTTCTATGTATCCAGCTATCATATATCGAAGTATTTATTTAAATTTCACACTGACAAATGGCCATAGTAAAAAAAGAAAAATAGAAAAGCAATAGACAAAAACAAAACAACCAAATCATCTGACATCCCATCCCCAAAAAACCATTGCAGTACTTTGTTGTGCATTCTTGGAGATATTTTTCCTGAGCAAATATGTACATATATATATTTGTATATATATGTAGATTTATAAACTAAATAACATACCAGAGTTCTGCTCTGTAACCTGCCTTTTTTCCCCACTTAATAATATTTTGTGGTTATCCACCCCTCTCAGTAATTGTAGACCTATATACTTTTTAATGTCTGCCTAGTGTTTCATTGTGCAGCATTCCACACCATTAAATGCTTACAATATTTTCAGTTTTTGCTATTATAAACTTTAGGCCAGTAGATATCCTTATACATATATATTTGTGCATTTAATTATTTTCTTTGGATAAATTCCTAGAAGTGGAATTTCTGAGTCAGTGGTATTGGAATGTTTTCAATATATATTGCCAGACGGCACTCCAGAAAAGTTGTACCAATGTACGTGCCTGCCAGCAATCTTATGACAGTTTTTTTGAGGAATAATTTATACAGAGTAAAGTGCACAAACCTGAAGTATATTGCCCAGTGAATTTTTACAAATGTATATATTTGTGTTAACCACCATTCAGATGAAGATACAGAACACTTCTGTCACCCTAGAAAGTTCCCCCTTGAGGTAATCACTATTCTGAGTTTTGCTATCGTAGATTAGCTTTGTCCTTGAACTTTGTATAAATGGAATCATAAAATATATACATTTGTGTGTCTGGATTCTTTTGCTCAACATAATATTTCGGGGATTCATTTCTATTTCTGTTTATATCATTGTAGTAGCCCCCTTATTTTAGGAGATGCCTAGCGAATGCCTTAAACCACAGGTAGTCCTAAACCGTATATATTCTGTTTTTTTAAATGCATACATATGTATGATAAAGCTTAATTTATAAATTAGGTACAGTAAGAGGTTGTCAACAATAACCAGTAGTAAAATAGAACAATTACAATAATATGCTGTAGTGAAAGTTATGTGAATGTGGTCTCTCCCCCCCAAGATATTTTATTGTAATCCTGTGATGATCTGAGATGATAAAATGCCTACAAGATGAAGTGAGGCGAATGACGTAGGCATTGTGACTCGCTGTGATGCTACTGTTGACCTTCTGACAGTACATAAGAAGGAGCAGCTCCTGCTTCTAGACCACAGTTTACCAAGGGTAACTGAAACTGTACAAAGTAAAACCCAGGATAAGGAGGACTCCTGTATCCCCCAGGCACCCCCCTCCTTTTAAAATTCTAGGGTAGTATTTCATTATATAAGTGTGCTGCAAACAGTTTTCATCCATTCTCCTGCTGAGGGATACTGTTTGTGTTGTTTCAAATTTGAGGGTATTATGAATAAAGTTGCTGTGAACATGTTTTACATATTTTGTGAATATATTCATTCATTTCTACGGGGTATAAAATAGTGGAATTGCTGGGCCATCGGATAGGTGTATATTTAGCTTTATTGGATACTGCTAAATAGTTTTCTATAGTTATTGAGGCAGTTTACACTCTCATTAGCAATGTATTAAACGTTCCAGTTGCTCTACATCCTCCTCAATACCTGAATGTCCTTTTCTGGTCATCTGTAGCCTTCACTATTAAATATATGATGGGAAACATTTATCTCCTCCCTATCTTGGTTTATATGCTTAATCCAGCTCTTACTAAACTCATTCATTCCTTAATTCTTGTGTCTCGTTAATAAATATTTATGAAGCAATTTTTATGTGCCTGGTACTTTATTAAGCCTCATGGATACAAAGATGAGTCAGAGTAAGCTCTTAAGAAACTTACAGCCTCACAGAAAAAAGAAACATAGAAGCACCTAATTAAAGTATATGATGAATGCCACAGCATAAGCATGGACTTGCACAGAAGCACGTGGTCATGCAGAGAAAGAATAACGAAATTAAGGAGTGAGAGAGAGGGGATGGCAGACGAGAGCCTTGAGGTTCCACAAAAGAAGGGATAATGGTAGGTAACATTATCGCACCCATGTTATTCTAGATACCGTGCCAAGTGCTTTACGTGTCTTATCCTAGTTAGTATTCCGGGTAGGTTAGATTCTTAATACGCTCATTTTACAGTTGAGTCAACTGAGGCATGGAGAAGGGAAGCAACGTGTCCACAGCCACACAACTACCAAGTGAGGAAGCTGGGATTTGAACCCAGGAGGTCCGACTCTAGAGCAAACACTGGACCCCTGCCTAAATGATGTGTAGTGGGAGGGTCTTGGGAAGGCATTCTAGGCAGTGAAAGCAGCTGTACACAGACAGCAAAAGAAGATACAGTCTGGCAAGTTTGAGAAACCTCCAGCAAGAGGCCAGAGGGAGCATGGTAATGGGAGCAAGAAGAGATGGAGATGAAAGCCAGATCTGGGGAGAAGTGAAGCTAGCATTTGTTTGATGGCTTTTCATTGGGAGTCGTCTGTCCCTCTGCCCCATCACCAAACTCCAAACAATATTTAAAATGTTTCATCATGTCGTTGAATGAGCCATTTGGGGACACTTGCCAAATAACTGAGCATTTCAGTTTCCTCGAATGGAGTGGAAAGAATTACTTGAAAGTGTGCGAGCAGAGTCTGGTTTCATATGCCGGCTCCCGTCAGTGCCTGCATGCCGGTGCGTTCTGTTTATTGCCCCCATCTGCTGGTGAAGCGGCGACTTTCAGAGGAGCTGAGGACAGTGTTCCTGAGCCCTCTGAAAGGGTCCAGTCGTAAAAGGATAAAACCCAGGCGATGCTCCGACGAGTAATGTAGTGGGCGACACCAGATTTCGCTAAAATAGGATTAAGTCAAAAAACGCACACTGTGAAGCATTTGTCTGGTTAAATAATTTAACAGGTCTTGGATTCCTGCTTCAGTCAGTTTGAACAGAAATGCTTCTCTTGGGGCTTCTCCTTGCGAACATCATCAGACTAATCGTGTGCAAGCCTGCCTGGTGCCAGTTGGACTGGGGAGGGGGGGGCGCTGGCGGGTGCCTGGTGGTCCTGGTGATGATGGGAAGGGAGGCAACGCAAAGTATACCTTTGGGGAAAATGCAAACTTTTCTTGCCTGCGGAGTGTGTGTGTTAGTATTCAGAGACTGTTGGCCCATTGTTTGCGACTCCAGCTTTCTCAGCAGAATGCGTGGCAGATGGCTTACATTTGCATTAGCCTTCTGGAGAAGGAATTCGCTACCAACAACATAAGCTGCAGCTTTTCTTTTCAGAATTAACAACAAATTGGCCAGAATGGCAATTTAAAAAAAAACATTAGCATCACTATTTCCACATTCCCTTTCTGAATAGGGTAAATGATTCCCTCTCCAACTGTGTCATTTGCACTTTTTTCCCCCCAAATGTTTATTAAAATGATTTAGGTATTTCATTATGCAAAATGACTTTTATAAAAAGACCTTTCTTTTTGCCCCACAGTCACGCATAATTTCTTTTGTCACTTGTTACAGAGTGGAGTTATGTGAAGCTAGGACATATTATTTGTTCTAGTCTGTATTGGATAATTTATTACATTAAGAAACCAATAATTTTCAAATATAATCAGATTTAAGTTTTTAATAAGATTCATCTTCCCATTCACACTTGCTTAATTTAAGGATATTAAATCTGCTCAGGAACGAGCTGCCTCTCAAAGCGTTGTGTGCCCATTAAAGGGCTTTATTCCTGATGTGTTAATAGGATTTAATTACATTACCGTCTTCATGCGGAGTCACACTGCAATAGTTAACTGTGATAAGCCAAGCAAACAGCCTGAAAAGGAAGTGGTGTATAGTAGTTGGTTTATCAACTTAGAAAATCAAGACGATTATTATTTTAAAATTGATGGTTGCATGCATTTGCATCATGTTTGGTTCAAATGCTGGAAAGAACAAACTTTCTCTTTTCCTTTAAAAGGAAAATCACTTAAAAGGCCACCCACATAAAAGGTGAACAATAAACACTTAACAGAAACTACTTAATTGCCATTTATCTTTTGAATTGCAATGAGATTTTTATTATTGACTATAAAGAGATTTGTTTCAACAATTTACCCTGCTAATCTTTTGTCTTTTTGACTATCACATCCGTGATTTGGGGTTCAGAATAATAGCTGTGTTCATTGTTAAAAAGTAATGATTTTAAAATTGCTCTTTTATCCTGTCTTAAACTTTTTTTTTTTCGTTCCTGCCCTTACCCTCTGCACCACTTCCTGGGTCCCCCAGTTAATGACAGACAACAGAGCTTTGGGATTCTGTGGCCTGACAAGAGAAGGCATTTGGATACATCCTTCAGTAAATCTTGTCAATTTCTCCATCAAGATCATTTGCATTGATTGGAAGTGTTGACTTCTGTGAATTTCCGTTTCATGTGAACTTGACAGAACTCAGTACTTTTGCTCGTCACAGATGCCTGTGAAATAGAAGAATGATTTTTAGAGCATTCCAATGAATTAAAAAAAAAAAAGAAAAAGTAAAAGAACCCAGCAATATGTTATCTGGTTGAACTTTTCACTTCCACGGTGATTGACAACTTCTGCACATTTTCATGAGACATCACAGACCTGGCAAACAAAATTTGAGATGGTATACAGTCTTGTATTACCCTGTTAAAAGTTGATATGGAGGCAGGAAAAAAAGGTATGAAAAGGCACCATGGCTAATTTTTTTTTAAAACAGTAACTTTCTACCTTGGTCTGTCAGGAAGATGTTTCTGATGCCACTTTTTCCTTGAGCCATGTTGGTGGGAGGTGGAGAGAATGGGAAGAGAGGTATGCCCACCATTGTTCTGGTTCTCTCTGAGCCATCCACTTTCATCTCTTCTATGTATTGGGACTTTGTATACATTTTTAAAGCAGCTCCACTTTTCAAAAAAAGTTTGAAAATCGAAGAACATACTTTCTGTTCATCTCTCAGCCCATTTATTTAACATTCCTTCAGTTGTCAATTACTGCATGTTCCTACCATGTTCCTCAGACATCGTGGTCCACAGTGGGAATACAAAAGTGAGTGAGAAATCTCCTTATCTTCAAACTTATGTAACTACATTATAACCAAGCTGGAAAGATAGCAGATATGAATGCAGAGTACTCTAATATTCCTAGCTAAGCGAAGTATAGATTCTGCCATTCTAGCAGATCTTAATAGTTCTCAATAAAATATTAATGTGCTTTATTTACATAGTTAATTATAAACACAGTTAACATTTTCTCAGAGTTCTCACTTAGTGAATCTAATTTGAATGAATCCATAAGAAGACAATGAATAGCCATCCACACTCACATAGCTTCAGAGAATATAAACAAATACTGTGTCAAAAGGCTCTCTCTGTGACTTGGTGGTTACTGAAGGGCAACCGAAGAGAAGACTATGTTATCCTAAGTTTGAAAGTTAGAGACAGACCACATAGAACAAAGGGCACGTGGGATATGAGGCTAGCGTACAGGTTCAGTGCCGAGCAGTGCCTTTTTCCTACCCCGTGTGCCTCCATGTTGATCACAGCCTGACGATTATTCACTCCTCTGCATCTATTTGAGTGATCAGTCTCCAGTATTTTGCCCCCAGCTTTCAATCATTCTTTTCTTCTGTTCATCTTCATCTCCCTGGAGCTTCCTTTTAGTGTTGTAGTTATTCCGTCACTCCTATAACATTCAAGTAGCATCTCTTCCAGAGTTTCTCAGAGCCAGAGCACGTGCATGTGTGCATGTACACACACGTGCACACACATACACACACACGTGCACAATGGTAAGGAGGTAACGAGAGGCCATGTCGTGTGGCTGGTGAAAAGCAGTTCGGGGTAGTTGAAGTGCAGGGGCAGTAGGGGGAGAACCGGGACAGAGAGAGCCAGTGGCTAGCACGGGTGGTGGAGAGCAGCTGAATTGGCCGGCAGGCAGAAGAGAATTCTGGATTCACAGTACGGAAACAGAAAGTACAGCTGTACCTTGATTTTCAGAATAGGCATAGTTCTGGAAAATTAGAGTGAACTTCTAAGTCTCTTTAAATCATTTTTTATTAAAAATATTAGAGTCGTTTCTTTGGAGAGAAGTGTGGTCTTAATGTATTAAAAAATGATGCTTAAAAGTCTATTGATGTCTGCTTGTCCTTTTCTTCTTCAAGGCCCAGTTCTGTGTGAATCTCCAAATTTCCCCGGTGTTTTTTGTTTCCTCAAGTTTTGTGGTACTAATCAGATGCCATCTTTGTAATCTGTTTTTTAAAATACGATTTAAAAATATTTAAAATACAAAAATTATCCCAAGCCTGTAAATTAGACTATGAGGATAACCACATATCCATTCTCGGTTTATTTTCTTTTCTGGGAGACTGTATTGTTCGTTGACTTTGTTATCTACTATTACTTAAGGGCTTGAACTAGGTGAAGTTTTATGTTGACTCATAGGTTTGTATCTAAATGATTTGATGGAAATTATTTTTGGTAGGCAGGTAAGGTAACCATAAAGGTTTTGGTTTAGTGCCTCATAGGACCCTAATCAGTTCTGTATCTAATGTAACAAAATTTTAACAGTTCTTTATTAAGTTTCCTATAACTTCCCAGCTCCACAAGCACTCTTTAAGTCAGTTCACCTTCTTACTGTTTTCCTCATTAGCTTATGAGCTCTAGAAATCCTTTTACATGGATTCATTCTATTTTGTATGAGAGTCATGTCTTTGGCTTTTTGGCAGAATAGTATACTTTAATAATATAATCATAAATACTTTATTGGCTTTAAAAGACTAAAATACCAGAACTTGTATACTGTCAGAGCCGGTCTATGAGCATAATGCTATGATAGCTTTGATTCATTTTGATCTAAAATCATGCACTATGGCTGGATCATTGTCTTTGGTTAGTAGATATCTTTGTAGAGTATTTGTTTTTTACCTCCCAAAACGAGACCTTTCAAAAGGATGAGAATTTGTTATCACTGAGGATATGTGGGAAAATAAGCAGTGATACAGGATCCTGAGGGAAGTTATAAAATAGGACATTGTTAAATACTTTCTTTAAAGGTGGCGTTTGGGAATACATCTATAGCTTTCTAGGTAGAACTAAACTACTCAGGGTTTAGTTCAATTCAGCTAACTTTTATTGAGCATTTACTCTGCACCAGGCACTGTGAATGGGCCTAGGGATATAAAGGTGAATGGGTTGTAGTTGTGGGCTTCAGATATTTATAGTAGAATGCGATATGAACAACACTGTGTGTGTATATGTATATATCTCCAAGTTCCATTACAGAGGAGAGAATTAGCTCTGTCTCTAGGTATTAGGGAGTGACATCTGAGCATCTTACCAGGATAAATTGGTGTTCCTCAGCTGACACGTTTGGGGGGAAGCAAATGTCCAAGTACAGAATTAAGGAGCTAGGCGTATTTGGGGAATTGGATGTGGTTTGGCATTACTGGCGCATAGAGTTTAAGGTGGAGAGATCAGAGTTAAGAGGGATGAGCTAAGAAAGCCTCAGCCCATCGAGGACCTAGAGAGGATTGCCTCCTATTGTTGCTGTAACAAATCGCCACAAATTTAGTGGCCGAAAGCAACAAATGTATTCTCTTCCGGTCTGGGGGGTAAGAAGTCTAAAATGGGTTGGCAGGCCACCGCATTCCCTCTGGAGGCTCCAGGGAAGAATCTGTGTCCTTGCCTTTTCCAGCTTCTAGAAGCTGCCTACACTCCTTGGCTTGTGTGCTGCCCTCAGCTCCCATCATTGCAATGCCTGGTTCAGCTGTCCCGTTACCTTCTCTGTCTGAGCCTCCTGCTTCCCTCTTCTAATAACCCTTGTCTTGACCTTGGGCCTGGATGATTCAAGGTAATCATCTCCCCATCTCAAGATCCTTAATTTAATTGCATCTGCAAAGTCTCTTTTGCCTTATGAAGTGACATATTCACAGGTGTCAGAGACTAGGATGTGGCCATATTTGGGAGGCCACTACTCAGTCTGTCACAAATAGTATATGTCATAGTTTCTGGAAAACCGTTTGAAGACTGTGAAGAGATGATACACTGATCTAAGCGGTTCTCAGATTTCAGTATGCTTATTAAAAGTGAAGGTGATTCTGATTCAGTATTTCGGGGGTCGGTCTGGCAGCTGCATTCCTAACAGGCCTCCAGGTGATTCTGGTGCAAAAAGTTTCAGAATTACTCCTTGGGAGATGGCTTTCCAATGGCTGGTTGAATAATGGACTAGAGAAGAAAAGGACCGCAAGACTTGCAGATAGACAACCGCAGTAGTGCACAGTAGAAAGTGAATGCATTGTTAATGATTAACAAAATCCTTTCCAAACCCCTGGGAGACAGTATAAGGGCCTATGTGATGGAGTCAGACAGATCTAGTCCTATCACTATACCTGTCACCGTGGCAAGTTACTTCATTTCTTGTCTCAATTTCTTCACCTGAAAATGGAAATAATCGTATCTATCTTTATGGTGGTGTTTTTTTTTTTTTTTTTTTTTTTTTAGGATTTTTATTTATTTATTTGACAGAGAGGAGAGAGATCACAAGTAGGCAGAGAGGCAGGCAGAGAGAGAGGGGGGAAGCAGGCTCCCTGCTGAGCAGAGAGCCCGATGCAGGGCTCGATCCCAGGACCCTGAGACCATGACCTGAGCCGAAGGCAGAGGCTTTAACCCACTGAGCCACCCAGGCGCCCCTTTATGGTGGTTTTGAGGATTAAATATGATGTGTCAGAAAAGTACTTGGCACAGTGCCTAGCAAACAGTAAGCACTCACAAATAATGGCTGTTGTTTTAAGGATCATTATATCTAAAGGACACATGTTATTTAGCAAAATGCTCAATTTAATTCTAAAGTGAATGCCGACTATCTGTGGGTTATTCATCTGTTGCACCTTTACCTAAAGTTCTATGGAAAACAGAACAAAAACAATAACAACAAAAAAATAGGAAGAACACCTCTGAACACAGAGTCAGCCCATCTAGCTTTTACATTTATAAGCCATTCCTCAGGACGCATTCCTCTCTGGTTCTGCAGATCCTGTTTTCTAGCACTTTGTGGGCCCGAAGGTGATGATCAGTCTAAAGGCAGAGGAGGCAGAAAGAGCAGAGGCAAAGCATCAAATGCAACAGAGATGGAGCAGCCTTTAGCAGAGACCACTTGTTAGAACACACGTGGAAATAATGGAAAATTCCACCTGCCAAAATACTGGAAGCAAGGAAATTTGACAAAATAGGACTCTGCGTTCAGACCCTCCTCTACTCACAAACTTGGAGAAAAATTTAGGAACTTTTGGAGAAATGAGAACACAGTTTATCTCAGAAGAAAGATGTTCCATCTTTGCCAGCTAGGTGATTTTACTGGTGACACTTAGGGGTTACAAAAATGGGAAGTAGAGTGTCCCTCTGTGCCTATGAATAAATGGATTTAGGAATAAGATTTTCAGCACTAATCTGTGATCAGGTAGAGGAGCTTCTGTTCTTTGATGCAAATGGAGTGCCTATTTTATTAATTAAGTGATGAAAAATTGTCCTTAGGAGAGTTTCTGTATAATGAGGTAAACACATTTGCCTGCTGAAGAAGGTGGTTGGGGGCTCAGATTGTGTCGGGGAATGGGAGGTGAGATAGGAGCAAAGTGGCGGATGGTACCACCCCGTCCCTTCATTCCTGCAGTCAACCCTATAGATCATGCATATTGGGCATCATTGGGGCAGAATGGTAAGAATGGGAGAGTGTGCAAGAAAACCCTGTAGATGTATGCACTTAGATTGTGCTAATGTTGGTAGCCCAGTTGCCAGAACATTATTTGTTAAAAGAGCAAAGCGATCACCTATACCAAAGTCCAAGGGAATATTTAACTTACTTAAAATAAGAAATTGCTTTCAGGTGTGAACTATTTTCTACCATTTGAATAATTGCTCTACACTGTCTATTGACAACTATGCTTAGCTGTTCACTAAAGTTAGTCCTTAAAGGGCCAGCACTTGCTAATTTTTATTAATGCGGTTACAAGACTGCATTTTGATCCATATTAAAACTGAATTTTGGGAAAATAGTCACAGTTCCATTTGACATAATGTGATTGTATTGAATTATCCCATTTTACAGATGAAAAAGTTGAAGAACTGACAACCTGCTCAAGATCCTGTTTTAAGTTTGAGACTAGTAGTACCCTAGACAGGGAAAGGGAAACAATCCAAACAATGTGTTTTCTAGCAGTGAGCATGTCAGAGCTTTAGCAGGGAACATCCATGAGATAACCTCATTAAACCATAGCAGAGAAGTGGCCATACCTGTCTTTAATTGACCAGTAAATGCACCTCAAAGACTTTAAGATACATTTATGATATACTTGAGCTTAGGCAAAAAATCCAGAAAGACAACATTCAACAAGATATGTCCTCAGTGAAAGGAGGATACAGGTCAGTTTGGCAAATATGACCGACTGGCTCCTGGAGATTTGTTTCTGGTGAATGGATTATCTCAGCCTTTAAGCAACCTCCCCTCTCTACTGCTGCTGTTGCTTTTTGATATTTCTCTGTTCATTTACACCTCACAGGGCAGAGAAGGAAGTTAAGGTGGAAATCAGTATTGGTCATGGGTTAAACGTCTAATTGCAGCTCTTAAGGGGACTGGAGGAAGGAGGGTAAAATGAGGTCTGGGAGTTATTTGTTGCTCTGTGTCCCCGCTCCCATCCCCGGTGCTATCCATCAAGTGTCCCTGGGTTGGCAAGGCCCCTGAAAGTGTAGCTGAGCTGATCTGAAATGTAAGTCAGACAAAGAGGACTTTTTTGCTTTAAAGTATTTTCCACTGGAAGACTGAATTCACATTGTAAAGAAAAAAAGATGTTTTGAACAGACATAGTAATATTGTTTTATCTTGGCAAATGTTCTTGTGCCTGTATATGTACACACTTATAACATGTTCTCTAAATATATTTTTAGTGATTTGTGGGAGCAGATGGGAGATGTGATCCATATAGTCTTTTGTTTGGACAGATTGGTGTCAAGACTTCAATTTTGGCCATCACTGCCCAGTGCTGCTTTTCTCCCTAATTAAGACATATATGGGAGTCAAGAATTAGATGAACAATGTTTTTACTCCTAGAACTGGGAGATACCTGCTCATCTTGACTCTGGTAAAGTCTCACCTGCCTGTATTGTTTTCTGTGGACAGATGTTTGACATCACTGTTCAAGGAGTTTGATGAGAAAAACAGTGAATTCTTGATCTGGAAAATAGCCCTCTCTTCTTTCCTTCTGCTGTTCCCTCCCTCTTCCCCTTCTTTCTTCCATAGACATTTATAAAGTACCTACTAAATGCCAAACATATGTACTATGCACTGGTGATGCAGTAATAAGATAAATATGATTTCTGTAACCCTGGCCTTTGCAGAAATTAATTATTGTAGGTGCCACAAGTGATTAGTTAAATGAAATTATGATATATAGAAAGGAAAGTTTGGAGTTCTGGGGGAATATAAGAGGGCAAAGCAGGGTCCTCCTGTCTAATCTTGGGGAGTCCTAAGAGACTTATGATGTCACTAAGGAAGTGACATTTAAACTAGGTCTGAATGGAACAGAAGGAACCTAGGTGAAGCTCTGGGTGGGTGGGCAGACAGGTTGTGTGCAACGAAGGGAGAGGTCCAGGGGTAAAGAATGGCATATGCAGCGTTTGAGGTGGGAGAGTTTGACATGTCTGAGGAATGGAAATGGCGCAAAGACAGCAAGTGGGAGGGGAGTGGGTGTTTGGACTGGGGGGTCAGAGGGGCTTGATCACGACTGCTCTCTGCTCGGGTCTGGTACACAGGTGTGGAGTATCTTAGGAGGTCGGGGGAGTCATGGAGGTCTCACACTTGATGGTGACAGGACCAGCTGGATATACACTGGACCTGCTGCTCTGTGGAGAATGGATTAGGGGACAGGCAGAAGAGAATTTAGGGGACCAGACAGGAGGCTCTTTAACTGAAGAGGGTGAGAGGTCACTGGCCAAGGAGGGTGGTGGTAAAGGTGGATAAAAAGTGGGTAACTATATGCAAAATCCAGCGGGGCCCTGTGATTGCTCGAGTGGTTGGGCAAGGTACAGGGTGGGTGCCCAGGACAACTCCAGCCTTTGTCTGGCATCCTGTCTTTGGACCTGAATGATCTCAGAGAACATCTGTTTCATTGTCTCCTGCCTCACCTGCCTTCCTCTTTGTGGAAATAAGGAGTGTGGCGCCTTAGAGTTCTTTGGACAACGCCCTGTCCTGGCCACCTTCATTGCTTTGACAGCAAGGGGACAGATGCCATCACGGCCTCTTCATCTAGGGTTTCAAGCCATCCCTGGCCAGCTTCCTTGGCATCAGCTCCTCGGTCACTTTCTCTTCTACCCTTTTCCCTCCTGTGTCCCCTTCTTTAGTATGGAGGCATCTATTACTTAGCTCTTCAATTTGGATCATTTGAGTTGTGAATCTTCCAGAGGTCACACATGCCTGTCTGAGCCCTTGCCTTGGGTCAGGCCCTTAGATTTCTTTCCTCCTCTTTCTCTGTGTCCTCCCCACAGGGCCACATCTGATGTTTACAAGAGAGTGCATGTGCGTATACCACTTCAGGCCACGGTCACGGGCTCTCCGCAAAGTTGTGTGGAAAGTACTCCTGTCAATCAAATCTTTTAGAAATATATATTTTTGAGGTATCCTTGCAAGGAATCATTTTGTAAAATGAATAATCCTTCTGCCCTAATTGTTGGATTTCCCACTTTGCCTTCACCTCTTCCTCTCTCTTGAGTGTGAGGGCTCTGTGCTCCATGTTGGGCTATGTGGAAGAATCGTTCACAGTCTGTGTCCAAGAAGCTGAGGGCCTAGTGCTGGCCTTGGTAGGGCAGTCCCACCATGTCCTGCACCTCCGCGTTGGGAAGCCGGGCCCAGCATCCGAGCCTCGGGATGGTCACTGTCCTCGGCAGTTGCTGGTGGCATGCTTGCCGGCTTGGTGTTGGCAGAGACTAAAGATGGCCACAGAATTGGAAGGGGGAAATAGTGGATGTCAGACTTCAGGATGCAAGACACATGCAGGGAAATCCCAGAACCACCTGGGAGGAGTTTGAGGAGGAAGAGTGGGTGAGAGCTGAGTCAGAGAGATACCGTTTGCTGAGGGATACTACCCAATTGTACTGCCTGGCGGATGGGTCCGGGGAACATGGTTCGTGGAAGACAAAGTTACCAGTGGAAGAATAGGATACACAGATTAGATTATGGTCTAAAGACCTTCCAGGATGGTGTGGCTCAGACAGGGTTCTGTGGGAAGTGTGGATTCTGGCTCCCTTGAGCTGGTGGTCACCGGTTGGGCAGGGGGGCTGCAATTTTGCATTTCTGATGAACTGTTGGATGATGCCAGTGCTGCTGCTCCTTAGGCCTCACTTTGAGTAGCAAGGCTCTTGTTAAAGAATATAAATGGCGTGTAGGGAGATTTGGTGGAAATCTCTGATCAGAAGCCTGGGATAGTAGAAACGTGAAGAGATTGTTTCTCATTTTGTAGTGCTGTAGGATACCCGAAGTGTTTAGTTTTGGAGTTAGTATGGTCTCTGAACTTCAGCTCCACCATTTAGTGACTGTATGACCTTTGGGAGTTCTCTAACCTTGTATGGCCTTGGTCTCATCCTCTGTAAAATGGCCACCTCATAATAGTA
This sequence comes from Potos flavus, assembly GCA_028534135.1. Classification (NCBI taxonomy): domain Eukaryota; kingdom Metazoa; phylum Chordata; class Mammalia; order Carnivora; family Procyonidae; genus Potos; species Potos flavus. The sequence continues at coordinate 94,316,954 of CM052900.1, read as the reverse complement.
CTAATGTCATCGGGGTTGTTAGTTACATTATTCAGTTTGAAGAATCTGGGTTAAGCAAAGTGAAATTGGTGTCTTTACTGCAGGACTTTCCAGGACCCTTAATTTGCAAAAGTGATGCTCCCGGAAGGAGATATGACAAGTGACTTTTCCTAAACTGATTTGACCACTGAATTTCTGATTTTGTTGGAGCATTTGGTAGGCCTCTGAGATCCCTGTTTTAGGAGAATTGATCTGGTGGCAGGCAGAAAGATGAGTTCATTTGGGAAAGGCTGTGGCTGGGGAAATTCTCCAGGACCTGAGTCTGGAGGGAAGGGGTGCGGTGAAATGACCAGGTGTTGAGCCGCTGAGGCAGTGGTGTGGGATGGAGAGGAGGAGGTGGTCAGGAAAAACCCCTCTGAGGCTGAAGCAGGCTGGAGACTTGTTAGAAAAGAGGGCTAGGAAGAAGGAGGAGTCCTGTAAGATTCTTTCCCACCTAGAGAGAAACAGAAGGCCAGGGGAGAGTGCCATGTGTTTAATTTTCCATCCTGATTTAAATTCTGCTGCTTGTTGCCCACAAACTAACAGCACGCCTCTTGAGTCTCTAGGGCATTTTACAGTAAAGCCACATATTTTCTGAAGCTGGGTCAAGATTGAGCATATGAAATTCCTCAAGTGTGAAATTCCACTTAACCCCATTAATGCTTATAACCCTGAGTAGGTATTGTTTATAATTCACTTCTAGTTAACCAGTGGATATTTACATTTGACAAATCTTTTCAGTTCTATCTCAAACTAAGTTTATTTTAAGGGAGAAAATTGGCCTTCCTGTCAAAAAGCTGAGAAGAACCAGCCTCCCCCTCCTACTCCTATGGTTTGCACATTTGGCTGTAACGTGTGTGTGTGTGTATGTGTGTGTGTGATGGTATTCTGAATTTCATGATACTTAGGGTAGTCAGACTTTGATTTATAAGAGCCTCTACAGTTTATCAAAGGTTTTGACATAATGATCTCATTTTATTCTGACAAACCATGAAATGGGTATCATTTAGCATATCTGTTTTTTTCCATTACGAGGTGAAGAAAGTGGGGGAAAGTATATAGTTTCATAGGCCGATCTATAGATACTTTCCTTCCCCTGGGAATTTTCTACAGCTTTTATACAGAGCTTTCATACTTGGTTGGTACCGAAAATACCAAAGCAATTATTTGAATTACAAGGATAAACCCATTTACGTGTAAGTGCAGTTACTGAACCATGCTCACAATGTAAAGAGCTGAGTTGAAATGCAAGTGGAATTCTGTTAGCCCCTCAGTCCTGCTCCCAAATCAGACTGGTGTATGATAGCTTCGTTTACACCGCTCCCCTAAACACACAGGCAAACATATGCTGATAATAAAGTCACACAAATCAGCATTCACTTTAGGTTTAAAAATTTTTAATGGCTTTTGACTTTGTCTAAAGTAATTACTCTAGTTAATTTTTTAGAATCACTTGATAAAAGTCCAAGGTCTAAATCTTTTTGAGTGGCCATTCAAGTGCACTCTAGGATGAATATGAGGCTCTACATTTTGTGCGGATAGGGAACTCTGTTCCAGCCACCACCTAGATTTTAATTAGTTAACGTCTCTCGTCCCACTTCACAGCACTGGTATAGAATTCAAGCTTTCAGATTCTCTTCAACAGTTAGCAGTAAAGGCTACCACTGGTGGCCCATTTACTTTGTGTTGAATCCTCTGAACTCCTCTGGGAGGCCAGGATTTGTGTTCCATTTTCAGGAGAAGAAACTGACTTGGGAAGACTAAGAGGAGGAGACCCCGCAGCCTGCTTCTCCCACTGGCTTGTGGGGCTGACAAATGGGGTTTGAGATTTTGTTTAGAGAGTTCACGTTACCTAGAAACTAGGAAGTGTTACAAACCATCCCATTGAACTTCCACTGTTTATAGTCTGTCTTTTGGTCTCATACAAAGGGAATGAGAGAAAAAGTCAAGTGATGAATTGTTGATAATTTAATCTTTTAGTTTTAATGAGGAAATTGGATGTGGCTTTTGATTTGTAAACATAGTGGACAAATATTCAGATTTAACAGCCAGGATGTGGAATTGAAGGAAACTGTCAGTTGGGTATAGGCAAGTGCTGAGGTGTCCTGCTGAGATCACCCTCAAGGCTGGTGCACCCATCCCACACTTCTGAGAATGGGCTTCTGATGCTTACAGCGTCCCCTCCTCAGAAGTGCTGTCTGCCTCACCCCGAAGTCTCTCTCTCTAATCTCCAGGTTGGTGCCAATACTGAGTGTCTCGTAAGTGACGGAAATCTTTGTTTGCTCAGGACTGTCCTACTTTCTGCATTTAATGCTGAAAGTACCATGTCTCTGGAAACCCCTCAGTCCAAGGCAAACCAGGGTGATTGGTCACCCCCTTGTCCCAAGGGGACCCCCAACTCTGTGATGTAGTGAGGGGGCCAGACCTCCCTGTGAGACCGAGCTGAAGCTGATCTCTAAGCAAGACCCATCCTTATAAAAGAGGTCGCAGATCTCCCTCACCCTTTCAGCCATGGGAAGTCACAGAAGATGGCTGTCTCTGAACCAGGAAGTGGCTTTCCACTTGATTTCCATTTGATTTTCCACATCAGATCTGCTGTCCTTGATCATTAGACTTCCCGGCCTCCAGAAATGGGAGAAATATATGTCCGTTGCTTAGAAGACACCCAGTTTATTGTATTTTTGTTACAGCAGCCCAAACAAACTAAGACACATATCAAAGCAGTAACATTTTTATTTGAATTCTTTGGTGATGCTCAGGTATGAAGTGAAAAATGGTTGTGTGTGTCCATATATTTTCAAACCTGGCTCAGCTTTATAATAATCTAATTAACCCACAGTTCATGTTGAGGAGTATTTTTGACTTGCAGAATGTAATCTAGGGGCTCCTGGGTGGCTCAGTTGATTAAGCAACTGGCTTCGGCTCAGGTCATGATCCTGGAGTCCCGGGATCCAGTCCTGCATCAGGCTCCCTGCTCGTTAGGGAGTTTGCTTCTCCCTCTGGCCCTCCCTCTTCTCATGCTCTCTCTCTCTCATCCTCTCTCTCTCAAATAAATAAATAAAATCTTAAAAAAAAAAAAAAAAGAATGTAATCTAAAATCTCTGCAGGCACGAGGAGAGGGTGTGGCGTGTGTGTTTGGGTGTGTGCGGTTCCAGCGAGGCTCCTTTTGTCCTCCCCTTTCTGAAGATGAGCAGGGTGATTCTTAGTTGGGAGGACAAAGTGCCTGCAGCATTACGGAGGCAGCATGACAGGCTGACACTGTGGCTGGGAATCATGCTTGCATTCAAACTCAGATCCTGGCTCTGCTGTGCATGATCCAGAGCTGTGTGATCTTGGGCAAGTTGCTTAACTTTTTCGAACCTGTTGGCTCATCCGTAAAATGGGACTAAATGTAGTGTTCAGGTTTGTTGTGAGGATTAAATATACTGACATGTAGTGCCTTGTCGATAGTGAGTACTCCATAAATATTTGCTATGATGATTTTTCTCATGGTAGGATAGTTGGCTGAATTAGTTTTAAGCCCAGTTTTGGAGTATTTTATGTAGATAACCTGACCAAGCATACCACCACTTTCCCCACCTTATGTTTACATAGCGCTTTTGTTTCTCAGCAGGCTTTACATGAGGTATCTCATCTGAAGTTTTAGCTACTCTATAAAGTCATCAGAAAGGCATTTTAATCCCCTTGGTCAAGGCTACAGAGGTGACTTTCAGAAGTTCATATCTCCCACTCACTGGTGTTGCTTTCTAATGTAAAATGGGCCTGTCTAAAAGAAGGGATATTTCTTTTTCATCTGAGGACAAGGAGTACAGCAATTTCTCAGGTTTTTCAGAACCTTCTGAACCCAAATTAATCCACACTATTCCTCTGAAAGGAACAAAGGCGAAAAATACATGCTCTCTTGTTCATAAGGATTGCCAGTGCTCTTTCTTTTTTTAATTAAATGAGGATGGATACCTTCAGTCATCCACCTTCTTTTTAATTTCCTATGTTCAATTTGATTAAGATGTGTTTCTTCAAGATATGTGCTATCTGGTTCTTGTTGTATAAAAAGTTTAATATCTTTCCCCCTTTTATTGGACTAGTAAGGCATATTTGACATTAAAAATAATAGCTTTGAATTTTCCTGTTGCTGTCTGCATTCAGTAGGGGGAATATTAAGAATAGATGGGAAAATTCATTTAGTTCTCTTTCTCTGAAGGGTCCTTTCAAAGCATTATGCTTAACATGATCTACTCTATAATCCACAGATGCATAGAATAAATAAAATAGAATGATAACATAAGTTCCTTAGTGTCTAATCCAGGAAATGAATGTATGTTAAAGAAATATGGTTAGCAATTTTTTAAAAAGTCACTGAAAACTTATTTCTTCCCTTCGTGTTTAGCTGAAGTGAGCATGTGAATTTATTTTCAAGGAGGGGAATTGCAAGGGAACTTAAAAAAAACATTTTGTTTTACTATTTAAACCTCCCAAATTAGTACATTCTCTGAGTTGTGTTTTATGCCCCATCCCAATTCTTTGTTCTTGGACAAAGACTTGGTTTTGGACAGAACTTCTAATATCTAGATGCTGGGGAAGGAAGAAGAATAAGCAAACAGGGTCCTGCGCTAAAGTACCCCAGGGTGCTGCTAAGACTTCCGGCCATGCTGGAGTCAGATGCACTGGAGTAGAAACTCTCAGGCTGCAGCCAGTAGGCGGTGGGCTTTCAAACAAGAAGGGTGGTCCATTAAGTCTGTGTGTTTTCTTCTGTATCGGCTCTGTAATAGCTCAGTGGTTCTAAAGGACTTAGGGCTCCAAATAGAATAACAACCTCTGGGCTTAAATCTTGATTTCTCTAGTATGAACTTTACCCTTTGTGCAACAATTTTCGTGATAGCCAGTTTCCAAGATCACCTCCAATGATCCCCACCTTCTCATACTGACACCCTCATGTAATCACCTCTCATATTTACCAATTGGTCTGTGTAACTAATAAAATATGCAGAGATGATGGTGTGTCACTTCTGAGGTTAGGCTATAGAATACCAAAACCTTTATCTTGGTGGCTCTTGCACTTTTGAACACTGGTTCTGGGGGAAGCCAGCAGCTGTGTTATGAGCTACCCTGTAGGCTCACGTGGGAAAGACCTGAGGTCCTCTGCTAAAAGCCATGTGAGTGAGCTTGGAAATGGATCCTCTAGCCTCAGTCTTAATGGCAAGGTGGGAATAATAATAGTCCTAGTACCTGCCAAGGTAGTAAGTGACATAGCATATATAAATGACCCAGAGTTAAATGTTCGATAAGTAGTGGGTGCTGTTGTTACTAGCACTTTTGAGCTGGCTAGTTGACTCTTCTCTCAGATCCAGAAATGGTGTATATAACTGTTTAGTGCTGGGACTTTTGCTAGTGCCACTATTTGGACCTCCCTTTAGCAAATACTCATCTTCTTTCTTTTGACTAGTCCTGCCCTGCCTCATCACTGCTTCCAGGGGAGGGATAGGATTCAGCCAACTTACCAAATAGCATGTGTTGAGCCACTGCCTTGGTAGGTCCCAGCCACTGGGTCAAATCAGCCTGGAAAATCAGCCCTGAAAGCAAGAGGGATGCTTTGGAGGGAGACTTTTGAGATTAACTTTTCTTTTTTGACAAATTTTTCCATTTTGAAAGACGGTGAGTAAGTTGGACAGTGGAAGGGATATGAGTGTTGAATGGAGTCGAGGGAGTGATTCTAAATTTATTTTTTAGTAAAAATGTAAGAAAGCTCTTTGACCCTTTTATACTTCATTAATTTGTTTTAGTGTAAGTTATCAGTACATAATTTGTAACATAATGGTTACATTATGAGAGAACATAATGGTTCTCTTCTAGAGAAGGAAAATGCAGTTGCTCTCAAGTATTTATCAGAGAGGCACTCTTGCTCTTTTGGGAAAGTCGTCTTGGTTTTAATGTATAGTTCCAGGAATTGTATGAGAGGAAAGGAGCACCTACCTAGTTGGCCAGTATGGGAGAATCGACCTTGGCAATCAGTGGTAGAAAAAGATGTCACATGTGGATGTCACAGACTATTCTCACAGCCGGATTCTTTTAGCATTCACAGCTGCGTATGCTCTGGATGGGTCAATACCCGTTGATAAATGTGTTATTTGCCTCCATAGTTAAAGTTTTTGGTCAAAAATGATCTTTGCTGTGAGGGGTATGGAAGATAAAATAACTTCTTTCATAGTGGGGTAAACTGATCTACTGAACAATTATGTTATTTATCTCAAGATAGATAAAACCAAAAGCCAAGTACTTAACTTCCACAGTAATCTACAAATTGATACTGTTTCATTGTTATCAGTGCTATTATTTTTATATCAATGCAGCAAGCATACAACAAATGCCATGGGTTCCATAGATAGTAGATTTGTTTTTGTGAAAGTGCACCATTTTTAATTTATTTACTTCAACTAAATATGTTCGGATGAATCACTTAGATGTCTGCAAATCTTTTAATTCCCTTTAGTCACCAAATCTTTGGATACCAAAGGTGCTCTGGAATAGTCCAGAGGTAAAAGAGAGCAGATTTATCAAGGCTAGACCTAGAGGGAAGAGATGTAAAATAGTAACCCAAGGAGGCAGGGTGGTTCTCTAACCTTTGTGTGGAGCGGTTGATGGACCCAGGGCTTTATTGCTTGTTCTTGGCACAGTCTCAGCTGTGTTTCAGTACAGCCCGAAGGCTCTGTTTCTCTTTTTCTGAGTCATTGCCCAGTTATTAGCAAGGAGATATTTGCCCTGGGGCCCAGGGCAAACAGGGATGAGTAGTATGAATCTTTCACTTGTGTTAAGCAGAGAACTCTAAATTTAATTGTTCCTAAATCATGCCGTGCTATAGCACCTTGATTTGCTAACTATAAGTTGAATGTTATTTGAGAAAAAGTTCTTGTTCTATTTCTATCAGTAAATTTTCAGGTTATTCTAATTAACCAATTCTTTTAATGCAGTGGGCCGCACTTTTCCAACCATATTTGCATATAATGCTTGACTGAATCTCACATAATATCACTGTCTGTATAGATGTGCATGTACCTTTAAGGTATTTCTGAAAAGTCCTCTGTCATTGTGATGATGCATTTAAATTTCTTGTTGGGGACTTTCATATGAAATGATCTGGCAGACAGGCCTGTACTCTTGAATAAATTGCCAAGACTGCTACCTCAAGTGGTTCCTAGACAGGGCAGCTATAGGGCAAATGTGCTTTATAGAATAACTAGCAACTTCTAGAAATAACTGATAAAATAACTGAAACAAACAAAATCAGAAGTGGAAGAGAAGACATTGCAACTGACACCACAGAAATATGAAGGATCATAAGAGACTACTATGAACAGTTATACACCAGCAAATTGGATAACCTGTAAGAAATGGATAGATTCCTAGAAACATATAACCTACCAAGACTGAATTATGAATAAACAGAAATCTGAACAGACCAATGACTAGTAAGGAGCTTACATGAGTAATCAAAACCGTCCCAACAAACAAAGTCCAGGACCAAATGGCCTCACTAGTAAAATCTTACAAAATTTTAAAGAAGAATTAATTGCAATACTTCTCAAACTTCCAAAAAATGGAAGAGGAGGGAGTCCCAAAAGGCCAGCATTACCTTGATATTGAAGCCAGACAAAGGCACTACGAGAAAAAAAAAATACAGGCCAGTATCCCTGATGAACACAAATTCAAAAATCTTCAACAAAATATTAGCAAACTGAACTCAACAATACATTAAAAGGGTCACACATCATGATAAGTGGGATTTATTCCAGGGATACAAAGATGGTCCAGTATCCTCAAATCAGTTACTCCGGTACACCACATTAACAAAATGAAGGATAAAAATCATATGATCATCTCGATTGATGTAGAGAAGCATTGGACAAAAATCAATATCCTTTCATGAAAAAAACTCTCATCATGATAAAAACTCTCAATAAAGTGAGTATAGAGAGAACATATCTCAACATAATAAAGGCCATATATGACAAACCCACAGCTAACATCATACTCAGTGGTGAAAATCTGAAAGCCTTTCCTCTAAGATCAGGAATAAGACAAGTTTGTCAACTCTTGCCACTTTTATTTAACATAGAACTGAAAATCCTAATCAGAGCTATTAGACAAGAAATAGAGCATCTAGATTGGAAAGTAAGAAATAAAATTGACTCTCTTTGTAGATGGCACAATATTAAATATAGAAAAAAAGTGATCTACAGATTTAATCCAACCCCTGTTAAAATTCCAGTGGCCTTTTTCAGAGATAGAGCAAGCAATTCTATCTTTATGGAACCACAAAAGACCTCAGATAGCCAAAGCAATCTTGAGAATGAACAAAGCTAGAGGCATCGCATGTCCTGATTTCAAAGTATATTACAAAATTATAGTAATCAAAACAGTATGGTACTGACATATAAACATAGACATGTAGATCGATGGAACAGAATAGAGAGCCTAGAAATAAACTCATGCATCCGTGGTCATTTAATTTATTATCAAGGAGCCAAGAATGTGCAGTGGGAAAAGGATAGTCTCTTCAATAAATGGTATTGGGAAAATTGGACAGCCATATGCAAAATGATAAAACTAGACCACTATCTTATACTGTATACAAAAATCAACTCAGAATGGTTTAAAGATGTAATATAAGACCTGAAACAATAGATCTCCTAGAAGAAAACACAGGAGTTAAGCTCCTTAGCATTGTCTCCTTAAAAAAAATTGATTAATAGAATCTCTTCAATTACTGTGGATATGAAACTTTTTTTGGTTACGTATGTTGCAAAAACCTCTTATTTGTTACTTGTCTATTTACTTTTGTAATGGTTTATTTGATAAATAGAGTTCTTAATTTTAACATGGTCAAATTAATTAACATTTTTTTATGGTTAATGCCTTTTGTTTCCTACTTAAGGAATATTTATCTACCTGAAGGTCATGGAGATATTCTCTACTTTTTCCTTCTAGAAGGTTTATTATTTTGCTTTTTCATATTTACATCAACGATAAATCTAGAATTTTTTTTTGTGTGTGTGGTATATAGTAGGGTATTTCTAAAGTGAATATTTAATTGACCCAGTGTCATTTACTAAAAAGAATAACCTTATCTTCCTGTGCCTGTGGTACCAAACATGGTTGTAAATTAGGTGACCTTATATGTATGGTTAGATTTCTGGACTCTGTTCTGTTCTGTTAGTCTGTTTTTCTATTTTTGTACCAATACCACACTGTCTTAGTATAGTCTTATGAATAAGTCCTGGTATCTGGGAGAGGAGGTACTCCTAACTTTTCTTCTTTCTCTATGATATCTTTGCTAGTCTTGGTCCATTGCATTTCATGTAAAAGTTGAAATTCTCTTGTCAATTTCCATAAAATATATCTTTTGGTAATTGTGTGAGTTTGCATTAAATCTATATATAAATTTAAGGAGAGTTATCACAATGTTGGTTTCATTAATTCATTAATATGATAAATGGTTCCATTTGTTAAGTTTTCTTGAAACTTTCTAAGCAATGTTTTATAGCTTTCTGTGTAATAGTCTTAGATCTTTTATTAGATTTACTCATATTTATATTTTTATAGCATTATAAGTTATATTTTTAACATACCATTTTCAAACTAAGATGTAAATCAAATTGATTTTAAAATATTAAACTTTATCCAGAAAACTTGATACATTCATTAATTCTAATAATTTACTTATACATTCCTTTTTAAAACACAAAGAATATCATCTGCAAAATAATGAGAATTTTATATTTTTTTCCAATCCTAGTATATTTTATTTTGTTTTCTTGCCATAATGTACTATCTAGGACTCCAATCGATATTGAATAGAAGTAATGTTAGAGGTTTTCTTATCTCATTCCTAATATTGGGGAGGAAGGTTTTCAACATTTATTATTTATCACACTTATTTGTTCACTGTGAGCTTTTTTTTTAAAAGATTTTATTTATTTATTTACAGAGAGAGAAAGAGAGAGAGAGAGACAGAGCACCAGCAGGGCTAGCGGCAGGCAGAGGGAGAGGCAGGCTCCCTGCTGAGCAAGGATTCAGATTCAGGACTTGATCCTGGGACCTTAGGACCATGGCCAAAGGCAGACGCATAACTGACTGAGCCACCCAGATGTTCCTTCATTGTGAGCTTTGATAAGATTAAGGAAATTCCCTTCTTTGTCTGATGACTTTATTTGAGAGAGAGAGAGAGAGTGCACAAGTTGGGGGGATGCAGAGGGAGAAGCCAACTCTCTGCTTGAGCAGGGAGCCTCGTCTTGGCCTTGATCCCAGAACCTTGAGATCATGACCTGAGCAGAAGGCAGACACTTAACCGACTGAGCCACCCAGGTGCCCCAAGACCTTTTTAAGAATAACTGTGAATGGATGTTGAATTTTATCAAATATTTTTCTGCATCTATCAAGTAATCTTACAATTTTCTCCTTTATTTCATTAATCTGGTTAATTACATTATTTTACATATCTATTGTAATATACTTAAAAAATTGACTACTTTTGTTCTTCAGTTGGAATATTTAGTCCTTTAACATATGATGTAATTTTCTCATATACTAAATTTTTTTTCTTTTTTAGAGGGAGAGTGAGAGAATATGTGTGTGAGCAGGGGGAGGGGCAGAGGGAGAGAGAGAGAGAGAGAGAGAGAATGAGAATCTTAAGCAGGCTCCATGCCTGCCGTGGGGCTCAATCTCACCACCCTGAGATCATGACAGGGGCCGAAATCAAGAGTCAGATGCTTAACCAACTGAGCCACCCAGGTGCTCCTCAAATATAAATTTAAATCAATAATTAACATTTTTTTTCTTCCTGTTCTATGTATTTTTTCTCCTTTCTTATCTTTCTTTTTGTTGTTTCCTTCCTTATCTTCTTTTGGATTTATTATTTTTATTATTCCTTTTCTCCCTCCTACTCATTTAGCAGTAATATTAATACACTCTCTTCTTACTCTCTTATTGGTTATTCTAGAGATTGCAAGTGTGCCCTGTGTGAAATATATCTACCATCATATATTTCCTATCCTCCTGTGTCATTCTTCTGTCATGCTTAAAACTCCAAAAATTTTCGTGGAAATGATAGAGAAGAATGATGACATTGATAGCACAGTAAAAATCTAAAATGCGCATGTAGCTCCATAGAGGTAGTTCTGCTTTCTCAGTGCATGCTGGAATGTTCTTAGCCTATATCTCCTAAACGCCAAACCTCAGGGGAGAACATATGGAGGTCATCCCCACCATCACCATCACCACCACTGTGGAAACTCTGTCTCATTTATGATACCTGGTCTTCCTTGTCTCTACTGTCCTAGCCCATCCTTCTCTGTCAGGGTAATATTTGTGATAAAGGCAAACAGAATTATTATTATTATTCTGGCAAATTTCACTCTTCTGCCTTATTCTCACAATATTTGCATTGGGATAGCTCTGCCTCTTTGCATTTCACTTTTGAAAATGGTAATTTTCATTATTTTAAATGTTTCCAAAGGTATAAAATGCCCTCAGATGTTGAACTGAATTAGGAAAGGAGTCAAAACAGTTTCCTTAGGCAGTTCGGTCACAGACATATTTTATTTGGCCCACAGAGTATTTTTAAACATTATTTGAATTTTCATGTCTTTAAGTAAACCATACAGTCTCCATCCTCCCTGTCATCTTAAGCCCACCTCCCACTCTGGTGTTATCCTCATCTGGTCCCTAACACTTGGCAAGGTGTCTTATAAGAAGCTGGCCCTGCTTTTGCAGTGAGAGATTGGTCTCTTCAGCAGGACTAGAACCAGCCAGAAACATTCTGAAAGGGATAGTTTGATTCTCTGGGGTGTTTTCTTACAAAGAACTTGGAGTTATATTACTGAAACACTGCATCTCTCTCTCTCTCTCTCCATTTGAGTGATGTTCATCTTTGCTCATGAAGATCTACAATGAATCCACTGGACTGGGGACACTAATAGAGCTGCTAATGTCACCTCCTTGGAGAGGTCTTTTCTATTCATGTCCTGCAGAGTAGTTTCTCTTCTTATTCTGTTTCTCCTGATTTCTTTCTTTTAAGCTATTTATGACAGCTAGTAATTATTTTACTTCTTTATTTGCTTACTTGCTTGTCTGTTGTTCCTTCTGGACCTGACACTCCTTGAGGGGGTACGCCGTTATATTCTTGGCATGTCATGCAGTGCTTTGTAAGAGGAGAGACTCAGTCATGTCTGGCTTGAGGAATGAATGAAAGAGGAGCTGTCAGCACTGTGTACGTTTTCCCGCCAGGGACCGTGCTCGTCCCCTCACCCCGTGGAACCCGCGGTCCGCGGAGGTGGGGAGTGCGTGTGGGGGGGTCAGTGCTGATGTGCAGCCCCGCGGTAATTTCCCCACCGGGGGCTGTGAGGAAAACAGTGAGAAATCTCTTAAAAAGGAATCTTGATACCGTTCCTGGGGAACATATATATGTGGACATTGCATGTGGTCTAAACAAAAAATTGATTAGGTCACACAACTGGAAGTAGGGAGGTAGGGGAGGGAGTTCAGTGTTATTAACTGATGACCTGATAAAAATCCAGATTCTCTCTGCATGTCTGCTCTGTTGTCCTGTGCTGGGTTCACCCTGGGGCAGGAGCCCTTTGTGGTTACAGCACATGGTACTGGGGCGACATGCTTTGTCTTTCCCATCTGACTCCGTGTGTGTGCGCACGCGCATGCGTGTGTGTGTGTGTGTGTGTGTGTGTATGTGAGAGAGAGAGAGAGAGAGAGAGAGAGCGAGTGAGCGAGCGAGCACACCTCTTCTGCAGCCACTCAGCAAAAGGCTTTTCTTTCCTTGTAGTCAGGTTGGACCAAATTGAGCCACATGCCCGTGTTTGAACCAGTAATTCTCTGTGGCCTTTATTCAGATATCATCTTCTCCGTCAGACCTTCCCCGACTGTTCTGTCTAAAAGCACAAACCAACTTTGCAGCTTCATCTCTGTCTAACTCCCTTATTATCATCTAACTAGCTATGCTTTTTCCTTAGCTTCTCCTTTGTTTACTTATTGTTCCTAATCTCCATAGGGCAGATATTTTGTGGTATTCTATTTCCTGTGGTATCTTCTTTGTCTAGAATAGTATATGACTTAGAAGTCATCTAATAAATATTTTTTGATTGAATTAGTGAACGGATGTGGCCAGGGGGATTTGACGGGACTGTTGGCTTTGGTCTTTTTCTCTCTTTAACAGCTTAATTGAAATATGATTCCCATCCCATACAATTCACCCATCTAAAGTGTTCAATTCGGTGGTTTTTAGTGTATTCACAGAGTTGTGCACCCATCACCACAATCACTTTTAGAACATTTTCATTACCTCCGCAGAGAAACTCCTATTCCTCTAGCCATTATTCCCCACCTCCTTCATTCCCCTCAGCCCTAGGTAGCCACGAATCTAGCTCTGTCTCTATAAATTTGCCTATTCTGGATGTTTCATGTATGTGGAATCATACAGTATGTGGTCTTCTGTGACTAGCATCTTTCCCTTTGCATGTTCTCAGGTTTCATCCATGTTGTATCCATATCAGTATTTTATTTATTTTTGTTGCTGAATAACATTCCAGAGCACAGATATATTGCATTTTATTTATTCATCTATCAGTTGATGGACTCGCCTTGTTCTTAAACCAGTCACTATGAAGGGGGTTGGGTTTGCCGTGATTGATTTATGACAATCCCAGCCCCTCTTCCCTATCTCAGTGCCTCCAACTGAAGCGCTGCCTCACATAAGGGGAGGGACATAATGGATGCTAGTGGTCAGCCATCAGCTGATTGGTATCATGTCATAGAAAGTTTCTTTGTTTTTCCTTCTATCTTTGCATTGTCATATTTTCCTCCTTCCAGTCATTATTATTGTCTTATATTGGAGGGTCAATGGCTTGTGGCATCAAAACCATAATAAGAGAGAAGATAAGCCAGCAACGGAGTGAATCATATTAGCTCTGTCTTCAGTTTAATTTCTTCATAAAAAAATCTCTCATTTTTCAATGGACACTGAGGTGTTACTCTGGAGGACTGCAATAAAAAAATATCACTATTTCACCTAGGATGTAAAATATTTTCCCAAGGCAGTCTCTTCTTAATTTCCTGTGTTCTGTCTGTTGGAAGCCTCGCTGGTGCAAAGCCAATATGAGCTATGCTATATTTCAAACAAATGCCTTTTTGTTCTGGAGGACTGGGTATTCTTTTTTCTTTTCCAAGTAATTAACCCAGTCAGCGAAAAATATCAAAAGTCATTTTGTTCGTTTTTGTTTCCCTTTTCCTCTCTGGTCAAGGTTGGAACATTCTTCTCATCAAGAATATTTCCAAAGACAACTTTGTGAAGCCAGTGAGGACATTGTCCACACTTTTTAATTCAGTGGCAGAGGCTTTGGGAAAACACCATGCTACTTGTAGTCCAAGCAAAAAGGTGTAAATGGCTTTATTGAAAATCAATATGCTCTTGTGAAGTGCTGCTCATTTCTGAGTTCTTCACCATTTGTCGTTTTGCGCCGATGAGAGTTGGAAGGAGGTTTACAGCTGTGGGTCTCCAAGTCCGAGGTTTTATTTTTTTTTTCCTGTGTTTTCTACCATGAGCATAAGGTTAAAGGATCATTTGGTGTTTTATTTGTTTACTCTTTGGAAGAAGAGATGTGTGGGTTTTTTTTTTTTTTTCTTCCTCTCCTTGATAACCGAAGTTGAATTCCCTCCCACTAAGGGATATAGCTGTCACTCACAATGTGGTCTCCTAAGTGAGTTCATATTTGGGCAGACGTTGGAAGAGTGTTTGGAGTTTCTTAAAAATTCCCTCAGGATGCTGTAGAAACTCTCCTTAATCCCGGGGAGTGAAAAGTTAAGACATTGGGGTGTTGAGTTCGGTCAGTGTAGGAAGGCAAATGTCTTCATACTCGTAATGAATGCTCAGGTGCCTAAATTAGGTCTCGTTCTGATCATTAGTGTAAAAACACAAATTGGTTTTAATTGGTCACAGTTTTGGTGAAAGATTAGCTGTGAGATTGGATTTATCAAAATTTATGTGCTAGTTGCTGTTAATATGGCAGCATCCGAGGAAGATCAGGGTCATTTGTAATGACTTCATTTGATTTGTACAGATTTCGGTGAATTACAACATTTTTTCTGTGCTGAGAAACTAGATATTTCCTCATAAATTTCCATCGACCCTTTAAAAAGTTTAACCTTCATTTTAAGCCTAGAGATAACATAAATCTGAACAGCGAGGTATGGGTGATGGTAGCTCTGTCCCAGCAAGGTCTTAATGAAATAGAGCCTAAGAGGGGGCCATAGGAAAGAGAGGACTGGCAAGTATGCCCTTGGACAATTTCTTAATCAATGTCTAAGGGTCACTTTATTTATTTATTCATTCATTCATTCATTCATTCATTCATTCATTCAGTGCCTTGCAAATACATGGTATTCAATGCATTTACTTGACCTGAACTGAGTGGGATTTACAGAGAGAATGACAGGTGACCCAAAATAATTTTAGCTCTTGATCGAGAACAAAGTGTTTTACTTTTTGGTGTTTTGAGCCAGGAAGGAGGGTGAGGACAAGCCCAGGGGTAGTTAAATGGTCTTATTTCTTAGCTTCGCATTTTTTCCCTGTAAACATCCTGCCTGTACCTAAATGAATAATACTCATCTTTGGCCTCATTTGCTACATTCTTTACCCAGACTGGTGCCTTTGTTTCTTTTCAGTAACTTCTGATCCTGTCCTGAGACCTTTAAGCAACCCAGTAAGGGTTGCTAAGTCCCTAGAGAGGGGCTCTTACTACAAAGTATTACTAATATTCCATACTAGTATTACTAATATTCCATACTAATATTCCATACATAAACATTGCCTGCTGTACAGTTTGATTACTAGTTAATTAGGATTCTGTTTAATTTGATCAGAACCTCTGGAATTAAATCATTTTATATTAAAAAATTATAAAATTGATTGTTCCAAGAAAAGATTATTAGAATGCCAATCAGGTGGTTAGAAAAAATTGTCGTCAAATAATAAGACTAATTTTATAAACGAATTGGCAAACAGCCAGAAAAGCCAGCCTAAGCTTGTTTTCCAAGTGTGCCTCTAGGGAACTAAGAGCTGGCCAAAATCTTCCTAACGGTTCTATGGGCTGACCTCTTATAGCTCAGATGTTTGTAATAAAACAGTGGGTACGAGTTTATTGTTGCATGGATTGAAAATTTACTTGTGATATTTAGTAAAAAGCCTAGGCGTAACCATCATTGTTTTGACTCATTCAGTGAAATTACTCATTTTACTTACTTGTAAATGCATACCTTTATTTATCTTTGGTGATTCTTCAGGTAACATAAACTATATCACTCTTGAAAGGTTTTCTGGAGTATATTGTGCAGAGTCCAGTCATTTATCTGATAGTAGTATTTGAACAACCAGATCATCCATTTCTTTTCTTCTTGTATGTTCTACTGTATGTCAGATTGTAGGTGAGAGTTGATGCCGTTTATCTAAAATGTATTGAGAGGAAATGGCCTTGCAGGCACCTGTTAGTAAGGTTTTAAAAGAGTTTCCCTGGGACATTTGACTCACCTCAGTCTGGCTTGACCAGGTGAGAAAAGGCAAAGGATGGCTAGCACTGGCCGGCTGCTTTGGTTGCTCCAGTCACTCATAACTGGACGTCTCCATGTTGAGGTGACATGATGGTGAATTTACCTTTTGTTTTCACAAAATATGACTAATTTGGAACATTTAAATACATAGTACATGTTATTAAATAAATGAGGAATACCGTATGGAGTTTTAAAAAAAATAATGAAGAAACTTCTAACTACTGAATTTTTTGCTGGAGCATGTGATCTAATATGCTATGTTCAGCTTCCTTATGGAATATCACAGTTCACCAGTTTTGCTTATTCTCTACTGTATTGTGTTTTTGTTTGGTTAGTTGTTCTCATAAACAAACCTTTTATCTTAGATAAAGGGCCCTATTAATCTAACTTTCTTTCAGAGAGACATTTTTCCATTCCTTCAGTTCTTTCTTGGCAAAACCTGATAGGTTTCCCCTACCTCTCAAAAACCATGTTTTGTTTCCTTTTTTATTTTTTGCCAAAATTTCACTTAAGGAAAGGAAAAATGAAGTAGATATTTTTTTCACAGATGTAAAATGAGATCTTAGAAATTCTATAGATCATTATTCTTAAGAAATATCATTACTAGAATGTGTAATAATATGGCTTTTGGCGAGAGTGTATTTGTCCCTCTGGTCAGGTTCTGGAGATTATAAGAAAAAACAGTCACTTATTGCCTCAGTAGGAGGATTACTGGAAGGATATATCAAGAACTTGAGTATAAAAAAAGTTCTTTCCTGAATCAGTTTTCCTGGACTCTGTAATATGCAGTTAGTTTCTTAAATACTAATAATATATCAATAGCAATGATAAAATGTTAATAGCTAACATTTATTGAGAAGTTACTAGGTGGTACACATGTTACAGGGATTATATAGTTAAATCTTCAAAGTGGCTCTACAAGTTAGGTATATTATCTTCATTTTACAGATGAAATGGTGACTTGGAGAAGTTAAATAATTGTCTAAGGTCAAACTATTTTTAAGTGGGGATGGGACTCCAGATAGAATCCAGACCTTCAGCTATATTGTGTGTTGGGTTCATGTACATTTTTAAGTGGTTAAAATCACATCCACTGACTCAAAAATTTCCATCCTTACCTCTTCTGTGACTCACAACCCCTCCAAATTGGCTAAGTCCTCTTATTAGTTTCTGTATAGTCAGCTGGAGTTTTCTTAATGCACATATGAACAAATATGAGTATTTATTCCCTTATTCTTTAACACACAAATTGTAGCATTTATATACACTAGACTGTGCATGCTTGTCTGTATCTTGTGGAGCTTGGCCCTTAACTCCCTCATTCACTACCTTTCATGACCATCTTTGAACTTTTTAACTGTGTATAGACCAACCACCCTGGTTGGGTGGTTTAAGCACATTCAAAAATGGAAAGCCTGATAGGGCAGAGTTTATGCCAGCCTTCTCAAAAGTGGCTGCCCCTCCTGATGTCCAGTCCAAATATGATTATCTTACAGTGCATAAACTGATTCCTCCAATGATGCTGAGACTGGCTCCATCTAGCATGGTTGAGGAGCAGTGAGTTGGAAATACTGCTCAGAAATTAAATGTAAATGAGGTAGGTACAGGCTTCCTTGGTATCTCTGTATGTTCTTTTAGTGTAATGAGATATCTATTTATCTATCTATCTATATGTATATATATATAATTTGAGAAGTTTTAAGTTCATAGAAAACATTGAGTAGAATGTACAGAGGATTCCTTTAGACCCACATCCCCATCGATGCATAACCTCCCCCACTATCAACATCCCACACCACCGTGGTGCATTTTTTACATTATTATTATTATTTTTTTGCTTGCTTTTATAATATACTAACTCAAAAACAAGACTTATATTTAGTTGACAGTATATTGAGAGTAGCTAGTTTGCTCAGGGCTCCATGTAGCCCAGGCTCAGTAGTAAGTGAGGGGAGGGTGAACAGAGGGACTAAAGGCAAATAAAACATGGTGGTGTGTGTTCTCAGAAGCCCAAGTCCAGTTGGGAAATCAGGCCACATACATAAACTGACTGGGGAATTCATTTTCTGAGAAATAATACACTAATAAGTGGAAAGTTAATACCCCATAAAAGGCACACTTACTACTTCAGCAATATAGATCTTGAGATCATGTGAGCATGGATTGAGTTGAAATTTACTTTCTATACCACTTTAGGAAAAAGGTAGCACCAAGGGTGTAAAACAGTGTATGGAGGCCACACTTAGTCTATTTAAAGCAGTGAATCATTTTCTAGTATTTCCCAAACCACTTTAGCATCAACCACTTCAATGGCAACAATGTACTAGTAATTATTATAAATGGTTCTTAGTCATTTATTAAAACAAGTCCAATGAGAGCTTTACTTGACAGTATTTGGCCTTTATTCAACATTTTTCGAGCCACTTCTCTGTGACCACAAGAGGCAGCATGATGCCATGAAAAGATCCTGGGTTCTGGTGCCAGAGACTGGCTTTTTTTTTTTTTTTTTTTTTGGGTACCTTAATCATATACTAGCCTGTGACCTTAACCACATAACTTTGCCTTTCAAAGCTTCAGCACTTTATAATGTCGATGTGAGGATGGACGAGACAACTGATTTTAAGTGCCCTGCATGGGGACTAGCACGCGGCGGTTTTAGCATAAATATATAAGCTCTTTGTTCAAAAAGTTGGAGAAACCAGACTCTATTTATAGAGCAAGACTGCCAAATCTTAACCAATAAGGAACATAACAAAATGATCTTAAAAATATACATATTACAATTGCAGTTGACCCACCCTCAAGTTTTTGTAGACCACTGAGGTTTTACCGTGCAGTTGAGTTCAATGAGTTTGATAGAAGAGCAGTTAACTAGCGAGTGTGACATGTGGCCATGTTTCAGGATGCATAGCCACTTAGAAAGACCCTGGGCATGCAGGCAGGAAGGCCTTAAGAATCTGCCATGTTTCGAAGGCCTCAGATAGCTCCTCACATATTCCCCCATTTAAACATGCTGAGCTGTTGTCAACAGCTTAGGCACTGCAGGGCTGCTACGGGGCCGTCCAGGTTGGGAGGCGACCTGTGGGTCACCTGACTCTTAGATGGTGTAGGTGTCTTTCAGCAAACAGACAGTGGGGCCAGTGATTGATTACTCGCCTGTGAAAGAAAGATTCTTGTCCAGGAGGCAGTTGCCAAATTGTTAGCCAAGCTTATCTGTACTCTGGAACATTTTATCCACACACTGCTTCCAATGTAGCCTACCTTCAAAAGAGGTTTCTGTCATTAGTTTTGGAGAGAGGATTTCATTCTACCCCACAGTCCCATTTTTTGACTGGTGGTCTTAAGAGGGTTATTACTTTGTTGGCTAAAGAGCAGTAAAATTTTATGACATGCCATATGGAACTAAAGAATTAAGGGGGTGACCTCCTTTGTATAGTATTATTAATTCTGATTATCATCCATCTCTTGCCTTCAGCCATTTCTCTGGCCACTGGATGAGGTCTGTACTGGTGATCTGAAATAATATTGTTTTGGCTTCTGAAAGCTGTAATTTCCCTGAGATGGCAGTTGTGGTAGAGCACTTTTTCTTTCTTTCCAATTTCCTGGATACATCCACACACGGAATTGAAATGGCCTCTTTCTACCTGCTGTGTACATAGGACCTCTACACCTGTTCAGTCATGAAACCACTAATGAGGCCTCTCCTGTCCTATTCAGGATTTTGACGGAATATGAAATCTCATTACCCAGAGTCAATGAATGACATCTGTTCCCCATCCCCCTCCCGAAGCCATCATTCCAGCTGCTTGGTGCTAAAAAAGATGTGCTGCTCAGAGAGAGAATTAGAGTCCAGAAAAGAAGGTGTCCCTCCTCTGTCCAGCAAGAGGGCAGATAGAGCTTTCTAGTGTTCTGGTTCCTATGTAGACCTTTGTCCCGAAATAATTAGCATAAAAGAAAATTTCATTATTACTGGCTTTAAAAAAAAATTCTGACTATTTGCTTCTGAAACAAATCAAAACCTGGCAGTATGGGGTTTTCTTGATAAGGAAGATATGGAAAATCTTAATTCGAAAACATCCAGCTAAATGGGTAAATGATTAAATTGATTAAATGTTAAGTCGATTTAAAATATATATGAATACAAAGGTTATTTATATAGTTTGGTCTCAGATCTTTCTTTTGGGAAGAAGAGGGCTGTAAATAAATATAGATGAATATAAAAAGTAAATATATACCATAAATTTTTTTATTTGGGGACTCGTCATGCATACTAACATATGTAATACAAAATCAATATCAAATACTGTACAATTAATTTAGCCAAAATATTTCATTGTTTTCATTCATTATTCATTTATGAAATGGCCACTAAATAAGTATTTTATTGAACATCTACCATGGATCAGGCATTATAATTGCTGCTATGGCTATAAAGATGAGTAAAAGCTCAATCTTAGAAAAGGAGACATGTTAAAGTAAGTCATTATATGCTTCGTGGGGTGAGTCCTACAGCTGATGGATTGGAGGAGTGGGATCATCCCTCCCTGAGACGTGAAGGCCTGAGAGGGGTGGAATTGCTAGCTGGGACTTAGGGTGGCCAGGAGGACACAGGCAGGAAGCCATTCAAGGCACAGGGAGCATGTATACGTATGAAGGCAAGCAGGAAGGAAAAGGCAGCTGAGGTTTGGAGTCTTACAAGTACCTCAACTGATGGGAGAACATGCTCTGAGAAGAGAAATGGTATTGGACAGGTTCTTCCGGGTCCCATCACGCAAGACCCTTTAGGCCAGTAGAAAGTTTGGGCTTTTTGCTGCAAGAGGAATTTTATTCTTCATCAGGAGTAGACTCTCAATAAAAGTTTATTGAGCAAGGCTACATTGCACGGAAGACTTTTTAATTTTTTATTTGTTTTGCGAAGCTGTTATGTGCACACGGTAACAACCGCACTATAATTGATTGTTTTATCCTGAAAACAAGCCTGCCATTCTACTCCTTCCCACCCAGATAAGGTCTCACTCCGCAGAGGGAAGTTTGCTTCCTTCTCATCCTCCCCCTCCTCCTTCAGGCGGTTTTTGCTATACTTTAGACAAGATGTTTGATCAATCTTAGGTAACAACTAGTGATGCCAGTGGTAAAGGAGGATGATTTAATTCACTTTTTTCTGTCCGTTACTCCTTCCCTTCTGCTCTGAGTTAGATTCTCAATGTTGTGATTATTGTTATTTATTCCATTAATTACCATCATGACTTTTAATAACATGCTTACAGCTCTGCTCTTGTTCAGTCAGATTTGGTAGTGTCTTTTGATTAGCCACTTTATACAAATGGATATCTTTCCCCTATGCTTTCCTCCCTGCTTCTTCCCACCTTTTCTCGGTCCATCTTTGTTAGAAGCTCTTCTTTTATGTTTGCTTTGTACAGGTGGTCAAGGTTTATGTCTTGTCCTGCGAGGACCTGCGAATGTTAGTCACGTTAGTCAATAACGACAGGTCACTGTGTGCTAGGACACTGCTTTGATCTCTGTGAGCCCAGTGTTGTAAGTTAAGCCAGGCAATGCAGACTATTCTTAATATGTTAAGATCAAAGGCAAATGGATTCCTCCTGCTTTCATTCCATGAATTGCTTGAAAATGATTCATTTTACTTTATTGTTGGGAGTCTCACTTCCATGTGCACTTTCTGTTGTTTTCCTGGCTTCCTATTGGCTTCGCATTGTTCTTGCACGATTTTCTCTGCAGATAGTTTCAGCTTCTTCTTTAAATTCTTAACGTTGCCTTCCATCGTATTGCGGGCTCATTCTAATATTTCTGGAATCCTCCCTCCTGCAAGTCTCCTCTGTTCTATTGGAGCCTGGAGTGGTGGCTTCTTGGGTGTGCGGCATAGCCGCCATGCTGGGAACCCTCGGTATTGCTCTCATGCATTGCACCACTATTTCCTGGTTCCTGTGTCATCCTTTTTTGTTTGTATCCCTGTTTTGCTGGAGTCTTTCCTTAAGGAAATTTTCCCCCAAATAACCTTTCTCTTCTTTTTCAGATCCCTTCAATCTTTATTCTCCAATCCCTTTCCACTCCCCTTCTTCTACTCCGGCAACATTTTTAATGTGCTCACTGTGCATCCCTTTGCATGTATATGTTCTTGAAAAATATTCTTTTGCTTGCATACATTTTTTTTTTCATTCAAGTAAACGGCATTGTATTACTGTGCTGGTCATTTGCCTGTTTCCTCTCAGATCCGTTCCCTGAATTTTTCTTGCTGGGTACTGTATCACACACCAGGGCATGACCCGTGCAAAGCTCATTTCCCACACATCCCTGGCTTCTGGTTAGGTTTTGAAGAAAGCGCTGGTATGAGATTAGAGGAAAGGAGGAAGGGAGAGGGTGGTGTATGCCCCCCTGCCCTCCCCTATCCCCCACCAGCCTCGGCCTCCTGGTGTCTAGTAACAACTCCCTAACTTTTCCCTTTATTCCTCCAACACGTGCATCTCAGTGGGGGGGGAGGGGGATTTTGCCTCCTAGGCTAAAATGGATCTTGGGGGAGGGGAATCTTACTTTTTTACGTACAGGGTATAAAGAGATATACAGTGTATCATGGGAGGATGATTAGGGAAAATCTACCTAAGAAGTCTTCTCAGAGGAACTATAATGAAAAAGAAACACCACAACAGTTGTTGATTGGTGCTTTGCCTTATATTCCCTCTGTCTTTTCCTTCAGCCCTTCTAAAATCTTTTCTGTTTTCCATATTAACTTTTCTCTCTTTAACTCCCTGGCTTAAGTTCTTTCTTGGAAGATCTTTACTGACATCATTATGTATTTAATTTTGTTCCTTACATTTGCCCCCACGAAGCACTGTATTTGGTAGATCCATCGACGTTGCTATGTACACCTAACCCGTCGCTTCTGGCTGCTGTACAGTGTTCTGTGGTGTACCTCCGCCAAAGTTAACCTAACCTTCTCTCATTATACATGTAGAGATCGCCTCCAGTTCCCCACTCGACAAAAGAGCTGCACCCCGCACCCTCATAGATGATCCCTTGAGGGCCTGTGCGAGTTACTTGCGGGTAAAGATGCACGAGGGGAACTGTTGAATCATGAGTACAATCATTCTGATTGCCAGATTGTTTTCCAGAAAGTCTGCATCATTGTGTATTCTCACCCACTTTATAATTGCTGCCAGTCTAATAGTTATAAAATGGTATCTCCTTAATATCTTAGTTTGAATTTCTCTGTTCACTGTTTTTTAAAAAATAACTCTTCATATATTTGTTGCTCTTTTGGGTTTCAAACCTCTTCTGCAAATTGCCTATTTGTATTTGCCTATTTTTGTTACTGTGGTGGTGGTTCTTTTTCTTGTTATTTTGTAGGTGTTCCTTAACTATTCTAAGTAGTGACTGGTTTAGGCATAGATATGTATCTCAATCTTTCATGTGTCTGTTGACTCTGTCAATGGTTTCAAATGGTAAGTTGAACCTAAATTTTGAATGTAATGAAATTATGCATTTCTTTTTAGTTTTATAGTTCACGCTTTAGGGAGTTTTAAGTAAAGCTCCCAAATTCCTTCCCAGCCTCTAAACAATGACGATATTCTCCCACATTTTTGCCTTTTTAAGTTTATGGTTTTCTCTTTCACTTTAAAAAAAAAAAATTAGAGAGAGAGAGCACGAGCAGGGGCAGAGGCAGAGGAAGAAGCAGACTCCCCAATGAGCAGGGAGCCCAGTGCAGGGCTCAATCCCAGGACTCTGGGGTCATGACCTGAGCCAAAGGAAGACGCTTAACTGACTGAGCCACCGAGGCACCCCTTTCTCTTTCATTTTTAAGGGTTTAATTCATCTGGAGCATATCTTTGTATGGAGTTTTAAGTAGGGATCAACAGTTGTTTTCTGTATAATGAGGTCATTGCCCCAGCATCAACTACTGAATGCAATAGATGTATCCATGCTTTCTCTTCCGTTTAACTCACTTAGTAGTCTCTTCTTGTGTGAATACAACATGATTTTGATTACTATGATTTTATAATATCCCTTAGGGAAACTTTCCCTTCCTTACATTTCCTTTCGTTAAGGGAGATTTAGTTATTCATGGATGTTTATTCTTTCTTGTAAATGTTAGAGTGGATCTATCAAGTTCCTCATAAAAGTCCAAATTGGCATTTTGATTGGAATTACATTGAAGAAAGATAAATTTTTGAGGCTTTTCATGCCTAAAATATCTTTACCTGCCCCCAAACTTAATTAATAATTTGGCTACATACAGAACTCTTGGTTGAAGATGATTTTCCCTGAGAATATGGAAAGCATTGGTCCATTGGCTTCTAGTATCTGCTGTGCTGGTGAAAAGGCATCCCTTGCAGGTTTTGCCCTTGGGAAGCTTTTAAAGTCTTTTTATTATATTCAGGGTTTTCATATTTCACAGTGATGTGTTTGGGTATAGGTTTTTTAAAAATTAATCATGCTAGGCATTTGGTTTGTACTTTTAATCTGGAGGCACATGTCTTGATTTAGCGCTGGGAAATTTTCTTATATTATTTCTTCAGTAGTTCCCTCCCTTTTAATTTTTTGTTTTCTCATTATGGAATGTTTATTAATTAGATGTTGGTACTCTGAATTTTTCAAGGAATATTTTTCATGTCTTTGTCCTTTTGCTTCAATTTTAGGAAATTTCTTTGACTTTGTTTTCTAGTTTCCTTCTAATAATTTTATTTCAAGAATTATTTTAAATGTCCAATATCTTAAGTTGTAATTTTCACTATTTTGTCACAGCACCCTGGTTTTGTTTTATGAGAGTGATAGCTCTTTTACTCTTTTTGTCTACAGTAATTAGACTTTGAAAACTATCTTCTTTTTCCTGACTTATGTTTGAGGTCAATTTTTCTTTTCTTCTCTTTTTTTTTTTTTTTAAGATTTTATTTATTTATTTGACAGAGAGATCACAAGTAGGCAGAGAGGTAGGCAGAGAGAGAGAGGGAGAAGCAGGCTCCCTGCTGAGCAGAGAGCCCGATGCGGGGCTCGATCCCACGACCCTGAGATCATGACCTGAGCTGAAGGCAGAGGCTTTAACCCACTGAGCCACCCAGGCGCCCCTGAGGTCAATTTTTCTATTTCTCCTTCATGCTTCTACTTCTCCTCGGTTTCTGGTCAATAACGGTTATCTCTTCATCTGTAGGAAAGTAAGATTGGACACTGGAGTTGATTTCCTTTCCCATTGTAGAGATAGGTGTGTTCCCCTAAGGTCTCTTCTCTGGATGGAAATTCTCAGGGAAGCTGAGTGTGGGCTGGGTGGGGCAGATCATGTGATTATTTACTTTATGATGGGCCAGGGGGAAGCACCTCGCAACCAAGGGTTCCCAAATGCCAAATAAAGAGGTCTTTTCTTGGGGAAACCAGAAGACATGCTGTAAATATTTGCTAGTCCCATCTGTTCAGTTTCTTTACAGAAGATCTATTGGCTTTTGATCTAGGAGTAAATGGTCTCTGCCTACATTCTTCCTTAGCCAAGGAGGTGATAGCTTGCATTCTTATGGATAGAATTTGCGTTGCACATGGTTTTAGAAGCTCCCAGTCAAGTTTGCGTATCTGTCCATGTTCATGGGAAATAGATGGCACCCTCACTATAAAATAGAGGAGGTTTATTTACCAAGGGACTGTATATGATGATATGGGTATAAGGAAACTATAAGAAATGGTCAATAACTCAGTGTCTTGGTAGCACCTGAGCAGTTCCCATGATGAGACCCAAAGGTACCAAGAAGGGGGAGAAGTTTTTGTAGAATCAGCCTTGAATGGAGCAGTGACTTTTGGTGGACGGACTCAACCATCTGTCAGGGACCTTGTAGGGAAAGTCACCACCCTCCTCCTTTCTGTCTCTTAAAAGTGCTCTACATTAGCTCAATCCAGGCAAAAGCAAGAGGGCATGGGAACAGTTGATATGTTCCATCCAGATGATCTCCCAGGGCTGAGACTAGGGTGAAGAAGGGCAGAGAGGGATCTGGCAAAGCAAATAAAAAATAGCATAATAGGTCTACATTGTTTGAAGCTTAGCTGTGGCTTCCATATCTTTTGGGAAGGCTTGATACCTGAAGCTGCTTTTGTTTGTGTGGTAGAGAGAAAAATGAATCAAGGGGCTGTCTAGCTTTGGGTGAATTTGATGCCACTGTTTATTAATATGCCACAGAGGATAGTGAGGGTATAGCAGGGTGAACCTGTTGGACTTCAGGCTCTAAATTCTGAACTCTAAATCCCAACTGTAGTTACTTAACCTGGTGGGATACATGACAGAAGTAGGGGTGAGAGATCTCTGGACACTAAAATGAAAATCGCTAGTGTCTTTCTTTATTTCAGTAGTTGGTAAGGAAATTTTAGGAGCTGTGATGAGGCGAGACATGGGCATTTGAAACATTTTAGCATTTAGAGTATTCTGAGTTCCTAAGTCCAGGTTCTGCTTTGAGTTCTCTTGCAGAGAAAGCAGAACTTCAATGAACCTCCTTCATCTCAGTCCTGGTCTTGGTGCAGAGTCTATGGATTTTGGGCCCAGAAACTTTCTGAGGTTTGTCAGTTCAGTGTTTGGAACTTCGTTGATTCACTTCACTCTTCTGGGTGCAGATGGCAACTTCTCAGATCATTGGGAAGTGGGAAATGTTTTGTACCCTAATTCCTTGACCCCGGGAGTAACGTGATGTTGCAGGGCTGAGGACGGAATCCTTTTGAACCTGATTGTCCTAGTTTTCTTACACTCTAAAATGACAGAATATGCAAAAACAAAAATCTAAACACCTACTTCTGATAGGATTTTTTTCTCTCCACACCGTTTAAAGAGCTTTGTTTGATAGAGTGCAATAAGCCACTGCTACCTTTACCTCTTTTGAATACCTTAGCCTCGCTACATCATTTTCTTGGAGTTGTAATCTCCACATAGGTATAAAGAGATACTGCTCTGGCCACTCTGCAAGCCCAAAAGAAAGTCAGTGGCTTAGTTTTCCTGTCGATACAGACCCTCCATTTCTGAGCTTGACTTTAGCAGACAGTGGGAAAAAAAATGAAGCATCTTCCTTAATTTCTTTCAGGCCATTAAGGGTACTCTGTTAGTAAGCCTTAGTAAGTTATTTATTTATTTATTTTTCTAGAAAATGATCCATTATGTGAAATTGGGAAGAAATAGTCTGTTATGATTCTTCAGATTTTCTTTGGATCTGAAATATTTTTCTCCTTTTATTTCTTATTTTGTATATTTATTTGTTTTTACTCTGTTTTCTTTCTTAGAATTGATAATGATTTGTCTGCTTTTTGGTGTTTTTCACCAGTTTAAAATTTTTTCCTCTTTAAGTTCATTCCTTTTTCCTTATTTTTTTTCTTTATGTTGTTCTGCTTTTTTAAAGGCTTATACTGCATTTTTAAAGTTGAATGCATAATTTTCACTTTTCCCTTTTTGTATTCAGTGAAGTATTTGAGGCTGTTATTTTCCCTCTGAAGTCTATTTTAGCTCTTTTCCATAGGTTATCATGTGTATTTTTATTATAATTATTTTCTTGACATTCTTGAGTTTCTGTCTGAATTTTTTCTAGCATCATCAAGAATACTTAAAAAAAATTTTTTTTTTTTTTTTTTAACTTAAGTAATCTCTACATCCAACTTGGGGCTTGAACTTATGACCCCAATATCAAGAGTCGCATGCCCTTCTGACTGAGCCAGCCAGGTACCCCAAGAATAAAGTACCAGCCAGGTACTTTATTAAAAGATTGGGAAGGGCAACATAAGGGTTGTTTTAAATGATAATATTCTAAATAATCGAACTTAAAAAAACTAAGTTCTTAGTGAGGAAAGTCAATGACAATTTGTGAAAGAGTTGAAGTATTTCTCCAAAATCAGTAGCAAACTGCCTTTCCATGTGGACTTAGAGCCAGCTAAGGCTGGAAGAATTTATTGGGACAACTAAATGAAGAACCAGAGGGCAGGTTTAGGGAAAACTAAAAAGAAAAACCTTGCTGATGTGTCAGCACCTGAAGCACATTCACAAAGAGGACTATCCCATCTCCTCAAGCCCTTAGTGATTTCTTAATATTTGACCCACACATTGCAGCTCTTGACTGCATCATGGGATTATAACTGCTCATGCATTACATTGCAAATTCCCTGAGGCCAGAGACGGTGCGGTGCAGTAATAATCGCAAGTGTTCACTTGACTTAATTGTACTATGGCTGATAATGGCTGGTGAGACCAAAGTTTCCCCAACACTAAACAATTGAAATACCATTAAATGCATTTTATAAGTAAATAAAACTTCTAGAAGGCATCTGTTTCGAATCTAACTTAGATTTGTTGGTGTACAAATCTGCTCTGGATCAATCACCAGTTTTAAGTTTTTGGGAAATACTGCTGCCCTGTAATATATGCTAATGCAGATTTTTCTCAAGTGTCACAATATTCAGAAAGTCAGTCTTTTAAAAGTTTTCAAAGTGTTCCTTACTTTGAAGTTATATGTCTTCTGCACTTGTATATTCTTTGTTTGGTCTCAGCAGGTCTCAGCAAAATGCTTGTGCTATTGTCTGACCTTTTCACAAATTAAGGCAGTGCTTAATGGTACACTTTTTGGGGCTTGGTCTTTTCTCAATATAGAGATATCCATATCACACTCAGAATACTTCCTGGATCTGCCTGCTTGGGCTACAGAAGTAGGGGCAGTCATTGCTCTGGGTGTTTATTTTATTTTATTTGAGAAAGAGAGAGCACAAACATGGGGAGGGGCAGAGGGAAAGAGAGAAGCAGACTCCCCACCAAGCAGGGAGCCAGATGTGGGGCTTGACCCAGGGACCCTGGGATCACAACCTGAGCTGAAGGCAGATGCTTAACTGACTGAGCCACCCAGGTGCCCCTCCTCTGGGTGTTTAGAATGCAGTGCAAGTGCAGACAGAATGCACCACAAGCACTTTATAAAAAGATGATTTTTGAAAATTAATTTATATGAAGACACAGGCATCATGTTTAAAAATCCATAGTGGGTAAAACCACTGTATTTAGTGATTATTGCATCTCAATCACTAATAGTAATAATAATTAATAATAATAGCAACAACACAAAACCATAAAAATACCACTTATTTGTTAAGGAAATGTTGAAAAAGAAAAACAAAGCTGGGGGCATTACGTTGCCTGATTTCAAGCTTTACTACAAAGCTGTGATCACCAAGACGGCATGGTACTGGCACAGAAACAAACACATAGACCAGTAGAACAGAGTAGAGAGCCCAGATATGGACCTGCAACTCTATGGTCAAATAATCTTTGACAAAGCAGGAAAAAATATCCGGTGGAAAAAAGACAGTCATTTCAATAAATGGTGCTGGGGAAATTGGACAGCTCTATGTAGAAGAATGAAACTTGACCATTCTCTTACACCATGCACAAAGATGAACTCGAAATGGATGAAAGACATCAACGTGAGGCAGGAATCTATCAAAATCCTAGAGGAGAACATAGGCAGTAACCTCTTCGACATCGGCCACAGCAACTTCTTTCAGGACATGTCTCCGAAGGCAAAGGAAACAAAAGCGAAAATGAACTTTTGGGATTTCATCAAGATAAAAAGCTTCTGCACAGCAAAGGAAACAGTCAACAAAACAAACAGGCAACCCACGGAATGGAAGAAGATATTCGCAAATGACACTACAGACAAAGGTCTGATATCTAAGATCTATAAAGAACTCCTCAAACTCAACACTCAAAAAACAGATAATCACGTCAAAAAATGGGCAGAAGACATGAAC
>CM052900.1:94082262-94286079 GCA_028534135.1 Potos flavus | reverse complement strand
AGCCTAGCTGGATATAGTATTCTTGGCTGCATATTTTTCTCATTCAGTGCTCTGAATATGTCATGCCAGTCCTTTCTGGCCTGCCAGGTCTCTGTGGATAGGTCTGCTGTCAATCTAATATTTCTGCCTTTGTATGTTACAGACTTCTTGTCCCGAGCTGCTTTCAGGATTTTCTCTTTGTCACTGAGACTTATAAGTTTTACTATTAGATGCCGGCATGTAGACCTATTTTTATTGATTTTGAGGGGGGTTTTCTGTGCCCCCTGGATCTTGATGCTAGTTCCCTTTGCCAAATTAGGGAAATTCTCTACCGTAATTTGTTCTAATATACCTTCCACCCCTCTCTCTCTTTCTTCTTCTTCTGGAATCCCAATTATTCTAATATTGTTGCGTCTTATGGAATCACTTATCTCTCGAATTCTCCCCTCATGGTCCCGTAGTTGTTTGTCTCTTTTTTTCTCTGCTTCTTTATTCTCCGTCATTTGGTCTTCTATATCACTAATTCCCTCTTCTGCCTCATTTATCCTAGCAGTAAGAGCCTCCACTTTTTATTGTACTTCGTTAATGGCTTTTTTTATTTCAACTTGGTTAGATTTTAGTTCTTTTATTTCTCCTGAAAGGGATTTTATTTCTCCAGACAGGGATTCTTTGATATCTTCCATGCTTTTTTTGAGCCCAGCTAGCACCTTGATAATCGTCATTTTGAACTCTATTTCTGACATATTACTAATGTCCGTATTGATTAGGTCCCTGGCCGTTGGTACTGCCTCTTGTTCTTTTTTTTGTGGTGAGTTTTTCCGCCTTGTCATTTTGTTGAGATAAGAATAGATGAATGAGAGAACAGAATACTAAAAGGGTATCAACGACCCCAGAAAAATTAGAAGGGAGCCAAAACCAGGAGTTGAAGAAAAAAAAAGGGGGGAAGGGATAAAAAAAAAAAGAAAAAGAAATAAAATAGAATTAAAAAGAGAAAAAGAAAGAAAAAAATATATATCTATATATATTAGACTTGTGATTAAACAGAGCCCCACACCTGATTTTGGGTGTTTTGAGTCTGTTAGAAGAAACTACCTCCCAAAATTTTAAAGAAATAAAAATTTATAGATATACAAAAATAAGGGTAAATCCTGGGAAGGGATGGAATATAAGTGTAAAGATAAAAATTAGAAAAGATTCTTAAAAATGGGATTGATAAGAGGTTGGTTGAAAAAGGAGGAGAAAAAATAGAAAGAAGAAAAAAAAAAGAATAAAAGAGAAAAGAATGTATTCAGGCTGGAGACTAGATCCAATCCGTGTGCTAGATTTAGGGTATATTTTGATCTATTTGAAGAAAGTGTATCCCAAAATTTTAAAGAAAAAAGAAAAAAAAACCCTATATGTATACAAAAAAATAAGGTTAAATAGAATGAGGGGCTAAAATATGTAACAGTGAGAATTAGAAAAGATTTTTAAAAAGGTGTTGATTAGATACTAGTTAAAAAACGTTAAAATAAGAAAGAGGAAAAATAAAATAAAAATATAAAAAAATAAAGAAAACACAGTAAGAAAAAAATAAAATTTAAAGAATTTAACTGAAAGACTAAAGGGTTGTGGGGAAAAAAGCCATGAATTCTATGTGTTGCTTTTTCCTATCTCAGGAGTTCCGCCGTTTTCTTTGATCGGTGAACTTGGTCTTGGCTGGATATTCTTGCTGATCTTCTGGGGGAGGGGCCTGTCGCAGAGATTCTCAAGTGTCTTTGCCAGAGGCAGAATTGCACCGCCCTTGCCAGGGGCCCTGTTAGGGAATCTGCTCGGGTTCACTCTCAGGGGCTTTTGTTCCCTGAATGCTTTCCGTACAGCTTTGGAGGAGGGGAATGAAAACGGCGACCTCCCAGTCTCCAGCCCGTAGGAGCCGAGAGCTCAGGTCCCCACTCATCAGTGCGCCCTCAGAGAAAAGCAGCCAATCCCTCCTGTCTCCCTGGTCTCTGGCCGCGCTCCGAGCTCCCCTGGCCTGTGACCGAGGGTTTCTGTCTCTGGTGGACGGCCGTTTGGAGTCTCCAAACCCAGCAGATTCCTGCCGCGAGTTACCGCGCCGCTCCTCCCGGAGGAGGAAAGAGGGGGTCTCTCTGGATCTGCCCCTTGTGGGGTCCCTGCTCGAAGAGCAGCGGCCTGACTGTGCCGGGATCACGGTTCAAGGTAAGCCTGAGCTGGTAGCTCACTGTTCGGCCCAGTCTCTGCCGTCGGCTTCCCCATTCTGATACCTGGGAGCTCTGCCACCCTCAGACTCCCCTGGTCTTTCTGTGACCCCACGGGTCCTGAAACCACACTGTCCCCACGATGGATCAACCCCCCACTTAGCCTCTGGAGCAATGTCCCTCAGTGGAGCAGATTTCTAAAAGTTCCTATTTTGTGCTCCGCTGCTCTGAGGTTTGCAGGGAGCCGGCCCCTCCCCCCGAGGTCTATCTTCCCGTTGCTTTGGATTCACTTTTCCGCACATCCTACCTTCCGGAAAGTGGTCGATTTTCTGTTCCTAGAGGTGCTGTTTGTCTTCTCTTCTATTTCCTGCTAAATTTGTAGTTGTTTAGAGTGGTTTGATAACTATCTAGCTGAACTTCTGGGATCAGACACTATCTGCGCCTCTTACTCCTCCGCCATTTTGCTCCTCCCTCTTGCCAAATATATTTAAAGTACATTTCTTAACAGCACTGTCATACCCAATCAAGTAATCCATTTACCCACTCGCTCCTGGCTGAAGGAAAGGTCATATGTCTGTCTTGTAAGGCAAAAGAGAATTGTTACAGGCTGAGGGCAGTTCTAGCGTGTTTCAAATGTGTTTGGCTCCTTGAGTAGCCTAAGCTTGACTAATCTCACAGTAGGGGTGAGACCACAAAAAACAGACAAACAAAACCAAAAACCTTTCCACTCTTTGATGAAGGGCATTACTTCAGGTTTGGTTTAGAAAAAGGATGATTGTCATCCATGTTCAGGAAGTTTCTGTGAGTTGTTCAGATGTGACACGGCAATAATCAAGAACGCCACGTGAAGGAATATTGGAAAAGTAATTAAATTTTCCTCAGTTCATTGTCTAATTAGAGGGCAGGTTAAAGTCCAAAGTAATGAAATTAAAATCTAACCACGGTTAAGATCGTAATGTTTTTTGCTGTGTGCCACCAGAGTACTTGGCATCACAGGGGATGTATGAGGACACGTAGGCCCTGAAACTGAGGACTGTAAGGCTTTATGTAGGATTTGACAGGGTTTGATTTGAAACAGGGAGGCCGAAAACAAATCCGCAAGATGCCAGAACATAAGTATAAATCCTTTGTAGAAAAAAGAATAATATTAATGTATAGACAATTTGCTTAGCTTCCAGGTTATTCAAATTATGTTGATAGGGCTAATGAATGGTTCCTTTCCTTTGTTCACGTAGCTTTGTGGGAGATGGGCCCATTCACGGGAAATACAAACTTGCTAGTCACAGCAGTGGCTATGGAACCATTGGCAAATAATGAAATGTGTGTATATTAGAGAAAACCACAGGGTCAGCACGACAACCCTCAAAAGTCCCTGGACTGAGTCCATTACATTCTTAACAGGAGAAGAATAAACAACAGAAGAAATACACTCTCACACACACACATGCACAGGCGTGAACATACCATAGGATGGAGAGCCATAAATTGTTGGCCTCCTTCCTGCCTGGATACAAAGAAAAGGCACATTTAAAGAGCAAAGCCTTCTAGGCAACCTTCCCACTCTCCCCTGGGTGGGTTCCTTGATCTGGCAGTGGCCAGCCAATCTGGAGGCCTGAGAAGGCTTTTGTCTCCCTAGGAGGAAGTGGGCTTCAATATTTGGCTTCTTACCTGAGAAGAACTATATACAAAGGAATAGCTACGTTGGCCTGAGGGGGCCAAAGTAGACAGCACAAAGTTTTATGTTTCCAATATGCTCTAGGGTTGTATTACTCAAGAGTCACTTTTCCTTCTCCCATAGGTTCCCCCTCTTATAAAGATATAGGAAGGAAGAGAGGTTGTTTCATACCTGCCCCCAAATTGCCCACCTCATCATCATGTACTCCTTCCATCCCTCCCAGGTCCCCAGGCCCACCCACTCCCTCAGTTCCCCTGTATGAAATTCCTGCTTGTGGTGTCTCCACCATGCCTCCCTCCGCAAGATGTTAACTCCCTCAGCACAGACATCAGAAGAGTGAGAATGTGGCCAACCGCACTTCCTTTGGCTGCCCCTCTCTTGTTTCTTCAGGACCGTTGCACAGGGTTGCAAGGTTGATTAACTACAAGGAATTTTAGGGTAGGAGGGATATTTAAGCTGTGACTATATATGACCTTTTCCATACCATATTTCATGAAAACCCATCTTTAAATGGGAATTCTCCTACTGATCCCCTTGTTATTAATTTTGTACTGTTTCTAAGTCAGCCTTTTCAACAAGTGTGTCCTTTTTCTAATCTCTACCATGTGACTCTCTGTGCATCTTCCATCCATAGAAGTGAATCCTAATCTCCATCCCTAGTTCTTGAAAGTGAATAACTCAGTTTGGACTAACAGCTCCCAGAAAGACCACTTGGGTCTCACCCACAGCTCCATAGGTATAGAACTCTGAGTCTGGGTAGACAGTCCAGAGTAGACCTGAACACCCAACCTGATCACCTAGGAGGTTGGTCCATGTGTGGAGATGGAAACATATGTATTTATTTTTTTCAAAATTCAAACTGTTGGAACATGTGTACATATAGACAGAAAGATACGCACACATACACACTTCCCAAGGACAACTATTAATTCTCAGAGACAGTATGGTTGAAACTCACAGCAAGAAATACTTTCCCACCTGCCCCAGTTTGCATCAACCAGTTGGGGTGTTCTGACGATGGTGCCTCTTGCTTTTTTGTATGACATAATGGGAGTTTAGCTCCTCTTCTTTTTTCTCTTCTCTCACATTCAAATTGTGTTTCTTTTGGTCCAAAAGGAATAGAAAAAGAGCCTGCCCTGAGCCACATATGTCTTGTGGACGCTTGTCCAGCTGCAGGTAGAGCAAGGACCCATCAGGAGCCTCCTAAGGGCTCGTTAAATGCTTAGCCCAAGTCATCTCCCATCCTGGGCTCTGCCTGGAAGGTGGAGAAGGGGGTGCTCAGATGGAGGTTTGCTCTTCCAGTTTCTTGAGTAAATGTTGACATCATTTCTTAAAGCATATGACACAAAGCACATCACATTTTAACCTCTTTCAGCTCACTTTCCATTTAAAACACATTTTACAGGATCAGTGGCAAATCTGCTATTTTACTTGATTTTTTAAAATCCCCTTCTTGGTTGGCCGATTTGCTTCTGCCCATGCTTCCTGAGCTTAAATATCGCCTTTTCAGAGAGATCTTTTCTGCCTGCACCTCTGAAAGTGGTCCTGTGTGCGCCTTCCACCATAGTGCCCTGTTTATTTCTTTCATTGTTCTTATATTTACATATTTACCTGTTTGTTACTTGTTTTTCCTTTCTAGGATGTAAATTCCTTGAGGACAGGGCAGTATCTGGCTTGACCATTGTTGAATACCCAACATAAGGCACAGAGTAGACATCCAATAAAATGTTTGCTAATTTGAGAGAGCAGAGCAGGGTGGAGGTAAAGAGAGTGTCTCTGAGACACGTTGCCTGGGTATGAATCCTGCCTCTCCTTCCTAGCTGCTTCTGGAAAGTCAGTGTCTAGTGGAGCCCCAAATTCACAGATCCTATTTCTGGGGTACTTCTCTGTGCCTCAATTTCCTCATTCGTTAAACAGGTAATAATAGTGCCCGTATCAATTATGGAGCAATTGTAAGCAGTCAGTGAAACATAAAAGTACATGGAAAGCGAAGCAGATTAAATACTACATGAGTTTGCTAGTATTTTAAAATGATTTTATTTACATTGATCAACAAGTGTATTGAATGTTCTGTGTGGCAGGCCCTATGCTAGTATACCAATATGCTGAACAAGCATGTCTTATGAGATGTAATCCGTAGGCACCTCCAGTTTTCCTGCTACTATCCCTTGAAGTTTTTTAGATATGGATGTTGTTTTCCTGCTACAGAATAAAAACTGGCAAACTCCATGACTTTTGTAATCTTAGTTCCATAACTAGAATGCTTGGTCCAATATAAACCTAACTCAGTTTCGAATTAAACATTCTCCTTTGCCCCAGCTTCTGGTGGTTGGTGACTGCCTTGTTAAGAGCTATGGTATACTTCCTTTTTCTTTTGTTTTTTCCTTTCCCAGATTGCTAGTTGCGGGTTCTGGCCCTTTGTTCTTGGAGCACAAAGGGGCAGGTGGGAAAACTGAGAATGGAAAGTTCTTACTTGACTGGTACTATCATAAGATAGTCTTGCATTTTCCGGGCTCATTTTCTGGCTCAGCCATTCAAAGCTGAGTCCCTTGCACTGGTTTCCATGGATTTTTAGGAGCCTCTCTGCTGGGACCCTGGAAATATAACCTTGAGAAGCACATTTTCTCCTGATAGCCGGTATCTCCTTTAGCTCCTAGCTTTCCAGGGGTTCAGTGTAGATGAGACTCTCTCTGTTGGCATCCTTTACCCTTCCAGATGGCCCTCTTGCACAGCACTTGAAACTGGCTCTAGGCTGTATCCCCCCGTATGGGAAACACTCAAATATTCTTTGCCTTGCTGTTGGTGGGGGTGCAATAACTTCTCAAAGACAGCTGTTTCCTGTACCTTAGCACCACTCAGGCTGATAAGCATAGCTTCTCATTTCCAGATTCTTCAGATATGCATCAAGGCCAGTCTCCTGGGCCTTGCATTGGAAATACAGGGTACACACATCGAGGCCTCCATCTTTCAATTGTTGAGTTAGAACCCCTCTCACTAGGCTTGAGCTGAGAGGTTAGGCAGCACCTCTACCAACCTTGGAGCCAGAGAACATATCAACTCCAGAGTTTTCCCAAAAAATACCTTCTCATACATCTTTTCATCTCCACTTTCTTAATGAATCGGTATTCTCCTTGAGAGTTTTAGAGCCGTCTAACTGGTTTTTGGCATGTATTGTAGACTGACCTGTGTCCTCACCACTGCCCCAAATTCATGTTGAAGCCCTAAGCCCCAGTGTGACTCTATTTGAAGATAGGGCCTTTAAGGAGATAATTAAGGCTAAATAAGGTCATAAGGATGGGGCCCTAATCTGAAATCATAAGGATGGGGCCCTAATCTCTGAAAAGAGAAAGAGATACCAGGACTCTTTCCCTCTTTCCTCATGTCCACAGAGGAAAGGCTCTGTGAGGACACAGTGAGAAGGTGACCATCTACAAGACAGGAGGAGAGGTCTCACCAGAAACTAACGCTAATGGCACCTTGATCTTTAACCTTGAGCCTCCAGAACTGTGAGAAAATAAATTTTTCTTGTTTAAGCCATTCAGTCTGTAGTATTTGGTTATGGTAGCTTGAGCTGATTAATAGAGCACCACTTTGAAATTTCTGTGAGCTGCAATCTCAGTTCGTGATTTTTTGTCATATCATAGAACCTCAATGGAAACTTCCAACCTAACGGTTGGTACACTAGGAGCTGTGAACACAAAGTAAGTTGCAGCCCACGCCTTTGGAAAGCTTGTGGTCTAGTGGAACTTCCAACTCATGGGCCCAGTTTCTGCCTGGTATTCATCAGATCTGATGGTCTCCCCAGTCTCTCTATCTCTGATTATTGATGCACATTCATTTTATGTTTCCTTAAGTCTTCTTCTCGATGCTACTCTTGTCTTCTCATTTCTTTCATTTTTCTTTTTATTTTCCATCCTCTTTTTTCTCCTTGCCTTTCTCCCTCTTTTCTTTCCTTTCCTCCTTTTACACGTGTGCCGTATATGTCATTACTAGGCCCAAAAATATCTCTGTTGATTTTATTACCTTTGTCCTTCTTATTCTTCCTTCTCAGTTTCTAAACAGATGGGTTACTTTGTTCCTATGACAATTTTATTTTCTATAATAATTATCTCTTGATTATTCAAGTCTGACTTTCATCCTCAATATTTGAATGCTGTGTTATTTTTTCAACCTCAAGCTGCCTGTTTTTTTCAGCTCTGTAAATACTTACAGATAATTATTTGATGTCACAAAAACAAAGATCTGTACACTTTCCTTCTAGTTTACCTATTTTCCTTGGCTTTTCTTTGGTAGCTTTTGATGAATTGGTTTTGGGGATGCCCCTTCTCAAGGGCAGAAGAACACTCACTTATTTTTGTATCTAACTTGAACATCACAACAAAGCACCTTATAAATATTTGGAATGGTTAAATAAATGGATGCAAAGCTCACA
This sequence comes from Potos flavus, assembly GCA_028534135.1. Taxonomy (NCBI): domain Eukaryota; kingdom Metazoa; phylum Chordata; class Mammalia; order Carnivora; family Procyonidae; genus Potos; species Potos flavus. The sequence goes on along the minus strand of CM052900.1, from coordinate 94,277,798 downwards.
TTTGCACTATCTTTGTTATTCATTTATTTATTAACTCTTCTCACCCATTTTATTGGGTTCTTACTATGTACCAAATATTGTGTGTAGTAGGGATCCAGAATAGCTGTGCTTCTTGTTTTCATGGAGTATATATTATAATGGGGGGGTAAAAAATAGACAAATAATTAAAAAATTCTAATTTCAGACAGTTATAAATGTCATGAAGGAAAGAAAGTAGGAGGTTGTTACAGGAAGTGACCAAAAGAGATATGATTGGTGGGCTATTTTAGGTAGATAGAGGAGTTACTCTGGAGTGATTCCATTTAACCCAAGATCCATTATGACCAGAGAAACCAGCCATGGGAAGATTCAGAGAAAGAAAATTCTAGGTGGAATAATTGTTTGTGCAATATTTGAAGTGAGGTAAAGCTCAATATGTTCAAGGAATAGAAAAAGAGCCAGCATGCCTGGATTGTGGTGAGTGAGAGATAAACTCATTCAAGTCAGGGGCCAAATCATGCAGGGCATTGGAGACAGTGTAAGAAGTTTGGATATTACTCTAAGAAGGATAGAGAACTGGAAAATTTCAGACAAGGGAGGAGTATGATCTGATTAATTTTTAAATTAATTGATTAATATTTTAAAAGATTTCCTTGGTAGCCAGAGAATAATTAGGACACTATTGTGTAAGGTCAGGTGAGAGATAAATGTGTCATGGGCTAGGGTAGAGGGAATGGAGATAAATGGATGCATTTGAGATATTCTATGGGATTAGACTGTTGGACTTGATAATTTGTTTTAAGAGGTGATGAGTGAAAGAGGTTAAGGGTGAATTGTAGGTTTTGCTTAGAAACTGGGTTCATGATAATTTCTGAAACAAGGAAGCCTGGGAGAGGAACAAGTTTGGGGGAGAAAATTAGGAGCTCTGCTTAGACACATTAAGTTTGCAATCTCTATTAGGCATTGATGTGGAAATGTCACCTAGGCCTTTGGATAGCTGACTAGATATTAAGGGAGATACTTTTACCAGAGATCTCCCTTGGAAGTCATCAGTATATGGATGGTATTTGAAGCCATAGGACCAGATGAAATCCCAAGGGAGTAAAGGAAGATAGCAAGGAGAGTCACTGCACCCAGTATAGGACATGCCAGGGTTCAGAATGACGCAGAGGATGATGAATTGCAAATGAGACCAAGAAGGGAGACTACCTGTGTTTAGTAGCAAAACCAAGATACCATAATATCATAAATGACAAAAAGAGTTCTTTTTTTTTTAAAAAAAATTTTATTATTTGTCAGAGAGAGAGAGCACAAGCAGGGAGAGCAGCAGGCAGAGGGAGAAGCAGACTCCCTGCTGAACAAGGAGCCCAATGTGGGACTCGATCTCAGGATCCTGGGATCATGACCTGAGCCAAAGGCAGACACTTAACTGACTGAGCCACCCAGATGTCCTAAGAAGAGAGTTTTTCAATGAGGTGGTAGTTGGGAAGTTGAGTCGAATGAGGTCATGAAAATGACCGTTATATTTGGTAACATGGAGTTCACTGGTGACTTGAAAAGAGCACTTACTATGCCTTGGTAAATGGAAGTCTGATTAGGGTGGAGTGAAGGAGAGATTCAGGGTTAAGGAAGTAAAGATGGTGACTATTAATAGCTTTCTGGATGTTTTCCTGTGAAATGGTTGCAGTAGCTGAACAGACACATGGAATCAATGGGAAGTTTTTATTATGGAAGATTTGCAGTTTTCCTGGTAAAATTTATATGTTTTTTGGAGCAAAAGATAAATTGGTGATAGGAAAAAAGTTGTTGTGATGGCTCCTTATATATTTATTTTTCTTTTTTTCTAGATAGTTCTTATGCCTTATATAAGTAAATAGTTATTTCTTTCACAATGATAACTATGACATATGCTTTTTTTTTTTTAACAGCTCCTTAAGACTTTTTCTATTTCTCATGACAAGCCACAGGATTTTTCTTTTCTTTTTTTTTTTTTTTAAAGATTTTTATTTATTTATTTGTCAGAATGAGAGAGAGCGAGAGAGAGCACACAAGCACGGGGAGCGGCAGGCAGAGGGAGAAGCAGGCCCCCAGGGAGCCTGATGCAGGGCTCCATCCCAGGACCCTGGGATCATGATCTGAGCTGAAGGCAGACACCTAACTGATTGAGCCACCCAGGCACCCCACCACAGTTCTTTTCAAGGAAATACTTTCCTGCACTGTTGATTCATTTCTTCATAGCCAGCTCTCGGGCCCTGGAGCTTTGGGCAGAAAGATGTGATTCCATGTCCTGTTGGGACTTAGTTTACATTTGATGCTGGAAGAATATTTTGACAATTGAATGCTGTTGGTTTCTGTCCATAAAATCCTGTTAGGCTAGTCATTATTGTGTCCAGCAACTCTGGGTTTCAAAAGGGGAGACCGTTGTATGATTTTTTTTTTTTTAAATGTAGGGATGTGCAAAGAATGGAATGCAGTGGTACAATTTTCACAGCATCCATGGCTCGAGTAAGAGAAGTGTCTTAAAAGTCCATTTTTTGAAAGAGGAACCTATTTTTAAGAGGACTTAGGGTTGGTGAGTTTTTCATATATTTGGAATAAGAGAAATGTACTAATGGACTGATGGGTAGTACCATGGTTTATCCCGAACAAGCCAAGGTGAACAGGTACTAATCTATTCTCTGCAGAGCTGGGTTTTGTGCAGCAAATTGGAATTACCTAGGTTCCTCTATACAATCTGTGCAACATGAAAAGTCGGTATAGAAAATCCTTATTGACTTGATGATATGGCTATGTGGTGAAAGCAGTAATCATGTTTAGAACAGCTATGAAACAAAATGCAATCCTGACGCTCGCTCACTGCCCGTGATAGGATTATATTCTGATTGACTGAAAATGTGGTCAGCAGGAGGATCATTTGGTGGCAGAAGAGGCCGATTTTTCTGATGATCCAGAAATCAGATTTTGATTCTGATGATTAGATATTTGGCTTATAGTCTTCTCACTCCTAAAGAATGCTGCCAAGGTCAGTCTGTCTTATATACTTTGGAGAATGAATGAATAATGGTTTATTATAACAACAAATAAGTCAACTTAAGCCTTGTGACTCACTGCTGTTATCCTTCACCAAGCAAATTTAGCCCTCCTGTCTGGATGGGTAGTGTGAGATTTACAGATGCTAGAGAGCTGCTGTTTGGTTTTATTATTTGAGGAAAGAGTATAGACATTTATTTTGAGGGGAATTTAATTTGAGAATATGACAAATATTGAAATACTCATGGAATAGTCTTTTAAAATCAGTTTCTGATAGGATTCTTTAACTTGAAATTTAAATTGAGAATTTTTTATTGTAAAAGTAATATGTTTGAGTTGAAGAAAATCAAACAGTATAGAAAAGTATAAAATAAAATCCTGTGCAAGCTTCAAGCTCAGCCCCACTTCCCAGAGAGAACTGCTGTGAATAGTTTCTTGTGCAGGGCTCTAAGTATATGTTCAGGATTGTGCTAAGCAATTTACATGCCTATTTCATTTAGTCTTCACAACAACCCTATAAAATACATAGTGTTATTCCCATTTTAAGTATGTGGAAAGTGAGGTACAGAGTGGTTGAGCATTTCATTTAAGGTCATGTAGTTCATTAGTAGGAAATCTGGTTACAAAATAGGCAGTGTATTTTCAGATGTCATGCCTTTAATCAAGGATTATACTATATATCCTGCTCTGAAATGCACAGCCCCTGACCATTTAGTATTTCTTTGTCATCTTTCTACAGAGGTAGATATAGATCAACCTTGTTCTTTCTCACATTTGCATTATAGTCTATGATATAGATATGCTATAATGCATGTATCAAATTCTCTATTGAAGGTTGTTTTCAGTTATTTGCTATTACAGATAACCTTGTACAGATACCTTTACACACATATCAACTATTTTTGTAGGATAAATCTCTATAGGTGAAACTCGTCAGTCAAAGAGTAGAGCATTTCTAACTTGGATTAATATTGCCATCGGGGTCCCCAAAAAGTCTGTACTAATTTATAATCTTGCCAACAATGTATGTGATTCAAGAGTAAGTATTATAGGGGCGCCTGGGTGGCTCAGTGGGTTAAGCCTCTGCCTTCGGCTCAGGTCGTGATCTCAGGGTCCTGGGATCGAGCCCCGCATCGGGCTCTCTGCTCGGCAGGGAGCCTGCTTCCCCCTCTCTCCCTGCCTGCCTCTCTGCCTACTTGTGATCTCTCTCTGTCAAATAAATAAAATTAAAAAAAAAAAAAAAGAATAAGTATTATAAAACTATTAAAAATCATTGCTAATCTGTAAAATATGGTATCTCATTTTTGTTTTAATTTGCATTTATTAATTATGAGTGATATTGAACATCTTTTCATATATTTCCTGACCATTTATATTTCTTTTTTTTTTTTTTTTAAAGATTTTATTTATTTATTTGACAGAGAGAGAGATCACAAGTAGGCAGAGAGGCAGGCAGAGAGAGGGGGAAGCAGGCTCCCTGCTGAGCAGAGAGCCCGATGCAGGGCTTGATCCCAGGACCGTGAGATCATGACCTGAGCCGAAGGCAGAGGCTTTAACCCACTGAGCCACCCAGGCGCCCCTATATTTCTTTTAATATAAGTTGTTGGTTTATGTCATTTCCCAAGTTTTCTGTTGGATTATTTTCTTTTTCATATAATTTGTTATATGTATTACAATTTTTTTCCAAGTTTAAAATTTTAATTTTGGCTTTTGTTGAAAAGAACTTTTTGGGATTTATGCATTCAAATTTAGCAATCTTTTTTATGGCTACTGAGTTTTATTGCATGTTTAGAATGGTCTTTCTTTTCTTGAATAATAAAGTTTATTCATGTAAGTATTAATATTTTTGTGCTTTCTTATTTATATATTTGAGATTTTTCTCCATCTGCAATTTATTTTTGTATAAGCAGCAATTTAATTTTGCAGTTGGCTATTTAACTGGTTCAGTACTATTAAATATTTGTACAATATTTATTCAGTTTATCCATTAAATATACTATTTAATACACCATTTATTATTTACCTTATAATTTACCAAATATCTGTATTTATTAGGTCTGATTATACTCCTGTCAATGGCAAACTTTCTACTTAGCATAACTTTACAACATATTTTCATATCTGATAAAGTTGTAACTCCTCTTTCTCTTCTGACTGTTCTCACATGTTTGTTTTTGCACATGAACTTCTGGATCATTTTGTCAACATGAAAAAATATTTCTAGATTAATTAAAGGAGAACTGATATATTTATAATACTCTTTTCCTATCCAGGAATAATGTATACTTTGTATTTATTCAGACCTCCTTCTAAGTCTCTCAGGAGTGTTTTAAGGTTGCTTCAAATAGATCCTGCTAATTTCATATTACTGGAATTCTGATTTTTTTAATGACAGTCGTAGTGTGGATCTTGTGGCAATGATCCGTTTTGTTTCCCTTCCCTTTCCTGTGTTCTCCACTTGGTTGTCCCTCCTTTCTTCCGTTTTCCCACTCTTCTGGCTCCCTATTTCTTGGTCTTCCCCTGTGCTCTTTCTGTTGCTTGTTTAGCTCGGAAGGAAGACATATGCAATGGTAGAGAAGCAGAAATAGACATCGATAGTTTGTTTTTCTCTGACTATTGGCTTCCTGTAAAAGAATGAAACTATTCCTTTCTATGTTTCCTTTCCTTACTCCTTCGAATATGCTGAAGAATAGGAAATTGTTTTTACTAGTGTTAAGGGAAATTCGAGATACAGGGTATTTTGCAAAGTGTGGTACAGGAAACTCCAGAAAAAAAATTACCAGAGATCCTTGGTAAAATATTGCTCCCTGAGCCCATCCTCAGACCTGCAGAATCAGAATTTTTAGGTGCAATGCCTAGAAATCTGCATCTTAACTAAATACCTCAAGTTGGGCTTCTTAAACTGCAATGTGCACGTGAGTCACATGGATATCGTGTTACAATGCAGATGCTGATTCAGTAGGGTTGGGGTGAGCTGAAATTCTGCATTTCTGACTAGCTCTCAGGTGGTCTGGCCTGTACCTTGAGTAGCAAGGCTTAGAGATTTTTTTGCTCCCTAAATGTGAGAACCATTGAATTACCTGGAGTAAGGTGCTAAGGAAAGAAAGAAGACTTTCTCTTAAAAAAAGTGCTTTAGAATGTGCGTTCTCCTATGTTGAATGTAGAACCCTGCCCCCTGCTCCTCTTTTTTCTCCTTCGTGAAGTTTAACTTATTCATTGTGTCCACATCATTTAGTCTACTCTGATTCCTGAGCAAGTTCTGACAAAGGCAACAGCTGGAGCAATAGCCTCTTCCAAGCCCTTCCTGGGAAGGCCCAGCCATGACTCTTGGCATGATGGACTTCAGCAGTGCCCTTTTATTGAGGTGTAGTCTGAGGCTTGCGAAACACAAAAGACTTCTTCATTAGGGTATCAGCGATGGTGGAATTTCTGGTGCCCATGCCCCTTCCATCTAGACAAACTGAGCTGGTGTGGTAAGTGCAGTGTGATTAGAGGGGCCCTGGCATCGGGATATGACTAGAATGTTATGCAGACTGCTCTTAATAAGCAGAATCACTGAATGAAGACTAAAATTCTCTTTTCACCTCAACTGCTGACCATGAGCATGAGAACCTGAATGACCCATGAAACTTTCTGTGCTGTGGCTTTCGCCAGCCTTCAATGGCCTTCATCTTCCCACAGGCCTTGCCAGCACTGTTTTGCTGCTGGCATCCCACATTTGAGATGGCTGGCCCATCCTACTGGATTAGGATGGATTATTAGGATTATCTATTTTTAAAGATTTATTTACTTATTTTAGAGAGAGAGAGCGTGAGCAGGGGGAAGAGCAGAGGGAGAGAGGGAATCTCAATCAGACTCCATGATGAGCAAGGAGCCCGGACGCGGGGCTCGATCCCAGGACCCTGAGATCACGACCTGAGCCAAAGGTAGATGCTTAACATAACACTGAGCCACCCAGGCGCCCCTGTAACCTTTTGTTCTTTTACAACACTGGTTTGTTTGGAGGCCACATCTGCCATTTTGCCCTCCATAAACTGTATGCTAACGTTGCTAAGTAAACAAGCCAGTCATGCTCTCTTCAGCATTAAAAAATCTGTACTGGGTATCAGCAGGGCTGCTGAATATGACTATGTATTGTACAACTCCAGAGGATGTGATTCACATTTGCAAATGGCACTCCTGAGATTCTGCAGTGTGGAGGCTCTGATTCTAAGATGCTTGTAAAAATCATGAAATTGGAAGGCTAATCTTGGTAGTAGGGGAATATTGGTCAGAGGAAAGACAATGGGAAGGAAAGGAACATATTGAGGCTACTCAAGTTTTTGTGTGGAAAGAGAGTTACACACAAATGGCCAAAAAACTGAAAACAAATAAGATTGTATTAAGACTCTTATATACAACAACAGAAACTTAAGTCAAGCCAATTTAGATAAAGGGGGAATTTATTGGCCTATATAATCAAGAAGGGATTGAGCAATGAAATGGTGATACAGCTAGACCCAGAAACTGCTGTAACGAGGGATTCAAATGCTTTTCTCATTCTTCTTTTGTCTCTCAATGTTGGCTTCATTCTCTTTCAGCAGGCTGCCTTCCTCTGTGTGGTAGAAAACACCGCTTGCTGATAGCTCCTGAGTTTTACATTTTAAATCTTCCATTCCTAGACACTGACTCTCTTTTTTGGTTCCAGTGTGCAAAATCCCAAGGGAAGGCTCTGGTTGTCCTGGCTTGGACCAACTGGCTGTGGCCAGGTAGGCAGGCTCATGGAGAAAAATGGCAGCTCTCCCGTAGGAATCATGTAGTTGAAATGGAGTTAGGTTTGGAAAATTTCCCAGAAGAAGGAAAGTTTGCCGGGCAGGCCAAATAGTAAATGTCCACTCTGAGCTCATTTGCCCTTCTATATACACTGTAATCTCAGGGGATTGCTATAGACCACATGAAATCCCATCCGTATTCAGCAAGAATGCAGCTCTCTTCCCGCCTGTGGTTCCACTAAAGGCTTTACCCTAATGTTGTTAGAAGGGGCAGCTGTATCACAGCAGTAGTTGCTTATTTATTCACTGTAGTGACAGTTACATTTCATGGAGCAGCTGCTGAAGCCAAAAATGTTCAGCAAGGGCAAAATGTGATAAAAGCTCAATGCAATTTGCTTGTGCATTATTAAGTTTTAATTTTTGGTTCAGGAATAAATTTTGTTTTCTGTAGCTATTTTCATCTTGTTTCTACAGTTGAAAAAGAAATGAATTACTCCCATTCCACCAATTAAACTAGCTAGAAAACCCTCTTGGATTTAAGACCTGAATTAGCTTTGAGTTGAAACACAGGCAAAGTTGAGTTTATTCGGGGCTGGAAGGAGTCTCCCACTTGTGCTAGGGAATGAGTTTCCAATGGAGTTCACTCTTCTGCATTACTGTTTCTTTACCTGTAGATGAGAATAGAATTAATACCTTGCTGTGTGGATCAAATGAATTAATGGATGGCACTTTGGATGTGCAGCACTAAATGTTAGCTAATGTTATTATATTGTTAATGCAATATTTTGTGTTAAATGAGCAATATTTTTAGTCAATAATTTTACTTACAAATTTAAAAAGAGGGTTTGTTACAAAGCTACATTAGACAATGTCATAGGCAAAAAGGGCCCAAGATTAAGTATAGGGAGGCCTCAAATAGGAGTCAGGAATGGAGATAATCTCTCTTTCCCCAGGGCTGTATTGCTTTCTATTTTATTTTATTTATTTGACAGAGAGAGAGAGATTACAAGTAGACAGAGAGGCAGGCAGAGAAAGGGGAAAGCAGGCTCCCCGCCGAACAGAGAGCCCGATGTGGGGCTTGATCCCAGGACCCTGAGATCATGACCTGAGCCGAAGGCGGAGGCTTTAACCACTGAGCCACCCAGGCACCCCGGGCTGTATTTCTTTCTTACCCCTCATTCTCTATGTTTCTTTCCCATTCTCTTCTCCTCAGATCACCTTCTTCTCTCTATTCATACTTGCTGCTCTCTCTATTCATACTTGCTGCTCTCATGGCCCATAGTAGAACTTACTCATGGTTTTGGTTTGGCACCAACTCCGACCTCATCCCTACGTGGTTCTTAGTTCCAGAGCCCATCACAACTTGAGGCATTTTCAGTGTCTTAGTTGGATTCTTGTTAGAGAATAGCTGACCAGCGCCTGGCCTGGGATGAAATGTTCCATCCTGGGATATGCCCTGAGCTGTGGTTAAAGGGCAGAGGTATTGAGTAAAACTACCTGGGCCAGGCAATTAATTGCCAGAGAGAAGACTGTGGGGAAGAAAGAGGTCTGAGATCATGTACACGACAAATGGTTATGGGTGAAATGATGAGTTCCTAAGGTCCTTCTGATGACAAATCCAAGGATGGGGTTGTTGAGTGCCCCGGGGTTACCCTGCTGACAGGAGCGCCAAACACACAGTGGTCTTAGAGGTTGGTGCCAAGCCAGTCTCTACACATAAACATTCTAGGGGAGTTATATTAGAAGATAATCGTTCAAGACAACAGCTCTTTAACTATGTCTGAGCCTCAGTTTCATATATAAGAAGGTGACAATGTCTACCTTATAGGGTATTAGGATTAAGTGAGGACAGACATAGCTAATCCAAAGACACTGGGCACCTAGTAGGTGCTCAATAAATGTTATTGCCTTCTTTTTTCTTTCCCTCCTGCTTATGCATTGCCCACTGTGGAAATACAACCATCTAAAAGAGGCAATTGAAATGATTTTCCTATTTTGTTGTACTTGAAAATAAATTTAATTATTTGTAGGTAATTGATTTAAGTAATGTCTATCCAAACAGCTTACTCGATTTTTCCTGTTTCTGATGGTAAAAGGAAAATCAGAGCCACTTAATACTTTTTATTGATTTCTTGAGATAAATGCTGGTGTGACTTTGCAAATGCTGTTTGTGTATGGAATTTGTAATAACAGACTATTTCAGGATTCTCTTCTGGTATGCAGCTCTCTCTTCATAAGAGAGTGGTGGTGTCTCTAAGATGCAGCCCACCTGGAGGGGCAAACGTTTCCTGGGCTGCTTCCTGACCTCGTTCAATATTTAGATAAGAGCACCTAGTTCTTTTACCTTTCTAGCGCCCTGATAATGCTCTGTCTTTTGGGCAAAGCATTCTTATTTCTTTCTTCAAGGCTCATGTGTGCAACTCTGCCCTTAATCCTCTCTTCTCTTTCCTCTGTGCCCTTTCCTCTTTTGAATTTTTCACCTCTCCCTTAGGCCACGAAGCACTTAGACTTGCCCTCATTTTAGGAAAATCCTCTCAAACCTGCTTCCTTTTCCAGCTTCCCTTATTTCTTTCCTTCTCTGCCAGACTTCCACAAAGCATGGTATGGGTTGATTTTCCTTACTTTCTCATGCCTCGGGCACTCTTGAACTGAATGAGCACAATTTTCTATCCCATCCACTCTATAGATTCTGTTCTCCAAAGCCATTAATGGCCATCTAGTGCTAACTTATATAACCTCCTAATGTCTGATATTGGTTACCATCTCTTTCACGCTGAGATTTGCCACTTCCTTGGATTCTATGACACAAGACTTCACTGCTTATTTTCCTACCTCTAAGTAGACCTCTTTTCTTCCTTTCCACCTCATACTCTGTCTATTGATTTCTTTTCTAGAACTTGACATAATTTTTTCCTTATTTATCTAGTGTGTGTCTCCACTGGACTATAAGCTGCAGGAAGACAAGGTCCATGGCTCTCTTGTTCACTGTTGCAACCCACTGGTATTACCTTTCTCCTGGTCTCTGAACATGGGTTTGTGTCCTCTCCCTTGCCCTCTCTGTCTAACGAGGCACAGAGGTCAATTTTACCTCCAGAATATCTCTCAGCTGTATATTCCCATTTGTACCACACTGCTTGAAGCCCTCAATGATGGCTTAGCAGAGTTGGCTGGGGGATGAGTTGACAAGTCGATATTCCTGCTTCCAGCTTGTCCCCACGCCACTCTGTCCCTTGCACTGCTATCAAATTGACCTTCCTGAAACATAGCTCGGGTCACCTCACACCCTGCTGTGGACTTCCAATTCTTCATAATAGGTTACTGAATCAAGTCTGTATTCCTTTCCCTTCTTAGACTGCTCCCAGTTTACCTTTGATGCTTCTCTCCTGCTGCTCCCCATCCTGCTGACTTGTGTGCACATGAGAAACTGGGTGGCCGTGAGGCTGCCAGGGAGGGGTGACGGAGCCACCCTGTGTTTCCCTGCCCTGGTGTCCATGCTACTCTAGAGCTCCAGGACACACCTACTTCGTTGGAAGGGTGAGACAGACTTAACACATGTTATCTGTAGGACAAACTAAAGTAAAACAACTAATCACAAGCAATATACTGTTTTACTCAACTTGGAATGAATATACTTTGGTGGCAGGATTAAACCTAAATGTCTCAAGATGGAAAAAGACAGTGAAGAACAGTGGCTGAGCACATGCACTCTGAGCAAGACACTTAAGCCCTCTGTGACTCAGTTTCCCCATCTGGAATTGTGAAAATTACATGAGTGAATACATATAAGATGTTTAGAAGAGTGTCTGACACACAGAAGGCCTTTTTAACTTTTAGGTATTAGTGGTGTTGTTTCAACAAATTTTCATCAAATATATATGATGGCCAAGGCATCATGTAACTATTGACTAGGTATGAGGAAGAAAAGGGAGAAGATGAAAGTGGCAAAAGAAGAGTCTAGGACAATTCTCATTTTCCTGGCTTGCACGGACACTCAGCGAAATGGATGCTGTTCACTGAGGGAACCATAGAAAGAGTCACTGGGAGCGGAACCCTGTGTTTGAGCTTTGTGTTACAATTTCATTGGTTTATTCTTAGACCTTTTCTGAATGGGGAACACACAAATGTGTATTATTTTAAAATAGCTTTAAGGACCATGAAGAGCATATCTTTAGGTAGATTAGAAAAAGGTTTCAGAAATGGGAAGAAGAAAAGGTTTGGGGCCCATATTCCTATCCCAAACAATCCCTAAGACAAACCATTAGTGAGATCAGAAAATGCTGCCGGAAGACGACATGATAATGGGCCACTCACTGTACTTCCTAGACGTAGGGTACGAATGTGAGCACCTGCTTCCCCCATTTTTCCACTGGCCCAACCAGGGTCACTGTCTAGGTCTGAGCTGCCCAGTCTTTGCTTTTCTAAGTTAAAGCAGCTGATGTTTAAAGAAAATTGATACAACAATAGTTACAGATACGGGAAGTTTCTGCTGTTGTCGATAATGAGAACCATCACTTCCTCAGCACTTACGTGCGAGATATATTAAGTACTCTACATGTATTGGTTAAGTACGTGAGATTTCATGTATTTATAGAATATTAGGTTCAAGATGGGGCCTCCCCTCTCATTTTACAAATCAGCAAATGGGGGTCACTGAAGAGTTTTGGTAGCATGCCTAGGATGTCCCAGCGCCGTATTGTGACTAACAAGCTGGCAGTGAGACAAGTCTGACGAATATCCAACTGGACACTCTGAAATCACTCCGATTCCTCAATCTTTCTTCAGATACTGACAAAAACAAGTAATTTCTACACCATGTGTCTTTGCCTCACAACTTCACTAACTCTGTACCTGACAATCTTTTAAAAAGACAAAGTATAATTTTCAGAAACAGTAGCATGTCCTTTTGAACCCAACCCACTTAGGTTTTTGAAACACATGAACATTGCATTGAGCTGAATTAATCCTTTTTTTTTTCATTTGATCCTCACTTATATCTCTTTCTAATACTCTCTTTAAAATAATTTAGATAGGCAAATTTTGAGAGCATTTTGTGTGTGTGTGTGTGTGTGTGTGTGTGTGTGTGTGTGTGTGTTGAAGAAAGGAATTTAGCTAAATTTTCTCTCTCCTGAAATATTCCACCTACTGTGCTCTGTGAGCCCATACCTAAAGTTAAAGAAGAATCCCACGGCTTGAGGCTTATTCTCCCGCTGGCTAAGATGGCCTGGTAAATAACCCTGGGCAATCTCTCCCCTCTGTGCTCTCTGAGTCCTCTCACATGCTCTGCGTTCTGCTTCTTGAAAACCCAGATGCTCTGGGCTCTGGCTTGATCTCTGCCTGACATCTGATTTGAAACACTGCACTGAAGCCATCTGCTGTATTTGGGGAATAAAGGCGCGGGGGCGAGCAGTGCTTTTTACAAATGTGTCCAAATAGGGCAATCAAGAGAAGGATAATAAGACGGGGATGCCTGTCTGGTGCCGAGCCCTGCGATCGGCTCCCCAGCGACTTCTCACGGTATTTGTGTTCTCGGCCTCACACCAGGCTTGCCTCGGCTTGTGCCTCTTACGGCTCCTTGGTAGTAAGATATCTGTTATACCCTCTGATGAAACTGAACGTTTTTAAGGGCGACGTGAGAATTCTGAAGTTCAGAAACAGCCTGTGATGGATTGGAAAGTAGCTGTTCTTGAAGGATGCGCTTGAGCTCCTCAGCATCCTTTGTGACACACGTATCTGGAGCAGCTATGATTCTTGTTTCCTTCCCTCACTGCGGACCCATTTCCAACCGAGCTGGACGCGTGCCCTTTCCAGCTCTGTGCAGGGATTTTGGTGGGCTGTTTGCACGTTTTATTGAACATCTGTAAATCCTCAGCTTGGGTATACTTCCAGCTATTCCTTTAATCTGTTCCTGGGATACGGCACTCTAGGTTTTTAGCAGAGGGGGCTGGGGAGACATCTGTTCGCTGCTGTGAGTAGAAGATCGGATGGTGAACTCAGTTTCCCATGTGCTAGGGAACATGACGAGGAGCCCCTGGGAGACCTCAGTTACCTTCTTTAGCACGATATGCTCTCTTTTCCCAGAGAAGTGAAATCTCTGCGAATCATATTCTTCAAGTTATCGCACATGAAGCATACAGGGCTGCATGGGGAAGGGAAACCATACATAAATTTTTTCAAAGATTCTTTCGGAGAGAGGAGTCAGAGGGGAGGGAGGCATCCGTGGGGCCTGTGCAGACGCCCAGTGGAGACATGGTGAGCGAGTGGAGAGAGGAGGGGAAGGCGGCTGGCATGGGCCTGAGGCGGAGATTGGGGCAGGTGGGCACAACAGGAAACCATGCCAACCAACATCTGTGCTGTGCTCTCCGTGCCAACCCTCGGTGCTCGCCTCCTTCATGGAGGCCAGGTCTGTGTGCAGCCAAGACCTGTTGAATTGCTGGCTTGTGTGTGAATTTTCCAAGGCTTTGGCTTACGTCGTCTTCAGCCTCTCCACAGAGCACATTGGTTCCACCCATAAGAAAAGCGACTCACGCAGAACCTGCTCTCCCAGCGTTTCTCCTGGAAGCCGGCTATGTCTCTGGACTGTGGCGGGTGTGTTGATTTCAACCCGACTTTTCAGCATGTTTCCATCAGTCTCTCAGGAGTGCGTTTTTGCTGAGATTTTTTTTTTTAACCATTTACAGACATGTGAAATACTCCTACAGTTTTTCACACAATCTGGGAAGTTTAAATATTCTTCTTTAATCTTTGAAGACACCGAGAGTCAATTTAGAACTTTAAAATCCCCAAATCTCAAGTCAAGAAAGAAGTTTTTCTTATTTAAAAAACCCCGTTAATCAAACTCTCAGGACATTTAGGCCTTCCCATCTCCCTCCATCCGCTGAGAAAGCACACCACAGGAGTAACCTGAAGTGACTTTGCCCACCCTGGAATTTTCTTGCCATAATCTGAGTAGTTTGAGAATGCTATGTTAATGGTTTTGCATTGAGGGCTTCCTCCTCTGGCTGGAGTGCCCTGAGGAATTGTCCTTTTTTGTAAGTGGGAAAAAATCATTCCTCTCCTTCAAAGACCCCTACAGCGATGGTTCAACTTAAATGAAAATAAGAAGACTAACGAATATCATTTACTGACTACCACTGTGGGCCAGACCCTTTATGAAGGCTGCCTTCAATCCCACAGCATCCCTTCGAGCCATTAGTATCATCCCCATTTTGAAAAAAACAGAAAATCGAGGCTCCAGGTTACGTGAACTGATTAAGCTCATACAGCTGATGCGTGCTGGGGTTGGAATTTGAACTTAGCTCTCTCTCAATCCCAATCTCATGATCTTTATTAATGTCTTTAACATTAGTTGCATTTTCTGCAAGGACTAAGAATGTTGAGCAAATTGTAATTGGGAGACATTAGTAATTAAGGCAGTAGAGGTAGTAATCACAGCATTTGCTTATTAATTACGGAACAGTGGCTCACTAATAGCAAGAGCCATTACATGCCTTATACTTAGTTCTCATGACAACTCTAGAACCTGTCTGCCTGGACCTTGAAGTTTCCCTAACACGGTGATATACCTTGGAATCCCTGGCAAGTGTCAGGACAAGGCACAGTCATCTACCTTCTTTGCCCAAGATCCAGGTACCGGGACACACCTCCTTCATGCCTGACCTGTTTCTGCTTGGTTCTAGTCGCCCAGTCTCAGCTCCAAAGAATATCCTTTTTCACTTTCAACCCTGCTTTTGTCTTTTTGATTTATGAACTGCTATTGTTTGTCTCAGCTGGATCCCCAACACCAAAGACTTTGGTTGCCACTCATGCTGATGTTGTTTGACGGATTTGCTAGGACAGCCCACCCAGAATCAAATTAAATTGGAAGGTTAGCTCAGCTGGGAAGTTGTCAAGGAGAAGGCCCCACCCAGACTCAGCTTAAATTGGGAGGTCAGTTGGGTCATTTCCTACACTGTCAATAATTTAGAGCACTAGAATATCCTTGGGGTCTGAACTATCCCTGGAAATTTGAAAAGATGGAGAAAAGTGTTATTTCTGGAACTCCTCTCAGGGATAGTACTGTATATATTACAAGAAAAACACGGAGAAGCTGCTTTGGAGGGAAGGTGATAAGACACTCAAGGTAAATTCTTGAGTAGTAATAGTTGGCAAGATAGAATTTGATAGATAAAAGTTGTTCTTTCTCATCCCAGCCCTCAACGTCTCCTGTAGATAATGTTAAACAGATACTTAAAAAAAAAAACAAAAAAACAGTACCTGACTAAGGACAACTGAATTGTTAGCTTGCTAGGTATCCAGTACATCTTGGTCTGATGCTGATCCCACCAGTCCCAGAACCTACGTGGTAGAACCAGGCTCCTTGGCTAGAACTCAAGTTCCAGCTCCTTTCTACTCTTGTGAAGTAGATTTAGACTGGATGTAGGCATCATCATCATCACATTTTCAGGTGAGGGATTCTGAAAGGTTAAGTAAAATACTCAAGGTTTTTCATTCAGGAAGAAGTGATGGCTTCTAAAACCACACCTTGAAAGGCAAACTAACACTATTCCAAAATTCTAACAGTGATCATAGAGGGCTGGAACTGGTCTTACATGTTTCCTGTGAAACGAACTTCTGCATCTCTTCCTACCGTGTTTGGAATGCCTGTTCCTTAAAAGCATCCTAACTTATGCCCAGAGAAAGTGAATTATATTACTACTTGTTCTAGAACTTGTTCTCAAGGAATAAAAATAAGCACATATGTATTCGCAATAGGCCACTGCCATCGTGCTTCCATCTGACCAAGGTTAAGTTTGGGTTCCTTTGGTTCAGGAGCATTTCCATTAAAGAGTCTGCAGAGTTCTTTTGTTTAGGACCAAACAGTTGAGGGGGGAGGAAATCAAGATACTCTAGGAAATAAACCCTACCTATTACATCAAGAGTGAACTTAAGTTCGAGTATATTTTAAAAATTCAAACCATATACAGGCATCCCTGCGGTATGAGAGTTCTGATGCATTCTCACGAGAGCATTCTTGAAGCTCTAAGAGGCGATTTGAGGGCAGTGATGTCCTTCTTCAGCCACTTTTTTCTCTTTCCTCTGTGGCTGTGTCTAATTCACGACACACTCCGTGGCTGCCCGGGCTGGAGGCAGCATCCTGGGACCTTCTCTAGGAGTGCTGCTCCTGGTTTTATCTGCGTTCTGCCCACTGAAATTGTTATGGGAGAAGTCCAGGGTGGACGTGGACTGTGAAGCTGGTTGCAAAGTCACAGACCCGCTGAGGCAATGTAACTCATAGCTTGTCTTTCTTTACCTAGAAAGTAAAGCGTCTTTGGATCTGGTAGAACTGGAGGGGATGGGTATTTCATTCTTTTATCTGCTCAAAATGAACAAAGAACTGGGGGAAGACCGTTGAAAAAAGAAAGAAAAAGAAAAGAAAGAAGAAAAAAGGAGGAGGCTAAGAAAGCAGACCCAGACATTCGACCCTTGCTTCATCCAGATGTGCTCTGTCACTATCTCGTCTAAGGTACTGAAGTTCTTCTGAATAAGATTTTGATTTCAGTGAGTCTACGATAAAGATAAAAAGATTAAAAATCGTCGTCTCATTCAGTCCCTTCATTACACAGATGAGTAAAATGTGCTATAAGCAGGTTTTGGTAACTAGGGAATATCAGAAAAAGCATGTATTGTCTTTTTTTGAATTAGTAAAATATATTGTGGGTTATAATGATGACCTGTTAGGACTAGCCACATGAAGGTTAAATATAACCTGTATCTGTACAGTCTTTCCAAAAAATATTACTCCATTCTGTGGCAGGAGTGCTCAATTCCCTTGTGTGGGTGAGAAAAATTCCTTGGGAATAATAATATATTCTCCCTTAGAAGTGTTTCCTGTATTGCAAAGTTGCTGCCATATGGTTCCTATAAAGGTTCTGCCAAAATTCCCGTGGTTCTCACAAGAGCTTCTACCTCCTCTGTTCTTTTAATCTCCTGCTGCGGGCGGCAGACATGGGAGAGACAGACAAGCTGCAAAGGGAAGTCGATGAAATGAAATGAAAGCCCTACAACTGTGTTTGTGTCAGTGTAGATGGGGGTCCCCCCTCCTCGGTTTGCTCACAGAGGTGGGTGTGAGAACTTAGAGGAGTGTCTGGAAGAGATCCTGTGGAAGTCATTTTGCCCAGAGCTGGAGGAGAAGCAAAAGGCAAGTGTCAGGTCTCTGGAAGGCCCGGGTGGGGAGATGGGGGTGTGAGCCTTGGGGGCTGGCATTTCAAGGGGGAGAAGCTTCCTGGAATTTTTTACTGTCTAGAGGAAAGAGAACGGTAGCTCGAGGTTGGTCTGCATTTGTAAAACAACAAAACAACATAGAGAAAGACTACCATTCCTGCCTCTGTTGTAGCAGACACGGGAGAAACAGGCTTGGTGCCCATGTGGGGACTGGTTTTTTCCTCCTTACATGATCGCTTTCAGTCCCTTGTGTTTCTTGGTGAGCTGTATTACGCTTGCCAAGTTGGGTATGGAGTCATTTGTATACCCGCGTGTGCATTGGTTTTTTTATCTTTAATAATAACTTACATGGATCATCTGTTTCTGTTTTGCTATCACTGTTCAAAGTAGGTGAGATGAAAACAGAGTTTTGGTATCTGCAACTCATTCCGAAAATTATACCAAAGCAACAAAATCTCTAGTCCAGACTAGCTGAGCCCAGCAAGCCCAATGGGGCTTATGTCTTTGACCTAATGTCACTTCTTTCCCAGTTGTCGTGATGTGGATTCATCAGGAGAAGGTTTGCCACACATGTTGGGGAGCAGAGAGGTGAAACAAAGGTCGCCATGGAATAGCGTGCGTGTGGGTCTTCCATTCTAGCCGGAAGTCCTGGTGTGTAAGTCCTGATGTTTCCCCGCCTTGGCGAGTGTTTTCCACTGTACTCTTTTCCGTGGATCCCGCTCCTGCATCAGCTCTGAGTGGCGTGCCTATGATGTCTCTGGTGGGCCCCGGGCTTCTTCTGGGTCTGACTGAGCCAGCGACTGGATCTCACTCCCCCTGCCTCCCTCTCCCCTATTTGAATTGTCTCTGCGTGCTTGAAGATGAGGTAATTAAATACATCCTTGAAGGGTACAGAAACCAATAACACTCCTCTCCTTGCCTGATTCTGGGGGAGTGCAATCCCTTAAACTACCAGGTTGGCTTGTCAAATGAGTTATTGTTTTTTCAAAATATAGCCTGAACGGCATCCTTTATAATTAAGGCTTCTGGCTTTCAGTTTAAAGTGATATTTGCCAGTAAAAGCCTGCCAAAAAATAAATAAATAAAAGCAGGCTTACCGTTAAATATTGATTTAAGCTTGGAAAGTGGCTCCAAATTTTGTTATACCAGTCTTGATCTCCGTGGCCTCTGGGCATCTGTTTCAATTTGGTCAAATTGAAATGGGGAGGGACAGTGCCAGGCAAACAGCAAGGTGATCCAATATAGTAGGATGAGTTGTATTTGATGAAAAAGCGCCAGGCAGAGTCATCTGCAAGATCCTGGGGACAGGTGAACTGGGCTCGGATGAAATAAGGGCTGATGGCCATGTTAACTCATCCTTCGGGCTGACCTGAGCCAGTGATGAGTTCTCTGAAATGTAAAGAATGTGGAGTACCCTTTGGTCGGGGAGGAGCAGTATGTGTCTTTTGTTTTGCGGTGTTATTTTGCCTTTCTGCATAGCCCGCTAAATGCAGGCTTCTCCTCCAACTGGGTGCTTTCCTCATGATCCTTTCGTGTCACTGGCAGAGATGTTCAAAAGCCCAAACACAAAACTTTTTCCTCTGAACTGAATTTCTCACACCCTAACTGGGGAGGTTTTTCTCCTGGCCAGGAAAAAGCTAAGGTTCTCCAAAAATCTTCTCCTCAGAAATGTATTTACTTGAGACTTGTTATTATCCGCCTCCGTCTCTGACAAGTGAAGGCAAACAGGAAGAGGAGGGTTAAAAATGTTCCTGAAAAAAAGGACTTTTGATGCAACTGAGCTCCATGGGTGCAAAGCACCTGAGATCCATTCGTTTTGACAACCTCAGTTATCCCAGTGCCTCTCATCGTCTGTAAAGTTAACCAGGGCTGATAAGACATGATGAGGCAGGGTACTGGTTTGTATTTCCAGCCTCATAAATATTTCACAATACCATTTTCTTACAATCAGATACATTAGTTTGCCAAGTGTGGATGCTGCTGGAGGTTCACTCAGAGCTGGTGTTGAACAAAAGCCCTGCTTTTAAACCAGCACATCTAGGGCCTCGAGGTGCACGGCGCTCGCCACTGTCCCCGGCTTTCAAATGCGTGTTCTAATTCGGGTGAGAGAGTTGGTATTTGACCTCTGGAAACTGCTGCTGTCTACCTTGAAAAATATATTGTTATGCTCTACAGGCAAAAAAGCATCCATCTTAGCCAGGTTCTCATATTCTTTCTCCTTCGCCAGCCCGGTGATGCCTTTGCATTTCTTTGTACTTCACACTGTGGACAGTAGAATCAGGAGCCAAAGGGTGAATTTAATTTGGAACAGACCTCTGTCTTGATAGAACTGCCTTTACTCAGGCTCCAACACAGCAACCTGCAATTTCCTGAGGCCGAGCCTCTGCCGGGCTCTCACAGGCTCTCAAAATTAAGTCCAGACTCAGCCCCTCTCAGAGCTTACCCAACTCCCACCAACAACACCGAGTGGTGTGGACGCCCGAGTCAGCCGAGTAGCAATGGTTTTCTCCCTGATGTAATCAAACGGAGTGCACGGATATCACTTGATTAACAGCTGTGGTATTAATTTCCCTTTTTGGTTGCTTGACTCACAGCGAGAATCATGTCAAGGCAGCAGAGAAGCAATTAAATTGATTTTAATCTTTGTCAGAGAAGATAACATGCCTCTTTCTCTTCTCATTTAAATAATTAAAGTTTCAGTAGGTATTATTTCTGGCTTTAAAGAAATTGGTATCTTAATGTAATAGAATCCTTGTAATTATATACTTAATGGTTCTTAATAAGTTAATCATGGTTTTTCATTTAAAATGTATTTTTTACTTATTAAATTTTTTTGTTATAGTATCTTTGCTTTTAAGGAGAAGGGGGAAACACAAAGAGCGATAGATATAAAACAGTTATGTCATTTCTCATTATTAATTCTTTCAACAGCTATCTCCTCCTTTTGTGGTGTGTTGGACTTAAGTTTGAAGTAATATTTTTACATTTCAGTGCATTTAAAAGAAGCCCACTTCTTTTAATGACAACATATTTAATTTTAATGATGATGGAGTTTTTGGGTTCTGTGAAAATTTCCTTATGGGACATCCTATGTATTTCAATTGTGCTGAGCAATCAAAACTTAAAATTTCATTAAGGTCTTAGAGAAATGTTGAAAAAATATTGCAAGTGGTTTCATTCCTCTTTGGTATTCAGTCAAACATTATACAGTTACTTTATTCCTCACCTCAGTATTGTGAAGTGTCTTGTAAACGTTTCAGAGCAAAGAAAATAGAGGTAGAATTCACAGATGGAGTGGCCCTCTTCACTAGACGCTGCATTTTAGCTCTAATGCATGTATAGCCCCCAGGATATTGAGCATTCCATAATTTAACTGTCATCAACCCCCATCACTACCACTGGAATGAGTGACTTCTGAAACAGAGGAAGTGTTATCCCAGAGAGAGACTAGTTCTCAGTTCAGACCCCAGTCAAGAAATGAACAGTTCACCAAAAGGTTTAAAAAATGCCTCCTCTTTAAGGATGGTGAACACTGATCAAGAAGAGAGAGACCATGGGCCCTGGACCAGAAACATTGAGGTTAGGCAGAGGCAAAGCCAGCATCCTAGAGCTGGCCCCTTTCCCCAGAGTTTTGGAGGGATGCATTCTTCTGTAGAAATTGATGAAGACTGAGTTCTTCCCTTGGTATTTTGAAAGAGAGCTTCTACAAGCTTATATACTATAAATTGCTAAATGCTGCTGCCTCTAGGTGGACAGATTACAAAAGACACCTCTTCTTCCTGGTACGGCTACCACAGGACAGGCTGGATTTCAGCCCTTACTCCTACCACTCCCCCGCTCCCACCAAGCTGGGTGCTTCTTTGCAGTGCACAATCTGCACAGTTGTACTTGGTTTGAAAATATGCATAAGCAAAACCTAACAGCTTCTGAAATAATCTCTGAAGCAAGGAGTGACTATATTAATGCAGATGGCAAAGAAGGTGAGCAGTACGGGCAGACAGAAGTATCACAGAGACTGCAAAAAGAATGCTCTAGACTAGCTCATCGTAGACATTTCTTGGCCATGGTGATTAAGAATTATCACTTGTTTTGGGGCACCTGAGTGGCTCAGTAGGTTAAAGCCTCTGCCTTCGGCTCAGGTCATGATCTCAGGGTCCTGGGATGGAGCCTCGCATCGGGCTCTCTGCTCAGCAGGGAGCCTGCTTCCCCCTCTCCCTCTGCCTACTTGTGATTTCTCTCTCTGTGTCAAATAAATGAATAAAATCTAAAAAAAAAAAAAAAAAAAAAAAAATTATCACCAGTTTCTTAGGACTTGGAAACTTGGAAATGCACTGAATGTCCTTTCTGGTTTGTTATAGTGTATATATATGTGGTTCCCATTATAGAGTGAATCTTCAGTCATTCCTGTTTAATCTTGAAGCTGTAATCCCTATATGATTGTTACATTGAAAATTCTAAAGCTCAGAATATTCAAAACCAGCATTCCTTAGAGTGAAAGGATGTTTACACAAACATTGACACTTGGAAGGGAGTTAGGGGGAAAAGGGAAGGCAAATGTCATTCCAGGCAGAAGAAATCAGTTAGGCAAGGGGTGGAGGTGCATTAAGAGTATGGATTCTTTTAGGAAGTGTTTTTGCACCTGATTAAATCTGGGTGTCCCTGGAGATACTGAGTTGATTACAGCACATTCCCTGCCCCGGAGGAGCTAGAAGTATTTTGACACCTACCCTATTTGATTCTCACACAAATTCCGTAAATTAAGTAGCAAAGATTTTATCAACTAAATATCACTGGGGAAGAAATTGGAGGCTAAAAAGTACACAACACTTAAGGTTACACAGCTAATTCTAGGTAAGCTGGGACTGAAACCCAGCCTCCTAGTGGCCAGTGTGGGTCTTTCAACTAGATCATAAGAGAGGGATAGCTTTTTCCTCCCTCCTTAGGATAGGGCAGCAAACTTTTTCTAAAAAACATTGGTTTGGTTATGATTATGATTATGATAGATCAGTAAGGTGTGGAGGAAGAGAGTATAATCAGGTCTATTCGCTTCTCTTCATTAGAAGTGAAAATGTAAAAAAAAAAAATACCTCATAAGGTGAGTTAACAAGAGTGGAATGCAATGAAAAGTGTATTTGTGAGCAGAATAAAGTTGATCGAAGGAGTCCTGAGTATTACATACCTTTGAGACAGTTTATTTAAAAATAAAGAGTTAAAAAATTAACTGTACACTGACATAATAAGCACTGAGTAATATATAGAATTGTTGAATCAATATATTATACAGCTGGAACTAATATAACACTGTGTGTTAACTATACTGGAATTAAAATTAAAAATTGGGTGCCTGGGTGGCTCAGTTGGTTAAGTGTCTGCCTTCAGCTCGGGTCATGATCCCAGGGTCCTGGGATTGAGTCCCACATTGGGCTCCCTGCTCAGCGGGTGTCTGCTTCTCCCCCCCCCCCCCCCCCGCCTCTCACCGCTGCTTGTATGCTCTCTCTCTCACTCTCAAATAAGTAAAAAAAATCTTAAAAAAATAAAAAAAATTAAAAAAAATGGACTCATCCTGCCAAACGAATCTCCTACAAACAAACGTATCTCCTCCAAGAACACTGACCACAAGGCATATTTTTAATGGGACATCACCCCTATTCAGGGATCTGCCTTATTTACTCTTTTGCCCCTAGTCCTTAGCATAATGTCTGGGCTAGAAAACTCATTCATTCATTCAACAGATATTTATTGAGCACCTACTATAAGGCAGGTACTATTCTAGGAACTTTGGATACAGCAGTGAATCAAATAGATAACTAATGGATACACTAATAGAGCTTTTATTCTGGTGGAATAATTTAGTATTTATACAAGTGAATAAATAACCAGGATGTGTTATGAGGAAAGTCAAACAAGGAATGTAACAATGACTAGATGTGATTCAGGTGGGTGTCCAGGGAGCCTTTTTGGGGAAGTAATATTTGAACTGATAATCTGAATATTAAGATTCAAATCTAAGAAAAAGCTTGGTGTGTCTACAAGATGAAGGACAGTGTGGCTTGAGGCTGTATGGGCAAGAAGAGAGAAGGTATGTGGGGATGAATGGGAGGAGTTCAGAGGTGGTCATGTCAAAGAGGGGGCTGAAGGAGTTGGGCAATGTCAAAAGCTGATCCATGCTGCTGGATTGTTGAAAACACCATGCTACAAAGTTTCTTTAAAGCTTCATCAACATTAAAAATGTTTGTGCTGCAAAGGACACCACCAAGGAAGTGAAAAGATAATCTATTGGGAAAAAACACTGGCAAATCGTATATCCAATAAGCGACTTACATCCAGAATATATAAAGAACTCTTACAACTCAATGATAAAAAGACAAATAACCCAATTAAAAAGTAGGCAAAAGATCTGAATAGGCATTTCTCCAAGGAAAATATACAAATGGCCAATAAGCAAGTGAAAAGATGATTGGCATCATTAATCATCAGAGAAATGCAAATCACAATCACGAAAGAACCCTTCATATCCACTAGGATGGCTAGAATAAAAAAGTCAAGTAATAATAAGTGTTGGCAAGAATGTAGAGAAAGCAGTATTGTTATAAACTTCTGGGAATGTAAATGGGAACATTAAGTGGTACAGCCACTTTGGAAAAGTCTGGCAGTTCTTCAAATGCTGAAACATAGAGTTACCATATAGCCTAACAATTTTATTCCTAGGTATATAGCCAAAAGAAATGAAAGCATATGTCCCCATAAAAACTTGCATACAAATGTCCAGTTTGTCCAGCTGACAAATGGATAAACAAAATGTATATTCATACAATGGAATTTAATTTTGCCATAAAAAAGAAGGAAGCACTGACATGCTACAACGTGGGTGAACCTTGAAATTGTGCTAAGTGAAAGACGACAGTCATGAGAGACCACATAGTATATGATTCCATTCATATTAAATTTCTAGAACAGGAAGTCTGTAGAAACTGAAAGTAGATTAGTAATTGCCTAGGGGATGGGAGAATGGGAAGATAGAGGAGCGATAGCTAAAGAGTACAGGATTTCTTTTTGAGGTGATGAAAATGTTCTAAAACTGTGGAGATGGCCGCGCTTATCTGTGAATATACTAAAAACCATTGAATTATGTGCACTTGAAGTGGGTGAAAAAACAAACAAAACAACAACCCAAAGGCCTAAGGATACACTTCACACTCACTGAAAGGTACAGGCTCTTCAGATAAAATTTACTAGTCCATATTAGAGTATCTTTGTGCCAAAGGGAGAATCATCAATGAAGCTATTCTTAGAACACAAAGCTTTCCTTCCTAAAATACTGGAAAGGAGCAACACCTTGAACACCACAGGAAACCCATAAATATCTAATTTGCACCACTGCATGATAAAAGCAGCTTGCTTCTTCCACTCATTAGCAACACTCAAAAATATATTCTAGCTTTTTGCCTGCTAAGAGGATATTTACATTTCCTCTTTGCACCAACTACAGAAACCCTGTTTATTCCCAGGGTTTGTCTGCAGCTCTGGTCCACTTGAACTGTGTTTGGAAAGCAGGCAGAGAGAGCTGTTCTGGGATAAACACAGTGGTGGAAAGTGCTAGTGCTGTATGAGAACTCATTGAAATTAATGCGTTTGGAATCATGGATATTTAAGTGAGTTGAATTTGGAAGCTATTTCAGTTTTCTAGATGATAGGAAGTCAGCCATTGTATTCTATGAGTAGCATGCTCTTTATCCTGCAGGTGGTAATTGCTTGCAGAGGCAAATTTTAGGCCCTTTAAGAGAAAAAATCTTAGTCATCTTTGTACTCTCTGCAAGTTAGTGCTTTTGAACATAATATGTGTTCAGTAAAATTTTTAATTGAATTTGAAAGAATAAGTCACTGGGGCTTGAGAATAAGATAAATTTTTGCAGCAATCGAAACTATTAAAATTGAACGGATGATGGATGGTTTAGTCATATTAAGTCTGACTCCACCTGGGAGCTAGCTTATAAATCTAATGCTATTGGAGCCAGGGAATATCCAGCTGCTACTCAGGAAGCCACAGTAGTGATGGTGCTATTGTAAGTTGGCATAAAAAGGAAATGGAAAGTCGGACTTTCCCAGTAGTTTTTAGCCCAGCTGAGGAAAGTAAGACACTGCATCGGGTAGACACAGGCATTCAGTTCAATGGACTGAGACTCTCTGGGGCAGAAGAGTTCACCAGGCTTTGCCACAGTTTACACGAGTTATCTAATTTTCTCTTTCATTATGAGACAAGGTTCCCAGGAGGTGGAGTACATGGGATTGTGTATTTACCAGTCAGAGGAATCAAACTTGCCTCTTCCCTTTCTCTTGCCTCATTGATGGCCAATAACAAGGCACTGCCCATGTATGTGAAGCCTAGTCTGAAAAAGCCTTTTGGGTTCCTTTGGGCGGGGGGGGGGGGGGGAAGTAACAGTGATTCCTGTCAGTTTCTCCCTAACCTTTTCTCTTTCTTGCCGTCTAGCAGAGCAGGGCCTATTTTCTCATCCTCCCTCTGTCTATTCAGGTTATATGGATGAATCTGAAATGTCCAAATATCCTAAATGCATTTTGAATGTGGGAGGTATGGTTTGAAATCCTAGGTGTAGGATACTGATGCCATCTTTACCACACATATGGCTCTTAGCACTTTACAGCTCAATTTTCTGCTTAAAAGGGTGCTGCTTTTAAACTAGCAAATACAGCAAGTGACTAATTAGCCAAATTAATGAGGGCTTGTTTACTTGAAGTCCCCAGTGCCCTTGGAACTTGGGATGTTTCATTATTACAATCTGCAAGTAGTTTCCTCCAATTAATTTTTAACATACGGCTCTTGCCTCTTCTCAGTAATATGTAATATCCTAATACTTCAGAGGGGCTTGCAAGCATTAGCTCATTATTCCTCATAGGGGACTACTGGAAAACTGAAATAAAAAGGAATTATAGTGTTTTTTTTGTCAACATTGCTTTTTGGCATATTTTATTACAAATTCTAGTCTATAGGTTTAAAGCAAATTGGTGGAAAGAGCAATTATTAAGGCCCATTCTGAGAAAAGGAAAGGAAGAAACATGTGAATATGAAAAAAATTTCTCTTTGCCACAGGACAAATGATAAATAAGCTAAGAAAAGTCATTCCTCTTATGGTCCCTTGTCTTCTAATTGGAGGTAAACTTAAATCTAATTGGGCACATGCAAGCATGTTTCTGGATGCACATTCAAAAGTGGTGTACACATCTAGTACTGTGCAGAAAGAAGTGAGGTGGACATCTAGAGCACATTCAGAAGTAAGTTGTATATCTAGAGTATTGACAGAAGTGAGGTCTGCATCTAGAACACAGTCAGAAGTGAGATGGCATGAGTGATGTCACAGAAATAAAGTAGGAAGCTCTAAGAATTGGTTCCTCCACTGAAGCAGCCAGTAAGCGGGTAAAAATGGAAAGAATCATGTTTTTCAGAACTTCAGAGTCTAATAAAAAACAACAACAACAACAACTAGGGGAGAGTTTAAAGAAGAAGGAGATTGCTAAATTTCAGTATTTAGGGAAACCCCTGTCAGATCACTGACTGCTGAGAATGAAAAAGACTTTAGGGATCACACATAACAAAGAATACAGTCTTCGCCAAAAAGAAAAAAAAGTTTGGAAAAAGTCACAACAAATGGATGACTGAAACTCTCAACAATCAATAACAGCAAAACCCTGAAGAGGCAGAGAATCTGATTTCCAGAGCTACCACACTGTAATGTCAAAATGTCAACAAAATTTTCAACAAAAATTGCAAGGCATACAAAGACACAGGAAAGTGGGTCTACTCACAGGAAAAAATAAATTGACAAAAAAAAAAAAAAAAAAAGCCCTGAGCCAGTTCGGACATTATACTTACTAGACAAAATCTAAACATCTAAATGAAATTATGGATAAAGAACTAAAGGAAACTAGCAAAACAATGAAAAAACAAAGAATATTGATGAAGACATGGACATTATAAAAAGAAACCAAACAAATTCTGAAGCTGAAAAATACAATAGCTGAAATGAAAAATTTGCTAGAGAGATTCAGCAGTAGATCTGAGCAGGCAAAAGAAAGAAGCAACAAACTTAAGGATAGGACAGTTGAAATTGAGTCGTAGGGCAGAAAGAGAAAAAAGAATGGAGAAAATTGAACACAACCTAAAGAATCTGTGGGACTCTATCAGCTGTACCAACATACACATTATGGGAATTGCAGAGCGTGAAGAGAGAAGAAAGGGGCAGAAGTAATGTAGAAATAATGGCTAAAAACTTCCCAAATTAGATGAAAGACATGAATCTACACGTCCAACAGTTTCAACAAACCTCAAGTAGGATAAACTCTAAGGAAATCCACAGGAAGACATCTTATTACCAAACTATCAAAAGCTAAACACAGAGAATCTTGAGAGCAGCAAGATAAAAGCAATTTATCACAGGCAAATAATCTTTAATAAAGTTAACAGCTGATCTTACATCAGAAAAGCATGGAGGGCAGAATGCTGCGAGTGACATGTTTAAAGTGCTGATAACAACAACAAAAAGTCAACCAAGAATTCCATATCTGGTAAAACTGCTCCTCAAAAATGAAAAGGAAATTAAGATATTTCCCAATAAACCAAAGCTGAAAGAGCTCATTGCTAGTGGACGTATTTTGTAAGAAATGCTAAGCAGGCTCTTCCAGGCTGAAATGAAAGGAAACTAGACAGTGAGTTGAAGCCATGCAAAGAAATGAAAAACTTTGGTAAAAGTAACTCATGTAGGCAAATATAAAAGCCAGTATTATTATATTTTTGTTTTATAACTTTCAATTTTCCTATATAATTTAAAAGACAAATGCATAAGATGTTCATTATAAATCTATGTTAATGGGCACACAGTATATAAATATGGAATTTGTGACAATAAGAGCATAAGGTGAGAGAGATACAGGAGCAGAGTTTTTGTATGCTATTAAAGCTTAGTTGATATGCATCTAAACTAGATTGTTATAGATTTAGCATATTAATTGTAATCCCCACACTAATCACTAAAAAAATAACTAAAAAATAAACAGGAGAGGAAATGAGTAGGGAATCCACAAATGGTACACTAGGAAAAAAAATGAATCAACCACAAAAGAAAACAAATGACAGAATGGCAGAAGTAGCTCTTTCTTATCAACAATCACTTTAATGTAAATGGATTAAATTTACTAATTAAAAGACTATCAGAATAGATTAAAAATTATTCAACTATATTCTGCTTACAACAAAAGGTAGTAGTGAGGTGCGCATCTAGAGCACATTCAGAAATGAGGTGCATATGTAGAACATGTATAGAACCAAGGTCCATCTCTAGAGCCTGTGCGGAAGTGAAGTGAGCATCTCCAGCCCATTCAGAAGGGAGATATTGGTGTCATTGATTAAATTCTAATTTATTCAAGATTTTTATTTTCATTTTTACTTAAAACTTAAAAAAATTTAATGATTCTATTTTTATATTTTGACAAAAGACAATCTCAGATTTGGGTATTGAGTTTGGAATGACTTTTTAAAAAGAAAAGGGAAAGGGATTTTTTCCAACCACCAACTACAAGGTAATAGTTCTAAAACATGGCAACGACAGGGTTAGAATAATTTGCATTTGAGTCAATGGAGATTTCACGAGAAGGAAGATTTGGCCTCTTAAGATCTGTGGAAACATTAAGAGCAGGGAAAGAAATTCCAGCATCTGTCCGTACCAGTTACTCACTTAGAATGTAGAGAGAGTGGGTTTTGAGGTTGCATTTGATGAAAGAGAGCCTGGTTGGTTGACTTGGTGAGGAGAAAGAGAACATTCTAGGTGCAGGGAGGAGGTAAAATGAGTGTTGAACAGAAAGTGACTTTAGAGGCTAGGAAAACAAAGGAAACAGTAAGAGTCCCGCCCTTCCTTGTAGCAAGTGATAAATGCAGGTTCTTAGGAAAAGAAACAATGATTTAACCCATAAATATGTGGAGTTATACTTTGCACTGAGGAAGATAATAATGGCCTGTTAGTGGCCTCACACCTGTCTCTCCTCCAACCACTGGATGTATTATTTTCTTAAGATGTTCTCAGAACACTCTGATGACTGACTTTCCATTGATTAGAATATAAAATTCAAACTTCCTGGCTTGGATTCCCATAATCTGGTTCTTATCTGCCTTTTCACCCTTCTATTTTTTTAGTTTTCCAACTTCTCAGGTGGTAGGTTGGCTAGAAGACCAAGTTATACATATTTTTGATAAATTCACTGTTATAAAAGACCAGGTATTTGGTGTTATGATTATTTGAAGGCAGAGATAACATAAGACTATTCTTAGCCTTTCCATCCCCTCCTCTACAAAGAAAGGATTTTGGCTTTGCCTGTAGTTTCTTTGCCTTTCTTGCCTCCTGAGGCACGTTCTGGTCTTGCCAGGCCAGATTTCTGGGGATTCATGATGCAAAATGAGAAAGGTGGGGAAGGTAGAACCACCAGAGCATTCAGACTAGGTGTGGAGGAGGAGATATTTTTAGAGTCTTGAGGAGAATGGCATGAGAAGTGTTGCAGGATATGAAAAAAATAAATTGGGGAAGAAATTAAAGTTTTAAGAAACATAACTATGAATTGAAATTCTTCAAATGTAATCCAAAGAGGTTGAGTGATTTCAAAATCACTCTGTTGTTGTACAGTGTTTTGCTGAATGTGTACTGTTGAGACTGAGGGCTCACATGTATGACAGTCAAGTTCTGGAAACTAAGTGGACATTAGATGGAATTTGGATTAAAGGCACTAGTCCTTTTCCAGTCCTATTTCTGAGACTCAGATTTTTGTTTTATTTATAGTTCTTTCCAAGTCATCTTTCAAGACTTAAGCTCTAACATGACCTTCTTTGTGAAAGCTTTCCCTGATATTCTTCATTTCCCTAATGGGATGGACTCTTTATCCTTCGGGTCTCACTTCTCCTTTGGATAGATTCTCTCAATTCACCTATGACACTAAAGTTATTTGTCTGTCTTGCCAGCTGACTGTGAGTTCTTTGAGGGCAGATACTATCTTTGTATCTTTAGAGCCTAGCACTGCACCTAGTGCACAGTAGACATTTAGTGCACACTTGTTGACTAAACAGTTTATTATTAGCCTTTGTTCCTGCTTATTGTTTCTCCCAATTTCCATGCCTACATACCACTGACTGTGAATATTCCTGAAGAACAAAAAATACACAATGGCTCCACACTGTCTATTAAAATTGAGTTAAAAAAAAAATAAATAAAATTGAGTTCAAGTTCATTAGTGTGGTATTTTTCAAAACTCTTGATAATCTGACTTTAAATTTTTTTTTGGCCTCCTCTCCCTTTAAAATCTCTGTTCTATTCAAATTGGATAACTTGTGTAGTTTTTTTTTTTTTTTCCTTTTCAAAATGGTTCTTTGTAGTGTGAGGGAAGAACTTTATAAAATATACCAGCACATTCTCTGCCAGCCTCAGAATTAGCACTTAACAGTTGTTAATAGTAAAGAGAGCTGGGACAAAGGGACAGGAGACAAAAGATCACACAGGAGAATAAGTTATTATGAGTGCTCCAATTTCTATGTTAGGCAATGGGATCACTGGTGCTTTTTATATTTTAAATAAGCAAACAAACAAATAAAAGCTGCGTGGACGAATGATGAAAGTGTGCCCTTGATAAAAATCAAGGGTATGATGAATCCAATTCCATGAACTTGAAATAAACAGAAGGGTAGCTGGGATTTGTAGGATAATGGGGAAGAAGACTACAAGTAACATACCTAAAGCAGCTTGTCCCCTCTCCGACATGTCTGAAGACCCTATTTGCTTTCTCTCTGCCACTTTCATTTGTGACACGGTCACAAGTAAGAGTGGACAATATTTCCAAAATTTTTATGTCTAGATATGTGTATAGAAAAGGTATATAAATTTTATGTTGAGGATTTCTGGATGATGGCTTTTTATAGGTAGTCCTTAATCTTTAGTGTCCCTAAGAATAACCTGAATTTTTTTTCATAATTTGGCATTTTGAATTTCTGCACCAGCCTCCTAGAGGTTCTGATTCATTAGGTTTGGTTGTATGATTCAATATGATTTTAAATAATTACTCTTGGGGCATTTTGATGTGGGTGATCCAAGAAAAATATGTAATTATATGACTCTAGTCAGGCTTTTTTTTTTTTTTTTTGAATATCAAGTTGAGCCACAGACTTCTCAGTGGTGTAGAAATGTACAAAGACCCTGAATACAGTCAAGAAGAACCTCAGAAATGGTTAGAGTAATGGAAGGATTGATTTGATGCATTTATCAGGTTTAAAGGATCTGAATATGTCTAATCCTTAAAGCCTAGCTCAGTAACAACTAATGGGAGATGTGATAATGCTCTACAAATATTTGAATGGCGTAAACATCAAAGATGGAGAGAAATTACTTAGCTTATTAGAAGACAGTATGATTAAGAGTAACTAAAGATGACCTCTGGGCTGAATCTAGGATTAGCTTTATGGAAGTAAAGTGATTAGATTTCAGTATAGACTCTTAACAAAAGTGATAATTCAATAGAGATAAATGTGAAGAAAAATTGATCTGCAAATGATTTGATCTCACTTTTATTTAAAAGCTGGGAATGAGAACTCCCAAATTTCCTCTAGTGTCCATTTCTTTCTTAATATCCCCCTGTCCCTCTCTCCCATCTGCTTTCATGCTTGGTCTTGGTAAATTTTGAGTGGTCCTTTGTCTTATCTCTGGGGATGTCACAATGATAGCCAGCCTTAATTTTCCAAACACACAATTGCTGGTGTCCCTTTCTTGTAATAAATATTTGTTTGTTTGTTTGTTTAGAGGTGCAGAGAAGCAGAGGAAGGGAGAGAGAAAGAAAATCTTAAGCAGGCTCAAAGCTCAGCATGGGGCCATATGCAGGGCTCAGTCTCACGATCCTGAGATCATGGCCTGAGCCAAAATCAAGAGTCAGACACTTAAGTGACTGAACCACCCAGGCTCCCTACAATAAATATTTATTAATCATTTACTAAGTCTAGGCACTAGGTAACAAGAGAAACAGAGGCTCTGTCTTTAGGGAGCTTATATCTTAGAGAATTACTGATTATTATGTACTGAATGTTTTTGTCTCCCCAAAATGCATATGTTGACATCATAACCCCCAAAGTGATGGTATTAAGATGTGGAGTCTTTGGGAGCCAATTAGGTCATAAGAACGGGGCCCTCATGAATGGGGTTAGTGCCCTTATATAAAAGACCCCAGAGAGTTCTCTAGTCCTCTTTCTGTCTACCATTTGAGGACACAGAGTGAAGTTGGCTGTCTCCAACCAGGAAGCAGGCTTTCACCAGACATCAGAGCTACTGGTGCCTTGATCTCAGACTTCCAGCCTCCAGCATGGTGAGAAATAAATGTCTGTTTTTTGAGCCAACCAGTCCATGAGATTTTTGTTATATAGCAGCCTGAACTAGGACCCTGATGATGCCTCACTTGCCATGTTTCTAGCTGGAAGTGGTTGAATTCTTTCTCCATCTCTGTTTCATGGGGAGAACACAATAGCTCTTGGTTGTGAGCTAATCCTATAAGACAGGTAGCAGGGAGAAAAACCATTTTGATAGAATGAAGTATGAGCCTTCTCCCAATCTTCTTTCCATTTCTTTTTTAAAAAATTGTATTCTTGGGGCACCTGGGTCTCAGCTGTTAAGTGTCTGCCTTTGGCTCAGGTCATAATCCCAGGGTCCTGGGCTTGAGCCCTGCATTGGGCTCCCTGCTCAGCAGGAAACCTGCTTCTCCCTCTCCCACTCCCCCTATTTGTGTTTCCTCTCTCCCTGTGTCTCTCTCTGTCAAATAAAAAAAAAAAGAATTCAAGATCATTGATACAGAGAACAGATTGGTGGTTGCAGTAGATGGGGGATGAGGGGCTGTAGAAATGTGTAAACAGATATGGGGTTTTATTTGTTTTTTTTTGTTGTTTAAATAATAATACAATTAAAAAAGATTTTATTTATTTACTGTTTTTAAGATTCCACATATAGTAGAGATCAAATGGTATCTGTCTTTCTTTATCTGGCTTATTTTGCTTAGTATAATGTCCTTGAGGTCCATCCATGCTGTTGCAAATGGCAAGATTTCGTCTTTTTTTATGACTGAGTAATATTCCAATGTATACATGCCACAATTTATCCATTCATCCATCCATGGACACTTAGGGTGTTTCCATATCTTGGCTATAATAAATAATTCTGCAGTGAACATGGGGGTGCATACATCGTTCTGAATTAGTGTTTTTATTTTCTTTGGATAAATACCCAGAAGTGAAATTGCTAGGTCTTATGGTAGTTCTATTTTTAATTTTTTGAGAAATCTCCATACTGTTTTCCATAGTGATTGCACCAATTTACATTTCCATCATAGTGCACAGGTTCCCTTTTTTCCACTTTTTTATAATCGTTTATTATTTCTTGTCTTTTTCTTG
The DNA here is from genome assembly GCA_028534135.1 of Potos flavus. Taxonomy (NCBI): domain Eukaryota; kingdom Metazoa; phylum Chordata; class Mammalia; order Carnivora; family Procyonidae; genus Potos; species Potos flavus. The sequence goes on along the minus strand of CM052900.1, from coordinate 94,243,367 downwards.
CTAGCTAATCTAACAAGTGTGAGGTGGATATTTCATTGTGGTTTTGATTTATATTTCCTTGGTGATTAATGATGTTGAACATCTTTTCATGTACTTGTTGGCCATCTGTATGTCTTAAGAAAAATTTCGATTCACATCTTTTAATTTTTAATTGGGTTATTTGGGGGTTTTTTTGCTATTAAATTGTATGAGTTCTTTTTATATTTTGGATATTGGCCCCTTACCAGATACATGATTTGCAATTATTTTCTCCCATTTAGTAGGTTGCCTTCTCATTTTGTTGATGGTTTCCTTTGCTGTGCAGAAGCTTTTTAATTTGATGTAGTCCCACTTGTTTGCTTTTGTTGGTTTTGCTTTTGATGTCAGAATAAAAAAATCACACAAAAACCTATGTCAAGGAGCTCACTGCCTATGTTTTCTTCTAGGAGTTTTATGTTTTCAGGTCTTATGTTCAAGTCTTTAATCCATTTTCAGTTAATTTTTGTGTGTGGTGTAAGATAGTGGTCCAGTTTCATTCTTTTACATGTGGCTGTCCAGTTATCTCATCACCATTTATTAAAGGGACTGTCCTTTCCCCACTGTACATTTTTGTCATGTACATTCTTGTACATTCCACTGTCATAAATTAATTGATGGCATATGTGTGGGTTTATTTCTGGGTTCTCTATTCTTTTGATCTATGTGTCTGCTTTTATGCCAATACCATACTATTTTGATCACTAGAGCCTTGTAATATAGTTTGAAATCAGGGAGCGTAATGCCTCCAACTTTGTTCTTCTATCTCAAAATTTCTTTGGCTATTTGGGATCTTTTGTGGATCCATACAAATTTTAGGGTTGTTCTATTTCTGTGAGAAAAAATGCCGTTGGAATTTTGATAGGGTTTGCATTGAATCTGTATATTGCTTTGAGTAGTATGGACATTTTAACAATATTACTTCTTTAAATCCATGAGTATAGAATATCTTCCCATTTAATTATATCTTATTTGATTTCTTTCACTTAATGTTTTATGGTTTCCGATATATAGGTCTTTCACCTCCTTGGTTAAGTTTATTTCTGGGTATTTTATTCTTTTACAATTGTAAATGGGACTGGTTTCTTAATTTTCCTTTCTGGAGCTTTCTACAGAAGTGCAACAGAATTTTATGTATTGATTTTGTGTACTGTAACTTAATACTGAGTTCATTTATTAATTGTAACAGTGTTTTGATGGAGTTTTCAGGATCTTCTCTATATAATGCATTTCATTTGCAAATAGTGAGCGTTTTACTTCTTCCTTTTCAGTATGGATGCCTTTTATTTCTTTCTCTTGCCTAATTGCTCTGGCTAGCAATGGAGTAAGAGACAATTTTACGGTACAGTGGTGAACTTAGTTCCACTTCCCATCCCTCCTCCCTCACGAAAGGGACTGTTCTTTCCTTTTCTAGACTTCCTCTCCTTTCCATCTTAGACTGATTCTCTCTTTCACTGTTGATATTCATTTAAAACCAAAACACAAGCATTTACTTAATTTTATCTATTTTCAAATGTTTTGGGGGAGGGACATATTAGGGATTCAGGTAGGGGTTGGTTGTGGACTATACCACACATATCCATACTCAGAACTGTCCTGTGACTTAACTCAGGCAACCACTCCCTTGGGTTCCATTTGGATTCTTCCAGTATCTTTGCTTCTTCCCTGTTATCCTGGACCCACTGAGACTGAGAGATTTGGGGCAGGGACAGAGCCTCTCTTTCTTTGGTAATTCCTTGCTAGGCCAATATTTGCATGCCCTGGTGCTTTTCACACATTATTTTCTTTAATTTTCACTACAATTCCTTGCAGCACCTACCTCCCACAGCTGGGTGAGAACACTTATAGCCTTGTCTTCTCTGATCTCTGGGTTTTCTTCCTTCTTTATAGGCAGATATAGTAACCAAGGCTTAGTTATTGGACCCCAGGATTTTTAAAGAAATTTTTTAAAATACATTTTCTGGATTGAATTTAGAACTGTGATCATCTTGATTGAATGAAAATACTCAGCAGCCCTTTGTGAAGAGGACACATGCAGATAATTCAGAGTGATTAATGAATCATGAAGAGCCTCCCATGGGTCATCTCTGAATATTTTTATAAACTGCTAGCAGAGATTAACTATTGTTCTTTTCTAGGAAAAGTCTAGAACTGTGCTGTTGATTATGGTAGCCACTAGCTATATGTGGCTTTTGAGCACTTGAAATTCATCTAGTCTGAATTTGAGATGTACACTAAGTATGAAATACCCAATTTAGAAAACTTTTAGTAGTTTTTTACTACTTTTACTTCCTACTTTTAGTAGGAAAAAAGAATATAAAGTATTTCATTAATAAATTACTGTATTAATTTCATGTTGAAATGATATTTTGGATACATTGGGTTAAAATATATTAAAATTAAGCTTGCTTGTTTCTCTTTACTTTTTAAAAATGTGGCTCCCAGAAAATTTAAAATCACATATGTGCTTGCATATATTTCTGTTGGACAGCTCTGGTCTAAAAGAAAGATATCTAGAACTATGTGTTTCTAATTAAGCACACCTTACATTTTTGCACCTTTTTTTCTGCTGGGACTGCTTATATCTACCATTTAAACTAGCTTAGAATTAAACTACCACCTTTGCTTTAAAAACATCTGGCATGTAACACCCAGGCACAATTATTTTTCTGCAGCCATGTTGCCATAGGAGCAAAGTTATGGTATAATAAAGAACAACTTGAGCTAATAACTTGTATATGAAAATAGTTACATCTTCATTGTGGGAGCCACGAGGCACCCATACTGTTTCATTGCACACACAAATCCCTTTTATAATGATGCTTTTTCATTCATTTGGCATGCTTTTATTATTATTAATACAACAGTGAAAACTGTATATATATCAGGGTAAAAGCATCTATTTTGGATAATCAAACCTATAAATCTTGTGGCTGCTCAGATATAGCCAATTAACTCCCTTCCTCAGAACTGCAGTATACCAGATGGTGCAAAAAGGGTGGCCACATACTTTTTGCAGTGCTTTTGACTGAGTGACATAGTCACAAAAGCTATGGAAACTAGTGAGGAGGGACATGTTTGTCAGTTGCCAAAGATGCTCATTTTAAGCTCTGATAAGAAAATGTCTCTATTTCTTAAAATGTTGACATGTTCATTAACTAAGTACATTAACAGCATCCTTCCTGATACACTATCAGGGCCTTTCTTCATACCTCTCATACCCTATTATTTGATAACAGACTTTTAAAAAAATAAACCAGTCGTAATACTTTATAAAGATCTTTAGTCACATTTCATACCTCTTCTGTGATATTGCTTTGGTTCTTTGCCTATAGCACCAAACGATATTGTTGTTTTATGTTTGGGGGTGGTGAGAAGGACTAGTCTGTATATAAAAGTGTAATGCAGTAAGTAGGCAAAGTGGGATTGCCATTGGTGATACTCTTATTTTCATGAACTGTTTTTTTTTAATCTTTTTTTTTTTTTAAAGATTTTATCTATTTATTTGACAGATCACAAGTAGGCAGAGAGGCAGGCAGAGAGAGAGGGGGAAGCAGGCTCCCCACTGAGCAGAGAGCCTGATGTGGGGCTTGATCCCAGGACCCCGAGATCATGACCTGAGCCGAAGGCAGAGGCCTCAACCCACTGAGCCACCCAGGCCCCCCTTTTTTTTTATCTTTATGTAAAAATTCCTGGTTATCATGTTTAATTGGTTTGATTGATGCTACGTAAATATTTATTGAATTAATGAGTTATATCACCAAAGTAAAATACACACTTTGAAATTTCAAAGATCAGGAAATCATGCTTCATAATCACATGAATTTTGACTTGCGTGTGTGTATCTTCTCGGTACAATCTCTTTAGGACACCGCAGATCTTCATTTTATTGAATTAAAATTTGCCCCATGATTCTAATGTTTTTTTCTTAAGCCGTGCTTTTAGATAGTGGTTGCTTCTGAATTATTTGGAGCTTATAATGGCAGACTTTTGAAAGGCTTAGGTACAGTTTAAAAACCTGAATAAAAATAAACTGAGAAAGCTTTCGTATTTGTACACTTCTCATTCAATATTGTTTCTTGCCTCCCAATCTCCTCCAAAAATATTTCAGATTTCAATTTCTGTTTGAGTTGTTCATCATTCCTACAAACTATATAGCTGACCTTTTCATAAATTTGATTTTGGATAAAAATGATGACTTAGAAGATATTTCACCAAGTAAAACCCTGCCAAAACCTGATAAGTGGGGTTCAAAAAATCCAATCCTATAAAATGAAGGTTCAGGATATTGTGAGGTTAATGAAATGAGGGGGCGAGCCATTCAGCTGGCTGCCACAAAGTTCCTGGGGTTTTGGGCTGTCTACATCCCAGTGGCAGTGTGATGCCACCTAGTGATGGTTGTCCTCTGACTTACGTATCATTGGCATTGATCCAACATCCTCTACAAGGCTGGGAATTCTAGGGCAGCAGCAGCAATTCCAGGAATCTCCTGGTTAGTTGGTGCCCATTTTGTTGGCCTCATCTGTGACGACTGAGCCAGAAGAACCCCGGGACCAGAGACCCACTCTCCTCCTCCCGACATCCCAAAAAGAGGTTGACTGCCAGTTTTAAGAAACCTCCCATTCTGCTTTACGTTCCTGCTCCGTTCCTTTCCTCTCCATGTAAGAACTGTAACCCACCCACCAGATCTGGGAAGAGGATTAGGCAGAGAGAAGGAGTCAACTACCCAAATCTTTGTTATTGCTGGGTCTATTTGCATGGGGTTTTGCTGCAATTTTGTTATTTTCAATGGGATATCGTTAGGAATGAATTTGACAAAAACTATACCCTCCACTTACATGAGCAGTTTTAGATTTTAGTTCCCATGTATTTTTAGTTCTTGCTTCCAGATGATTCTTAAATGTGTAGATTTCATTTTTTTTTTTTTTTTAGGGACTTTATTTATTTTGACAGAGCCCGCGAGAGAGAGCACAAGTAGGCAGAGAGGCAGGCAGAGGGAGAGGGAGGAGCAGACTCCCTGCTGAGCAGGGAGCCCAATGCCGGGCTTCATCCTAAGACCCTGGGATTATGATCTGAGCCGAAGGCAGATGCTTTACCGACTGAGCCAGGCACCCCAGATTTTACTTATTTTTAAATTTTGGTTATTTATTTAGCTGAGGAATGTTACCTTCATTAGGATATGCAGATGATATTTTACTAAATTGTCATTTTTGTCCCAAAAATGGACTGTTTGAAATACACCCCTCCAGCTTTGGTTGGTATGAAAGGGAATTAAGGGCAATTCATTTGATGATCAGAGATGAAATTATATCTGCTTTTTAAATATAAGGTAAATCTCATGTGGAGGAGCCCTTCTACTTTCCTCATTTGATTTGAAATTATGGTACTGCTTTTGGAAAAAAAAAAATTGTACTGCATTTGAGTCTTATCTCCCTTGCTAGAATATAAAAAATTATCATTAATGACCAGATCCATTTCATTTTACATAGCTCACATAGCACACAGTAGGCCTTTAATAAATATTTTAAAAAGTAAAGAACGTGCACGTACACGTGTACTTGTAAAATGTTCTTCAAAAAACAAACATGAAGGACAAGGCATTAGTCCTGATCACTGCTTTTCAATGTCCTTCAGCCTGAGTGTATAAACAACTGGGAATGAAGGTTGCTCAAACATTATGTAATCACGTATAACACACATGTCGCACAGAGAGCCAAATGTTTTTCAACCTCCTTTGTCACTTATTTGAATATCTGATCTAGGCATTAGAGATTGAAATCAGCTGATTCTTCGTGCTGTAAAAGAAATTGAGCTGTAGCCACAGCCTTAATAAGCTTTCATTCCAGCTGAATGATCTTATCCAGAGAGACAGCTTTTTTTTTTTTGAAGAGAAGTTTACCCAATTTTCAGTAATTAAAACCTCCCATACTCCAGCCAAAACTTTGGAAAGTTCTCAAAGAAACTCAAACACTTTGAGGTGCTGTGAGAAGATCACCTTATATAGCAAGCCATTTAAGGTATGCAGGTTCTCGTTGCACAGAGAGGAACAAAAGGTGGTGATTTCGCTTAGTATCTTCCTCCAAGATTTAGGCTTCAGTCACACGGTGCTCAACAAGGCAGAATCTTTTCTTAGAGCTAATGAAATTGTCTTTCCGAGTCCCAATTGTATAATCATCATGAATTTAATTTTATGCCTGGATCCTTAACGAGAGTAATGGAGAAAATATGCTACTGGCTTGGTGGGGAGGAGGGCGCTTTAGGACTTGAAATGGAAATGTGGGCTCCAAGCCTGGGTCCAGAGATGGACTGCAGAAGAACACTGAATCCATCCATATCTTAGGCAGAATTATTTCTGGATGTGCATAGATGCATTTTGGGGTGAGTGCACAGCTTTTATCAGATTCTCAAAGGAGTTCGAGGCTCCCCAAAGAATTAGAACTGCTAATTCAAGGGCCTCAGCTTAGTAGGTACATTCTAATGGTTTGACAAATTTAAGAAGTCATGGCCCCAGGATTCCTGTTTGATTATAACAAACTCCATGTGGATATTTTAACTAATCTGGAAAACAGGTGATGTCAAGACCTTCATGTATTGTCATGCTCATTTAGAGTAGTGCTCAGATCATGACTGTCATGAGCAGAGCCTTTATAGGGGGGCAGACATCCCAGGGAGTAAAGTTGGGTGGGAAAAGAGAAAATGTATGTGAAAGATCAACAAAATGGAATACAGTCAGAGAATAGCATCTAGGATGGTAGAGGGTCTAGAAATTATGGAACAGGATAAACACAACAGAGCAGAGAACATTTAGAGACAAGAAAGCTTTTGCCTGAGGGAGGGGAAACGTGATAGCTATCTTAAAAGGCCTTGTGGAAGAGAACCTGGACTATTTTTATTCTGGGTGTTTGAGAGGGGAAGAATCCGGGAGAGTGGGATTTGTAGGTTTAGAATTAGCATAAAAAAGCTCTCTTATTAGAACCATTGAACTGAGATGCCCTGTGGGAGTGAGTATGCGGGAGGAGGTTGGGCAGTCATGCACAGGTGCTGTAGAAGGGACTCTTGGATTCAGGAGACTTCCACTGGACAATTTCCAGATTCATTAGTTCACTGCCAAGTCCTCATCTCTACTTGAATGTCCAGAAGGCACCTTAAACTCATTATATCAACATCAAATTTATGCATTTCTTCTTCAAACCTGACCTTCTCTAGTTCTCTTATTTTTCATTTTATGGAGATTTATTTTGTTTGTTTTTGTTTTTAAATTAAAAAAATTTAAATTTTCATTAATTCCAGGATAGTTAACATACATTGTTATCATATTAGTGTCAGGTGTACAATACGGTGATTCAACAATTCCATACATTACTCAGTGCTCACCACAGTAAATGTACTTAGTCCTCTTCACCTATTTCACCTATCCCCTCACCTACCTCTCTGCTAACCATCAGTTTGTTCTATATAGCTAAGAGTCTGTTTGGGGGTTTGTCTCTTTTTTTTTGTTTCTTCAATTCTACATCTGAGTGAAAGCTGATGGTATTTGTCTTTATCTGACTGACTTCACTTAATATTATACCCTCTAGATTCATCTATCTTGTTGCAAGTGGAAAGATTTCATTTTTTTCATGGCTGAATAATATTCTTTTATATATATATATATATATATATATATATATATATATATATATAGCACATCTTCTCTATCCATTCATCTATCAATGGACACTTGGGCTGCTTCCATATCTTGACTATTGTACAATGCTGCAGGAAATATAGGGGTGCATATATCTTTTCAAATTAGTGTTTTTGTATTCTTTGGGTAACTACCCAGTAGTGGAATTACTGGATCATACGGTAATTCTATTTTTAATTTTTTGAGGAGCCATACTGTTCTCACAGTGGAGTAGCTGCACCAGTTTGCATTCCCGCCAGCAGTGCACGAGGGTTCCTTTTTCTCCACATCCTTGCCAGCTCTTGTTGTTTCTTGTAGTTGATTTGCATTTCCTTGATAATGAGTGATATTGAGCATCTTTTCATTCTAGTTCTCTGTCTTAATGAATGGTACCACCATCCAGTTAGTTATGAATGCCAGAAACCTTTTTACTGTCTCTCTCGCAATCCTTATTTCTGACCAGTCACCAAGTTCCACTGATTTACCTCCTTAACTCCATCTCAAAACTGGCCCCTTTGTTCTATTCCTATTGCCAAAACTGTATCATGCCACTAACCTCTCTTTCAGGCCACTGCAGTAGTCTTGTATTGCTTTGTCTGTATCCCTCCTTGCTCTTTCCAGCCATTTTTCATATTTAGCCAGCATGGTCTTATAAACACAAATATGATTAAGTTCCTTCTCCATCCAGCTCTCTCCTCTGTCTGATTATTTCTTAATACTTCAGTGACTTCCCACTGTTCTCTTTCTGGCCACAGGACCTTCGTACATGCAGTTTCCTTTGATGGGATGCTCTTCTTCACCCCCATGCCCCATCCTGTCCCTACTCCTTTACTACCTAATGCCTGCTTTCCTTTCAGCATTCAGTTCACCCATCACCTGTTCAGGCCTTTTCTGACCTTCCTGTTAAGCAATTCCCTCACCGTATCTCTCATGACAGCATACTTTGCACGATATCTCCTGCAGGTGCCATTTATTAGCGTGAGCCTTTGATTGATGTTGTCTTCCCCAATAAACAGAAGTTCTGTGGAGTCAGGGAATGTATATTTTTGTTGACACAGAGCTTATAGATGCTCCATAAGTAATTCTGAAATTTTTATAATCCTGATCCAGGGGCTTGGGGATAGGGCTGAGGGAGAGGTACACTGAGTGAGCTAAGGCTTGAGGAAGGGACCTTGAAGAGTAGTTGAAAAAGCTGAGGACAAAACTAGCCCACTTCCCAGATTCATAGGGGATCCTCACTAAGAGCAGCCTCAGAATGGTTATGGTTCTAGTAATTCCCGAATCCACTCTTTGATCCCTGATCCCATCGGGGGTTTAATAACATGGAAGGTGAGACCTTTCCTGTTTCTGAGAGAGAAAAATGAAGCTGGAAAGAGAACAGCTCCCCTCTTACCCTGATTAACATGCAGTGCAGACCTACATGGCCCCCTCAGGTTCTCTCAGACCCCAAGAAGAGAGGGTCTTTTGGCTGCCCTGGGTCTAGTCCTGAATTAATTCCCCTGGCCCAGCTGTCCACCTCTGCTGCTCCTTTTGATTGCTTGCCCCAGTGCTTCTGCTTCTGCCACACCTTTTCTTAGACTCCTACATTTCCTGCGGACAAAACGTCCAGCCAGTGGTCTAGCCTGGTGGTCAGGACCCAGAAAAATCCCACCAGAGCCTATCACTGGCCTATCTCCATCTCATTATATACCTTAGTCAGACAAAGATCCACAGCCATTCATTCAATTCTGCTCATATAATGTGCTCATTCTGAGAAACATTCCATTTAGACTACTAATAAAGAAAGAAGGACCAGAATGGGAAACTGGATTGCTGGAGGCCGCTGGGGGTGCTGAGGTGCACTGAGTTCCACTGGTTTTTTGAATGTTACTGTCATATAGTAACAGAATTATGGTAAACCGCAGGTGCATTATTCATATCTTACATTCAGACTTAAAGCAAATCGTTTTCTAAATTTCACAATGGAGTGAAATCTTGTGCAGCACACTGGAAGTCATTCAGTAGAATCTGTTGCTCACATTGGAGGGCAGTGAATTTTGGATTACATCACTCAGAAATGAAATGCCAGCTCTAGGGCAGAGATCCAAAGGCTCCAGTCTCTAGGAGGAGACTTTGGAGGTGTTTACTCCGCCCCTGCTGCCTGCAGTTTCCCCTGCATCTGGTCTGATGGAATAATTGGCTTTGTCCTGGGAGAAGTAGCAATTTGATCAATACAAGAGCATCTCTTGCTTCCCTGAGAGATTAGAGATGGTTCTTTGAGGTGAGGAGGAGCTCTGGTTTGGGTAGGACAGAGCTATAAGCCTGAGGTTTTTGGGCGGTGTGCCCCTAAAGGCAGACCTGGAGACAGTGGTTCAAGTCAAGTAGTTCATTTAGGAGTCCATCCTAGGACATGCTTTTAGGCAAGAAGAAAAAGTGAAGAAAGAGTCATTACTGTGGACAGCTGGGGCTCAGTCCCACCGGAGAGCCCTGAGAGACTCTAGACTGACCCGTAACCTCTGATTCCTCCCCCTCAGCAGCCGAACCCTCCTCCCCCTCACCCCCCACCGGCTGGCACACCCATGCTCACTTGCCTTCTGCTTCTTTGTGTCTCTACAGGGCAGGAGAACTGTCACCTTGAAGCTAACAGAGGTGGGCTGCATCACTGGGATGTCGTAAACTGGCCCTTGATTCCGACCTCAGACTCTGTGGCAGAGGCAGTGACTGAGGGAGCAGAAGGTGGACGGACAGACTGGGTTGAGGTGATGCTCTCAGGTAATGCTAAAGCAAAGGCCACAAATGGAGGTTTGTTGTTCCAGGTCACTGCCATCACACTGCTCCCGGGCACCAGTGAGGGGCTGGTGGCCTGGAGTTAACTCCCTGTTAACGGAACCCTCTTCCACACATCCCTATCAGGTTGTACTTTTTGTGACAATGCTCTTTATGGCCATGATGTTCCCTTTAACTAGATTCCCAGAACTACCAGGGAGAGAGGGAACAAAGAGTGGGTGATAAGGGTAGAAGCTGTTTTGTGCTTTACCACAGGCCTGCGTCTGCCCTGCTGGGCCTGGTCCTGCCTGTGCTGTGCTCTCAGAGTTGACCTAATTGCATTTTATCCGGAGAGTTCCAGGCAAGAAAACAGGCATATGCTCAGCTGGATTCTGGCTTATCCATGTAGCAGGTCAGCTAACAGAATTTATTCAAGCTCCTTAATAAATTTGTACTAACAACTACTGCCCCCTAAAATTTGGACTAGAAATCAAACCAGGTTCAGGTGGGTCTTGTCTGCAATGATCATTTTTCTTGCTGTCGTGGGTTAACTGTACAAGGTGAATCAAGGGAGAGGAACCGGAGATGCTAGTTTTTCATCTGAAGCACCGTTTATACTTTTCCCCCTTCACCCCCCCTTGTGTCTCTCTTCATGTGCCTCCCTTCACTCTATACTTCATTTAGTGATCATTTCAAAGAAAATATTGCAAAAAAGTGCTGACACATAAAGCTGGAATCGTACATTGCTTCTCTCCCCCCACCAAAAATTAGACTGCTGAAAGTCATTTAAAATATAACTAATAGCAATTCAGCCCTCAGACAGAAGAATATAAAAATATTTCTCGACCCAGCTTTCATTCTGGTGCGTAACATACAGTGGAATGGTCTTGAAAACTGAACAAAAAATCGAGTCATAAAAGCTAACCATGACTTTGCTTGTGTATTATGCCTTCTAAATTTCAGTCCTTCTGACTGGCTTCATTTTAAGTAGCTGAGAAAAATGGAATCTGCCAAAGATGGTTCCAGTGTTCAAAGTCAACTGAGACCAAGCCGGTGTTCAGTAATTACAGCATCGCAATTTCTAGGAGATTCCGTCCCCACCAGACCTGCCATCTCATGTCCCCATTTGTAACATTGTTCATTATATTCAACCTGCTGCCATCACTCTAGAGCTTTCAAAGGTATTCTGGGGGCTATCTTGCTGTAGGAAACGGATAATGAAATAGTTAGATGTGACTTGTATTATAATCGCCTCACCTAACCCCCATTTAGCTTGAAAAGTAGACTTAATAAAAGCAGGAGTGAAAGGCACTTTATGTTTTTAATAAGGAGTCTCATATGGTATTACCTGCTGTTTTTCATTGTGTGTCTCGTCTCATGGTTTTCCTTTGAGATACATGACAGAAGAAAGCCAAGCACATCTCTTAATCTTAAAGCACTTTAAGAATCTATTGCAGTAATCTACCAAAATCGATCAATAACTTCAAGCTAACAGGGCTGATTTCTAAAGTACATATGTGTACTTATAGAGACAGGCACATTCGTTCGCTAGGAAGTAAGGGCCGTCTTCTGTCCAAGAAACGAGAGGATTCCACTGTATAATAATTTAATGTTCTGTTTGCAAAAGGTAATTATAAAACTCTCATTCCATCTCCTGCTCTGATGGGCTCAGGATGAATTTAAAATGGATTAAGAGGAAATGGATAAGATGTTCTGTATTGCTGAACTCTGCCTGGTGTCATGATATGCAAACAGTGAGCAGAGCGCGGAAACTACTAAATACACACTGAAGAGATGACAGGCTCAAATGTGAGAACGCCTGGATCTGCCGGAGGAAAGGGTTCCTAAAAATAGTGCTCATGATTTACAGAAGAGAAAATCTAACTGTGGTGTAAAAATCTTTGAAGGCAGAGCTGCTGGGAGCTGGATGCTATCAACATATTCATGATGTTATGTTTGGAGAGGCGTCTGTTTTCTATGCATTAATCTCAGATGAGAAAAGATAACAACGTCTATGGACCTGGAGTGTGTGCTGGATAAAGAATCGACCTAAGAACAGAAGGCCTGATTTCCACATGAGTCTTTGCCACTAATGAGCTATGTGACACTCAGCAAGGCACAATACCTCGTTAGGCCTTCTCTATAAAATGGGCCTGTTAAACTGGTCCCTGTGGCTGCCGCATGCTAAATGATGTGGGCAGACTGAATATTCAGGAGTTTCCCTAATTCTAGTCTAATTATATGATGCAGAATGGATTGCTAATACTTAGGAACCATGTTTCTCTAAAGCTGTTTGGCACTTCTCTTTTTCTTTTATGTCATGTGTCTTTAAATCAAAAAGTAATATGCGCTCGTTGTAACAGGCCAATAATAGAGAGATGCAGAAAGAGAAGGATTCAAACTAAGTGTCCCTCCCAAATCTTCCTCTAGAACCATCCTCTTTCACCCCACCTAAGGTGATTGGTGATAACAGCTTAATATGTATTATTCCACTGTTTTCACCATGCTTTTAATATATGCTTATATATAGGTTGTTCCTTATATACTCTTTGATTAAAATGACATCGTTTTTCTTTTTTTTTTTAAGATTTATTTATTTATTTGAGAGAGAGTGAGCAAGAGCTCATGGGTGAGTTGGGGGAAGGGGAAACGGGAGAGGGAGAGACAGAATCCTCAAGCAGACCGTACTTGGAGTCTGGAGCCTAATGCGGGGTGGGAGGTGGGGCTTGATTCCAGGACCCTGAGATCATGACCTGAGTGGAAATCAAGAGTTGGACTCTTAACTGACTGAGCCACCAGGCGCCCCTCATTTTTTTTTTTTTTTAGTAATATATCATGGACATTCTTCTAGGTTAAGGGTAGGAAAACTATGGTGCTCAGGCCAAATCTGGTCATGCTAAATGTATTGTCTGTGATTGTTTCATGCTACAAAGGCAGAATTGAGTAGCTGTGGCAGAAGACTTTAGGTGGAAGAGCCAAAAATATTTACTATTTAGCCCTTTAAAGAAAAAGTTGGCCAGCTCCTTTCAGTGTATGTAGTTCCATCTCCTTGCTTTTGGAAAGTTGCATAGTATTCCCTAGAATGGATATGCATCATTGATTCAATATGACTGGCTCAGGTGGTGGAAAAGTGCAGAGAAATATAGGCTTCAGGTACTGTTAGATCCAGGGACTGAAATGATGAATTCAGGAGTCTGTCTCCCTCTGGTTTTGTATTTCAGCTTTCTTCTCTGTAAACTCGACACTCAGGCAGTCTTTCCTCTATTAGTTTTGACAAAATGGACATCATCAGTTCCAGTCTTTAATCTCATTCTATGGTGCTAAGAGAGCTTTTCTTTCCTGGTAGTTTTATCAGAAATCCTGGGTAGGACTTTCATTGGCGTGGTTGCTCAGCCCTGAACCAGTCTCTGTGGCCAGAGGCCAGTATTCTATTGGCCAAACAGAGAGCACATGCTCTCCTCTGGGTCCTGGAATGTGAGGCCAGCCTTACGAAAACATATTGAGTGAAAATGACTGAAGAATGATTGCCTAAAGGATAACTGGGGTGCAGTTGTTGAAAGAAGGGAGTGAATACCAGGAGCTTGAGACAACAAATGACCACTCTAAGCACAGGTTTCCCAAAGCGCTTTGCTGAGTTGGATATTTATAATTTTAAAATTTCAGTGGCTATTGCTGGAATAGTTTCCGGAAAGTTTGTTGTAGTTAATCATAGTCTCACCAGAATCCTTAGAATGTTGAGTTTTCTGAATTGCTACTCACACTGGTTATTATAACAAAAAAATATTTTTACTGATGTTTGGAAATGGAATCTCATCATTTAAATTTGCATTCTAATGACACTAGTGAGATTGGGTATCTTTTTATAGCTATATTATTGGTAATATGTGTTTATTTTTGCATGAAATATTACTTTTACATCCTTTGCCCATTTTCCCTATTGTTACCTGTCTTCTTAACATTATGTGGAAGCTCTGAGTATATTAGGGATATGAATCTTTTGTCTATCAGATATGTTGGAAATTTTTTTCCCATCAGTTATCTCTTGACCTGAATTATGGCATTTACTACATTAAAAAAAGTGTATGTTAAGTTCTGTGAAGGAGTCTTTCCAAATGTAGAAATCAATCTTAGTCTCACTGGCTTGAGAGAGTTGAGTGAAATTATTATTCAAAGTTATGTAAATATCCATAAATATTTTTAAAATGCTCATCTTCAGAAGTTACATGATTTAGGGTGCGGAAATAGAGTGCCACCCAGCTTGCTCTATTGCTATGTGATGTTCAGAAAGAGATCTGGGTTCAGATACTCAGTCTCCTTCATCCACAAGGGGTCATCTGTGCCTGGCCTGGCTCATCCATACCTTGGTCAACTAACAGAAGCCAAGGAATGTTTTTGCTTAAAATTAAAGACACTGGATGCATCAGGTCTCATTCAGATCTTCAGTCTAAAGAAATTACTTCTAATTATGTAACATTTTTGCTTAATCATACTATAAGACACTCAAACTTATTTTTTCATGTAATTGTGAATGAAAAACTGTAATAGGAAAGTGTGTTTGTGTGTGTATCTGAGTAGAACAGTTTTCGAATCATTAAAGGTACAAATGGAGCGTTTCTGTGTGCAGAGTAGGTGTGCAATAAGACATGGTACTTTAAATCTAATTTTAAACTTAAAATACTTTAAATCCGGACTGAACAACTGACAGCGAGCTGACAGACAACAGGAATGTGGATCATGTTATTTTTCTATTCTTATTGACCTAAATTTCAAGAGTCTTAGAGTAGTTTTAGTTATTCAACATAGTCCTACCATTTCATTTCAGATTATAATCTTTGGGAAGTGACACAATAACTTACTGAAGGATTTTTTTCCTAAGCAGTGCCCATCCATAGCTTATAGATAGATATATCAAAAGATTTAGATTCCCCCAAATAGAAGAAGCCCTCTTTTATATTGGGGATTGTTTTCCTTGACAAATATTTTCAGTTCACTAAGCAACCTGGTCAGAATTGTGGGTGGGCATTTTCTCTACTGACAGAGGACTTTGCCATCAATCGCAAACCAGCAAAGGGGAATACTCAGGGTTGTTGGCCAAAGGCCAGGTCTCTGTAGCTGTAGTCAGGCATTGGTTAATTAATTAATTAAGTGATACATAGTATGTATTACGTGAACTCTATTATGTATTATGACCAGAAATTAATGTTCTAGTCAATAGAATATCATAGAAAGAATTATTGTAGAAGATAATCATAGGTCACCAATTGGAAAGAACTAGATAACTAAATTCTGAATGCGTTATAAATGTGAATACATTTTGCTTGATTCATAGCTGAGGGTCTCATGGTGTCTATCTCAGAGTCCTCATCAGCATAAACATCTGCATTTAGTGTACTTGCTGCAAGTGATAATCAAGAGAAAATTCTGAATATTAGGATATTGAAGCTAAATACGTTAATTCTCACTCAAATTGCATTCCTCCAATGTACGTCCCTTCTGATTGAGGAATAGTAATAATAACAAACGTATAAGTACACATACACAAAATTAAGCTCATTAATCCTCTCAACAACTCCATAAGGGAAACACTAGGATTTCCTCCTTTTTACGGACAAGGAAATGGAAGAGCAGACAGGTGGAGCCCCTTGTCTATGAACACCATACAAGTATGGAAGAGCCTGGATTCAAACCCAGGCAGCCTAGCCCCTGGCAATTTTAATTCCTACATCGGGATTGCCACACAGGTCGTTGTAATAGTCTGGGATGGAGATTTATGCTCGGTGCTGTTAGGAATATTGTCTCCCTCCCTCCAACACACACTCAATTTGTTTTTGCTTCTGGAGGCGATGACACATTTGCCTCTACCACTGCCCTACTTCACAGATTGTGTGGATTGAAATATCACAACTGGTTGCTATACACACTGCTGCTCCTGACTTGCTAAGCTGTTGGCAGCCTTAACCTTCATATTTAGTTCCACCTGTTTTCTCTTACTCTGTTCACAGTGGGAATGAAAAGCAGCCGAGTTTCTATTTTTGTCTATTAATCGGCGCCATTACTTGGAAGCCATTTTTAAATAGACCGCCCTCCTTTTCCAAGTTTAGCAATCTGTTCATTTCTGTCCTGGTCCAACCCTTTAATCATCATCAGGGCTCACCTCCCAACTCCCTCCAACATCTCTATATTCCTGTGGAGCCCAGGATGGACCGAATATTCCAATAAGGCCTGATCGTAGAGAATGGGACAGCACTTCTGGCCCTCACAAACGATGTGATTCTTTGCAGTACCCAGGTTTCCAGTTTGCATTCTTCTCCTGCCTCTGTCTTCTATATCTATGGCATTCTTATTCAACAGCAGCCCTTTAACAATGAAATTATGCAGGGTTCACTACATGGGACAGAAGTTGCTCTGCTCCTCAATTCCCTACACATACCAGATATAAACAGTGCCCACATTAGATCTTGAATTTTGCTAAAGAGATTATCAAGCAGAACACATTTCAAAACAATAATTGGAACCACAACTATTCTTTTTAAAAATTTTTTAATTTTTTGAGAGAGAGAGTGAGAGAGAGGGAGTGCAGGCGAGTGGGGTGGGAGGGAGGGGCAGAGAGGGAGAGAGAGGATCTTAAGCAGGCACCACGCCCAGCACAGAGCCCAACACAGGGCTTGATCTCATGACCCTGAGATCATGACCTGAGGTGAAATCAAGAGTTGGATGCTTAACCCACCGAGCCGCCCAGGTGTCCCAGGAACCACAGCTA
The DNA here is from genome assembly GCA_028534135.1 of Potos flavus. Lineage (NCBI taxonomy): Eukaryota > Metazoa > Chordata > Mammalia > Carnivora > Procyonidae > Potos > Potos flavus. Next base: position 94,226,181 of record CM052900.1, on the reverse strand, counting down.
TTCTGAAGTCACAATTGGAATGTTCATGAACTCACAGTCTCTGTTAGGATTTTTAAGATTTTTAAATTTGAACTAGTTAATTTGAAAAAAAAAAAAGTGGCTAGATACATGTGACTTATTTTTGCTTAAATTATTTAGTTTGATAGCCAATAGTTATTTAAAAGGGCAAAAGTTTAAACTCTTATTTTGTGATTATGAGATTTTGCTTTTGTTATTTAGTTAAGTTTCGGGTTTTTGCGGAGAGGATGGTCCATCATTGGTGAAGTCAATAAAACACTAGAATCTTATCTTCGTGTAATCTAGGACAAAATAATTAGCTTCAAATCCTGTCAGAAAAGTGTTCGTTGTAAATAAATAGTTACTTGTTTTAATGAAGGAGGTTTTTAATACCAGAGAAAGTTGAGTGAGGAGTCTTAGCAATTAACCGAGGGTTGCTGGTGGAAAGTGGGGTGGGAATGGGATAACTGGGTGAAGACTTTGGGGAGGGTATGTGTTGTAGTGAGCACTGGGTATTACATAAGACTGATGAATCACAGACCTCTACTCCTCAAACAAATAATACATTATACGTTAATTAATTGAGTTTAAATTAAAAAAAAGAAACAGTATGTAAAATTCTATGCCGCATGTTGGGTCTATACCAGTAGATAGCAGAATCTTTAGTACAAAACTAAAGAGACCAAACAGATGAAGGGATGATCATCAATACATATAATTTAATGATTCCCCATATATTGTCACTAATTTTTATTAATTGTCCCATATTTCATTTGAGAAATGAGAATATATATTTTCCTTCTCCTTACGTTCACATCATTCTTGGTTGAAGGATCTGGAATTTATAACATCAGGTACTTAGAGATTAATGAGCAGTGCAAGATATATGGATCTTTTAAAATATCAAAGATAATCTCTTTATAATTATATTGGTTATTTGGCAGCTATCTTATAGATGACAGAATAGATTGTGAATTTTTACAGAGTAAAATAACTCAGCATTAAGGACAACTATAATGTTTCATGTCTTTAGAACACTATTTGTTTTGAAAACTTTGCACAGTATAAAGCTACAATTAATTGTGTTAGCTTATCTGTGTTGGTTTAATTTAAAAGTAGTTCATAGAAACAAAATAAAATAACACATAGGTATAATTAAGTAAAAAAAGGAATTCCCCCTTACTCTTTTAATTTTAATTGCCAAACTGAAAAAACCCACAAAAAGCAGATTAATAATGTCCACTGTAGAAGATATATAGAAAAGGACTATGCATTGCTAGTGGCTGTATAAACTGATGAAAAAAATTTTGGAGATGAATTTACCAAAAAAAAAAAAAAAAGAAAGAAAAAAATATCAGTACTTTAAATGTGTATGTACGTTTGACCCAGAAATTTCATCTTAGTGATATATCCTATAGAAAATTTCAAGGATGTTCATTACAGCATTATTTGTGATAGAAAAAAGACAGGGAGACAGGGATAACCGAAATATCTATCATGGAGGGATGTTTCATGAATTAGAATACATTCTGAGGAAGATACATGACTTTAAAATACATGGCAGGTCTCCATATATGGATGTGATGAAACATCAAAAGAAAAAAACAGTACCTCATTCAGAGTATGCTATAATTATTTTTTCTTTCTTGCACAACTTTTTGTTTTTCTCTTGGGTCAATAATTACCTTGCTTTTTTGTTTTCTTGGTTGTCCCTGTACTTAACCCCTTATTCAGTTTCAGTATCTCCCTCAATTGTCTCAATCTCCTCTGATGAAGCACATCGGATAGTGTATCAATTTCATGTTCTTGGGGACATCTTCCCTGGGGCTTACTGGCCTCCCCAACTCTCAACTGGCTGCTCTGTAGTTATCATCTTATCTCCATTTGCCATCATTCCAGGGGGAACCCTTCACCTTTGCTCCGGAGTTGTACCCCCTGTTCCCTGCATTTTGATGAAGCATCGGCTTCTGTAACTTCCTGACTGTAGTAAATGTTGTTGGTGCCCTCCCCAGATTCCTTTGATATTCAAAATTGTGTATCTATTGCTGGATATGACTACAAGCACCTCTGACTCTCCATTTGAGGGTTTCTCTTGATTTATAAACTAGAGACGCAATGAACCAGAGAGGGCAATTTGGGTGCCCCTTCTACCTGTCTCTTGAAGTTCGTCAAAAGATTTGAGTCTCTGTTGTCCATAGAGATGATCTATTCAATAAAGCATTGTTTTTTTGCTTCCTTCCCTTCTTTATACCAGTGCTCCCTGGGACCACCTCCCAAATAAACTCTTTGTACTGAAATCCTTGTCTCAGAGGTTGTTTCTGAGGAAACCCAAATTAGAGATATTTTGCATATTGGAAAAAAATCTTTAGGGTTGACCATCGTACCTACTTGCTAATTTTAGCTTGATATAGAAATCTAGGTTATAAGTCATTTTCTGAAAGTTGAAATCACATTGCTCCCTTATATTTCAGTCTCCATTATTTTTGAAAAACTGAACCCTATTCTGATTCCTGATCCTTTGCATGTAGAACTTGAGTTTTTTTTCTTTCTGGAACTTGGAGATCTTTCTCTTTGTTTCCAGTGTTCCAGAATTTCGTAATAATATTCTGTAGTGTAAGTCCACTTTTTTTTTTTTAAATGGTGGTAGGTACTGGATGAAATCATTCAATTCTTGCAAGTCTGGGATATTCTTCTGATTTGTTTATTTATTTTATTGATAATATTCCTCATTCCATTTTGTCTGTGGTGTCTATCTGGAACTTTCATTATCTGATGTTGAAGTTCCCGACCTATCCCCTAATTTTCTTAATATTTTCTACTTCTTTTTCATCTCTTTTTTTTCTTCTTTGCTTTTTTGGAGATTTCCTTATTCCAACTATTCTATTGAGTTGTTATTTCTTCTACTTGAAATTTAAGTTCAAAATTTTTTGAACTCTGATTTTTTTCCTTTAAAAATTCTGAAATAATATTCTTATTTTGTGGATGCTGTTATCTTTCCATATCTAAGGTTACACATGATAGCTTTTATCTGAAGCTTTCTTCTTCCATAGCCTCTTTCCTCCAGTTAGCTTTTTTCCTTCTCTTTGTTTTGAGTTATGCATTTTATGTTAAAAAATTTTCTCAGCTATCTGATAATCCTCAGTTGTCTCCTTAGAGACACTCAAAAGTTGATTGAACCCTCCGTGAGTAGGAATGGAGTTTTCACCTGTGTATTTTGCTGTAGTATCACATGGTCAGGCTACTATATAATCTTTCTGTTTACTACTTTTTAAAAAAAGATTTTATTTATTTATATGACAGAGAGAGAGTGAGAGAGCACGGGCAGGGGGAGCAGCAGAGAGGGAGAAGCAGGCTTCTCGCTAAGCAGGGAACCTGACATGGGGCTTGATCCCAGGATCCCGGGATCATGACCTGAGCCAAAGGCAGGGGCTTAACCAAAACTGAGCCACCTAGACGTGCCACCCCATCCCCACTTAAAGACTTTATTTATTTGACAGAGAGTATGTTTACTACTTTTGATAACTGAAAAATCTTTCATAAGTATAACATAATTAATGATTGATATTGAGCTACTGATTGATGTTGAATATGCAATTAAAGTTGTTACTAGAAATAATTCTCAGACGGACATTTTTTTTACGTGTATTGAATGATTTCCTTGGAAGAGAGTTTATTTTCTGAGTTTGTCATGAAGATGCAGCAGAGCAGGAAAGGCTCCACTCAGGCTCCATGACGGCAACATTGTGGTAAGGTTATTGCATCTCCTCAGGATAAATATTCCTGTGAGCCCAGGTCAGAGGGTGAATGAGTCCAAGGCTCTTCAGATTTTTTTCAGTTGCAAAGCCCAAATTCATCTTAATATGATGCATTGCAATATCATCCTGTTATTCAGCTTTAGAGAGGAAGATATTTTGCTATTTTTTTAAGAATGCCTAGGACTGTCAGTGATAAAGAAATTTTAATGTAGAATTCAATAGTTACACATTATTGGAACTTAAACATTTGGTGAGTTGTAATGGTCATAAATGACATAGCATGTAGATATTATTTTCGCTAGTCAGCTTTACTGAGGCAATAACGGGTGTGTCTACGGGAGAATTACCTGTTAATATTTTTGTTCTTAAGGAACTGGACTGGCATTACCAGTTCACTCCTTTCAGCAACTTAACTCTGCGGTAATGTATCTCTGATTTGTTTGTTTTATCTTGTTACCTGAGGAGAGTGAGTATCAGGTAACAGGTAAATGGATGGACTTGAAGCCATTCATATAGTCTCATAAAAAGATTATTCTAACCATTGTTATGGATTGAATTATTATGTCTCCCCAAAAAAGAAATGTTAGAGTTCTAGTCCCTGGACCTGAATGTGTGACCGTATTTGGAGATAGGGTCTTTATAGAAGTAATCAAGTCATAATAAGTCATTAGGTGGGCTTTAATCTAATACGGATGGTGTCTTTATAGAAAGGGGAAATTTAGGCACAGACATTAATAGAGAGAAGATGATGTGGAGAGACACTCATCTGTAGGCAAGGAGAGAAGCCCTCAGAAGGAACTAATCCTGCTGACATTTTGATTTTGGACTACTAGCTTTCATAACTGCAAAATGATAAATTTCTGTTATTTGACCCATCTTATTTGTGGTGTTCAGTTAACGGCAGCCCAAGCAAACTAAAACAACCATTTATTCCATTCCAGTTCCTTAATCTGGCTATTTGTGCCATAGCCTCTGGGCATATTTTCACAGAAGAAAATCTTAGTTTTAGGAGAGTGTCAATTTCACTTATGTTAAACAGATAATAGTTTTCTAACCTTCTAATACTAAGTATTAAGATATTTTGAAATGTAACTTGCTTTTTTTCTCCCCTTATTTCTGAATTTAGAAAAAAATAATCTCCTTAGAAATGTTGCCTTCAAATATGTTAGCAAGCCAATTAAAATATAGGTTTCTGGTTTTGCCTGGACTGTAATGATAAAGCTAATTATGAACCCAACACCCCGACTTCCTAAGTTTCCTCTTCTCAAATCAAGCCGGCACTTCTGGGATTGTAAAAGCAGTGAATGGTCATTACCAGTGTGGGATGAAATCATCGATGAATGTTTGACAGCTCGTAAGAGTAATGCTACTCAGATGTTTTGTTTTCTCCTTGTGACATGAGCGAGATCGTAATTACAGCATATTTCAAATCATTGCTTACAAGGAAATGACTCACTCCATTATACGGTACTACACTGGGGCCCCGGCCATGGATATAGACAAATATCGTTCTGTTTATGGTTTTCCCCAAGATATGAGAAAACCGAACAGAGACTTATGTTTTTTGGAAATTTTACAATATATTTTTCCTTTTAATGAGACGCCTGGCTAAATTCAAAACTAATATTTTACACTGATGCTTGGTATGCACCGACATGTCATCATGCCATACACATGCTAGTCGGGACTTATAAAACTGCAATACCGGAGCAGTCCCAGAGTCTCCAGATAGTTCTGGAATGAGCATTATGCATGAATAGGTGGAGCCTCTTTGCTTGTGCTCGTGACATTTTTTACTGACCTTGTTTGGAACCGAACACTGCTGCAGGCACCCTTAAATTGATGCCTTATGACAGGTTCTCAGTTGGGTAGTCAAACAGCCAAATTTACTATAAGTTCTTTCTTTCTATTCTTTCTGGCCCATTTGCCCAATGAATAATAGTTACTGTTATTCTTTCACTCTGCTAGTGACTGAATGGGTCACTTTTTATCTAGTTTTTTTTTTTTTTTTATTCAATAAAAAAGTTCCCAATTTATGGGAAAACTGATTGCATGAAGAAAGGAACTAAAATTTGATATTTTTATTATTCATTATGGTCAAAGACCTATCATCATTTATATCCTTTTTCAGTGTTATTTATGATGGCCTTGAAACTTACCATTCTCTGGGGCTGGTCTGCTGTTAGTTTCACATTAGTCTGTCTTCTACCAAGTTTTCACTTTTTAATTCTTCTAACACACAGATACATGTCAGGCACCCCAAAATCTTTTTGTCTTTTGGTGGGTCTCCAGCTTCAGAGGCTAGGGTGGCTCCCATCACCTCCTTCCAGCAACACCTTAGATACAGAGTTTCCCAAGGTGTCCTCTTTCTCTTTTTGTCTTTCCATCTGTTCTCCCTGGGCAATTATCACCCCTTCCCTTGCCTCCAGCAGGGAAGATGACTCCCACAACCATATCTCCTGTTCCCCACTTCCTCCTAAACTCCAGACCTATCTCATGATTACAAAAAACATTACTGGAATTCCTTCTGTGTCCTACAGATATGTCAACCTTAATATGTCCACACCAAATATGTTATGTTTTCCCTGAAATTCCTCCTCTTCTCAAAGAGCATCCCTCCATTAAAGAATCACTACTTCTCCAGTCTCCCAAACTAGAATATCCAACTGGTCTTCAGCACCTCTCTTTCCCTCACCCCTTCACATGCTTATCATCAAAATCTATTGATTCTTTTCCCTAAATCTCTATTCTATTCCTTCTTCTGGAACCCAACCATGGCTGGCTTAGTTTATGACCTTACTATTGCTTGCCTGGACAATTGAAGTGATCTCCTGTTTCCTCGTTAGCCATTTTCTCTTTCAGTCCTATATCCACCCTGTCTCCAGAATTATCTTTTTACGTGAAATCAGATCACTTCAGTCTCCTGCTTTGAATCTGGCAGATTCTGCCTTTCAATCTGCTGCCTTAGCATCGACATTGAAAGGCATGTGCAATCTCAAAGCAACGTTGAATTTCACCTGCTCCCAAGTAGAGCTCCATTTCTTACTATGTTGAGCAACTCTGGTTCTCTGCATATGTGATTCTTTTTTATTCTCAGTGATTTTGCATATCCTGTGTCCCCTATCTCACTCATTGGCCCCACTATATGTCCGTTGGTCAAAACTGGAAACTAAAAGCTTCATGATGATCATCAGCTCTTGTGTCTCTCTTTGTATGTAGTTCCAAACCAGATGACATCACTACTCTAGATATTTCTCGGACTTTCTATCTCTACTGTTGCCAACCTAGTAAACTACATTGTCTTTCTCCTGGATCCCTGCAAAAGCCTGTCTCTGGATCTGCTTCTTTTCCTTCTCCTGTCTGCCACACAAGCTGTCTTCTAGAACACACAGTTTATCATGCCTTCCTTTAAAAAAGCATTTCAAAGGCCCTCCACAGATTTTGGGATAAAAACTCCACTACAGTTGGCTCCTGCCCTTTCCCCAGGTGTGTGTTCCTCTACTCTCCTTCTGGCCTTCCCTCCTCCACACTTTGGCCATACTGCACTTCTTCCCATTTCTTTAGCATCATACACTCTCTCTTACTTACAAGTCTTCATATAGGTGGGCCCTTTTCCCTAGAGACATCTTCCGTTTCTTTGTCATCTGGCTATCTGCTTTTGAGCTTTTAGATCCCAACTAAAGGCCACTTCCTCTGGGCAGTATTTCTCCTAGCCCTTTGACCACATTTGGTGCCCTTGCTATGTTCTGGCATAGCTTTCCCCTGTCAGAACACATGTCACGAGTGACTGCAATTACTCGTTTAATCAATTATCTCATGTTTCTCCAGCTAGAATGTGAGGTAAGGAAGGATAGCTGTCTATCCTGAGCCTGGCACAGTACCTGGCAGGTAGTAGGTATTTGATAAATACTTCCTAGCCTTGTAGTGAGACCAGTACACAGAGCACTTTGAGAAAATGCCTACAAAACAGATGTTGAAACAATGATTAAGGAATTGATATTCTCCTTGAAATGTCTTTCCTTCCCTTATCTGTGTGGTAAATAATCCTTGAAGAATCTACTCAAAAGTCATGTTTGTTTTCAAGCTTTGCCAGATCCCTTCATCTTCTCCCCCATTTACACCCTTCCCTACATGCAAATTAACTCCTTCCTGGCTTGAATGTTTCTGGTAGCATAAACGTTTATAGTAAGCTATAAGTTTACCATATTGGAATCGTTTGTTTATGTGAACCCTACGAAAAGATGAGATCTAAGATTAGTGCTCGTAATTCATTTATCTTTGGTTTGCAAGCATCTAGCTAGCAGAGTTCCTACCTCATAATACTCACTGAAGACATGAATGGATGGATGGATGGATGGATGGATGGATGGATGAATAAAGAAGGATGAGTGAATTCTTGTCTGGTTTTTGCAGCCTCCTTTCAATTGCCTTTTCTTGCCCCTGTCAGGTATTTCTATTCTTAGTTGTTTGCTCCAACAAACCAATCAAATGTGGCTTTGCTCACATGACTTGTTTATTTCCTCCTCTGCACCTTTACACACACCCTTTCACACCGCCTCCTATTCCCCGTGCCTCCTGGACACCTCACATTGAAATTCCTGCCTATATTTAACCACCAACTGTTACGGTTATTTATTTAGCAATTGTTTTGCTCTTTTGTCTTCTGTTTACATAATCTAAAATTTCCATTTATACTTAGTACTTCTCAAACTTTTTTTTTCTTGGTGTGCTTTGTAAAGTGCTTTGTAAAGTTTTAAACTCTCTTCAGAAATTTAAAAGGGTAGGAGAAAGTTGTACCGGTCAGGATACAATTCCCAAGACTTAGTGGCTTCAAGCAAAAGGTTGTTTTTGTTTTTGTTTTTAATCATTCATACTGTGTATCTATTGTAGGTCAGTTAGGACTTTTCCTCACTTGGTCTTGCTTTAAGACCCAAGCTGATAGAGCAGCTACTATTTGGATCCCTGCTGAGCAGCACCCCAGAGGAAAAGGGAGCACTGCAAATCACATGCTGGCTCTTGACACTGTACCTGGAAGGGACACTGCTTATTTGTGAGGCAAGCCATTTTATCATGCCTCACTCCGAGGGGTGAAGAAATACAGTGTTATCATATACCTGGAAACTGCAGAAGTCTTTGATGAACAGCACTAATGATCATGTAAGATTTTTTCCTATTTCTTTTGAAGGTTGATGTAGGTTCTAGTACTGAGCTTTGAACATAGGGGGATCAGTAAATGCCAACTAACTCTTTGCACAACCTAAGGTGTGTTCATTCCATAGTTCTGGCTGGACTTGATTTTGAGTGGTAGGTTCTCTTAGAGATGAAAGCCCTGCAAAAGCAAGAAAATGAACTGCACCCAAAATACAAAGGCAAAAAACCCCACCATTTTAAATGCTTTAGCACTTTCTGAACTTGGCAGTGATAAAGACCTCACTAATAGTGTAGATGAACTTGATATTGTGGCCCTATTTAAAAAGCACTAAATCCTCCCAGCTGGAGATAATTGATGAAATGGCTATATCTCAAAGTTTCTCTGGCCTCCACTAACAATGTTAAATTAGATAACTAGCAGCAGCATTTTGAGGAGATGGAAGCCATCTGATACCAGAGAATAGAAAATAGAAACAGATAAAAGCCTCAGAATCCTGAAAGCTATTGTGAGTTTTCTGAAGTTCAAGCAGTACTACTTGAAGTCAAGTTGAGTTGTAAAGTTAATGAACATGGAAAAGGTGATATATATTGTATAGTCCTTTAATTGTGCTCCATGTGGGAGGATAAACATGGTGTGAATAGAAATCCCCAAAGATGTCTATCATGTTTTGTCCCCTGATGTGTCCGTTAATAGCCAGTAAATTGTGATGAGAAAAATCGGGCAGTGTGGACAATATAGTGTACTATAGGGTTAAAACCCTCAATTCCATCCTTTGTAAAATGGTAAATGTACCATGGGAAAAGTATCTACCTCATAGGGTTGTTCTGATGATTAAATAAGATAATGAATGTAAAGAATTTAGCTCTGTGCCCAACACTCATTAAATGTTAGCTGTTAGGATTACTGTAAAATTATTTTCTTATGCTAGTTATTGGTGTTAGATTTTTTTTTAAGATAGTGGCATTTGTTCTATTTCAGAGACCAGAAGAAATAAACATTTTACCTTTGATAGGAAAAAAAAAAGAGTACAGCAATTCCATATTGCCACTCAAAGATCAGTGTTCATCAAACTGTCCTTTATGACCAGTTAGTGGGTCATGACGTTAGTTTATTAAGTCATGGTCAGTATTTAAAACAGGAAATAGAGTAGGGACACCTGGGTGACTCAGTCAGTTAAGTGTCTGACTTGATTTCAGCTCAAGTCATGATCTCAGGGTTGTGAGATCGAGCCCCATGTTGGGCTCCGTGCTGGGTGTGGAGCTTGTTTAAGATTCTTTCTCTGCCCCTCCCCACCTCTCCCTGTCTCTCTCTCTACCTAAAAACAAAATAAAATAAAACAGGAAGTAGATTAGAAACATGAGAGTGCATTAGACATCCACGGACAATATTTTTTTCGTGAAATTTTTTTTTTTTTTTTTTACAAATTCTAGATTTTTTTTTAAATTTTATTTATTTATTTGACAGAGAGAGATCACAAGTAGACAGAGAGGCAGGCAGAGAGAGAGGGGGAAGCAGGCTCCCCGCTGAGCAGAGAGCCTGATGTGGGGCTCGATCCCAGGACCCTGAGATCATGACCTGAGCCGAAGGCAGAGGCTTAACCCACTGAGCCACCCAGGCGCCCCTTTCGTGAATATTTTATTTGTTAATGTGTATATATACTAGGTTAAAATGCAAAATGTATTTCTGATTCTGGGATGTGGTCATAAAGTCTGAAAGTCATAATTCTAAATAAATGTACATGGCTTTCAGCTTCTGAAAGATCCCATACCCCAAGGCTAATTTTCTAAAAATGTTCTTATAAATCACATTTGACTCATGTGAGTATAAAATACTAAAAATGATAACAAATAGTTTTACAAGGTTTCTGGGGAAAGAAGGTGAGGACTTTTCTCCCGGTCCCCTTTTACATCCCCCAACCCAGTGAGATTTCTTTAATAACAATGCAAACTGTGACATATTTCAAATCTAAGAGTGTGAGAGCATCACTGAAATCCTGAAGAAGTCTGCCTGGCTTAAACCCTTGGTCTCTCCATTGGGCAATCATGCTGGTCTAGTCAGCTTTCCTCACTGGATGGCCTAATCACTGCCTGAGCCCCACGCTTCCATTTTAACACGTGCTCCCCAAATACAAAATACAAACATATGAAATAAAAAGGTGATGTGTCACAACTGGCCCCTGAATTGCCAGGATCCTTCACTGGACTTGCAAGACTGGATGTTCAGGCTTCTAATTTTCCATGGCTCCTCTTCCTCAGAGTATGAAGAGCAGGAGAAAAGGAGTCCCAAATGGTTTTGGAGTGTTTCAGCACATTTGAATGCATGCTGTCACGGGAGGCTTCGGGAAGCACCATTTAGTGGAGGCATCCCGCCAACTCCTGCAAGGCTATTTATTCATGCAGAGAGAACACAATAGTCCGTCATTAACAAATCCACTGTATTTTCCTGGTATTTCCAGAAGATGCTCCTTCCTCTGCAGCTCCATCATTTGGTGTGTCTTTCCTCTCACACACCTTCCTACCTCCTTGTATTTTCATTGCCATTTGCAAACCATTCTTACCCCTCAGGAAGAGAAATCTCTGAATCCCCTGTGGTCAGACTCTACCCTCTGCCCCCATGTCTCCATATCTGGTTATCTCCTGAGCCCTGGGTCCCTGTGTCTTTAGTTCCTGATTCCCAGTCAGTCTGCCAGCACCACTCCTGCCTTCCATCCTAGCGAATGGATCACTTGCAATCGAATCTTCCTAGTCAGCTGGCCACTCACCCCATGACCAGATCCTAGACTTTGTCTTTACTGTGACCCTCCATCACCAGCCCCTCCCTTCACCCTGGCTTTACTGAGGTATGACTGACAGGTAGAAATTGTGTGCATTTAGAGTGTACAACACGATAGTTTGATGTACGTATACATCGTGCAGTGACTACCACAACCAAATTTATTAACGTATCAGTCACCTCACATAGTTGCCTTTTTTTTTTTTTTTGGTGTGTGTGGTGAGAACACTCAAGATCTGCTCTCTCAGCAACGTTCCAGCATCATGGCTTTAAAGGGCCCACTTGCAGACTCAATTTTGATAACTGCTTCATGATATTCATGTTTAAATAATCACAGTTTGATAAAGGGTATTTGTTTCACGTATCTATCAAACATGGGTTTTTGTATTTACATAATCAAACTTTTTCTCTTGCTCTTCTTTGGTTGTGTTTAACAGATACTGTGATAGCTCATGGTTAAACTACAGAATACTTTCTCCAGCCCACTGCCTATTTGGTATGCTGATTCACAAAACATGCCCCTCATTTTCTAATAATTTCTAATAATTTTTTCTCCCTCTATCTGAAGATTTAGCTCCTTGAATTGGAGATCGAGGTACCCCTGTGGTCACTCCTATGTTTGAAGATTTATTTGTTTTGGTTGATTTATGGGATTTGGATTTATTACATTAATGGTTTGCTGCAGCATACCTATGTAAACCTCACCTGATAAATGCTGCTTCTTTTGTAGCAAATTAGGAAATTACCAATTCATTGTATCATTAAACATTTCCTGCATGTTTTTGTTCTCCTAAGAAAAATGAGAGAATGCTTACGTTTTGCATTCTTTACCATTGCTTTTGCATTCAATAATAAAACAAATATTGAAATTCACTAACTCAGCTATTATTTGGAGTAACCAATTATGGGTTCATTGTATTGTAGTTATTTTAATAAAAATATAATCAGTTCAAAAATACTTGGCTTGATCTTTTCATTGAGGAAAGAGGTTATTTTTCACTCTGGTAGCTGCATTAATTTGCCTTTGCTACTAGAATATAATTAAGTAAATTAATTCCTTCGAGCTTTTCTCAAACATCTCGTGTGCAAGTGAAGGTGCTAAGAAAGCAAAGATGTTTAAGCCATGTTTCCTGTCCTACAGCTACTTGCAAGCTGAATGAGGAGATAGAGCTGAGCCAGTGGTTAGCTACCTGGCAAGTTTTTCGTATTTTTGTCCTTAAAACTTCAAATAGCACGCTAATTGTGGCAGACTGGCTAGCTGTCCACCAAACCAGTTTCCCCCACCCTCTTTGGCAATTAGTTAGATCGTATCTTCCAGTTTCCCTTTACAATAAATGTGAATGTAGGAGTATGTCCAGGACAATGGAATGTAGGTAGAAGTGATGAACCCCATTTTTATATCTGTCCCATACGACCTCCATACAATCCTTTATTCTCTCCTATACCATCTGCTGGCAGGATGTCTATACCTGAGGCTACCTGAAAGTCAAATATTGCATGAAGATGATAGAGCCTGTTAGCTTGGGTACATGAATGAAATCGAACTGTCTACAGCACCACTCCCTGCTGAGCAAACCATAAATCTGTGTTAGGCCAATGAAATTACGGGGTTTATTTATTATAAATTTATTATAAATTCTAGGGTTTCAGTAACTAATATGCTAATGGAGCAGGAGGTGATCCCGCTCATCAGAGTCAACAGTGTACTTTTATTTTGTAAGAAAATGAGGCTCAAAATATATTTGAGATACATCATTATGGAAGCTAAGTATGGACTCAGTTGTACAATTGAAGACTGGCATGAAATCTAGGGATCACAGATTATTTGTTATTGTTTACTGGAGACTGAAAAAAAGGAAAAGGGAGCAATGTCATGGAAGAGCGAGCGTTGGGAGTGAATGGGAACATTAGAGATGTAGTTAATTATTTCTGTAATGATGTTTCTGTATGTTCAAGTACCCACAGTTGGGGCTCCCTGGTGGCTTGGATCTACTCTTGGCTGTCCTTATTCTTTGCGAGAGGGTGGAATTAATGAGCTTTAAAACCTTTAATCAATAACTCAAAGGATGCTTAATTAAATAAATGTCATTGCCAGGCCCCAGCTGACTCTCTTCCCCCGTTCTGGTATCCGGACTTTTGTATTACTTTTATATTATTATTTTTATTTATTTATTTCTTCCCAAATACTTTTATTTTTTCAGTGTTACAAGAGTCATTGTTCATGTATCACACCCAGTGCTCCATGCAATATATGCCCTCCTGAATACCCACCACCAGGCTCGCCCAACCCCCCACCTCCTTCCCCTCCAAAACCCTCAGTCTGTTGCTCAGAGTTCATAGTCTCTCATGGTTCATCGCCCCTCCGATTTCCTCCAATTCACCCCTCCCTTCCCTCTCACAATGTCCTCCATGTTTTTCCTTATGCTCTATCATATGGTCTTACTTTTATATTATTAAGATTTCAACACATTTACCTTATGGTCTCTATAATTAAATTTTCTATGTGCTATATATAAGTCGATTCGAAAGCTGAATACCCTTAAGTAGCATTCACAATTTTATTATGATGTACATATAATTCACTGAAGATCTAAGTAGTCTGATTGTATCCCAAATGAAGAAAATATAATCCCATGTCGTGAAGCATGTGCATGTAATGGTAAATGCTCCAAGCATAAAGGAAAAGGCAATAACTCAAAATCATGCTACATTATAATTTTATTCATACTTGAATGACTTTTAGATAAAGCATTTTGTTTCCCTTTCTAACTATTCTCCTTTTTGTGGTTATTGACTGAAGTAGCATATGCTTTTAGCATGGCATATTTTTACAGAAGTACATATGCAAGTAATTTTTTTTTAAAAAAGTGTATGTGGGTGGTAAGCTTTTTAATTTCTTGCATGTCAGAAAATGTCTTGGTTTTGCCATTACACTTGACTGATAATTAACTAGTTATAGAAATATACTTTCAAAATAATTTTCCACAGGAATCTCAAAGGAATTATGACATTGTTTTGAGCATTCAGAGTTCATATGTGCAGAAAACTGCTCCCACCTCATCCCCAAATTTTAGATTTTCTTTTTGTATTTGGATTTATGAATCTTTATCAGAGTATTTCTAATTATGGATCTCTACTCTGTGCTTGGCACTCAGACGACAGTTTTAATAGGAACACTTAAGAGTGTGTGTGTGTGTATGTGTGTGTTTAAACTCAGAGAAATTACCTTATTTCAGTGTCTTTTTCCCCCCCATTCATCTATTGCTTTGGTTTTTTTTTTTGGTAACTGCTCTTAAATATTTATTGGGTTTTCTGGGTTTGTTGTCCATATTTCTTAACTTATTTATTATCATATTTTCTCATCTCGTCTTTTTGCTTCACGTCTTGGGAGATTTCCTTGTCTTTATCTGCCGTCATTCATAATGATTCTGTCTATTAGGCCCTTCCATTTTAGTTTTTAATTTCAGCAAACCTCTCTACTGTCTTGAACCCTTTTTCTTGTTTTTGGATTTCTCCTTTTTCATAGTAGCCTATTCTTGTTTTATTAATGCCAGATCCTCTCGAATGTCTCTGAGATTAAAATGACCCTAAGCTTTTCTTCTGTTGTTATATCATTTTTGTTTAATAAAGGACCAATCATTATGTTTATTCATCCTGAAATTTTTTTTTCTTTCATGCTCTTGGTTTTATACAAAAACTAGCATTTTTGGTTCTCTCTATATATGTGTGTATACATATATAAATATATATATATATATGTGTGTGTGTATACATATATATGTATATGTATACACACACACACACACTTAAAGGACTGTGTTGACTTTAATAAAGATATTTGGCATGTACTTCCTGTGCTTGGTTTTAGTCTGTTTACTCAAAGTCCTCTCTGGTGAGTGGAAGGACTGCTGCAGACTCTGCACGGGGGTGGAGTGAGTCAGAAGATAGTAGAGGATGGAGAACATGTTGAAATACTAGAAATTCCCATAATAGCCAAAGGAAGACTTTATTCTGGGGGGGGTGTACATTCATGCATTTCACTTCTGGATAGTGTGACCAGACTTCTCAATGTATGCCTATTGCTGTATCATAATTACTCATAGTGCCCCCCTTCTGCACTGATTTGGATGATAACTTATGCAGTCACCCTGTCGCTGAGTAGAATGGTCTTCTCTTTCCCCTATTCCCAGTCTCTGGGGAGGTCTGCAGTTCCCACAGGCTCTGCTGCTATGTATCCTTCCCTATTTCTAGCACATCATCTTGGGCTCTTTCTAAATAAAATCCCTCTGTTAAAAAACTACTTCTAGAGTTTAGGAGGTCAAAATGCTGCTACTAGCTGCTTTATGTACACAGAGGAAGGGGGAGGGAATCCCTGGCCCAGCTTTCTCATAGACGTCGCTCTGTCGCTGCTCCTGATTTCAGCCCCACAGCTCTCTCCTGTTCTATGTATCTGTTGCTTTCAAATTTGGAGCCTTTCTGAGACTTTTCCAGGGTAACAGTTTCCGATCTCTTTGCAGCCATCTTCAGTGCCTGTTCTGGGTCTTGCCTGTCATTATTGTTTTTCAGCAATACGATTGACTGCAGGCTATGTTCTTGTATTAGTTTTCGGTGGCTGCCTAACAGATTACCAAAATGTTAATATCTTAAAATAACATCCACTTATTATCTCAGTTTTTGTGGATCCAAATTCTGGACTCTGGGCTAAAATAAAGAGTAAATTAAGGTATTATATAGGTTGTGTTCACTCTGGAAGCTTGATTAAGGAAGAATCTATTTCATAGCTTATTTAGCTTGTTAGCAGAATTCAATTCCTAGTGTCTATAGGACAGGGGTCCCTGCTTTCTTCCTGGCTGTTGGCTGGGAGTTGTTCTTGGCTTAGGGGTAGGCTTCAGATCTTAACCACATGAATCTGCCACAGCATGGCAGCTATCTTTTTCAAAGTGAGCATGAGGACAGTGCTTTCAAGGACTCACCTGATTAGGTCAGGCCCACCCAAGGTAATCTTTCTTCTTATTAATTCAGAGGGAACTGACTGGTGATCTTAATTACATTTGAAAAAATCCTTTATCTTTGCTATATGGTGTAACCTCATCATGACAATGATGTCCCATCACATTCACAAGTTCTTTCAGCACTCAGTAGGAGGGGATTATACAAGGTATGTACACTAGGTGGCAGAAATCTTGGGGGCATATTAGAATTCTGCCTACTATAGATCCCTAGAAAGTAGACTCAAGAGAAAAGAAAAGAAAAAAGAAAAGAAAAAGAAAAGAAAAGAAATGAAACTAGATTCTGGGACAGAAAGTCCCAGGAAGTTCACTTCCAGGTGCCGTAAAGGTGGACATCTATGGAGCATTGAGTGAAAGGAGAGGTTATGTTATAGTCTTAGGCCCTTAGCCAACAGCACGCAGGGTTCATAAGCTGGATGGCCCTTTAGATTTGTACTGAGGTGGGGGAAGTCTTGTATATTTATACCTTGTCCTTGGCTAGTCACTGGATCTAAGCTGTCCTGTCCTGATTGTGTACAGTTGAGAGTGGAGTGTACAACCTTTTCAATAGCTGGAGGAATAAGGTTTCAGTCCTAACAGGGTGCTGTGGTCTGAATATGTCCCTCAAAGTTCATAGGTTAAAATTCTAATGCCCATTGTGGTGGTTTCAGGAGGTGGGGCCTTTGGGAGGTGATTAGGTCATGAAGGCATTAAATAAGATGAATGCCCTTACAGAAGAGGTCCAAGGGAGCTCCCTTGCCCCTTCTGCCATGTGAGGATACGAGAAGTATGCATGCTGGAGGAGGGGCCTGATCTGACCATGCTGGCACACTGATCTTGGACTTCCAGCCCCAGAACTATGAGAATAAATTTCTGTTGTTTATAAGCTATTTATTCTGTAGAATTTTGTTCTAGCAGCCTGAATGGACTCAGGTGCAGGGGGATCTGGGCTGTGCAGTACAGCATCCATAGCTTAATTTCACCTGTTTTATTGTCTTCATGGCAATTATCTTGTAATCTGATCTAGTTTATTTATCTACTTCTTTATTTAATTCCTGCCACCTTCACTAAAATATAACCTTCATGAGAACAGGGTTCTTATCTGTTTTGTACTTAAATCCTAGAATAGAGCCTGGCACTTAGTAGATGTTCAATAAATATTTATTGATTGCACAAATGAATTGGCTTTCTATAGTTCAGTTCAGAATTTATTAGAAAGAAAACTCTGGTCTTTGGGTTTCTTCTTTTAACATATCTTTTCTTTCATTTCATGGAACGGGAACAGTACAGGAAGTTATCAAGTCTGCTCTCTTGACTTAGCCCCTGGTGCCTCTTTCCCGATCTCCTTGATGTGCCACCAGTCTGTTCAGTGTCTTTGACTTCCGTGGCCTGGGTTCCTCCTGCCTCCCATCACCTGTAGCTGAGTCCAACCTCCAGGACTGGATTCTCCCCAGCATGCTCGTTTAGTTTATAGACTCAGGCTCTTCCTAATCATACCTGCTTAGGTCTTATCACAACATCACGATTTTGTACCCTAATTTCTAGAAATGAATCCTGTTTTGTTTTGTTTTGTTTTTGCCCTGGGCCTAAGGAGTCATTTGGAAAACCTGCCTGAGGTTCCAAAATACTAAATAACACGGCCGTACTTGTTACCACTTATTGAGAGCTATCTGTAGAATTGGCTTTGTGGTAAATTGTTCCATAAATCATATTTAATTTTTACAACTCAAAGAAGGGCTTGTGAGGAAACGGAGGATTGGAAGCTTTTTGTAAAGTTTAATATGACTTCCCCAAGTTAAACAGGGAAAAAGTGTTGATGCTTCAAACTTCAGTTTAGCTCACTGCCACACCAATAGTCTTACTCACTATGCTGTTTCTGTGATGTGGCTCCCCCAGAGTCTGAAAGTCTGCTGCTCACTGCCCGCCATGAAACACGTTCTTACCATTTCATGCTTCACAGTGATCAGATGCTCAGATATAGCTGAGCACTGTTCCTCCTCTGTGGACGAAGAGAGCATGGATCTGGTTAATGACACCAACCCCTCCAGTCCCTTGCAAGAGCTGTTGTTTATGAATGCCACCGCTATGTGAAATGAGCTCAAGTTCCTGTCTGAGCGATCCGAAGTGGCTGAAAGCTCAGGAACCTTTTTTCCATATATATACATATATATGCTTTATATATATATATATATATATATATGCTTTTGCTGAGCTAGTATCACTAACTCCTAATACTTAACATTTGAGCATATCACACTGGTTTGTATCCAGGTGCCTGTTTTGCAGTATAAATCCAGTATCTCAGACATTTGATAGAAACTTCGCCAATTCCTCCATTGAAACAAACCATAGAGTCGCTCAGCAGTAGATGTTGGTAGAACTTTTTATGAGAGCAGAGGTTTAACCTATAAATTGTACCATGGATAATTAATCATTTAGCTAATAAAGACAAATAGAGACTAATTTCTGAATAGCCTCCCTTCCTTGTTCCACCCCCATGTCATAGAAACACACATTAGTGAGAGCATCTATTTGTCAAATTTGCTTGGTGTGTTGCTTCAGAGCTACAACGGTATTACCAACATTCTGAAGAAGCCCATCCATCTAAATTGGTTTAATCTCTTAGTTTTCTTTTTTTTCTTTTAAAGATTTTATTGATTTATTTGAGAGAGAGCAAGAGAGAGCAGGAATGGGGGGGGGCAGAAGGAGGGGGAGCAGCAGATTCCCCACTGAGCAGGGAGCTCCATCTGAGCCAAAGGCAGCCTCTCAACAGACTGAGCCACCCAGGTGCCCCCTGATTGCTTAGTTTTCTTTATCATAAATAGCTCTAAAGGAGTGACATTATGTTTTTCTGAGCTGAGGGATAGCTGAGCAAGTTCTATAGAATCAGGAGCCAGTGGATTTAATGTGACCCAGTAATTATTTTATTTATGAAAATCTCAGCTATTTTAAATAGCATTACATTTCTTCAAATGTTAAATATTCTAGGAGAGGTTATAAAGAATGTAATGTAAAACACTTAAATACAATCTCGTGATTTCCTTTTCATCACACTTAGACATTTGAGCTAGGTATTTGACAGAAGAAATGACTACCATAAACTGAAAGACACGTTTTAAGGGGATTTTTTTGATTCTCCAGTAAATTAATGTGATCGCTGTGGGAAAATGACCAATGTCCCTCTCTCTAGTTTTACAGCAAAAAATGATTAAGTGGATTCTGAACTTGTAAGTAAATATGATCAGCTATTCAGATGCCAGCGGCCTTTTGTTCCTAGGATGCTTGTCACAATGTAGAACATGATGTGCAATGTTTTTTTCTTGAAAGTGCAAGCCTTCTCTTACCTATTTACCTAACACCACTGCGTGTAGAGTAATTCTTGTGAAATAATAAAAACTCATTTCGGAATCCAATATAAAATAAAAAGATCTGAGGAAGTATTAGCAATTAGCCCCAAAATAGAAGATATAAATGAGTGTGTGCCTGGAACCTCGAAGTTGGTAGCTTCTAGCTGTACCGTGAGCCATCTTACTTAGAAGATGAAAATAGTGATCCACGAGGTGTTTTTGGCAAGTACTCAAGCTGCTACAAACTGCTCCAGAATGTAGTCAAAGTTGAAAAGGCATTTTGAGGAAATACACAGGAAGCCTGGAATTCTCTGTTGGCAGTATGATCTGGAAAAAATCTGGGAACCTGACACACATTTCCACATTCTTGGATTAGGAATTTAAGAAGGTGTTCAGCATAGCTCTTTCAAATGTTGGGCTTGCATTGTAATTGGCAGTCTAGTCTTGCTCTATTTCCACATTAGTCAATAAATAAAAACCTCCCAATTTTTCTAAAAAAAAAAACGGTCTGAAGAATGAAATATTTACTGTTTTCTCTTTTGGTTTATGTGCATTCAGATTTTCATTATATGCCCAGCTCATTTCTTTGAATAGCATGCAAGTATGTGAAGGCCCACCAGGAAGGTCATAGTGAGACTGTGCAGTGCCTTGACCCGGAAGTGAGTGGAATGCACAAATTATAACCATCTGAGCAGCTTTGTGGGGGAGGGCATTTTATAGTGGATCTCACATTTATTTCAATTAAGGTTTTTATTGAATGTTTATTACAGAATTTAGTGATTCCAATTTCTACCCAAACTTAGTTACAGACCTATAAACTTTATAGACTTGCTGCTGACTCTAGACTTACTATGGAGGTCATTTCTCATGGTTCTCCATGTGTAGCCTAGGCTGGGAAACAGGTCAATGGCTGCATTCCTTTAAGAGAGCATCAGCCCAAATGGCCGACCTTCGCCTATCTCTGGGAGTCCACAAAGCAATTGTTGGTGACAACCATGTACAAGTTTATGCCAGAGTGGACCTCCCACGTCTATGACCGACTCTACTTTGGATTTAAGCATCAGAGGACGTTTTCTAGTTACGAATGTTTCTGACAATATAACTTACACATAACTGACATCTGCATGTTGGTTCACCCACCAAGGTATGACCACTGGAAGCATATACTCTTGTTTCCCCACAGGACTAAGATGGGCCCTGCTCAGCCACAGTCCATGGGGAGGGAGTAAGCCTGGTAGATATGATGACTTCTAATGCTTGGTCTTGTAGCAACAGCTTCGTTTTTCATGAATGATGGTGTAAATGGTTGAAGGAACCCCAATGTCACATGTGATGTATCTCATTCTCAGAAGGCAAAGTGTGGTAAATCTAAGCAATCTGCTCACTTAGAACTTTGACTTGTATTTGTGCAACTCACCTAATGTTCTCGTGAAGAAATAAACCTTAAAAGTTTTTTGAAAGTAACAAAGTAAAGTCTGATTTCTAAATCTATGTTGCTGGCTCAGACTTTGTTGACAAGTGAAATTAGTTTTTTGAGGAGAAAGTAGCTAAAAGACTCTATTTGTGATTATTAAAAATTAAATTATATATGAAGTGATTCACCTTGGAATCAAACTTTATTCCCAGGTCATCCAAACAACTCTCTAAAATTGCCAAAGGAACCCGATAATACAAGTTCTTGGAGAGTGTCATTTGGCAAGCTGACCAATAAATGAAATGAAATGTCAGGAGTTTAGCGCAGTAATAAGGATATCAATATATTTCAGATTGTATAAAAACTCGCCAGGAACTTTCACTGGACAGAAGCCAAAGCTAAAGAAGAACCCTGATACTAGGCAGCACAATGTCTTATAAAGGACTAACTGACAAGAAAGCAAGAGCTGTAGTAAGAAGTTTCAGATATCCTCCAAGAACCTCAATAACTTTAATATAGAAGCATTTTCAGGATTTAAGGCAAATATAAGGTCTGTAAAGCATTCTTTTATGATTTGTTATAGTACACTGAGTTCTGTACCAATTACATTTCCATTTGTTCACTTATTTCTTCATTTATTAAATTTTTATTATGTTTTGGGGACTGTGACAAGCATTAGTGATACATAGTCCTGGCAATCAAGGGGTTCACAATGCTGAGCAGAAGATATATGAATTATATTTTTGTGTGTTTTTTGAAGTATACTTTACACAAAATGAAATTCACCATTTTTTAATTTGAGTGTAGTTGACACCAATGTTGCATTATTTTCAGGTGTACAACATAGTGATTTGACAAGTTTATACATTATGCTATGTTCACAAGTGTAGCTACCATCTGTCCCCATACATGAAATTCACCAATTTTAAATGTACAACATAAGCTAACAAATGTATACAGCTGTGTAACCATCACTACAATCATATTAGTCACATTTTTATCACTGTACAAGTTCTCTAGCTCCTCCTTACGGTCAATCCTACCCCATCCTCCCTATGCCTATGGCTATCACTGTTTGACTTTTTCTCACAGAAATTTTTATTTTTTTCTTGAATTTTATATAAAGGGAATCATATAGTACATAGTCTTTCATGTCTGGCTTTTTGTGCTTAACATAATGTTTCTGAGATTCATCCATTTTATTGCATATATCAGTCAATATTTTTATTTACTTAAGAGCAGTGTCGTTTAAATGGATGGGCCACAATTCGTTTATCTGTTCATCAGTTGATAGATAATTAAGGTTGTTTCCAGTTTTGGCTATTACAAATAAAGTTGTTATAAACATTCATATATGGGTCTTTGTGTGAATATATATTTTCATTTCTTTTGGGCAAATACCTAGGAGTAATCATTTCTGGGAATTATTTTTGTATGGAGTTGTTGGAGTTTATTGTAATGCTTCCCAAGTTTCATTTAATCCCCATTTAATCTCCACGTTTTACACTCAACCTTCCTCACACTAACCATGTCTGTGTGTCAGGCCTCTTTAGACCTCTGCAGGGTAAATCAGCTCCCACCTACCTGTAATTCCTTCTGCCCTCTCCCCCACCCCCCCATAATGTGTTCATTGGTCCTTTTTTCTCAGGGATCAATTCTCTGTACCCTTTCCATGTTCATATCCAGGGATTAGTTGGAATCTCTTGACTATCAATTATTCTTTTCCCACGATTGTGAAAAACTCAACTCAAATGGCTTTCTCTGACTACATTATCCAATATTAAACTTCCCTAGTCATTGACATGTTGTACATCTCTCAAGATACTTGTAACTCTTGAGATATTCGTTCACTCATGTCTTACCTATCTCTTCCACCCAAATGTAAGCTTCATGAGGGCAAGGACTTTATTATGTTCACTTTATGATCCTAGCATTTAGCACTGTTCGTGGTACATAGTAAACACTGCATTGATACTTCTGATGAATCAGAGATGCATGAATCCTCAACTGACTGTAAGAATGCATCATAATCTGGTGCCCCTTGATCTCTCTAGTGTGAGTCCCTGGATTCCCTTTAAGCTTATATTCTTACTGGATTTTACCAGGAATCATGATTTCAAAACTTGTGTATGTTCTTTGCTTTTCTTTATCCATTGAAATTATACTTATCCTTCAAGGCCTGATTCAAGTCTTCTGCACAAAGTTTTCCATGAAGATAACATCACTTTTCTTCTTCCCGTGAACGTTGATTGTATGGATGGTCTAAATAACAGTTTCATGGATTATTTTATATTTCTTTATTCTCTAATTAGCTCATGATTGAGTTTTGCCTCCCTAACAGGATTATAAGCTCCTCAAAGCCAGGATCCCCTTTTATATCTTCTAAAAAGAGTTGGTCTAAATTAGTCATTTAAGAAAAGTTAGGATGCTCAGTATCTATGTAGATATATGAAGATTATGGATTACTCTTTCTGGGTATATCTATACACATAGGAGGCTACTTTAACAGCATCATCCATCCAAACATCCATCCATCCCATAAATATTTACTCAGTACCTTCTATGTGCCAGGTAGTGCTTTACAGTTCGAGGATACATAAGTGAATAAAACTTATAAAAACAAAAATTCCTGACCTGTTCGAGCTTATGTGTTTTGGGAGTTGAAAGACAAAAACAATTTAATAAATTAAATATATGTTAAGTAGCCATATGTAAAACAGGACCTTCAGATGTAAAGGAGCAAAGGAACTCAATTAAAATGTAATCATTAGGCCCTCAAAATCTTATAAAAGACATTTGCTTTATCTTCTATTTAGAACTTGATTCTCTGTTCTATTTTAAAACAATGTAGAATAACTATGTGGGGTTAAAAGGGAAAGAATGTTACTGCGTTTGCTTCAATGTGGAGTAATTTGCAAACAATGAGTATAGTCTTCTAACTTGATCTGAATTATCTCTGCTTCATTGTGTGCCACAAAAGTTGATTTAATGTAACCCTGAAAACTGCTAAAGTGGAAATTTTATTTTTGACTCTAATTCAACACGTCACCAGGAGAGAGTTTGTACCTTGAATTGCTTGAGGTATGTTGGTTTAGGTTATTGCTTTCTGTGTCCCCAGCCCATTCACCCCTCTATCCCCTAATTCTGAAATCTCAAAATAATCCTCTTACTGTCTTCTTTTCCAAAATTCCACTCAGAGTGGGGCACATGAGCAAACTTCCTCGTGGAATTCTATCTCAGTCTCTTCTTGGGACGTTGGTCCATTAAGACCTGTTAAGAGGCATGTAGCCAGTAGGTGTGCAGGTAAAACTTTTGGCCTAGCAGCAATGTTTATATAATTACACATTTTTGATCATTTACATGGCTTAAATATCCTCTGGCTTCTCTAATCCTACCCTCTCAAGAGCTTGCTCCTATTTCCTAGAGTATAATGTCTACTTTCAGAAAGTGGCCCTTGGAAGAAGGTTAAAAATTGAGTATTAAAATTTTTTTATAGTACAGACAAGAATGAAAAAGAGTACTATTAGATTAGCAAATATATTGGTTGCAGAAATATTAATGACTATCAAAAATAAACATCCATTGATATAAAAATTCTAAATTATGAAGTAGTAATGGATTTTAAAGCTAAACATTATATGAACTTTTTAAATGTGTGATGTAAATATAGTCCAATAACATTTATAGGATTCATATTTTAAGGATGGGATTAATTTCTATTTGTTTTTAATTTTTTATAAATGTCAAAGTATAATGTATTATGAACAATGCAGAGAATAGAATTTTTGAAATTTCCTAGGGCATTCATAGTTTATCAGGGCTGTCTGTCTTCTCTCAAAACACCTTGGTATTTTTGAAATAAAATTATAATATAGAGTGTATTCAAGATCTAGGTAAAATGTTGCCTGAGATAAGAAAGAAAGATTTGAAGGCTATATACTATATCTTCCTGATGTTTTTCATGTCATTTTTTTTTTTTTAAAGCTTGTTTATTTTCTTAGGTAGGCTCCATGCCTAACATGGAGCCCAGTGCAGGGCTTAAACTCACGATTCTGAGATTGAGACCTGAGCTGAGATCGAGTCAGGCACTTAACTGATTGAGCCACCCATGCGCCCTTCATTTCATGATTTTTTTTTTTTTTTAAGATTTTATTTATTTGTCAGAGAGAGAGAGAGAGAGCACAATCAGGGGGAGCGGCAGGCAGAGCAGGCAGAGGGAGAAGCAGGCTCCCCGCCGAGCAAGAAGCCTGATGTAGGACTCAATCCCACGACCCTGGGATCATGACCCGAGCCAAAGGCAGCAGCTTAACCAACTGAGCCACCCAGGCGTCCCTCATTTCATGTTTTTAAAATGATTGCATATCCGTTTATTCATTCAGCAGATGTTTCCTGATCTGTTATATGCCAGACATCTTTCTAAGGGATGAAGATATAGTAATAAAAAAATATTCCTTTCTCACAGCGTTTATATAGTGCAGCAAGGGACATATACAATGGAACAAAAAGGTAAAACCTAGGATATGTTACATAGCGATATGTACTGAAGTTATAAGACAAATAAAGGAGGAAAGTGGGTTGAACTTTTAGTTAGGCTGACCAGGGAGGGCTTCACTGGGAAAGTGACTTGAAATACTTGAAGGAGTAGAGAGCACCTTATCTAGGGAAAGAGCGTTTGTGGTGAGGAAAGAATGTAAAAATCTTAGGTGGGAACGTATTTGGTGTGTGGACAAGCAGAAGGAGGCCAGTGTGACTGGGATAGAGTGATTGTGTCAGTGAAGCCATTGATCTTTCTCCTCTGCCTGTCTGTATGACTGTCAGAATATGGGCAGTCTTACAGATAATATTTTCCTACCATTCAGTAGTGGTTCCAGATCTAGGACCATTAAAACAATGCATGATCTATTAGTTCAGGCCAGTGCTAACTTTTTATGTATTTATTTTTTAAAGACTTAATTTTTAAGATTAGTTTTAGGTTTAAAATAACATTGAGAGGGAAGTCAAGGGATTTCCAATTACCCCACACCTGCAGAGCCTCCCCTGTTTACCAACATCACATGCCAAAATGGAATTTGTTTATTTTTTAACCAAGGATAAACCTACACTGATGTGTCATAAACACTCAAATTCTTTATTTACCTTAGGGTTCACTCTTAGTGTTGTATATCTATGAGTTTAGACAAATGTGTAATAATATATATCCATCATGGCAATATCATATAGAGTATTTTCACTGCCCTAAAAATCTTCCGTGCTCCATCTATTCCTCTCCCTTCCTCCCTACCACAAGGATTGATTTATTTACTGTCTCCATAGTTTTGCCTTTTCCAAAATGTCATGTAGTTCGAATCAAACAGTATGTAGTCTTTTTAGACTGGCTTTTTTCACTTACTAATATGCACTTAATGTTCCTCTATGTCCTTTTATGTCTTGATAGCTCATTTATTTTTAGTGCTTAATAATATTCCATTGTCTGGATATACCACAGTTTATTTATCCATTCACCTAACTGAAGGACGTCTTGGTTGCTTCCAAGTTTTGGCAATTATGAGTAAAGCTGCTATAAACATCCTTGTGCAGGTTTTTGTGTGAACATAAATTTTCAGCTCTTTTGGGTAAATATCAGAGTGTGATTGCTGGATCATATGGTAAGAATATGTTTAGTTTTCTAAGAAACCGCCAAACTGTCTTCCACAGTGGCTGTACCGTTTACAATTCCACCAGCAATGTATGAGTGTTCCTATTGCTCCATACCCTTGCCAGGTTTGGTGTTACTTACTTACTTTTCATTTCTAAGAGAAGTTAAGTGTTGCTTCTGACATGAATTAGAATAGAATTAATTTGTCAGTCTATTCCTTGGCTTTGATCAAAGAAAGGATTTGGGGAAATGAAAAGCTCTAATGCCTTTGTTAAATTAATTGAAATATGTAAAAATTTAAAAAGCAAAACTGAAAAAAAATTTAATTGACATTTTGCCAACTCCAATTTAATTCAACAGACGTTTATTGAGATCCTCTAATGTAGAAAGTTTGCTGCTTGTTCCTTTGGGGGATATGATTAGCAAAAAGCCACGGACTACAACTTTCTCAGTCTCAAGGCTCTTTAGCAAAAGAACCTAATAATCTGTTCCAATAATACTGTTCCATTTATCTGTCCCTTTGCTCTGAGGGTCTTGCTCAGCTTGCTTGCAAGCTGTGTTTTCTTAACATAGAAACTTACTATGCCTCTGTGAAGTAGATAGATATTAAATACTACTCTGTTTTGTTTTGTTTTGTTTTGTTTTTCAGAATAGTAGAAAGATTTCCAGTGTTTGTCCTTAGATGCCTGTCAACTCCCGTTTGTTCTGTGTCTGGGAGTGGATGCTTATAGATGACCAGTTCGCACCTGCAGCCTTGGGCAAACTGATGCATAACTCCCACATAACTTCAGAACGTGGTTCCTCTATCCCAGAAGTACTTTAATGGTAAGCAGATGAGCTTTCTTCAGAAGGAATTTTCTGTTTTCACCATCAGAGCTAACATATCTGTGACCATTCTTTCCCTGACTACACTGGATACTGTGGATTTTTTTCCTTTTTCACTCAGATATATTTAGATTTCACTTCATACCCTTTACTTTTCTCCCTCTTCCTCTCATTCAGTTTTTGTGATTTCCATCTAATGGCCTTATGCCTGGATTCCTTCTATTTTGACAGAAAGTTTTATTTCTTGGTTAAGATTATTTGCTACACTGTCTTTGGTAGGATTCTGAGACTGAATGTAAGTTCAGGAGGAGAGAGTTTGGGGATTAATTAGCAGTGAGAGAGTGAGAGGAAATGGTAGTTGTGGAAGAACCTCACTGTCTGGACTGTTGGCTTGCACGGTTGGTGCAATTCCCTTGTACCAGACCTACCATTCTAATCACCCTCCTTCATCCCACAGATTACAACATGAGGTCACACTATGCATAGTCCAGGTTCTTGAACTACTGTATCTCAGCAACTGTTTGATATTTGGAAGGAACTACTTGCTCACTTTGTGTATAGAAGATATTCAAGATGTGCAGATTTGTGATATATGAATTTTAATGGGATAAAGACTTTAATAGTTGAAATCACTTAAAATGACCTGTTTCAGACCTTCTGCTTGATGGATTATCTATGGTCAATAATACCAGTAGGCGGGTTGGATATCTAAAAGACTCCATTAAGTTGCAGGTCTCTGAAAACTTATGGGGTTTATTTCCCATTTTCTGGAATGCATGTTATTAAGGCATTTAAAGTTCCTGCTAGTTCTTGTTCATAAGGCCCAATAAGCATGATGTCATCAAGGTAGTTGACATGATATTCTGTGAAAATCCAAGATGATCAAGATTTTGGGGTGCTAGATTATGTCAGGCAGTGGAACAGCTGATTTAGCCCTGAAGCAAGAGGGTAAAAGTGTGTTGCTGTTCCTACTAAGGGAGAACAAACTGCTTCTGATGGGACTTGCAATTTGTTACAAACAAAAAGACATTTGCTACATCAATAGCTGCATACCAGGATCCAGAGGTGTATTAATTTGCCCCTTTAAAAATTCTATATCTGGAGTAGCTACTGCAGTTGGAATAATGACCTGTATAGCTTTATAACAACCCATGATCCACCTGTGTTCTTCATAGGCCAAAAAGAAGCATTACATTGGAATGTGATAGGAGTTACCATCCTTTCACCTTTCACATTTTTTTTTTTTTAAGATTTTATTTATTTATTTGTCAGAGAGAGAGACAGCACAAGCAGGCAGAGTGGCAGGCAGAGGCAGAAGCAGGCTCCCCGCCGAGCAAGGAGCCTGATGCGGGACTCAATCCCAGGACCCTGGGGTCATGACCCGAGCCAAAGGCAGCTGCTTAACCAACTGAGCCACCCAGGCGTCCCTCACCTTTCACATTTTTGATGAAGCCAGTGATCTCTGTAATTCCATCAGGGGTCAGTTGTGGCTTACTACTCTGGTTGAGAGAGAAAGTTTCAGAGGCCACTACCTCATCATTATACCATAACAGCCCAACCTCCAGAAGTAAGAGAGGTTGTACGGTGATTCTGTGAGTTTCTGAGCATGACTATCCAAATTACATATGCAAGGTCTGGGGATATAGCTGGAGGCCTGCAAGGTCTGGGGATATAGCTGGAGTCCCCAAAATCCACTAGATCAGCTGACCTCCATAAGTCCCACATTGACTGGTGGGTCATGGTGGCATGACAACATCAACAGAGCTAGAATCTAGTAATCTCAAGATAGGCCTGGATGTTCTCCTTTTCCCAGAGTGTGATCACCCTATATATAAGCACCTTGTAGAAGGCTTAGGAAATCTTTCAGAATATAATGATGCTGCTGCTGAATGAGCCCCCTATACTCTGAATTTATGAGTTTGCTTAAGGCTGCCCTGGATGAGAAGATGCGCTTCACTGTTATGGTAATCCAGGTCAGATTGCTGCTCACTTGGCCTAGAATTTTTAAATTATAATTATGTTACATATAAAATTATTTAGTAGGCTACCTGTTTGTTTTATTGAAACACTGTGATCAGTTAGCCTCACTGAAGATACCTACCTGCAGGTCAGACATCATCGATTGTGGTAATTACGCATACCTTGTCTTTAGAGGTTAAGTTGGCCCCTAACATTCCAGAATTTCACTATCTACTTTAAAATCAGGAAACCCATTTCAGTGGTGACATTTCTCACCGTCATTCCTAGCATATGAAAGACAGCCATCCACCATAAAGCTCTTCTAAGCATATAGTGATTTCATCATTAGTATATTTCGCAATGCTTTAGTGAAGAGAGAGTACTCTGGACTCTCGAGGGACATATTTATGTAGAGATTCAGGTTTACTCCAACATTCCTATCTTTCTAAGCCTTTTGGTTCTTCTGTTTTATGCAAAGGAAATTCTGGCATCTCATCCCAATTGAATTAGGTCATATTGGTGTCTGTGTTTCATTAATCATCCAAGCAAACTGTTGGAACTCCTCACAGTTACCTAATTCTCAGTTAAGTTAAATCATAATAATATATATGGCTTCATCCTATGTTGTATTTTACCCTTCTTGATCTAATATCCATAGAATATACTCCCATATCTGTTCTTCAAGTTTCTGCCAATGCATATTTGCAAAATCTTGCTATTCTTTTGGAATAAGAACTCTTTTCTCCTAAATGTGACTTGGCACTTACCTCCCTGGAGTGTGCTGAGATATAACTCTAGTTGCAGGTCTTGAGGCAATGAGAGATCCTGAGGAGAATAGACATGGTTTTTGAAGGCATCAGCCTTAGAGGAGGTTATAGGGCCTTCAAGTAAGAGTCCTCAAAACGTAAGGAGCTGCTTCTTCTGGCAAGTGAGGCTCAGAGATATTAGATTAAAAATACTCAACTTTGTCTATGTTGAACAACATTTCTTCCTTCCAAGTTCAGGCATCCATTCCTTCCAAACAATTTCTAAACTTTTACATAAGAAACTCTGTCCATAAAGTCATCTTTTTTTCCCCCCCAATTACTTTTATTTTATTTTTTCAGTGTTCCAAGATTCATTGTTCATATACCACACCCAGTGCTCCATGCAATACATGCCCTCCTCAATACCAACTGTAAGGTTTCAGCAGTGGGGAAAAGGATAAAGGAGACTCAGAGGCGGCAAGTGGTTCGAGTAGGCTTTAATGGAGGCACTCTGGGGCGAGGTTCCCCGGTACGCCAGCAAATGGAGGGCCGAGGAAGTCGCATGCAGGGATAGGGAAGTGGGGTTTTTATTTGGGACAGGGTGGGTGGGACAGGGTTATTTCCTTATATGGCGGGGTTTCAGCGCAGCTCAAGTGGAGAGTCCTGAGGCGCCATGTTGTCTAGCGTGACAGACAGTTTGTGAAGTCTCCTGCAGTCCTGGGTCCGCCAACCCAACACCCACCACCAGGCTCGCCCAACCCCCCACCTCCCTCCCCTCCAAAACCTTCAGTTTGTTGTCCATAAATTCATCTTATATCGTAATTATGCAACTCACAAAAATATTTTGATTAGTCATACCTGCCTTATGACTCCCAAGAAATAAGAGTTCTTTTATGATTACCAAAGATACTTTCTGGTCTTCTATGACTTGATGTCAGAGAAAGCTCATTTCCAGTTCTTATAGTTATACTTGTTACTATAACTGTCAGGTACTTTAGCCACTTTGTTACTCAAAGCCTTGCCTTCCACAGGAAATTCATCAAGTAATAATTTAAATCATTTTGCTCCTGTTGCCTGTTATAGATTACCAGTATCCCATTTGCCATTGGCCAGGAGATTATTACTGTGTTCAAAGTTAAGGAGGTAATTAACCCAATTACAGAATCCTATCTTTGAGGGTCAGTTTCCTGGGTCCACTCATGTTGCCAAGTCTTCTGTCACTCAAGATCCAGAAATAAACCATGATACATATTTCAAATGGAGAACTTTAAAGAATTGATTACTTGGATTTTTAATTATCTGTTGTAACTAATAACCAGTTACCTCAAAATTCAGTAGCTTGAAACAACATACATTTAATATCTCACATGACTTCCGAGGTTCAGGAATCCAGGAGAAGCTTAGGATCTCCTATGAGATTGCAGTCAAACTGTCGCGTGGGATTGCAGTTATCTGAAGGCTTGGCTGAAGATGGAGGATCTGCTTCCAAGATGGTACACTTACGTAGCTATTGGCAGGAGGCCTCAGTTTCTCTCTGGTAGTTGGCAAAAAGTTTAAGTTTCTCACCACATTCCCCACAAGGCTGTTTGTGTGTCCTCATGACATAGCAGTTGGCTTCTCTCAGAGAGAGCTATCTAAGAGAGAGAGCAGGATGAAGCTGTGATACCTGTTATGACCTAGCCACACGCTATCGTGTGTGTCATATTCTACTCATTTGAAGCAAGTCAGTAAGTCCAGCCCACAATCAAAGGGAGATGAATTAGGATCCACCTTTTAGAGAGAAGGGTGTTGAAGAATTTGTGACATATTTTAAAACCATCACACACCAGGATTAGGAGCCTGAAAGAATAGAAAAGGAATGTCAAGCTAAGTCCAATATTAGTATGTGTGAATGCAGCTCCTACTCTTGGTGTTGAAGAACAAAAGGAGACTAGTGTATGTGATGGCTCAGGGGACTGGTCTCTGTGGCTGGTGCTTTGAGGGATGAATACCATGTGGCTGTTGTGTGGCTCTCCAAGAAGGCTGTTGTGTGGCTCTCCAAGAAGGCTACCGCTGGGCTATTGTTCAGCTCTTTGGGAAGAGATGCCATGGGACTGGTGCTCTCTGAAAAGTGCATGGTGTCGCTGGTACTCTGTCACTGAAGGGGGAGAGCCAGCCCCAAGGGGCTGAAGCATTGTTGGTATGGTATTTGTTTTCTGCTGCTGGAGGAAAACTTATAGGAGCTGTAAATAGAAAAAGAGTTCATTCTTCCCTCCTCCTGTCTTTCAATTTCACACTAGTCTCTTTCCCTGACAGAAACTAACAGGAATCCATCTGGCAGGGGAATATTGAAAATATAGTGCAAAGAAGCAGAGTGCGTCTGGGTTGACTTGGCATTGAGAGATAATAGGTAACTAACTGGCATAGCCTGATTTTGGCTTATGTTTTTCTTACAGGTACTAGCTCTCAAATCACCCTTCTTAATTCTTCACATTGAACTATGAACGTCATTATATCTGGTCCAGATCCCTGTCTAACCTCTTCCCAGTAAGTGGCTGGTGGCTTTATGAGTTGAATAGTCTATATTTTAAAAATACTTAAGCAGATTTGTGGTAGATGGATTTTAATAGGAAAAGGCTTGAAAAGTTGAAGTCATTTGATTTCACCATTATTTTAGACCTCCAGTAGCCAGTTGCAAATGGAGGCAGGCTATACCTAGCTTGGATATCTAGAAGTCTCCATCAGGCCACCAATAATGGTCCAGTCTCTCTTTCTTTCCCTCTTCCATGTTCTCCTGGCAAATATGGTAAATATGCCCCAGTATATAGTTGTCCCATAAGGTTTGCTCTGGGCCAGAGCTGACCAAGTGACCTCCTAAAGGTTTGCAGCTTTGGAGAAGATTGTGCATTGGGCACTGTTTTAGATCTCTACAAAAGAATATTGTCATTGCACAAGTAGTTCAGAGCCTTGCCCCTTCCCAGGTACTGTTTGAGTAAGGTACCCCAAATGGACAAATTCTTCCCACTCACTTTGCCAAGCACCCATCTAATCCCAGCTGCTTTTCGTACCCTCAATAGGGAGTTTCTGTGGTCCATGTGGGTAGAACAGTTTGAATAGATTTGTGTCGTCTTAGCTCACACCATTCTCTCTTTACATTCTCCTTGCACAACCCTTAGTTTAGTAGACCCAATCAGGAACTTGGCAGAAAAATGAACATAAGAAACTAGCAACTGAATAATATTTTACAGTTTCTCTTCTGGTTTTTGAGCTTTCATTTGCTGTGGCCACCCACTTCCTGGCCAAACAATGAGGAAGACAGAATTTGTCATAGTCTCAGTCTTTCTTTGCCCTTTAGGGTTCTCCTCCTTCATCCCTCTTAGGTTCTACTTTATGTCCCACTCTGATGGTGGCTTTGTGATTGGATGACCTGATATAATTCAAAACTTCCCTGTATATACATTTTCTCATCCGATTATTTGACCGAGTCAACTCTTCTTTTTGGATGTCCACTAGGTACTTCACACTTAAAATGTCCCAACTAGCTCCCCAAACACACACTATCCTCAGTCTTTCCACTTCAGTTGATGAAAACACCATCCTTCCAGCTAGTTGCTCAGGCCAAAAAATCTCAGTTATTCTTGTCTGCTTTCTTTCTCTAATTCCTCATAATCAATATGTTAGCAAATCCTATTGGCTCTACTATCAAAATGTATCCAGAATCTGTCCACTTCTCACCATCTACTACCATTACCACTGATCCACACCACTGTCACCTCTTACCCTGATCAGTGCAACAGCCTCCCACCTGGTTTATCTGCTCCTGCCCTTGGCCCAGTTCAGTCTCTTCTCAGCATAGCAGCAGCATGGTCCTTTACAAGTGTAAAGAGCAGGTCACTCTTTGTCTTGAACCCTCCAGTTGCTTCTCATCTCATTCAGCCTAAACCTGTCTTTAAAATGTCCACCAGGGTTCTGTGATGACTGAGCTCCTCACTAATCCTCTGACCTCATCTTCTACTTCTCTTCCTTTTGTTCCTTCTAGATGAAACACACTTTGTTTTTTTTCATTTAACAAATCATACAAATCCCTCCCTCATGATGTTTGGACTAGATTTTCCTTCTGCCTGGAAACCCCTCTTGCTCTGGTATTTGCATGTTTGCCCCAGCTCTCCACCAGTCTTCTCTCAAATGTTAGCTTCTCAAGGATGACTTCCCCAGTCACTGAATTTAAATTGGAAGCCTCCTCAACTTTCTGCCTGGCATGTTCTCTCCCTCTTCCCCTATTTTATTTTTATTCACTAATCACTATTTGGCAAACCTAAGCAGCCAAGAAAAAATACATTTTACTGATGTTTTGTTGATTGTCTCTCCCCAATATAACATAAGACATGAGGTCTTAGATTTTTGTCTGTTTTGTTCATTCCTGTGTCCTGAGTTTCTGAGTTTCCTATGTTTGGCACATAGTAGGCCTTCAGCAAATGAATGAATAAGTATATGTATAAGTATATGCATGAAAAAGTATATCTCTTAAACAGAATAGAGTGGGGACTAGGTGGTCTATAAAGCCCTTTTACTTTTAAATCTACAAAAATGAAGCTCAGGGTGGGGTTCCTTCTGGGATGCAGTATAAGCTATACATTTAAGAGCTGGTAATATATTAGCATCTAATAATCAAAACCGTCACCAGCCACAACCACCCACCCTAGCCTTATTGACCAGTCGGATAGGGTAGATAGAACCCTGGAGATACCTAGGAGTATTTGCATTTTAAAAGGATTCTTTTAAAGATTGAGAAGCCAAAGATTATCATTTTGTAATAGAAATTTCAGCATTCTAGCATGCCAGTAGTAGTAAATATTTGGCAGTTCGTCACACCTCTAGAAAGTATGTCTATTCTGAACACACATAAGGTTAATCCTGAATTTTTATGTAAATCTCAGAGATCTAAACAG
This sequence comes from Potos flavus, assembly GCA_028534135.1. Taxonomy (NCBI): domain Eukaryota; kingdom Metazoa; phylum Chordata; class Mammalia; order Carnivora; family Procyonidae; genus Potos; species Potos flavus. The sequence goes on along the minus strand of CM052900.1, from coordinate 94,190,663 downwards.
ACTAGGAATAGAATTTGTTTGATGTTTTCTCCCTGGGTTAGTAGAATTTTTCCTGCGTTGGTTGAGTTGTTGTTCAGCAGTTGAGTGGAAAAACAAAGCAGTTTTTTTGAGTCCTTAAGAATATATTTGAGGAGGTTGACACTAAGAAGAAAGCCCCTAAGGAACTTTCAGTAATGAAACAGTTAGCCAGCAAGGTCAACTCCAATCTGTGGCAGCATTTGATACTGGCATAATGTACACTGCTTTACCCTGCTGTGGACATTGTCATATAGGAGAAAAAATACATATGGAGAAGGATGACGTAAAAACCAGTGACCAGATCTCCAGTTCAATGACAAAATGGGAAAGGATTTGTTTATTCATTCATTCATTCAACAAATATTTACTCACTACTTAACTATATGCAAATCACTTTTTTAGGCTTTTGTGACATTCTTTTTGGTAGAATGGGTTGCATATTTTATTCATTCAGTCACACAGCATCAGTTGAATGCTAAACATGTGTCAGATACTGTGCTAGGTTGCGGGTGTACAAAGTAAGCCGATATGGAACTTGTCATTGGGAGTTTTCTTTTCGGGAGAAGGGAGACATGTTTTAGATATCTGGGCAAAGTGCAGGGGGAGGGCACAAAGGAAGGGGTGGTCAATTCTATCTCAAAGTTCTGGTAAGGTAAATAAAGACTTCCTAGAGAAGGGAGTGTCTGGAATGAGTCTTAGCAAATGAGGAGGTGTTTGTTTGGACAGGAGGTTGAAGACAGGAGGCAGGCTTTTCAGGCAAAGGGATTCAGTATGAGTAAAGGCAGGGAGTTATGAAACCACATAGAAGAGTCAGAGTTACAAGAATCGTGAGGTCAAGACAACTGGGAGGACAGATAACTTAGGGTCTTCTATGTCATTTTAAGAATTTTGCTCTTTGTTCTGTAAACTATGGTAAGCCTTTGAAGGATTTTAAGAAAGAGGGTTATATGATCTTTCTTAGCTTTTAAAGATCACTATCACTTTGGTAGCATTTGGAGAATGAATTATAGGAAGTGAGATTAGACACAGGGAGACAGTTAGGGGGCTGTTTCCAGACTGAGATAAAGGGTGATGCCGCTGAACTCTGGCCATCAAAGGAGGAAGGAGAGGAGGGTATAGGTATGAAAAATGGTGAGGACGCGGGATTGACAGGGTTAGTCAATGGAGCAGAGCGAGGTGGCATAAAGGAAGAAGAAAAGAAGAAATTCTTGCTTTCTTGCTTGAGTAACGGAGTAAGTGGTGGTATCTTCTATAGAGACAAGAAACTCTGGAGGAGAGCCGTTCTCAGTCTTGATGGGAAGTCTGGTTTTGGAGTTGCCTGCATGGTCTGGCTAGAGATCCACACATAGTACCCACCAGTAGGCATTGGTAAGCTTATGCAGAAGGTGTTTGCAGGTGAGACAAGTTTGGGGATCCCCTGTAATATGAGGGTGGGCTGGGGAAGAGTCTGTCCAACACTGTCATTGCAGGATTTCCCAAACCTCTAAGCCAGATATAGGTTCATCGTCCGATGTGGATATTTTCAGTTAATGTATTTGACAAAAGATTGAAAAAATGTAGCTCAATAAATGGTATAAAATCGGGGCACCTGGGTGGCTCAGTTGGTTAAGTGGTTGCCTTCTGCTCAGGCCATAATCTGGGGGTCCTGGGATTGAGCTTCACATCAGGATCCCTGCTTTGTGGGGAGTCTGCTTCTCCCTCTCTCTCCCTGTGCCTCCCACCTTCGCTTATGCTCTCTCTCTCAAATAAATAAATAAAATCTTTAAAAATAAATAAATAAATAAATAAAATGACTTATGATGGTTCTACTATTCAATTCTGTGGCTAAAAGCAGGGAGTCTGCCTTAACTGCACTGATCATGTTCGTGCGACTTGGAGGCCCTGGGCAGGAGCTGACGAGGCCCTGGTGGTCCTTTTCCACCTCTTCTCATTGCTGGTTGAGACTTGAAATTGAAGTATTAGAATTCTGTTCCTTGAGTTTCAGACTGACAATAGTTAAAATCTATTCACCCCTGCTAAGTGGTAGGGCTTAACATTTGCCCATTATATATATGCATCTTACTAAAATAATGAAGTTTCCAGTCAGGAAGAGATGGGACCCGAGCCTGGGTTTTCTTTCTCATCCCATCTCCTTCCTTTTACTCTCTGCATTGCTGTGCCTGTCCAAAAGAGGTTTTAAAAGAGCACTGGGCCCTTCAGAGAAGTATGGGGTAAATGAGATTTCGCCTCAGAACATGGAAGCTGGGAATAGAGGTGAAAAACTACATCCACTGCCAATTTTGTCTAGAGTAGCCTTGAAAGCTAACATTTTATAAAGACACCACTGAGCTCAAATTTCCACAGAGGGCAGGTCAGCAGTAATCCTGGCATTATGTGCTCTCAGGCCTGTGACCACAACATAATGCTAGGGAAAGAAATCTTACAGTCAGTTTGTGAACTCCATTTGAAAAAGCGGGTATGGTTGTAAAGAGCCAGGAATACAGGGAGTGTGAGTTACAGGGCAGATGTTAAATATTCATCTCCAGAAAGAATCATTGGGGTTTATAATAGTATTGACTGCACTCTAGTTTTATTTTCTTGGTTTAGAAACAGGCTTCTGTTGCTGCAGACTCCAAATGCAAGATTTAAAAATTCTGTGTTTAAGGGAAATAAACATTATTCGTGTGGCAGAATTCAATACACTTAAATTAAGTGCTGGGATGGTTAAATTAGTCTAAAAGGGGATGCGCCCTTTACCATTTTTAGGTCAAGAGCTCTTTCTCTTAGGCTCTGTGGGGTGGTACATAAAGGAAGGAAGGAAGGAAGGAGTGGGGGAGGGAGGGAAGGAAAGGAGAATGTAGTGGGAACAAGGCTTCTGCTACCTATTAAATATATAGAACTTGAGCTCCCCCACCGTGTCCCCGTCTCCCCTAAGGTAATATTGATTGAGTGCCTTTGAATTGTTCCCCTTTGGGCCCCAGAATGGGCTGGCATACATTGTGTATTACAGGAAGGGTTTAAAGATGGCGGGGAGTAAATGTTAATGCCTTGTTTTCTTACAACTTCTAAAGAATTGGAATTTGCCACTCTGCTTCCTAGTGTTTACATGTGCATGGGGGTCTCTGACAGGGTCTCTGTGATTTCTCCATCTGTATGAAGGCAATTTGTTACAAAAACCTTGCATTCAGTTCTTTAGTTACATCTCCCAGTACAGACACTTTCTTTCAAAGATCTTTGGGAGAGGGAATGCCACTATGTGCAGTCATTATCCTCATAAAAGAAGTCACCGAATGGTGTCACCTCATTTCTTCTCCCTGCCTCCCTTGCTTCATCTCCCTGACTACAGTTTCTAAGCACGCACCTCGGCTCTGTTCTTTCTTTTATTGCTTTTCCCTTCGTCACTCAGTTACTCATCAGCAAGAAACAACAACAAAAAACCTGTATGTTTGGCCAAATGACCTTTCCACCATCATCTCATTTTGTCTGGTTCCCTTCTGCGATGACAGAATGGGAAATCCTTGAAGGCAAGTGCCATACTTACCCACAATTTATATTCAAGACCGAGCATCTTTTGGATATTTATTAAGGTTTATATATAAAGCACTATACAACTTTGATGGAACAACTCCAGAAATACTTTATTCTCTCTTTTTATTTTATTACTGTTTTTCTTTCTCAGTGGCTGGTGAAAATAGGAAAAGGTGGGGGTAGTCATTTAGATGGGGAAAGACATTTCTCTAAATGTCAATACTTATGAAACGCCATTTTAAACCTTTATAAATGATTATCTTCCTCAGTACTGATGAGGCTGTTTCACATTGCTGCTCAATTTATTTACTCAGGAGACCAATTTATTCCACTACCTCTGTACTAACTGTTTGCACTGACATCTAGGTCTGCTTTGAGCAAGCAACTGTGACAAGTTGTTTATTGAACTGTAAACAGGTATTGTCTGAATCTAAACAATGGCTTTATCTAATTAGGAGACCCTGGGCATCATCTTAGCCCCATGTGGCTCTTCTAACCCAGTCTAGCATCTCCTGCAGATTTCCCATGCCTTTTAAAATCCTCACGCTCACATTAAAACCCTTCATCACAAAGTGAAGAATAATACTTATTTTGTCCTATAACTTTACATACTGGTGCTTTGTGCAAAAAAGGCCCGCTATAATAAGCCAAACAAGGATGGCCCAATTTAGAATGGTTGAATAAGAAAAGGAAGACATGAATGAGACATAAAAAGAAAAAAAAAGGATGAATAAAGATGAACTGGGTCTGTTACTTAGGCTGTAAAAATATCTCGTAGAAATTAGAAAACATTTTTCTACCAAAAGGGGACTCACTGAAATGATGGCTCTCCCAGTGTTCACACAAAAATACAGGTAGGATTCTGGAAAGCGTGGTGGGAGAGGCGAGGGGGAAAAGTTAATTTCCCCGGGCTCAGATTGAAATAGAACACGTTCGAAAGCACTCGGGGACCCTCATCTTACCCGCCATTGCTTTGTGCCTGAAGATGCTAATTGGGAGCAGCAATCAATGTCTTTTGTTTTCAGCTGTCAGCACTTTTCTGAAAGGCTTTGCCCAATAGTGGAGAGAGGAGCTCTTAACGAAGCTTCCCTTTTTGGTTGCTATGATTATTATGGTTTCCTCTTGGAAGGGGAGAATTAATTGCAATTTTGAAAAAAAAAATGTCACTACGGTGAAGTTTTCAAATGTGAGGCCAAACATAGATATCTTTCTAAAAAAAAATTGACAGGGGGATGCCCCACTGGCACACATTAAAAAGAAAAAGCTGTATCAAAGCGAGCAGGGAGAGATTTCTTTTTCAGTCACTGTATAGATACTCTGTGTATTTTACCATAAAGCCAGATTTTCACGTTCTTTTTGTCTCCTCCCAGGCGTCGAGAGTTGCTTTCTCGGTCGCTTCCTTAACGATTTGTGTAATTGGTTTCACTCACTGAGGCCCAATTGGTGGGTTCATTGTGAGTGCCTCATGAAATATGAATCTATTTAAAAATTAATCGTAAATCAATATTAATTCAATAAAATATTTTAATCTGAGGCATGAATATTTTATACTTTCACCCAGACATGCAGATTTCAAAAGCCGTTTTCATGTTTCTGACAGGCTGTCCAGTTTTGCCAGGACGAACGTTGAAATATTCCTCCTTGCCCCGTGCAGGCTGGGTTCTCTCCGCCAGAGCTGCTGGGGTCAGCGGTTATGTTTATTCAAATGCAGATGAGATGCCGGCTGCAGAGGGCCAGGGGAAAGTTTACCCTGTTGCAGTGTCTCTGGTCTCTGCCGGAAGGACCCTGAGCGGGAGCGGGGCGCAGTCCTACAGGTTAATCCTTGTTCACCCCGGGTTTGACTCCCATCAGCCCCGGCGTGCTGAGGCACCTGCAGGCTGTCCCTGACAAGGGGCTGTATGGAGATGGACTGCCAGCGATCTAGGCGAAATGAGCCCGTTGCACCCAGCTGATAAAACCTGCGATTTACTGGAGCAGACAGGCCGCAGCTTCAACAGGCTTCTCTCTCTATTGAAACCCTGTCAGTCACTTGCCTCAGTCATCTGCCCTGTCAGGCATCATCAGCTAAAACAATGGAGCGGTGTCTGAGTGTAGCTGAAAAGAGGGCGATGTCAGATAACAGACAGGAATGTGTTATTCTGATCGGTGGGGTTGGGTCTGCCTGTGTTTCCCTGCCTGAATTTGTGTGGGGAGGGGCGGGGGAGTTGTTCCTCCAGGTGCAGGAGGAAGCCATAAAGACCTTAGAGCTCAGGTAATGATAATGAATTAGGAGGGGAAGATGGCTCCAGTACTGATTCAAGACAAGAAATGGTAGGTAATGGCTAAAACAATAATTTTCTCCCTGTTGGGGTTTCCACCTTCATTTGTCTTCAATATGTCTCTGCTACCTGATGCCTAAGCTATGTTGGTGGACAGAAACAAGCTCCCAGAGAAGAAAATGTAAGCTGAATGCATTAAAAATGTGTTGGCTACGGCTCTTCTTCAGGGAGCAATGGTAAATGAGGCAACTGAATTACTGAATGTTTTCTGTGCATGGTCCAAACCCTGGAGAACAAGTCTATATAGGGTAGAATAGCCCCAAACTAGGAAGTGGATATTAGGAACACAGTGGAGGATTTAAATAAGATGCCTAGCAGAAAAGAACCGAGTCCTTGGCATGTCCATGAGTCCCCAGTTCCCGCATGGAGACTAGCGTATAGTAGGCCCTCAATAGACATTGCTGAAGGAATGAATATGTATATATTCATTTTGGACAGTTATTTAATTTGCCTTTGCAAAGTTGTTCTCTGGACACAAAACTGAGCACTGGAATGATATATATGCTTAAGTGTTCAGTAATTTACTATTGTATTTTCCTGTTAGAAGAGAAGGTTGTGGCTTTGTAAAAATGTATTGCGGCTGTATATTGAAGCTCAGGGAATGTCACCACACCAATTAGTCCTCATGACAGGGCTCTCTCTCTTCTGTGTGTGGGAGGGCACTGGCAATAAATGTTCTTTCTGAGGTGTCCCCGGGACACCGATATTACTCTCTTCTTCCATTTTCCTCTTATTTGATTGGTTGGTTTATTTCTGAGTGTACCTACGTAGGGTCCCTTGTCCTCTTTCCTAAATCTGTTGAATGGGAGGTATGGATTGGTGCCCCCAGAAGACCCGGGTCTGCTGTGAAATCTAGAGTTGGCCTTGAGAGGCTAGCCAGCTGTTTGGTTTTGCCCAAGACTGTCCCAATTTTAGCACTGACATTCCTACATCCTGGGAAGCTTCTCAGTCCCAGGCAAAAAGAGACACCAGGTCACCCTACCTTGGCACTTGGGATATCAAGTCTTTGACCTTTATGTTGTGTGGGTTTCAGATGAATGCTGAGCTTCTGGAAGTTACAAGGGTTTGAAGATTGAGAAGGATCTCAATCTTGTATCCATAATGATATTATGTATCCATAATGATACATGTTATGATTTCGCTGCTAAAAATATGTAAAATAACAGTTATGTAGTTAGAAATCAACCACCTGGTGATCTTTCGGACCTCCATTCAGACTCACTAACCATGTTTAGAGTCTGTTTACAAGGAGGACCATGCTTAGGAACCGCGGCCTGTTAGCAGGGTGGGGTCAGCAGTGCTCTCCCACGGAGGGCCGGATAGCCCCACTGGTATAGCCAGCTTTCAAACCCAACCTCCTTGCTTCTAATTACTCTGCTGAGGCCACTCTGTGGTTAACAGAGACTAAACATATCAGTTGTAGTGTGCTTACTTCCAGTGCAGTTATTTTTTTTAAAGATTTTATTTATTTATTTGACAGAGGGAGAGAGATCACAACTAGGCAGAGAAGCAGGCAGAGAGAGAGGGGGAAGCAGGCTCCCTGCTGAGCAGAGAGCCCGATGCAGGGCTCAATCCCAGGACCCTGAGATCATGACCCGAGCCAAAGGCAGAGGCTTTAACCCACTGAGCCACCCAATGCCCCTCCAGTGGAGTTATTTATTGGTATTTTCCCACTAGATCATGACTTCCTTAGAGGGGAAGGATCTGGCCCTTTTCAGACTTACAGTCTCCCCCAGACCTTGTGGCTTTGTGGGGTGGGGCAGTGTTGGATTCTTCAGGAGCCTGCCTCCTCACCTGGCAGTGGGCTGATTTGTAAGAGCCTCACATTTGAAGTACTTCCCTCTCCACTGTCCCCTCTGCTTCATCATTTCCCACCCCACCATTGGGGTTTACTCTGGCTCTTGCCTGAGGTGGGGGAAATCTCAGTCATTCATATAAGGATGAAAAATCAGGTCTTCTTGATTCTTGTTGTGTGCATAGATATTTATGTGTGTATGTGTGTTGGGGGGTGTGTATGTGTGTGTACATAGATGAGAAGAGGGACACATGGCAGCCCTGTTCATGTTCATGTATCTTTGCATATAGACAGATTTTAGTACCCAGACATTTATCTATTTCTTCCAAACCCTTTAGATTTACTGGGAGTAAAAAAAAATATATCATGATTCTGTTGCCTGATAGGAACTGTTCCAGCTGTTTGGAGAGAGGACGTATATAAATATCCCAAAGGTATGACACTTTAAAGGATGACACTTTATTTAATAGTTAACGTTTTGATTTCCAAGAATTTAATTTCTTTGTTGTTGAAAGCAGTATGGCATATTAGGGAAAGCCACAGTGGGTGCAGACACTAGTTTTGTTGTGATCTTAGGCAGGTGAATTAAACTTTTTGAGCTTTATTTTTCTCAACTAGGAAGTGGGATAATGTCTACCTTGAAGGGTTTTTGTGAGGTTTAGTTAGAAGTACTGTATGAAATACTAATCTTTGGCATGGCATGATAGCTCTACAAATGATAGCTACTAAAAGTAAGAGAGAGAATTTAGTTCAGCCTTAGAAAGTGCTTTCAAATATTAACGCTGTCTAGCAATGAAATGGCTGCCTTGGGAGCTGGTGAGCTCCACATCATTGGAGGCACTGAAAACAAGGCTGGATTGTTATATTTCTGGGATGTAATAAAGAGAATTTCTATACAGTGTAGACTTCTATTATTTAATAAACGATATTAAGAGTTTGGTCATTCTCACTTAAAGTTCCTTTAATAAGAACACTGGAATTAAAAGAAACACTTTCTGATAGATGTCAATGTCAGTATATGAAGTTGGTAGAGTCATCAGACAAGAACCTCTTTCCCAGAGTGGGGAAACCAGGCAAGTAGTGGTCTTTATAGGATGACATTTGGTATCCCACTTGTCCAGACCATGTTAGGAGGAAGTGGAGAACAGAAGACTAGGGAACCTGGGATGGCTTACTTCTAGTTTGTCTCCACGGCCTCCTGACTTCTTCAGGTCTGTCAGAAAGCTAGTGAAGGACTTTCAGAAAGGAAACTTGTAAGGAATATGTGGTCATTTAGCTATACAGCCCAGGAAGCACCTGGTGAAGTGAGTGGTTATTCTGGAAAGGTTGGGAGAAAGCTTGAGTGAGAGTGAGTAATAACTTCCAATGCTTATGTCATTGTGAGTTCCTGTGTATTAGCTCTGCCATGATGGTGTTCAACGGTCTTCCAGACATAGCCTTCTTGTAGGAGGCTCAAGAGAATTCCACATTTGTTGACTTTTGAGTGTTTGTGTATGATACGGGAGAAAAAGTGATAGTTTCACTGAAGTTTGAAGAACAATGTTTTGCTAATTTTGGTATTCTGCATCCCCCAGACTATAAGCCATTGGGCTGTTGGCTTAATGTCACCTGCAGTTTTCTCTGTGTTTTTAATATTAATTTATATAAAATGTAACTTCCTTTTAAATGATGATGCTCTAAAGATTGTCAAGGAACTTAAGACCTCAAGTTATCTAAAGAAGAGATTGAATTTTTTTTTATCATTGATGTATGCCATATTAGTTTTAGGTGTACAACATAATGATTTGATATTTGTATGTATTGAGATTAAATTGTTTTAACATACAGATTTGAAGTGTACAAGAATTTTGTTTCAAACATCTAGTTTCTTTAATTTTTTTTTTATTTGAGTATAGTTGATACACAATGTTATGTTAGTTTTAGGTGTTCAACATAGTGAATCAACATCTTTATATATTATATTATCCTCATATAAGTGTAGCTACCATTTGTCACCATACAACATTATTACAATACCACTGACTATATTCCCTATACTGTACCTTTCATCCCTGTGACTTACTCACTCCATAACTAAGAAGCCTGTCTCTCCCAGTGCCCTTCAACCATTTTGCCCAACCCCCATCCCCTCTGCTCTGGCAACCATCAGTTTGTTCTCTGGTTTTATAGGTCTGATTCTGCTTTTTGTTGATTCATTTGCTTTGTAAAACATCTAGATTTTTAAGTATTCAGAAAATTTTGGAAGGGCAAAAGGTTTTTGCTATTTGGCTGAGTCTAGGGTATTTGAAAATTGCTCAGGACCATTTGGTCAATGTCTAATAACTTTCTACTTGAAATAATGTCTTAGTTTCTCTGATATAAGATGCAATAGAGTCTTAAATCTGGGTTTTCCAGTTTGACCTCAGATTCTCCTTCCCATTTATCCTGTGACTTCCATTTTAAGATTTCAATTTGCAGTGGGATTTTTGTTAAAGTATGAACTAGAACCACTTTTCTTCCACATTTTTACCTTAAAAAAAGCACAAAATGGAATTCCAAATAAATAGTGCAGGTTGAAGGGATAGAAGGTAAATATTCTCAGTGATTTGTAGTTCCCTTACACCAAGGATTTAAGATATTTAAAATATTATTTACTTTAAAAGATTTATTTGTTGAGCATTTTGGATTTTTCCAGATGTATTAAGTAGGGTCCGGTCAGGGGAAAATAAGCCTCTGTAAGTGTTTCAACAGAAGTTGAAAATTGCTTTAGATGCTGCAAGGGCTCAAAAGCCACATAGGGGATGGTGCAGCATCCCAGACAACAATAAGAAGAGGAAGTCAGTACCATCTCTGCGGCTGGAATAGTAAGAGAAGTCGATGTTGTTAAAATCTGTAAGCTGGGCTGTGTGGTGGGAAATGGAAACACGGCAGAAAAAAGGACTCTTGGCTAAAATCTAGCTTCTCTGGAGCCACAGGGAGGACTTATTCCTGATGCCACCCAAAGAAATCTGGGAAATGTAGCTTACTGTGATTCAAAGCAGAGCAGGAGAGGAGTGGTGAATTTATCTCAGAATATATAGGCCAACGATCAGGTCAATGGGAATCCGTGTAGATGTTGTTTGATACATGAAGATATATGACACTTTTGGTACCAGAGATGAGACAGCAGACCTATCAGCATGTTGCATCTTGGATAGCATCTCCAGAATGGTGACTGTTTTGCACTGATTACTCCTTCCTCACTCCTTATTCTGCAAAGCTGCAACGTAACCCATCCATAATGGCTGTGAAATAATTAAATAGTTTAAGCCCACATGGCTATAGCCAAGTGTGAGACAAAGCCTAAAAGTGTAAGACACCAAGTATTATGCTCAGTGTAGATAATGCTCTCCTCATTCCAATAATGTGAATACTGAAAAATCCACTGACTAGCAAGCATATTTCTTCCACCAAGATACAGGCCACATGGACTCAACAGAGGGGTGACTCAGGGAAATGGACAAACTCCATTTGTAGCTGAAAAGGCCCAGGGATCTGAAGAGAGACAGAAGGAGAGGAAGTCTCATACTTCAGCACTGTGTGGGTCTGAGCAATAGTTGGTAGGAACCGGATGTGCCACATCTACAGAGATACGTTATTAAAGTCTTGACACTTCAAGTGTAAACGTTGAGCACTTGCTGACAGAGGGGCTCAGAAGTCTTTACAGTTGTAATAAAAGCTCTCATGAAAGAAAACAGCAATTCCAATTTTTGATAGTATAGGTTGCAGAAGAGGATCTGTGCATAATTTAGAAAAATGATGAAAGGTAAAGCATCCAGACAGAATCAGAACATTGACATTTTCCGTAAAGATTCATCAGTCCCCTGGTGGGAAGACAGAATAGGAAGGAAATAGGAAGGAATAGGGAAAGGAATAGGAAGGAATAGGAATGAGAAGGAATAGGAAGGAAATGCCTGAACAATGCTATAAACTTTGTTTATATTTTTAAAGATAATATAACTACTTAGTTCACTTAAGCATTCAATAACTATTAAATACCAGGATAAAATGATAAACTGGATTAAACATGGTCCATGTCCTCTAGGAGCTTATAGTCTAGAGGAAGATACTAACTAGAGAGCAGAAAGCTCCAGAAAAACTTAAGTGTCGTTATAGAGGAAGTGAGGGTCCTGGGGAAGAACCTCTAAGGAGCACCTAATCTATGTGGGATAGAAAGGGGGGCAGGTTGATGATGGGGGGAGGAAGCCAACAAAATTGAGCCCTCCAGGATGAGTAGGAGGTGTTCAGGAGAAAGGTAATTGAGGAGTGGCTGGTGGGTACATGGTTTTGTACTAAGTGGCAAGATAAGATATCGGAAAGATAGGCAGGCTTCATTCAGGTCCTTATAAGTCATATGAGGAATTTAGATTCAACTCATCCATCCACCAGTCCTTTCATCCATCCATCCATCCATTCCACAAATAGTTTTTAGCTATTCTTAGGAGATCTATATGCTTGGTGGTTGGCATAAAATGTAAAGGTAAACATGTCTTCTGCACTCACAGAACCTAATAGTCTATCCAGGGAAATCCTGAAAAAAGCAGTGTCAATCAAGCATGAATAGTTCTATGATGAGACAAAAATGCTAGCACGTGGGGCTGCCATGCAAACATGAAGTAGAGGCGCTTAATCTGATTTTGTCGGTGGATGTGGTGGGGGTGGTGGCAGGGGAGAGAGAGAAGTTAGATGTTCCAGGAGAAATGATGTTTAAGCTAAAACCTAAAGAATTATTAGGAGTTAGGGAGGGAAGATAGAGGTAGCAGTGGTCTAAGCATAGGGAAGAACAAGTATAAAGAGTTCACAGCGAGCCAGAATGTGCCTCTTCTGAAGACGCGAAAGAATTTCTGTATGGCTAAGAATAGAAGGTTTGAAACCCTACTAAAGAGTTCGGATATATCCTAAAGGCATTGGCAAGAAACATTTAGAGTATTCAACAAAGTTATTGGATATAAGCTTGAAGAAATCAATAGGTATCCTATACATTAGCAGTAATCATTTAAAATGTAATTAAGAAAAAATGTTAACAATAATATTGATAGTAATAGCAAATACGTGACACCAAAGCCTCTACTCTGCAGAATATAAATCTCCTAGTCCAGTGCCTTTCACTGTACTGCACTGTTTCTATAAGCTTCGCTGTGCAATTCATATCTGCATTGGGATGTTTTCTCTCCCAGTAGCTTCTCAGTCCATCTTCCCTTCTACTGTGGAGAGACAGGCATTTAGCTCTGCACCTACCCAGATGCGGCCTGGTGGCGTGCCGTGAGACAGCATCTCTCAACACAGTTCTTTCCGTTAGGGCCTGGGTCCTGTCCTGATGCCCCGTCTTTAATCTTGCTGGCTTCCTTTCCAGTGTATTCCTCTACCTGGCCTCATTCTTGCTTTTTACAATTCTCCCCCACTCCAGAGCTCATTTGCTTCCCAGTGCTCCTGGATCATTTCCATTCTGCACGTAATATGTTGGCTAACATATTGACATTTTAAAATGCAATTTTATGATTCTATGGATATGAACACAAGTTTCCCAGCATGCTAGCCTCGATGAACACATTTCCAACAGTAAAGGCAAGGTGCGTGGACAGCCCAGATGTTAGCTAGTTGAAGAAACTCTCTAAACTTTGGTTAAATGACCTAACATGCTACTTTGAAATTACCATCATGCCTTTGGGAAAGACATTTATCTGGCTACGTTTAATTTTCTAAGGCAGTAGCTTCAAGTTAAAAAAAAAAAAAGAGGGAGAATTTATTTGCTCAGTACTTTCTGTGGCGATATTTTTATTTTGTATTAAACAAACGCACTATATAAATTCAGTGCTTCCACATTTTATCATAGTTTAGGTATATTTAAAATATCACATGCTATCAGCATAAGCGTGAAACTTGTTTACTGGGTTTCTTCCTGAGCTGAGTCCAGACACTCCTTAACTTAGAACAAATCACACTTACAAAATGAAGATAAAATGCCAACATCCAGAGCAAGGCGAGTAAATATTGTCACGAGCGTTGCTTGAATAGAGGCAAGAGCACCGGGCTTGGAGTAAGGGGAATGGGGTTTGTTACTTGGCTTTTCTCATTAGTAGCAGCGGGACCTCAGATAAACCCGAGCCTCGCTGCCCTCATACAAAATTAGGACAGTGGATCTTGCCTTACTTCCTTTTATTTGTTCTTTTATGAATTCATTACTCACAAAACCAACATTTTCTGAATGCCTCCAGTGGGCTGGCATTTTGGTAGGTAAGCACTCATAGTCCCTGCCCTTATAGGTTGTTAGAAAAGGCAAATGAGACAATCACAGCAAGTGCTACCGTTCTTCAAGTTCCTTCTATGTGCCGTGGGCCTGACATTATTAGCTCTACTGAACTACATTCCAGGGACTTCCATACATCACCTGTCATCCTCACTTAAACCTTTTCTGGTAGTTCTTACCCTCCTGTACATGGGAGGTAACCGACGCTCAATTGAGAAATTTGTCCACAGTTAGATATTCATAGAGGTCTGGCTGGGATTTGAACCAAGGTGGACTTCATTCAAAAGATCCTGATTTTCCAGTAAAGACTATTAATATGAAAGGTCTTTACAGACATAAAGCACCCTATAAAAAGGAATATTATTTTCTTTATTGTTATTCATATCCTTGTGTGATGCTGTAGAAACAGACCAAAACCAAAACCCAAGCAAGAAGCGGGTTTAGTCATGTTACTATGGGAATTCTCATTATAATGCTTTAGATTCCTGGTTTTATAGTCGGAAATGTCCATTCTTCCTTTGTGGGCACACCTTGCTGCTGTCCATTTTCTGTTGACGGACTGTGGCTGGGCTCTTGGTAAGAACGGTATATTTTAAAAATTGAATGGTTTTGCTGGAGAATCACTGTGTCAAGAAGGTTGTGTACCTCCTTGATGATGAAAATGCCAATTTCTCATAAAATGGCAAAAACTCTCATTTCAAAAGGTTGAATATAATGTTACTTAGCTAATTTCAAATGACTACCTTTAGGTCACTGAAAAAGTCTAAATATAAGAATAATCTCTGGGGTCTGTAACATTTTCATTTGATTCAAGAAGGGATAAATTTTAATTCATTTTAACCTCTTGCCTTTTGATATTTGGCTCTTCTGACAGGAAGCATCCGTCTACTGTGAGCTTTGTGTCTGTATGATAGCCTGCCTTAACCAGGAGTCTATTTTCATATATCCTTGAAAACTAAATAAAGTCCCAAGTTTTCTGACACAAAGTACATATGCTATTTCAATAGCCGTATTGAAACTGTAATTGAAATACAACATACATAGAAAATTACAAAAATTACAATTGTATTTTTACAAAATGGAACATTACAAATACCTCAAAAGCCTAATGGATACCATCTTTCAAGTATTCTGTGCCCCAAGGTAACTGCTTTTCTGATTTCTATTACAAGAGATTATTAGTCTTGTCTTCTTTTGAGCTTTATATGAATGACAGTAGGATCTTATAATATATAAATTTTTGTCTGACTTCACTCACTCAACATATTTTGTGAGATTCATCCATATTGTTCTATATAGTAGAAGTTTGTTCATCTTTCCTGCTGAATAGTAGTCCGTTGTGTCAGTGTACCATAATTTATTTCCCTGGACGTAGGCATTTTAATAGTTTCCAATTTGTGACTGTTAAATTTGCTGCTTCGAATACGTCATTTGGTGCTTATATGTATGCACTTCTCGAGTGTAGACCTAGGAATGAAATTGCTGGGTATTAGAGTATTAATATTGTATGTTTTAGTTTTCCAGAGTGGTTGCATTAATTAAAAAGATCTTCCCAGCAATATATGAGAATTCCTGTTGTTCCACATCCCTACCAGACTTTTTAATATTAGCCATTCTGGAGAGGTATAGTGGTATATCATTATGACTTTAATTTACATTTTCTAAGTGACTAATGAGGTTGAACACCTTTTCGCATTTTTATTGGCTATTTCTAGCCAATTCCTCTTTTGTGATGTGTTTTGTAGTATGTAGAAAATGTCTCCCTAAAGACCTATATCCTATAATTAGATTATATGTATATGTTAACATCCTAACTCCTGGAACCTGTAAATATGTTAGGTTGCATGGTAAGGGGACTAAGGCTGCAGATAGAATTAACTTTGCTAATCAGCTGGTCTTAAAATAGAGAGATTATCCTGGAATATCTAGGTTAGCCCAGTGTAATCACAAGAACCCTTAGGAGTGGAAGGAGAGAGCCAGTGATGGCAGTGTGAGAAGGACTGGCCTCAGTGCTGCTGGCTTTGAAGATGGAGGAATGGGGCCAAAGGGCCAAGGAATGCTGGCAGGTGTTAGAAACTGGAAAAGGCAAGGAAACAGATTTTGCCCTAGAACATCCTGAAGGCATGCCGCCCTATTTACAACTTCATTTTAGCATGGTGTGGCTCATTTCTTCTAAATTACATGACTGTACGATAAAAAATTTGTATTCTTTTTATCCACTAATTTTGTGGCAATTTGTTGCACTAGTAGTAGGAAATTAATACATGTGTCTTTAAGTCTTTTGCCTCTATTTCTACTGCATCTGTCTTTGATTTTTAGAGGTTATTGATATTTATGGATATATGGTTTATTTAGTTATTTCTTACCTGTGTTTTAGTATTTCTTACCTATGTCTTAATTTTCTTTTCTGGCAACATCCTAGTCACGGTTGGGTAACACGTTTTCCTGGCCAAATGAAAATCACTTTAGGATGTGGTCTCTCTTTTCTCGTTCTCTTGTAGAATAAGTGTAAGATTACTATTCTGTGTTTCTTAAATGGTAGAATTTATCAATGAACCCATATGGGCCTGGGGTTTTCTTTCTGGTAATATTTTTTAATTAAAGGATTCTATTTGCTTAATAGATGTAAGATTATTCAGATTTTCTACTTATTTTAGCTTTGATAAGCAATATTTTTCAAGGAAAATCTTTTATTTTTTCACATTTATCTGCATAAAGTTGCTCATAATATCTTCTTTTTAAAATGTTTGATTGGGGTGCCTAGGTAACTCCGTCAGTTAAGTGTCCGCCTTTAGCTGAGGTCATGATTGCAGGATCCTGGCCTCAAGGCCTACGTCGGGCTTCCCGCTCGGTGGGGAACCTGCTTCTCCTCCTTCTGCCCCTCCACCCCCACTCATGCTCTTTCTCTCTCTCAAATAAATAAAATTAAAAAAAAATGTTTGTAGGGGTGCTGCCTGAGTGGCTCAGTTGGTTAAGCATCTGGCTCTCGTTTTCCATTCAGGTCATGATCTTGCAGTTGTGAGATTGAGCCCCATCTCGGGCTTCATGCTCAGTGCAGTCTGCTTCAGATTCTTTCTTCCTCTCCTTCTGCTTCTCCCATTACTTGAGTGTTCTCTCCCTTAAATAAATAAATAAACAAAATAAATAAATTAAATCTTTAAAAAAATGTTTGTAGGATCTGTATTGATGCCCCCTTTTCATTCTTGAATTTGGTAGTGCTTGCCTTCTCTCTCTTTCTCTCTCTTTTATCTTAAGAAGTCTTGATAGGAATTTATTAGTTTTAACTCTTTTTGGAGGATAAACTTTTGGCTTTGTCGAGTGTCAGTACTGTATGTGAACTTTCTATTTCATTAATTTCTGCTCTTTAACATTTCCTTTCTTCTAATTTCTCTGCACTTAGCTTGCTGTTTTTTAAAGGGTTACTTAAATCACTTAGTATTTTAGTCTTTATTCTCTAATATATATGATTTTTAATACCACACATATCCTTCTAATCACTTCTGCTACAAATCACAAGTTCTGATATTTTATTTTCACTCAGTTAAAAAATTTTCTAATTTCCTTTCTGAGTTTTTCTTTCACCCATGGATCAGTTAAAAGTACAATCCTTAAATTTCAAGTATTTGAGAATTTTCTAGTTATCTTTTGTTATTGATTTATAAAATAATTCCACTGTAGTCAGAGTACAGATTCTCTTTGATTTCAGTCCTTTGAAATATGCTGGGGTATGCTTTGTAGCCAACCAGGTTGGCTTGGCTCATTTTTGGTGAATGTTTATTTTACAACAAAAGTATATGCATTTTGTAGTTATTGTGAACAGAGTTGTACATAGGTCTAGTTTGTTAACCATGTTGTTCAAATCTTCTGTGTCTGATATTTCAACATTTCTTCAATCAGATGTCAAAAGAGATGTGTTAAAATCTCCTATGATCATGTATTTATCTAGTTCTTTTCATTCTGTCGGTTTTGTTCAGTTTTCTGAGACTATGTTAAGTATGTACAATTATAGATTATTTTTTCTTATATAATAGTATTCTCCTTGGGGATTGACCTTTTTAACATTACAAAATGTCCCTCTTTATCCTTAATAATCCTTCATACTTTAAATCTACTGTGTCTGGTACTAGTGTCACTATGTTAGCTTTCTTTGGTTAGTGTTCACATAGTATACTGGGCACCCCTTGTGCATGGCCTCACATTCTCTTGGCCTTACATCTGATTCCAGTATTAATTCTTATTCTAGAAAGAATTATACAGAAAGAAAATTTAACAATTCTTCCTCTTATAAAGATTTGAATCAGCATATTAACTGGTCTCATATACCGGAAAACATTGTTAGAGCAATCGATACCAGTATATGTCCAATGAAGTTACTGAACCTAAAGACTAAAAAGTAAATTGGGCATCAAGACAAAATTCAAGTCATGTACAAAGGGGAAAGTAGCAGGTTGATATTAGATTCTTCCCTACACAGTCAATGCTAGAAAACAGTATGTTGCATTTCTGGGGGAGTATGTACCCCAATAATTTTCACATAAGCAAGTTGTCCTTGAAGCATAACTAGTAAACATGTTTGTGTTCACAAACTTTAAGAATCCAGAACTTAGAAAACAAATAATCCAAATTTAACTACATTGACATAATCCAAAATTTAAAAGTCTGAAATGATGAAAATATAATTTAAAAATACTAATAATAAGAATTTAATCCATCTAAGTTAGAACTAAATCTGCCTCAATTAATGGCCTCAAATAATGTGAATGTTATAAACCTTAACAATATACAAACAAAGTAAAATGGTCAGAAGGGGAAGGAAGTGTGTGTCATGCTACCATTTGGGGATGGTAGGTTTTTGATGATTTTTAAAAAAATTTGTCATTATTCAGGCTGCCTGGGTGACTCAGTCGGTTGGGCATCTGACTTTTGGTTTTCAGCTCAGGTCATGATATCAGGGTCGTAGGACTGAGCCCCGAGTCAGGCTCTGTGCTGAGGCCAGGTCTGCTTGGGATTCTCTCTCCCCTTCCTCTGCTTGCACACATTTGTGTGATCTCTCTCTAAAATAAAATAAATTAAAAAAAAAATTTTTTTTTTTACTTTCCCTTTCTTTTATAGTGAACATGGACCAATTTTACAAAATCTCTAAAGTCATTTTTCTAAAAAAAAATAAAGAGACAGCAATAGAACCATCTTTACCTAGATGAAGTTTTCTCACCTTTTTCTAAATTACTTTTAGGAAGAAACTTTATATTTTATCTTAAAAGACACTACAAACTGAATTATTCTTTGTTATGGTGAGCCTAATGTGATCAATTTTTATTTGGGTATCACTAATGAAGAGTGAATCCTTTTTCTCTGCCACTCCTAGCATTCTCTATCGTTCAGGATAACCTTTCATATCCCAGCCTTCCCTGTTTTAAGTCAAGTCTGTCATCTCTTCTTCTTAGATCTAGGAACAGACAGCGTCACCCAAAAGGACACTCTCTGAGGAGCAGGATGGCGGTGGGGTGCTTCTGGTTTGAAAGCTTGTCAGCCTGACAGTCGTTCTGCCGTGTTCCACAATGGAGTCAAAAAATTAAAATGCAGAGTAGCCTATCTTAGGATCAAGGATGAGGAGGACAGGAAGAAATAGCTCGCAATTATTGAGCACCTGATGTATGCTGGGCCTGGTCAGAGCAACCCTGTATGTTAAGTGTTCTAGCCTCACTGTATACATGAAGAAACAGAAACTTGGGGAGGGTAGATGAATCCCCTGCGGGCATGGGGCTGTCAGGGAAAACCTGCGTTCCACTGTGCTCTTCTCTCTCTTGCTACTGCTGGGGTGGAAACGCTCCCATTGGCCTGTTAAAAATTTTCAATTTTGTTTAGTGCACTTAAAAAGAATCTTAAAAGTTTTTCCTTTGATACAGAGAGCAAATTTTCACTCCAAATTGCTTTTATTTTAACAATTTCTACAAAGACAACAGAAGCAGACGATTCTAGCCAGAATCAAAATTTCATGCTGAGACAAGATCAAGCACACAAAGAGTTAATTGTTCTAGCTCTAATTAAGTGTAGTCTTCTTGGGGGAAAAAAAAAAAAGCCTACTTTATCCTGGCAAGAAGCCTGTAAAAAAGGGACGATCTGTCACAGACTCACAGAACACAGTAATTAAGGGCTGAAACGCTTCCCAATCAAAGAACAGGAAGAGTTCACTCAGAGTTAACTGTTTAAACAGCATCCCTTGTGAAATGGCATTGCCACTGTATGTTTTTAGATTGAATTGATTTAATTTCTTACTGTTTGCTTCTAAGTAGGAATTAGAGCCTCCATTAGGAATCACTAACAGGGCTCATTCTGGACTGTCTTAGCCCAGGACAGAAGAGAGGAGGACTAAAATGCAGCGTGCCTGTTCTGTATGCTGCCACAGAGCCTGGTCACCGGGCTCGCGTTTGCAGCAGGCAGCGGTAATGAACACTTAATGAACCCACATTGTGTTTACATGTCTCATTTTGAAACCAATCATTTCTATGTTCTAAGTAAGATGTTAGGCTTTCACAAAAGCATTAAAATTCACAAGTAGATGAAAATGTGTGTATTGTTCCAAAAGTATGCTTAAATTTCACATGTTTCATTTCACAGCAGAGCCCTAGTCAGCCAACACATTCATGCAGTGACACCTGTAACTCACACATGGTGGTTTAATTTAGTAACAGTTGATTCCTTTTCATAATAAAACAATCACCTGAACCCAGCGTCGTGTATTGGTCCATTGTTCTTCCTTGCTGTCACCATTAACCTGTATGCAGGCTTCATCCAGGACATAGAAAGTATAGCAAATGAGCAAAAATGTTGAAATTGTCATTTTCCTCTTACCAAGGACAGGAGGATTGCCATTTTTCTCAACGCACTGGCAATTTGTGTTTATATGCACATCACACAGTCATTTGTTGCTCATATTAAGGACAGATTCAGTAAACCCTAGTTAGGTCTAATGTGGCTTGTGAACCAAATGTGCTATTCATCTTTTTAAAAGCAATTAACTATTTCAGCTACCTTATAAAAATAATAGCTAATATTTGTTGTGATTTTTTTATCAGATACTCAGCCCTTTTGTGCATTGCTTTTTAAGAAATATTTTCAAGAACCCGGGTGCCTGGATGGCTTAGTCGGTGAAGCGTCTGCCTTTGGCTCAGGTCATGATCTCAGGTCCGGGATCCAGCCCCATGCCGGGCTCTCTGCTCATTGGGGAGTCTGTTTTTCCCTCTTTCTCTGCCTGCCGGTTGGCCTGCTTGTGCTCTCCCTCTCTCTCTCTCTCTCGTTTGCTCGCTCTCTGTCAAATAAAATAAAATCTTAATAAAAATAAAAATATTTTCAAGAACCATAGGAAGAAAGTATTATAACTATTCCTGTTTTGCCTGTGGGGAATCTGAGATTAGATTAAATAACTTGCCCAAGGTCACATAGGTCAGGATTTTTCACCTAGTAGCTTAACCACGAAGGCTCGATTGCTGTACCATATGTCCTTTTTAAAGATACGAATGACAGATGCTCTTAGTTTGTGCACCAGGAGACCGTTGAATGATTAGGAGTAGAGAATCCTTTAAGAGTTTACCATTATGTCCTGATAGCAGCAGATTGACTAGGAGGATAAGTCTCACATCTATACTAGCAAAATTCTGAATCATTTGAATCAGTGAAAGGAGAGAAAGATGTTTTGGGTTTTCAAACTCTTACTTTTCTCACTTCTGGCTACTAGAACGTTTTGTAGAAGCAGAGCAAACGGAAAAGTCAGCTGTTTACGAAACCAGATGGATATTGTCTTCCTCCATCTCATTCCCCCTTGAATCAGCTACTCTTTTAAAATTTATTAAAAATCTCATCACCTGGGGTGCCTGGGTGGCTCAGTCGGTTAAGTGCCCAATTCTTGGTTTTGGCTCAGGCTCCTGGGATTGAGCTCCAAGTCTGGCTCTGCACTCAGTGCAGAGTCTGCTTGAGACTCTTTCCCCCACCCTCTCCTTCCCACTCTGCTGCTACCCCTGCTCTCTCTAACACACACACACTCTCTCTCTCTTTTTAAAATAAATAAATAAGATCTTTAAAAAAAATCACCAAACTATGGGTTTATCATTGTTACTAACTCATACAGTCCATTTTCCATTGTAAAAAAGTTTCTTAACACTGGAGAAATTGTGACAGTCAATAGGACCCATACCATAAACCATTTTATACTTCTTAGTATGATCCAAACTCTTTGGAGAAACTCTGGCCTCTGGCACAATATTTTTACAGCCATAAGAGTTCAGTTTCCTGTGATCTCAGTGGTATTTAACAATAAATCCTGAACTACATGTTTAGCAAAAGCAAAGGGAAAATGGATGTCAAGTCCATTAATCACAGATGAAAAAAATTTTCTGGGTTGGAATGTCAACCAGGCATTAGCTGTGCCTTGCACTATAAAATCTATTCAAATGACCTCCTGATTAGGTCAGCTTGTCCTTTGCCCTGAGATATTTTAAAAACAGAAACTGGCAGTGAGAGCTATAATCCTCATGATACTCCAGGCTGCACATAGTAGATATTTGGTCATAAGGACAACCATAAGCAACTCTGCTGTAGTGTTTCGCTCGTAGCTGTCAGCTTGACCAAATCACATACAAAATCGATATCAAACTGCATGTTCTGTAAAGTAAATACAACCATTAGATGAGAAGTGTTTCAAGGTAATTCAAAATAGTCTGAAAATACACATTTGTAACTGAAGGATTTATTTAAGATTGATCTGGTGAAAAGTAAAAGTAAGCAAAACAGTGTTTACTTATATTCTCGGTAATAGGAAGCACTAAGAAAAAAAATCTGAATTGTACCCATCAAAATTGATATGGTAGAGAATCTGATGTTGGCCTTTGTGTGACATATTAGAAAGGGAGTGATATTAACTGCTAACCATTTGCAAGTTGCAAATGCCCATTTATAAATTCCTGGTGTAAATGCAGAGCCACACAATCAAGTGCATTTACAACCTGTGAATCACTAAAGAGTTGGGAGGCAGCCCCTCATCCCTGGCAGATGCTATCCACATTCCTCAGCTCTCCTGGTGGCGTTCAGAAACACAGGCTGCTTCTGGAGAAAAGGAGAATAAAGACTCCAAAAAGCTCAGATTAGAGCAGCTTTGAAATGGAATGCATTTTAAAAATGTGCTTTAGTGCGGCTGTAAAATGACGCTATTGTTGTGTTTGTCATACTTCTGTTAAAAATGAGGCCATTTATACAGCGTTAGAGACAGTGAGGTGGGAGGGAGAATTGGGAGATGCTGGAATGTTTGATGATGTTCTTTTCCTTCCTGGGCTCTGGGAAATCGCACAGTTGTCATTCACATTAGCAGAATGTAGAACATTAGCTGAGCAATACCAGGATGACCTCCCAGGAGGAACCAAGGCCACTTTGCCCATCATGTTAACCTCTAGAGTGCCACATTGCTAAAGGATTTAATGTGCATGGAGGACTTAGAGAAAACCATTTAGTGGGAAATATGATTCTACAAAACAAGATGGATAAATCCAAAGCATAGGAATATCATAATGTCGGGGGGCGGCCTCTGTGGTCCAGCAATTCTGGTACCCAGAAGACATCCATTTTGCTTCCTACTTTGTATATTCCAGTGTGAAAATGACTCTGTCCACCTTCCCACCATTCCCAGCACTTCCATCCTTCTCCACCCTCCTCTTCATGCACTCTTGGAAGACCTTTGGGAGACAGGGAACTCCACAGCCAACGTATTCTGATCTGTGCATTCAATGAATGTAGTTCACTGTTCACCTTAAGACCCATTTCTTTCAGAGTGTTTTTTTTTTTTTTAACTCTTAGGTTTATCCTATGTATGTCTTTGAATTCTAAGTTTGAAAATAGATGTAGTTCATTTTGGGGAGCATGTGATTTGCTTGTACTTATTTTTTAAAAAAACATTGGGCATTCAGGTGCCTAGGTGGCTCAGTCAGTTAAGTGGCTGGCTCTTGATTTTGGCTCAGGTCATGATCTCAGGATCCTGGGATAGAGCCCCATGTTGGCTCCACGCTCAGCCGGGAACCTGCTTGAGGATTTTCTCTCTCCCTCTGCCCATTCCTCTACTTGTGTGCACGCGTGTACTCTCTAAAATAAATAAATAAAGCTTTAAAAAAATATATTGGGCATCTCCAGTGAACCAAGAGCTTTGTGTAGAGCTCAGCATGAACAAGTACAATTTCTGTCCTCCAAGATCTTACACTGCAGCCACAGCTTATTTGTTTGCAAAGCAATATATATATACTTCTTCCTTTCCTTTCCCCCAAATTAGCAGAAAAATATGTAGAACACTCCATTCTCTACCCCAAGGATCATACATAGAAGTATTTAAAATAAAATTTTGATTAGGAATTGGGAACAGAGAGTTCTTTCTTTAAAAAAAAAAATAGCTCAGATTGAACAAAGTTTTATTCTGCTTAAGAGAAAATTCATATTTGAAGAGTCCAACCTCCTCACCTTATGCATTCTCTCTGCTTTCTTAATTTCCAACTGCTCAGCTCCTAGGTATATTCACTTATTTATCAAGTTTTCTTGAATTTTTTTGTTGTTCCCCACATTGAGGACCCCAGTATTTAATGGAGAAGAAAGGCATAAATGGAAAGTTGTAACACTAACTAGTTTCTATCAGAGAAGTAGAAAGAAAGTGCTGTAGGGGCAAAGAAGGCACAAACTAACATGAATTGGTGAGGGAGTGAGAGATGTCTTTTTGGAGGAGATAAGAGTTTTCCAAGTAACGAAACAAAGGAAGTGTAACCTAAGCAGCAAGAACAGCATATACAAAGACAGGCTAGAACAGTCTTGCAAGATTAAGAAAATACGGTTATTCAGAGGCTTCTTGAGAATCAAGCTACAATGAGATAAAAGGAGTGGGAAAGTAGGTAGGAATGCGAACTGAAGAGACCTATAAGGCAGACAAGTGAATCTGAATGGCTCTTTCGGCAAGAGGGAGTTACGGGAAGTTTTTGAGAAAAAGCATGGCAGGACTGTGTGACATTACAAGGATCACTTGATAAAAAGAAAGACTTTGAAGTGAAGCAAAAAGAGGTGCCATCTTTGTGTTGTTTGGGAAGTGATGGATGACCAGCTGTGATTTCATGAGAATAACCCGGAGAAGAGGTGCCTGGATCCTAACCAGGACAGTGGCAGTGAGGCTGCAGAAGAGAAAGCACATTGGAGAGGCTGTCAGTATATATGTTAAATAGGAGGCGGTGACTAATTTGATATGAGATGAGGTAGAGAAAGAAGACAAGAATGATCCTAGATTTATCAGATTACTCAATTGACAGTTGGTGGCACAGGGCAAAAGAACAAAGGAAAACAAACAAATGAAAAAAACCACCACTGTCAAAAGGAGCATGTGTTGGGGACAAGGTCATGAGCTTGGCTTGGGCGATGTTGAGTTCTGGATATCTGTTGGGATCTCTAAACATCTGCCTAAATGAAACTTTCAACAGTGAACCTGTCACTATATCCCACCACACCATGCCAGTCAGTTGAGAGCTCTCCTGCTTTCTTCATGCTTCTCTGGTGTCCCTTGTTGCAGACCCAGGTAGCAAGATGAGGGAGAAGTAGAAGCACCCCATGAGGGGAGAGAGAAGAGACTGATCATGGCTTCCTTTTGCTTTCAAATGGCAGTAACTCTCAGGTAAGAGAGGTGAGAAACCAAAACTCCAAATTGAGTTCAAGCATCAAATAGTAGACAATATCAGATATTTTGATTACAAATGTGGCTGAGTTTTTATATTCCAGTGACTTTGGGACTTTTTGTTGGCTAAGAGTAACAAGAAGATAACTGGAAGGTCATCCAGTGGCAGGGAAGGAACTAGTGACACAGAGGAAAGTAGAAGGGACATTGGGTGACAAAAATAGAGTGCATCAAAATCACCATCTTCAAGTCAGGAGTCAACACAGAGGAAGAAGAGAAGGCTTTATGCTGAAGCTTGAGTCACACCAACATTTAAAGAGCTTGCAGAAGAAGAGCCATCTTTGGAGGAGAAATGGCTGGGGAACAACACCCTTTACTTTGTTATGGATTGAAGCCTCATAACAATGGCTTTTTAATACCAATCATCTTTCCAGATAAGTAAACTGAAACATAGGGAAATATTACTCCCAAGGTCACATAACTAGCATGTGGCAGAACTAGGGCCCAGAGCCTGAGCGATTGATCTCAAGGCCGCTGTGCTAACTATTCCCTAAATCTTCAAAAAAATCACCACTTTGGAATTACAAGGAAAATATCGATAAAGAACTGAGCATACTGGAACCAGTAATGTTGAACCTTTCAAAGACAAGATTGGTAAGAATGTGATGCCAAATCAAAGTATTACAAATAAAATTGGCATAGGACTCAAGATACTGTAAATCTTCAATGCCAAACTGTAAACCCTAATAACAAACATGCCTTCTCTCTGAGGTTTCCTGTACTGTAGGCTGACCCTCAACTCGATTCAATGACTGAGGTCAGCTGGAGATCCTGACTGATGTTAGTGACCTGCTATTCCGGCAGTGGCCCTGGAGGAGATCCAAGGAGACCCTGTTCGTTGTTGCTCCCAGCACCTACACGGCCCCTATAGGTTATTTGTTTTTTTTTTTTAATTTGTGACTCATCATTACAGAAAATCCTCATCAAAATAATTTTACATTTGAGTTTTCATTATGTACTGAATGAAGATCTTTAAGCAATGTATTCATTAAAAAAAACAAAACAAAACCCAAAAACCTGTTTTTTGGGTTACTTCACCTATTTATTTTTAAGATTTTACTTATTTATTTGAGAGAGAGAGTGAGGTTGAGAGCACAAGCAGGGGGCGAGGCAGGCAGAGGGAGAGGGAGAAGCAGACTCCCTGCTGAGCACAGAGCCTGACTTGACTGAGGGCTTGGGATCATGACCTGAGTGGAAGGCAGACTCTTAACCGACTGAGCCACCCAAGCGCTCCTACTTTACCTATTTAAAAACATGTTTATAAGCAAAACTGATTTGAGAAGCCAAAGATTCACTTACCGTTTTAGTTTTTGAATACTGATATGTAATAAGAATAAGGACATACCCTTAACTGAAAATGAGCACCGGTGAGGTGAATTATGGTTTGAGAACAGGAAGCTCCCGTAAATATTCAGCAGTGGGAGCCATTGTTGGCGAAGATGGTCATGTAGTTAGCAGTGATTTTTTTTTTTCTTCTTGAAGACTGTTTTTGCTCAACCTAGTCTTCATTTAAGTTTTAGTTTTGGAATTTTTTTTCTGATAGAAACAACATATAGGACAATAAAAATAAGGTTAAGTTGTTCTTTTGGAAGGAAGGCTGATTACTGAAGTGAGAGAGGCCAGCCACAGCCCCAAACTGCAGGATTGTACTGTTCAACTGTCAATAAAAATCTGTAGCATCCTGGTTTTGTGCTCTCCTGTATTACATGTCCATCCTTTCTGTTCTTGCAACCTTGCAAGTGCCATCTTATTCTGAAGAGTGCCTTATCGATAGAGCAATTTTCCAGTAAATTGAAATCTTCCCTCTCCCTTTTAATCTTCTTTCTCTCTCTTCCTCTCCCTCCTTCTCTCTTTCCTTCTCACTCTCTTTCCTTCTCACTCTCTCAAACACACACAGACACACACACAAACACATACACAAACACACATAGACATACACAACTGTATTAATAGTATGGAAAGGCTGCTTTGCCTGCCATTTGCCCTGGGTATAGACCTGACCACTGAAGGAAGACTCTGTACTGACCCTAGTGATACTTGTTATTTGATTTCTTAAATTAATTTTTTATTTGTAATCTCAGGTTTTGTTGACCTTGGAGAACTCTCTGAAAGAGCAATCTGAGAACCGATTTCAGTGTGTAGACAGGGCTATGGAGAATAAGAAATAATAGTGTAGCCTGATAGGTCAAATTTTGGATTCATATTTCAAAGGTCAGAAGTGCAAATTCCATTACGGTTGTACTTATGGTAAAATTTCCTTTAAACCTTTTTTTTTTTTAATCTTTAGTTTGAAAATCGAGAAGATGATCTATGATCCAGAATATTTCCCATACTGGGGAAAAAAAGCTAATTTGTAAAAGTAAATATAATGATTATGACTAAAAATAAGATCTTATTACACTGAACCTTCAGTGATTTCAATATGAGACAAGGGTTCAGAGGTGAATGGACAAATTTGCCATTGAAAATACTCCTTTGGAAAAAAAATTAGGACCCTAGTATCACCAACAGAATTTCTGCCAGACTCTTGATGTGATAGACTGGTTTGGTTTTGCACAAACTCTGGGATGTGTGTGGGTATTGGCTCAGGAAATCTTGGACGTAGAATGATAACTATGTTATTTTTTAACAATTCAGTCCATAGCCTTCTGCCCCTGGCCCCCCAAAATTCATGGCCTTCTCAGATACAAACTACATTCATTCCATCCCAATAGTCCCCAGTATTGCAACTCATCCCAGCATCTACTCTAAAATCAAAAGTCAAGTCTCATCTAAACAACATCTAAAACAGAAATGGGTGAGGAGGGGCGCCTGGGTGGCTCAGTGGGTTAAAGCCTCTGCCTTCAGCTCAGGTCATGATCTCAGGGTCCTGGGATCGAGCCCCGCATCGGGCTCTCTGCTCAGCAGGGAGCCTGCTTCCCCCTCTCTCTCTGCCTGCCTCTCTGCCTACTTGTGATCTCTCTCTCCGTGTCAAATAAATAAATAAAATCTTTAAAAAAAATTAAAAAAAAAAAAAAAAAAGAAATGGGTGAGGAGATGTGCGATATGATTCATCCTGAGGCAAAATTCCTTTCTAGCTGTGAGCCTGGGGAACCAGACAAGTCCTATGCTTTCAAAGTACAGTGGTGGGACAGGCATAAAATGGATATTGCCATTCCAAAGGGAGAAATTAGAAAGAAGAAAGGGGTGATGGGTTCCCAAGCAAGTCTAAAATCCAGCAAGGTAAATTCCATTGGATCTTACAGCTTAAAAATAATCCTCTTCAGCTTGATGTCTCATTTTCTGGGCTGAAAGGAGTGGCAGCTTCCCTCCCATTGCACTGCGGGCAGCCCCCCTGCCCTTCCGTTTGGTGAGCCACTTGACGGGGGGATGCCTGGCCCCAGGAACAGAAGTCCTCTAACTTTTGAAAGCCAGGAGGAGCCAGCCCTGCCCCTTGGACCTTGGTGGGAGAAGCAATGTTATAACCTCTGAATCCCTTTCAGGGTCATTCTTCCTCTCCTTAAGTAATGGTGCACATTCATAGCTGAATAGCCTTACAGTCCTGCCTTATAAAATCCAAGAAGTCTGATAGCCTTCCTTCATCCTGTCCTGCATTCTCTGTTTCCCTTGGTTCAAACTGGCAGTATCTTTGCTGGTATAATCCTGTTTTCTTTTTATTGTGCCGGGCTGTTGGTGTTCTGTTCTGAACATACTTGCTTGCTTTGCTTTGCTTTCCTTCCTTTTTTTTTTTTTTTTTTTTTGCAATGTAGACAGGCTGAGAATTTTCCAAACCTTTAGGTTCCTTTTTGCTTAACGCTTCCTCCTTCACTTCCTCTTCATTTCTCTCTTCTTACATTTTACTCTAAGCAGTCAAGAGGCTCCAAGTTGCTTCTTCAACACTTTGCTTAGAAATCTCCAAAGCTAAATATCCAATTTCATTGCTTGCAAGTTCTACGTTCCACAAAACAGTGGCATACACTTTATTACAAAGACTGCCTTTCCTCCATTTTCCAGTAACATGTCCCTCATTTCCATCTGAGACCTCCCCCAAATTGGCCGTAATTATCCATGTTTCTAGCATGCATCTTGAAAATTGTCCGGCCTTCACCCATTACCCAGTTCGGAAGCTGCTTCCGTGTGTCTCGGTGTTTGTTACAGCAGCTCTCCACTTCTGGGTAGCAAATCTATCTCAGTCTTATCAAAATATGGTTACCTTTCAAAAGCCCATCTCCAAATATATCAAATTAGGGGTTAAGACTTCAACATATGGATTTGGGGCAGTGGGGGTGGGGGGTTGACTCAGTTCCTAGCAAGAGAGAAAAGGAAGGGAAAGAAGCACTTCTTCCTTTGGCTGTGACTTCCCTGCCTCAGCTCTAGTTGACTCACATCATCTGTGCACGAGGAAGAAATTAGGAGAGTCTTGTGTTCACCCATCTCCACTCCTATTCCCACAAACACATGCTTTGTTAATTCCATCACACTGTGATCTTGAACAAATGATTCAGTGGGCCCGGGACTCAGTTTTCAGGTGTTCTCGGGGCTCAGTGAATAATGTCGAAGGCCAGGCAGATGATAATACATGGGCAGAGCTAGACCATAAAGGCTTGTGGCAAACCAGATAGTTCATACCCTGTTAGCTGTTCAAGTGGCGTCAGTTTATTTGAAATGTCAGAGGCCAAATCTAACGAGCTAGGCAAGAACTGGCTGCAGCTGGACTAGATGCTCAAGATTGAGCAAGGTGAATTAGCTGTAGATACCATATTCTCCTACTCTTCCCATTCCCTAAGATTCCCATTTCCAAGGATCAGGAAGCTTGTCCCATTCTGCTTTACTTAAAATATTTATTTAAGATTCTCTGTAGTTGTGGTCAATGAGACTGGATCCTTTTCTCCTATAGAAACTTCCTTGAGATAGTAAGACCATGCTGAGGCAGATCAGATTTGGGAATACCAGAGGTCAAGAGCACCAAATGAATTATTCAACTCTAATGAAGTCTTGGCATTAAAAAAAAAAAATATATGTTATTACAGTTAACTGGTTGGCTCTATATCTTTTCTTTTTCTCCAATAAAGGATGGTGATCACATTCTGCTGTTGTCACTTTTTTGCTTTGTAGAAGAATCTTCATGTGGGGGTAGAGAGGGAAACCCATCTGAAGGTCATTTGTATATTCTAAACTAACAGACATTATGGAAGATCAAAGGACCAGATTATTGATGTCCAAATTGATTGGCTTTACTGGCATCATGATTCCAGAGCCACTAAACTGATAAACACAAAATTGCACATGAACCTTTTGTGCAGAATCAGATGATTACATGAAATGTAGGCTCATTGTCTCTTTAAAAGGTTGTGAGATTATTCCACAAGATTTCAAGTCATCTTTTTGGATTTTATTTGTAGTTAATTCTGTCGTTCAGGTATTTTTATGCCACTTATAAACCTAAAATCTAGAGCAATTTAGCTTCAAATGAGTGGGGCGTGTTTGTGTCTGTGTGTGTGGGGGTGGGGTGTGTGTGTGTGTGTGTGTGTGTGTGTGTGTGTGTGTAGTGATGGTGGTGACTAGATCTGACAAGGAATTTTCCTGTCGGCATCTCTACTGTCACCTCCTGGGGGCAGGATTGTGCTTCTCAGTCTTTTGGTTCCCTCGGACGTGGTGATGATTTAGTGATGACCCTTCTGTTTTTTTCTGAGTTATAGCAGAACCCAACAGGAGGAATACACTTAAGAAAAGGGGATCCAGAAATACACTTAAGAAAAGGGATCCAAACTCTGAATCATATTCCTTAATCAGGGACTTGTTGGGCCTCAGCTCCATGCATCCCTTCTCCGGATCAGGTGTCCCTGGGGAGTTCTTGTAAGGATTGCATGAGCTTTATTGTCCTATATGCTGCTTCCTGTCTTCAGGACTCCCCTCGGGCACACCAGCCCCTCATTCTGTGGCTCACCAGTTATCACAAGGCCCTTTGCCCTCTGGCTGCGGCTGTGAATCCCAAGTGGCTTTGTGAAATTCCAGACTACCAGGGACTTACTACTTTCGATTCTAATTACTACCTCCTAAAAGGAGAAAAGGCTCCTTTTCCCTCCAGTGTTTATCATTTCTTAGGCCATGGTACAGACAGAGCTTGCTTGCTGAGTTCTAGTCACTGGCCCTAATGGAGTATTACTTCATTTTATTTGAAATTTGGCACAATTTCCCTTACCTGAGTTTGGGAGACAAATAAAGGGATTCCTTATAGGACTACATACAAATCATTCCTCCCAACCAGTGTCCCTTAGAAGGGTCCTTGATGGAGTAGAGAAACCCTCAATCTTTCTTCCCTCGAGTTGATTTATGGTGCTGTGCTGCCTCCCCACCTTCCTTACTCCCTCCCCTTTCCTTCCTTTCCTCCTCTTCTTCTCCTTCCTTCTTTACTGCTGATGAATGTGTGGAGGCCAGACTTTGAGGAAACAGTTGAGAACTGACCCCTTGTTTGGGGGGAGGTGGAGAGAGCAAGAGAATACCAGGAAGCTGCAAAGAAGCATTGAGAGACACTTACTTCACGAGGCTGCCTCCCAAAAGAGAGCCGAGAGAGAGCCACTCACTAATCTCCCCAGGGCGGGGCTCATAAGCATTTGGCTCCATCCCTTGCTGCCTGGGAGACTGGAGGCTTGGAGGTAGTTTTCTTGCTGCCAGACAGGTTACTTTTGGAACATAAACTTGAGGAGAGAAGCATCAGTAAGAGAGGGGGTTGGGGTAAGAACTGTTTCGTTTATTTATTTATCTATCTATCTATCTATTTATTTATTTATTTCTACGGCAAATAACCCAGAACAGGGTGTGTAATACAAGATGAGGAACTAAGGACAAAATATCAGCCCTGTTTAATTTACCTGTTTGTCTTTGTGGGTTTCCATTAACCCTTATTATTGAGTCCCCATAGTACTATTTTCTAATTAAAACATATATACGGCTAATGAGTTCTCAGAATAATAAAGCATTTATAATAGTCTGATGAAGGGCATTCTTTTCATCTTTATTTACTTAGCAGCATAATCAAGACCAACTTAGAAAGGTTAGATGTGGTCAAAAGAAATTTATGAAGAGTGGCTATTAAGAGACAGAGCATATGTGTGCAGACTGTGGTTAAATAGCGGTAAGTAGGACGTGTTTATTAAAATGATGCAGGGATTTTTTCCCTTCATTCTTGGTGTCTCTTAGTACCTGACATTATACTGCTACGGTTTCCATGGAAACAGCACACAGTCTTCCTTTCAGCTGTCCTGAAGTTCAAGCCCTGCTGTTGCAATAGAAATTCTCAGAAACACCTCCACTTTTATTAAAAACAAAAATACCAAATCTATGCAAAAAGTAAAAGCAAAAAAAAGAGGGCAAAAAAAAAAATCCATCGACCATAATGCAGAAAAGAAATGAGAATGTGCGATATTTTCATTAAGAGGGAATCAAGAAACAATTTACTATGCTGGAGGTCGAGAGCGTCTGTCATTTCCTTCCCCTAAATTACCTTAGAATTGATCCTCCTGAGCCTGCCTTAACATCTGCACCTTTCATTTCTAATGCAATATATTCTACTATTTTTAGTTTTCTGGGAGTATCTCTTTTACTGATTTAAGAAGTCGTTTCTCTGTGACTCACAAAAAAATGTTGATTTTTGTCCTAAATTGTGACTTTAATGCAGAGAGGTTAAATTTAGGATAGGAGAGCTGGAATAAGACATTTCACATGTGTCCACGAAGCAGGTCTCTTGTGTGTAGTAGCCCTTAGTCTGGTTTATGGGCTAAGATGCTTTGGGTTGCAAGTAATGAAAAACTTAATTTTGATTGGTCTTTACAAGAAAGTGGATTCATTGGCTTATTCTAACAAAGCATCCAGAGGCATGATTTGATCTGGGCTCCGGGTCTGGCCCTCTGAGATTTTCTGAACTCTGACCTCTGTGTGCTGATGCAGTCGTTAGCCCAGCTGCTTCACTGCAGATTGCCCGAGAAGGTTACCGAGATTACATCAGGCTGCCATACAAGAGGCAGGAAATGAGGACATCTTTTTTAGGATCTCCTATAAAATAGCTTCTTGAGATCTATAGTTCTGATTGGGTCAAGGGCACGCCCTTGAGTCAATAACTGGGCAGGAAGGAGGGTTACATTGATTGTCCTTGGCCCTGAGACACGTGTTCTCTTCATGGGCCAGAAGGGCGGCATGGCAGGGTATAGATATATCAATGTAAAACCCGGGGAAATTACTGAGAGGAGAATGGATAGATCCTGGGGAAACAGCCATGTCCACAGATGTTTGGAAGAGAGATGTGCTAAGAGTGCTATCTCACCATTTTTCCTATTTCCAATTTAACCTTCCCAATCTATTCCGATTTAATATTGCAGCCTGTCCTCCTAATCACAGTTATCTTGTCTTACTCTGCTTTTTTTTCTTATATGATACTTAAGACTTTTACCATACTATAAAATTAATATTTATGCTCTGTTACTATGCTTGTTGTTTATTACGTTCATTGGTGCATCCCAGGCACTTAGCGAATATCTTTAAAAATCTTTGTTGAATAAGTGAATGAGTTGGTCAGGTTCGTCGAATCTGGCAGATACTTTCTGGCCATTTATTGAGCCAATTTGTTTGCTCTGATTTTTGACAATTGGAGATCGTGCCCCAGTCCATATTTCTAAGATACCATTCCCTAGGGATTTTTGTTCCTGCAGATTGTTGTGTTCCTATGAGCAGGTGGCAGTAACCCCAGCCTGACTTGGACATTCTGAGAGAGATTTGTTCCTTGATCTCTGAAACCCCTTTACTGGGTTGGGAATCAGAATGGTGGGATATATGAAAGACTTGGTTCCATGGTAAGGGCTGTGTATCTCTGCTTCAAGCAGCCAAGATCACTCTGGGCTGGAAGGAGTGCCTTCGAGGAGTTCTCATCTGGCCACTTAAGGTGCCAGTGGGGATCTGGAAGCACTTGCCTTCAAGACTCTCTGGACAATTTGAAGTTTAATGTCAACTTGAAAGCAAGATGCTGTCCTCAGTTGGGGGTAGAAGCCATCACTTTTCTCTGCAGCGGCTGTTCAGCCTGGGTAGCGTGGCTCGTGAGCCCCCTCAGCAGTTTCTTCACAAAGCAAACATCGAGAGCGCCAGACACAGGCAGATGGGGAAGGGCCCCGGAAGGTAAATTTTCTGCTCTCAACGACCTGGGAACAGGAATGAAAAATTGTACCGCTCTCTTACAAGAAAGGCTAAAATTCACAGTGCTGCTTAGCTTGTTGCTGTCCCTTGCTCGGGACGTTTTGATTGCTAAGGGCACATGATGGCTTTCAGTTCAGCCTTATGTGTTGGCCTATCCAACTTACCCAGGTGTCATGCAGCGGGTCCAGTTCAGTACCGAGACTCAGTTCTCTCCCATGGGAGTATCAGAGGAAAGGATTTAGGAGACCACCCCCTGGAGACCATGTCCCCAGCTCCAGACGTAACTTCCTCTAATTATTCCAAACAAATGCCTGTTCTGTGGGCTCTCTTGCCCTGCACCTGAAGTCCCAGTGACTCCCAGGGATGACAACCACACTAGTCAGTATTCCCATTGTGTTAGATGTAGCCCTTCCAGCCGGGATCGGTCTCACTGTGATGATTATGTAAAATGTTCTGTTTAGATGGTTTTCCTGCCACAATCCTTGATTCTAGGGTTAGGTACTTACCTGAACAGTTGCCCTTATTCAGATAACTACATGTAAGAATCATCTGAGGCCAGGGTGGTACTAAACATGTTTAATACCCTACACAGCATAGACACCAGGCAATCCAAATGGAGGCTGGCCAGTGAGCACATCAGCCCCGCCAAAGAGCTATCTCTGTGAGCTGTAATATCAGCCTCCAGTTCCTCTTCACCATCTGTGGATTAAAGGATCACTTTTCAGAGTTTTCATGTGTCATCTCATCATCTATTTCTCCAGATTAGAAAGTTTTTTTTCTTCCTAAGGGAGGTGAGTGACTTGTTTAAGGTCATAGGTAATCCAAATGTAATCCGAATAAATTCTGGAACCCCATGTGATCCAGTCTGTGTATGTTGTCTCATGCAAAGAAACACAACCTGGAAACCAGAAGTAATTATACATATTTCAAATCTTTTCAGTCCTTCCAGGAAATGACAAAGAAGAAAGTGTATTTTTTTTTTAAGATTTATTTATTTATTTATTTGAGAGAGAGAGAGAGAGAGAGAGAGAGCGCGCACACATGCAAGCTTGCAGGGGGAGAGGGAGAGAGAGTCCCAAGCAGAGTCCGTGCTGAGCAGAGAGCCAATGCAGGGCTTGATCTAACGACACTGAGATCATGGCCTGAGCTGAAACCAAGGGTCTGAGGTTCAACTGTCTGTGCCACCCAGGTGCCCCCAAAATGTATTCTTAATAAACAGCTAAAGTCATCTTTTCTCTCCACTGCTTCCTCCTTTAGCACATTTCACATAGACTGCAGCTGCTACTGCAGGCTCTGTTTTCCTCCTATCCAGGCCTCTGTTTTCCTCCTATCACACTATCTCCGAAAGCCTTCCACAAACCCCCCACACATGGGCTGAACCACTCCCCTTCCACTGCTGAAGGGAGCATGCTGAGGTGGTATACCGTGGCTGGCTTGGCCAGGCTGCAGGAGGGGCTCAGGGACCAGAAGCCATATTCCCTGTGCCCCCACCAACCTAGATAGTCTGATTTGTGATGAAAGCATCTGGAGCCTGCTGAGAAATGCAGTTCTTGCAGTGTGGCAGATCTCATGACAAATCATTTTTGGAAGTTTCAGTTGAATAAAATTTTGGACCCCCTGGACCAAACCCCAGGGGTACGTGCAAATGGAGAGTATGTCTCCTTTCCACCAGGCACACAGTCGCTACACAGTAAATATGTGTTACATAGATGAATAAACCCAGGATAAATTGAGAAATAATTTAGGAAGAAAACGACATTAGGAGGGACAAGGGGTTGGATAGTTTTTTCCTGCTTGCTGGCTAGCCTGCCTACTTTTTTTTTCCTACCAGAATGATTTGAATTGACCATCTACATTGAAAAAATTCATTGATTGATGGTTTTATTCTTCCATTCGCTTTGTGCAGACCTTTTGTAATTTACTTTTATGTTCGGTCTCTGTTTTCTCTTCCTGTCACTTTGCCCCTCTCTTTTTCACTGTATGCATGAGAGTAATTTTCCATTATATTGTTATAGCAAAGGTCTCTGACAGGGCGGCAGTAAGATGACACAGCTAAGTGATACAGATTTTAATGACTTAATGCTATAATAGTTTCTAACAGAAACATAAGTAGAGACAGGGGTGATGTTTTAAAAGACATCAGAATGGGAAGTGGA
Source organism: Potos flavus (assembly GCA_028534135.1). NCBI lineage: Eukaryota > Metazoa > Chordata > Mammalia > Carnivora > Procyonidae > Potos > Potos flavus. Next base: position 94,153,699 of record CM052900.1, on the reverse strand, counting down.
CCATGGAAGAGGCGTGCATGAGAAATGACAGTGGCAGAGAAGGAAGCGAGACAGGTGCGGACAAAGTGGGTGAAGGCAGGCCCATAGAATAGACACTGTTAGTGAAGGAGGGGGAGAAATCACAGAAGAGAAAAATAGCATTTTGAAGATATTCGAGAAAGGAAGAAAAAAAAAGATGACAGAAAGAAAATGTGGACTGGCTTCCTAACAGGGAAAAAGAGCAAATAGGAAATTACAGAAAAAGGATAGAAGGCCTGGCCTGTCTTAGGAGTGGGCTTGGTGACAAAGGTAATAGCAAGAAGAATACTTAAGGTAATAATAGTCGATGAGGAAAGAGCACGGAGGAGCAAGGCGTCTCAGGATGCCCAGGGTAGGAAAATCACTGCAGAGCACAAAAGGAGAGAATGGAGGGAGTGCAAGCCAGCTGGCAATTATTTTTGAAACCTTGTGGAAGACTATTAGGTTCCTAGGAATTTGTAAAGGGAAAGATACCAAATTTTTATTTTGACAATGTGATGAAAATGCATTAAAGTAGGTCATGGAGAATCTGTGGCTTTGGTGGGCTTCCTTGGTACTAAAGGTAAACTCTTGGGAAAACTAACAAAAGGGCTAAATAATAAGTGCATAGCTAACTTGCCCATTGGCTCACATGTGGGTCTCTAAGGACCGTGAGTCTCTAAGGGCCCTGGGTCAGATGTACACCTGTTTCCATCCCCACCCTACCCCACCCCCCACTGTGTAAAAGCTGTTTGTTACTCTGACGTTGACTACAAATCCACGTGTGGTAGATGTAAGCATTGTTCATGAGTGTGAACACCGTGTGTTCTGTGCACACACGGAAGGACTATGCCTCCTCATTCTTGTGCAAATGGGCATGAACTTGTCTGGATGGAAGCATTCAAGGCCTTAAGTGTGGTTTTCCATGTTCTTTCTTTCCGTGTGTTTTAAAATATAGTGTATTAACAGCAAATTTGAAGTATACTAAGGCCAAGAGATAAGGAAACGATCACTTTGTAAAGATAATTTACTATTCCTGGTTCTCAGGAGAAAGAGGCATGCACTGTGCTATGTGGGGTTACATGGGGAGCCCTAGGGTGTGTCACTAGGCAGAGGAGAGGAAGGAACTATGGACAAGAGCCTTTTTGGTGGTTTCCAGAGGAAGGAATGAGCGAGGCAGCATAGGCAGGCCTAGGGTTGGCCAGTCTGAATTGTTTCAGCAGATCCTAGGGCATAGGAGCTGTCCCTCGTTGTCTGGTTTCTGGCCCTGGAGTGATTAGGGCAAGTGGATAGTGGTCCGAGTGTGAGAGCCTGACAGAAGGATGGTTGTGGTGGTGTTTGGTTGGTTTTTAATTGAGAATGTGCCCTCAGGAGGAGGACGCTTCCTGAGGAGAGGGTGACAAGAGAGACAGGAGGCCAAAGCAAGGTGACTTAGGCATATCGCTGGGTTACCCAGAGTAAGGCATGTTCAGTATATGCATGTAGGGCAGGAGTTAAAACATCAAGTTCACAGAAGCTAGAAACAGGGTTAGTATGCCCTGCCTCCGTGACCAAGGCTACACGTTCCCAAACAATCAAAGCAGATGCTGCTCATGGCTCATACCCATTGCGTGATTTTGCGTGAGTGAGAAATAAATTTCTGTAGTTACGAAGCCACTGAGATTTGGGAGTGATTTCTACCATGGCATAACCTACATTAACCTGACTAATGTACCACCACGCCACTTGTGGTGGGAATTCAGAGAAGTTACACAAGTAAAACACTTCCCGACGTAGTCTCAACGGTGTTAGCTATTATTATCATCCTTTGCTAATATTCTTCTTCTGCTTAGTCTGCTCTCTTACTTGTTTTCTGGCATCTGATAAATTAATATCAAATCTTATCAAATAAGATCAGCTGACTTATTATATATAGTATGTAGCTATGTGCTTTACCTTCCTGGTCATATTTATCCTCAGAATAAAAAAGTAAGGTAGTTATTTCTATAATAATTAATAATAACAACAATAATAATTATGTTATTGTTGTTATTTTTACATTTTAAAGATGAAGAAACTGAAGCTCAGAGAAGGTATGTAACTTGCCCACGGTCACACAGTGAGTAAGTGGCTGAATTAGGATTTGTTCCTGTCTGTCATATCCCAACTGCCATATTGTACCACATCACACTTCCAGGATGCCTTACAGATTGGAGAGATTCAATACAGTGAGATATTTAGCTGAAAATTCTGTAAAAATAAAGAACCCTTTTGGCACAGAAACAGCTGTCCATCAGCTTCACTGTCCAGCTTCCATTTAAAGGATCCCTCGAGGCAGCCTACTCTCTAGTCCCCCACCTTGGGAAAATCGAACATTGACCCTAAGGCTGGGACAAGATTGTAAAGTTATCCTCCCCAACCCACTGCCATGTTTCAATATGGCCACTTCAACCTGCTTCCCATTCTGCATTCTCCCTCCCACCCGCCTTCAGTCCCTCCCCTGCATACTGCTGATTGACTACTTCCTTCTGCCATTCTCACCTCTGCTGGAGAGGAGAGAAGGTCAACAACCACTGGCTTAATCTCCCTGAAAGCTACTGGTGGCCATGAGAAACAGCACTGGACTGTGGGCCACAAATGGGGTCCTCTGGGAATGATGTGTCACTTCCCGGTGAAAGAGACAAGAGGAGGCATTTCTGATACCACCATTTTCCCCGGTCCCTGCCCTGAAAACAGATGTGATACTTGAAGCCACAGAAGTCATCTTACTACTATGAGGCAATGAGCATAAGGATAAAAAGCTAAGGCTTGTCAGTGACACACTGAACCGCCTGAAAGAGCCTGTGTTCTGTTGTTATCACTGAGCAGCTATGCTAAAAATAGCAGCCACTGGCCCCCTGGCCTCTCGTTATGTAAGAAGAACAAACCTCTTTTTGTTAAAGCTACTGTTGGTCGGGTTTTTCTGTTATTGGCAGCTAAATGCATTCCTAAATTATATACCGTATCATCATAAATCTTCATATACATTATAAAATACCATACTTGGAATTTATCCTCATTTGCATATCTAGTTCCCAATTTTGGAGAATTTAGATTACACCACTTTAACTACTTTAAATAATCCCGTGTTGAACATCTTTGTATATAGAGTCTTTTCCATATTTATGATTACTTTCTTTACTCAGGATAGAACTTCCTGGAGTAACTTCAGGCTTTTGACACATATTAACAAAAAGCTTTACAAAAGATTCTCAACATTTTGCCTCCTGTAAAACATCGTATTACATGGACTCTTACTTATTTCACAAATAAAGGAAGTGGACGATCTAAGCAAATCCGAATGAAACTCTTCATTCTAAATTTTGTGCATTTTCTTCTTAGAAAAAATCCTGCCTCGATGTGTGTTTCAACTTGTTTGAAAAGTATAAAAAAAAAAAAACCTTCTATAAAATGAAACATTAATACTATGTAATGGTTGTCTATGAATGGGTTTTTATATTTACCAAGGTGGATGCCCCGGCAAGTGGTTTTTGAGTGAAAGACTAGAATGGAATCTCCCAGTCTTTGTATGGGATCAGATGTTGGCATGCTATTTGAAGCACACAGGTAGGGAACAGGTGAAATGGGTAGAATTGGGAGACGTGGGCCTGGTGGATGTACCTTCAAGGCTTCTTCCCACGTATAATCTCACTTTAGTGTTTAAATGGCTTCATTATCGATTCCATTGTACAGATAAAAAAATGGTAGCTTGACAATTTAAATACCTTGCCAAGTTCCCAGAAACAGTGACACTGCTGGTATCTAGCATAGGTCTGTCTGATTCTCATGTTTCTGCACTTCCTGCTTCCTCATCTCTAAAAATGAGGAAAACAATGCACAGAAAGGTGGCATGACTTGCCCCGTGCAGAGATGGGTCTAGAACCCAGTACTCCATGTGCTTTACATTCCACATTCCATGCTGTGACCTCTCAAGGGAAGCAGTGAAAACGTAGTGAGTGAGATTTAATAAAGGCACAGCCATTACCGGTGACATGTGACATCGATGTCACTGTTGGACTGTAGCGGTTAGGTCACATGTCCCTCACCCAGTTTGGGGGATAAAGTTAACCTGATGAAACATCATTTATGATGATGAAGGATTTTCTCGAGGAAAAGATAGCTGAGGGAGACAGTACTGTGAGCCCACATGGTTAAAATGCTGTCTTAAGTCCAACAGATCTAGACTCAAGTCCTCAGCTTCACCCTGTGTTAGCCAGAGGACCCTGGACAAGTTATTCAAATCTCTCTGTGTCTCAATTTTTCTAGCTTAAAAATGGACATAAATAATGGCATAACACATGAGGTTTTGGTGAGGATTAAATGAGACAAAAAATACAACCGCCAGCCTGTACGTAGTAAGTGCTCACTAAATCAGACAAGTCCTACATTGTGATGATTTTATAACTGGATCCATTCCCTTCTTTATGTTCTTAGTGAGCTTTATCCTTGTGCTGAATGTGTCTTTCACTTCTCTGGTCACCATCTGGCTGAATGCCTTGAATCTAAGTTCTGCTCAGCAGACCGAACGGAACTTAGATGTGCTGATTCCAAATGCTATATTTGGAGAAGGGTGTTCCATGCAGAAGTTTTAAAGTAGATCAGTATGGTGGACTTCTGGTTTGCCAGCCTCCCTTGCAATGTGTTGGGGTCATTCCTACCTTAAAGATACAATGCAAGGTTTCAGCAGAGACTTGTTGATCTTTACCCTTTCTTCAGACTCAATTCAAACATCTTCAGGAGTTTCTAACTGCCTGAACCCACTTAAGGTTCTTCTTTGTACGTTCAGTCACCAAATATTTATGTGATTACTTCTGGCACATGAATTATGTGTAGACGTGACATGTGTGCTTTTGAATGAGCACACTTAGGAGCCAGCTAGGTTCCCCTTCCCTTGCTGAGATGAAGCCACATCTTCCAGATGGTATAGCTATAAGATGCACAAGACCTGTCCAGGCCACAGTGGGCTTTATGTGAGTAAAAATAAATATTCATTATGTTAAGTCATTGAGAATTTGGGGTTGCTGTGTTCCCAAACAAAGATTAGGCAAGTGGTTCTCAAAGTGTGGTTCAGGAACACCCTAGGCGTTCTAAGGCCCCTTCAGAGGCTTTGGCAGGTAAAAGTGATTTTCACAGTAATATTAAGATACTGTTTGTCTTTTACACTCTCATCCTTTCATGATCGTAGAGCAGAGCTTTCTACATGCTATGTGTGATGCAATCATTGCTCTGATATCTAATGAAATGTGTCTTTGCGTATTCTTGTGTTAAAAAATGTCTCTTTTAATTTCTTATATGACAAGTATTGGTAGGTATAACTCATACAAACAAAAGCTCTTTGGGAGTCCTTAATGATCTTTGAGAATGTAAAGGGATCCTGAGACCAGAGAGCTCGGGAACCACTGAATTGATCTACTTTGCCTAATACAGAAATTATATGGGCAATTTGGAGTGGGATGTGGTGATCCCAGTCTTTTTTGTTCTTAAATTTAATTTTCAAAGCTTTCTTTATGAAATAAATGCAGAATAAAAAATGAATGCCCTTTTAATTCAATAAAGCTCTTGATAAAATAGTTTTTTTTCCAGGGAACTGAAAAAGATTGGGAGTTGATGGGATAGTCAGAGATGGGTGCAGAATTTGAAAGCTTGGATCATAGAAAAATTAATGAAACATAGCAGAAGGAATCGTATAGCAGGCACATTTTATTGCTGAGCATGTTAGTCAAATGTTGGTTGATAATTTCTACCCATAACATTAGCAAGAATTTTAGTGAATAGAGTATGAAAAAATAGGCAGGTAAGTTTAAGAGGCTGGCTGTGCTCTAATTAATTATTAAATCAAAGGAATTAAGATTTTGTAAATACCTACTATCTGCCAGATCTTTTATACACATTAATAATAAGTATTAATCATTATAACCCATAAAAAAGAATTTTTATTTTAACCTCCATCTTATAGATGAAATTGACACTATTAGAATCAGAAATTTAACTTTGGTTTTTTGTTTTTTTTTTTTTTTACTCCAATGTCTTTACTTTTTCCATAATGCCAAGCTGTCTTGATAAACTTATCAAGTCAGAGAAAACAGAAGTGCAGTCATCATGGGGTAGGGGAAGAAGGTATGGCATTTTTTTCTAACATGTTGTTTTTGAACAGTTGCCCTTGAAATGCCATTTCTACCCCAAAGATACAATGTAAGTTTTCAGCAAAGACTTGTTGCTCATTTCCCTTTCTTCAGACTCAACTCAGACATCTTCAGTGGTTTCTCATTGCCTGAAACCACTTAAGGTTCTTCTTTGTACATTCGGTCACCAAAGATTTATTGAGTTCCTATTGCATAAGAGACATTGTCCTGGATGCTGGAGATACAACAGTAAAAAAACCCAGAAACATCTCTGCCCTCTTGGAGCTTACATAAAAGAGGGAGGCTAAGAATGAAAATGATAAATATATGAAATACATATGATAAGTGCAAAAAAGAAAAAAATCAAAGAGGATGCCATCCTCGACAAGGTTGCTAGGGGAGACCTCAGTGGGAAGGTGACCTGTAAGCAAAGGCATGAGAAATTGAGGAGTTGTGGATGTCCAGAGGAAGAGCCTCCAAGGTGGACTGAATGATGACACAAAGGCCATGAGGTGGGGACTGCAGGAGCAGCAAGGAGGCCATGTTGGCTGTAGTTGAGGGAACGAAAGCTTGCCCAGCCATTGGAGGAATCTGATGTTCTCCTGTGAGCAAGAGGAGGGCTTTTCCACATTGCAAGTCAAAGAAAGACATAATCTGCCTTGCAGTTTAACAGCATCAATGTGGATCCTGCACTAAGAATCTCGTTTGTATAGGAGGGGAAGGTAGAAGCAGGGAGGTCTGTTAGGAGGATGTTGGAACCCAGGTGAGAGATGATATGGCTCAGTCTAGAGTATAGCAGAGAAGGTGGTGAGGAGTGGGCAAACTCTGGTTGTATTTTGAGAGTAGAGTCAACAGGATTTTCTAGTAATTGTCTGTGGGTGTGTGAAAAAGAGGAGTCAAGGATGACCCCAAGATTTTTGACCTGAGCATCTGGAAGGAAATCAACCAGAAGGGGAAGGTTGGAGGAGGAGTAGACCTGCCCAAGAACACCAGGCGGTTTTAGGACTCAACATTGTGATGCCTGTTAGACTTCTCCATTTAGATGGTCTATGGGCAATTGGAATGTGCACGTGTGGAGGTCCAGGTCATGCACTGAAGACACAAACCACGAAGTCATTGGAATAAGGGTGGTTGGTGCTTAAAGCCATGAGAATGGGTAAGCTCGTAAAAGATATGAGTGGATGGTGGAAGAGGTCCAAGGACTGAGCTCTGGGCTCCATTATTTAAATGGGGGCAGGTGATGAAGAGGAAAAAAGCTATGGAGTGTGAGATGGAGCAGCCAGTGAGGAAAGAGCTCAACCCATCTTTCTTAGAATCTCATTGTCCCACCTACTTGCCCACAAGTTCCCTGTAATCTGGCTACCCACTGCCAACTGCTCACAGTGGTTCCAGCCTCCATGCCTCATTAACAAGGCTGCTGTGTGTAGCTCGATGCCAATCAGTTCTTTCCTGACATGACTTTGTGCTAGTCCGTCTTCAAGGACCATTTCAATGCCTTTCTTATATCACTGAATGTCTCCCTTTTATCTGTACCCATTACCACATTTTAAAAACAACTCCTGCAGCAATTCCATATTCGTCTTATAACAGTCCTTTGTATACATGTATGTTACTTCTCCAGACTATGACCTTTTTGTGGGTAAGCGCCATGCCTTCCCCGAGACTGAAGAAGATTGAGCACGATTGCATTTCACTGAACAATTACTGGGTAGGTACGGACAGGAGGAAGATACGAAGAAGCGTTGGAGGTTTTATACTAAATAATACCTTCATTGTTATTATGTGTTGCTGTGGGAACAAAGAGATTACGCTTCCATAATAATTGAAAGTCTAGTGACTCATCTGCTTTTGGTATAGAATGGACCTCACTGCAGTACTGCCTTTGGATTTAAAAATTCTCCTTGTATCAGGTGATCAAAAAGGAATTTTAAACATCTCCCAAAACAGACATAACACTGAAATATAGTAGTTCTAATATAACGGGAGATGCAATTCAGTTTTCCATCGATAAAGACTTCCTAATTTGGGAATGATATAAATTTGTGACCTGGGATCCAAAATTCAGGTTGCAGACATGCATTTGCTTTGTTTGCAGGGTTCTGTGCCCTCCAGTTGATGGCAGGCACCTCTGCTTCATACACTTTCATCTGGGGCTGCTTTGCACGTTCACCTTACCGGCTGTACCACCACTGTGTTTTCCAGCTCATATGGCTGTGAATCCCAGCCCAGCAGTAATGTGGAGTGCCGCGAGAGTGAACGCTACCCTGCTGTTGTGGGAAGCAAGAGGCTGTCAGTTAGGCTCCTGAAGGCATTTGAGTGGGTGACCTTTGTTTAAGTTAATAAATAACATACAACTATTTTCATTTTTTTTTTTAAATCGAGTCCTACCATTGGCTTGGTAAATAATGTATCTTCGTTGTTAGCTGGGCTAGAAAAACCACTACAAACGAACAAGGAGATTCTGACCAGATGTAAGTAGACTTAAAACAAATAAATAAAAAAAGGACCAATGTAAAACTTGGAAAAAAAAAGGCTTATTCAGGAATTAACATTTCTAGTTTTGATCTTCATTACTGACTGGCTTGATTTTCTCGTTTCCACTTTAGGCTCTTTTTTGCCCTGGAGACTCAATGATTTTATGTCTGGAGGTTCATAAGTCACAAGATATCTGGAATTAGGTGGTAAGTCTTTTTCTTTCTTTAGTGGGAGCCTATAAAACCTCAGCAGTTTGTATTGTAAGGCAATCAAAATTAAATGGAGTCTTGCATAATTGGCTCTTTCTTTCTGATGTTTCCATAAAAACGAAATGCTATAGACAACCCCTGAAAATGTGGAGACCTTTTTCTTCCTGAGTGTAAATGGAATGGAAATTACATTGGGAGCACTCTCTCTACTTTGAGATATATATAGATAGATAGATATAGATATAGATATATATGATAAATACTTATATTTGATCAATATATATATTTCACTATATGTATATATGTATACACACACATATACACACACAAAAATGTATGACAAATACCACTTTTGGCTCTGTTCACATACTATAGAGTGATCCGAAATTTGGGGAATAATTGGAGTAATTACTCTTCTTAAAGACGAAATGCCAAGGGAAAACTTTTGGATAGCTTGAGCTTTAGAGCACCAAACTGATGATGGATCATTACTATTGTGTGAACTCCCTTCAAAATATCTTTGAAAATAAAAGGGATGGGAGATAAGACCAGTGAAGCCTCAGAACTTTTATTAAATCACCCATCTTTTCATTTTGTATCTTAAGAATAGTCAGCTCTTTCGCTGCTAGCACAAAATGACCCATACTATGTGTGCAATGGGTTTTCTTATCCTTTTATTGTAAGAAATATCTATTCTTTCTTTTCACCTTCTGGGGGCTTTCGGTCCTAGAACTTATAGAAAACTGGAAAGAAATACCTGAAGGAATAATGGAAGTTGACTTGGCAGATTCGGCCATGGTTTGGGTGAAAGGCTCTGACACTGAGTTCAGGATTCTTATATTGAAGGGAGGTACTATTTTTAGAACCAAACATGCTACTTTAGAAGAAATGGAAACATGTAGTATCTTTGTCCTAAAGTGCTGGCACGTGAATTGGGCCAAGACAGCATTCATGGGAACAGCCTGGAGAATGCAGCTGGATAGGAAAATAGGTCAGGAAACAGCTCCTAGCAGATGTGGGCTTCTAGAAGCTAGTTGAAGATGAAGATGGAGGGTGTCAGGGTAGGAGATTGTTCTCAACATAGGGAGGCAGCCCAAAGTAAGGCACAGAGTACAGACCTTGGGAACCCAACGGAAGTTGCTGTTGGAAAATAAAAATGACAGAGGAAGGTCAGGTGTAACAAGGTATGAAAGCAAATAAGGAGGAGGGGTCAACAGGGAGGAATTAAAGAGACTTACACTTGAAGGAGAAGGTGAAATAGAATTAAATGACGGGAAAATAGCTGAGATACCTAATGAAACAGCTACTACTTGTTGTGTCATGTCTGTATTTTCTGGAATTTTCTGCTATGCAGAGAAGGGATCATATAATATAACATAATATGTTGACTGAATTTCTCACACCATCTTGCTTAGTTATTAAGTCAAAGTAAGTCAGAAGTCTTTACTGCAAGTGGAGTGCCTGGGCCAGGGAGCATTAAGGTTGTCTTCTAGGGTACAAATTCTATATTACAAAGATTGAGAAGAGGCAGGTGCCTGGGTGGCTCAGTCGGTTTAAGCGTCCGACTCTTGGTTTCAACTCAGGTCGTGATCTCAGGGTTGTGAAATCAAGCCCCCCATTGGGCTCTGCACTCAGAAGGGAGCCTATTTGAGGATTGTCTCTCTCTCTCTCTCTCTGCCCCTCTCCCCACTTGCACACTCTCTCTGTCTCTAAAGAGACATTTATTTATCTAAAATAAATAAATAAATCTTAAAAAAAAAACATTAAGAAGAGGATTCTTGTGAAATGACTAGAATGTGAAAATAAACCCAATTAATTTATGGCTTAAATATCTGGAATATATACAAGGGAGAAAAAGATTATTTATAAACTTGCCAAAGTTTCAATATTACTGGAATGGCCATGAAGATTTCCTGTATTTTCAAAAGTAATTGTTAATAGCATCTGAGAAAGGCCAAGAAGAGGCTCAAGATAGAACAAGGGAAGAGAAAGGTGTGATTTTAAGTATAATTTGTACATGTATGATTTGGCCATTAGGAGAGAAATTGATAAAATTAAATCATCTGTCTATAACAGAAATAATAATGCAAATAGGACTTAATTGACTTAATTGAAAGGGTTCAGATGGACACAGCATAATTGTGGAACACTTTCTGAAATGAATAAATTTACCACAATTTCATACATAAAGTGGAGGAATTTAAAACTAACGAAGATGTGGCTTACAAGCCCCCAAATCAAATTAGTCCATTTGTTTATTGTTATCGGTAAAAATACTCCTTGTCTAAACAGAGAATGGGGCTAGAAAATACAAGGCCTGGGGAGCCGGTAAGTGGCACTATAACCACATCGCGTCCGTTTGAAAATATAAGACCCCTGTATTTGCAGTGTATTGAAACAAGTCCGTATTATATCTGCGAAACTTTCAGCATTGGATAGAATTTTTCCTTTCCTCTCCATTTTAGGAATGTTTCTAGCAACGTTTCAGATTAAAGAGGTAGAATTTAATACTAAAAATTTTAAACGAAAGTTTTACACTTAACCTGATGAATATATAATGTCTGGATGCTATTTTCATTGATATGTGGAGAGATGGGAGAAAACACTCACTCGATACTTCAGAATATGACAGAAAAGCTTAACGACTATATCACTATAAAACATTTGAAATTTTCAACATTATTATTAACTTTTAGGTGAATAAAAGTTCTGTCCAGTCAGTACTTCTTCCAACTAATGACGAAACCACCTTGGAAGGTTTAAATCCTGGAAGTGTATCAGAGGAGGAAGGCAAAGACTGGTGAGAAAAAATGAAAAGTGTAGTGATTAGTGGAGTTCCTGTCCCGCTCATCCCAGCCCTTTCCACGCTGTGCTAAGTAGCTCGTTTTGGCTCTTGTCCCTATACTTGGCTCCCCTTCTCTTCTTGGCCCTTACTGGCCATTATATATGTATCCGTCTTCTCCTCCATAAGACTTGTCCCATTCAGTGCCTTATGTGGACGGCCTAAAGCATTGCCTGGAGCTTAGGAAGTGTTCAATAATTTTTTTTAATATAAATGAATGAGTGAATGAATTAGACAGCTGACAGCAGATCTCGGCGTGGAATAATGGCTTCTATGCTTTTAGGTTAGGGTCTTAAATATCTTGTCTAGGAGAAAATTAAAACCTTGTTTCAAATACACAGAGCATCTGTACTTGATGACAGTGGATGTTAACTAGACTTATTGTGGTGATTATTTCACAATATATAAATAAATTGAATCATTATGTTGTACACCTGAAACTAATACAATGCTGTGTCATTTATGTCTCAATTTTTAAAATGTTAAATTAAAAGAATAAGGTAAAATTTAACAAAAAAATACACAGCATCCCTTTTCTCTGCCTAGCAAAGTATCTCATAGTAGTATATACTATTAAGCACATATTAATGTGTTTGAATGAATTTATTGAAGGTGAAAAAATTAAAGGAGTAAAAGGTGCTCAGGACGGATACCAGAAGAAAGGAAAATCAGTATCTCTGTGAAACTGAGGGAAGTATGACTGGAGAAAAGCTGATGAGAGGAGCTAGTTGCAGGGATTGTAATTTGTTGCTTCTCCAGGCAAGTCTAGGCTGAGACGATCCCAGGTAGCAAATATTTGTCACACCTTCAAATCAATTTTCTTAAAATGTGTGTTTTGTATCTATTTGGCAGCCAGACTGAGGATTCATGGTGGAAGGACCGAGAAGGTGTGCCCTTGGTGGCCGCCTGCAGGTGTCCTTTGCTGCCCAGCTCTTGTCCCAGACTTGCATCTCAATTAAACGTGGGCTCTGAGGACCAGCCCACGTCTGGAGGCAGCCTACTCTCAAGGCCACTTGGTCTTCTTACCTCCTCCCTATGTCTCCGTACCTCTCATCCCAAGTAGCTTATCAGAACATCTGCCAACCACATACTCTGTCCATCTCATCATCCCTCCAGTGACGTTTGGGGCCCACTCTCAGTCGTGTTACCAAGCAGCTGTCTGGCTTCCATTCATCCTGACTCTTGAACTTAGCCATGCCTTTCATTAAGAATTGTGTGGAAAATGAGTTAACTGCAAATATTTAGGGGTAGATTACGAGAGCATTAGTAAAAACTATTACTGAGTGTGGTTCTATGCTAGGTGATATATAGTCGACACAAAAGGAAGTCATATCTTTAGAACCTGACCGTGTAATACTCATTGGGCTTGGCACATAACACGTTATTATCTCATGACCATCTGATGTAGGAACAGATACCCATGTTCTTCAGGAGGCAACTGAGGCTTAGAGAGGATAGAGAACTCTCTCAAAGTTATAATGCTGGTGAGTGAAGGAGCCAAGCCTTAAACTGAGATCCATGCTATCTCGATGGGAATTTGGGAATTTATTCTTAGCGAGAGGAAGGATGGATATAGATGAACATCAAAGAAGTAAACATGTCATTGAGGAATCAGTACAGGCTGCCACTAGTCGTTACAGAAATGGGGTAAAGAATTGCATAACAGGGACATAGCTCTGTCTTGTTTCTGCCACTAGTTTCCATACCATACCCCGGAATCATTTAATTGTTCTCAAATATTAGTGCCTATTATGAGTCAGGTGTCATTTCTGGACTTGGGATATAATGATGAAGAAAGCAGAGCTGCTAAGATTTTTCATAGGGCCTCAGCTTTGCTACCCTGTGGGGAACAGAGCTCTTTGGCCTACAACCTCACCATGCCACCCCCTTGGCTGGATGGACACACCCCAGTCCATCCCCCTCCCCTTTCTTTCATCTTCCCTCTGACACCCAGCTGGCTCCTGCCACTCACCAAGGCAGCCACTCACCTTGTGGTCCCACGGGAAGGGTCTAGGCAGGGCCATGTAATCAATTCATGGGATCTAACTGCCTCCGCCTTGGTGGGCCATTTGCTTCCTTAAAATTAAAAATTATATTTTATGACTGCCATGGTAGCTATATGAATGTAATAATATTATATATTAAAACATTTTCTTTGACCTAAAAGTTTGTATTTTTTTCCCTATGCTTCTAAAATAAATAAAAACATTGCCCTGGGCCCTTAAAAGGATCACAGGCCCTGGGTCCTGTGCCCACTGTGCCTCATGCAGATTTTGATTGTGGGTCAAAACACCATTTGCTGAAAAGCTATCACTTACCTATTGCTGACCAGGAAGTCAGACAAAATCAGGCAAAAAAAAAAAAAAAAAAACCTCTTTAGTACATTGTGATCTGACCATGAGGGACTTTTCCGGGAGTTTAAGATACTTGCCCTTTTGCTCTGATGCTATCATCATCACTCAGTTGTCACTTGGTAATTGCCTGATTATATTATTTGGTGATAAGTGAAGTTTTTAAGCCAAAAATCCTTCCAAACAGCTGTGATTGAATTTGGTTTTGATACTTTACTTAATTTGCCATTGCATTTGTAAAATCATAATCAATCTAATTTATTTAATGACCCGCCCCCAACACAGGCTGGAGGATATTTTTCAAGGGTGACTTAATTACACATGACTCGACACCATAATTTCAGAGGAGTTTGAGTGAACCAAACACACACATAATTCTCACCATTGGTGGATTTTGTAATTTTTCCCCCACAGTAAGAAGGTTCTTAATGAATATAAAATGTTTTTCCGAAAGGTTGAATTCATTTAGTAATTTAAAGATATATCTTTCTCTTTTAAAGTTTTGGAATCTCGTACCTGACCTTTTCTATTCTGTACCCAGGATAAATATATTTCTTTGGATAAAGTTAATAATGTTATAGCTGATCCTGAACAAAAGGTTAAGTTCTTATAAGAACCACAATTGAATTTTTGGCTAATCTGTTAAAAGTGGTTTCATCTGCATTTTTGTTTTTCCTCTAAATGTAAGTGTCTCTCTTAATTAGCCTTACTTTAGAGCGAATTTGTGTTATTTCTCACTTTTAGGGAGACCATGATGGTGATATTTGGAAGAACCTGAGTAGGGAAGAGTGAAGCTCAATTATTTTTGTCTACTTTGTTAATAACTCAGTTCTGAAAAGTCTGGATTGCACTATGAAAAGTTTGTGTGCTTAGTGAAATGTCTAATTGGCCAATCCACTTGGTCTTGGGAAATGTCCTGGAAGCTTGGCGAGAAAATGTTCTCAAGAGAGCACAAGTGCTGCCAATTTCCAATTGGCCAAGACACATTACAAGGACAACCTTCTCTCGGAGCAACCTGGCATTTCCACTCCAATTGGAATCTGCAACAAAAAGATGCACGCGAGAGAAAGACTAAATAAACAAACCTTTCAGATTTCCGCTCCAGGTGAGTCTTTCATTCTGGTCTATCTGGTGAATCTTTCAGTTTACATCTGGTCAGCTCCAATCTTCTTCTGATCACTGACCATTGCAAATATTAGGGAATGGTGGGCGCCTCTGATAGGTTAGTTTTAGAAAGGAGAAACAGCCAGGGCAAATGCAGGAAGAGTGAACAGATCTATTTTTATACATATACACAAGGCATTGAACCTGCCTGAACACTCCACAAATTGTTGCTAATAAAATTTCAGATTTGCTATGCAAGGAAACCTGCCTGTCATATTGGCCCTTGCTCAAGTAGCTAGCTCCCAAGCCCCCGGTGCCTGTGTGGGAAATGATGACAGGTGTGCTCTTTGCCTGGCTGCTTCCATTTATGAAAACATGGGGGTAAATGGCAGCCACCCCCACAGGCCTCTTTACCGTGAATCTTCTTTTGTAGCCACAACCAAGAGTAAAGGCCCCCAGCAGAACTGAATAACATTCAGGCCCTCATCAAATAGGTTTAATTTGCTTTTTACAAAAAAGCCCTTAGGCACCTGGGGGGGGGGGAGATATTTACCTAACTGGAATTTCTAAACAATATCTTTTTTTGCTCATGAAACAACATTCATTTTTTTTTTGTTATTTTAACAAAACCACTTGTGATAGTTTAGGTAAGCAAGACAAAAATATCCAATTCTGCCAAGTAAAATTTTCCTCCTGAAGTTTATTTTTGGGTGTGGCTGAGGAGGGATTAGAAGGCTTGGAAGCCCACACATGTCCCTTGGCAAATCTGGCCTCATTCTGCTTTTAAGCACTGTCAATGATGTCACCTCTGAAAACAGAGCCTAGTTGAAGATTAGTTCAGATGGTTCCTTCAGTGGGTTAACTTTTCCTTGTCTCTAGAATTCTGGTTTCCTTTATCACCGCACTCCTCACTCCCTGTGTCTTTCAAAGTGCTTCTGAGACTGTGGTCACGCACTGTGGCTCTACCTGTCTGACCGTCAGAGCGTGGTCCCTTCCCAGCCTTGGGCAGACAGCACAGAAGGGGAGCCCAGGGCACTCAGGAGCAAGCCCAGCCCCATCCCCCATGTCGTCCTCTTGGCCCCTGTTCCTGTAACCTGAAAGCCATCCTCTGAAAACCTCCTCCACACTTGCCTCTTCAGTTTCTATTATAGTCGCATCATGGTAAATCCCTTGGCCACCATAGAAATTCCAGTCTAGAGGGGCTTTGGCTGATGAAGGTCTCTATCAGATGACTGGAAATCGGTAGAGATTTTTGTGTCTCACTCCTATTTGGTGTCATTACTCTCTTACCAGAGATGTGTGACTCCACCCTCTGTATGGAGTGCGAGGGGCAGCGCTCTCCTTGCACATCGAGGAGAGAGAGAAGAAGGAGAATCCCAGGGTCACGTAGCTCTCAGCTTTCATGCCTTCGCTGGTTGTCCCACAGGTATTCATTCCAGTGTTTTATCACTCGATTTATTCATTTCCATCAATACCTGTTTTTGCACCCCTCCTTGGTGCCAGGCAATGTTACAAAGGCAAGCTACAGTCCGATAATTCAGGGTCTTGGGCACCAGCAATCAAGTTGAACAGAAGGCAGCTCAGCAGACAGTTCTAAAGCAGGCGGAAGTTCTCTGATAGGGATATCCACAGGGTGGGGTGGGAGTCTGGAAGGAGCACCCGACCCCGACTAAAAGGGTTAGGAGAGTCTGCCCGGAAGAGATGCCACTTTAAACTAAAAATTAGTTGGCGTTAGTGTAGTAAAGAAGGAGGTAGTAGAAAGAAGAGAGAGCTTGGCATTTTGAAGGCATATAGGCCTAAAGCTTGATGAATTAAAAATAAATTCACAACTCCTTCATTATATCCAAATCAGATGTCTGCTGTCTCCTTACAGGCCATTTCCTTTTGTCGAATTATCTTTGGAGATGAAAACTCACTGTCCAGTATTTCCCACATAGTCATCTTCATACTTTTGTGATCAGTTCTGAGCCCTGTATTTTACGAGAGAGATAAGAATTGTGACGATGCTCAGAAGAAAGAAAACGATATCGTGAGAGAACTTAAAAGTTGGGTCATAAGGCAAATGCCTGAGGAGCTATTGTTTGTCCTGTAGAAATGACAGCTCAAAGGGCTCCCAATTTTTAAGGGTTCTCATTTAGAAGATGGATTCGTCTGGCTTTGACAGCTCCTCATGGTGCCACTGTGTTTCCTGTCAGATGTCAACGGTTAACCACGCTCCAGGTGCAGCCTCAGGACCCCACGCATGTGGTGCCGTCCGCGGTCATTACTCTGCAGGACTCTGGATGAACTTTCTTCACCATTCTGAGGCTGGGCATTGTCGGTGTGCTGCTGAGGGTTCAACGGAGACCAATAGGTAAAACACGGGATTCAGCTTTAAAAACTGTCACAGGTGGTCAATGATGGAATAGGTAGCTCCTAGAGATGGCAAGTCTCCTAACATGAGAAGTTTCCAGAAGCTGGGTTTAGGAAAAATTTCAACTTATCAATCCTTGTGATGGCTCTACCCTCCCACCCATAGCCCTATGGTAAAAAATGCAAAGAGACTGTCTCTGAGCAACAGCAAGTCAGAGATCAGGCCAGGGATGAGGGGGCCCTTTTTTGAATCACAAGGGCTTTGGGCTCCACAGGGGAAGATGCTCCAAGGATGGCTGGACCCCAAGCACAGTGCTTCTAGCAGAGCGTTCATGCAGGGCACTTCCGAGCACCCATCTTGCAGGGACTACTAGTGGCTTGGAAATTTGGGATCTTAGGGGCAAACGTGACAAGCTGGATGGTAGTGGCTTCCAACCCTTAAGCCTCCCAAATGCTGAAGTGACTCTGAGAGAGGAGAGGAACCTCAGTGAGGGTGACAGAGACTTGTCTGCTCCCATCACTCTAGACATTGGCTCTCAGGATGTCCATTTCTCACAACTTGCGAAGGTCTCTCTGGACACTCACCTGGGGAGCTATTTGTCATACAGAGACAACAGAACTCTATTTTAGCCAAGTTTGTGTTTACGTAGATCCACCCCCACCACCTAGGTTTTGGGCATTCCACCCCCAAACCTGACAAATCCAGTGCGTACGTGATGGGGCACATGGCCAACAGTCAGAGTTGATAGAGCACCCCCAACCCGTGAGGAGGGGCTGGTCCTGTTCTGCAGCTTCTGGGATAAAACGGGCCTTTACTGTGCTTTAAAAAAAAAAAACAAAAAGAATAGGTTTTCTTATCAGTTTCTTAAGGTTGCTTTGGCAAGCAACTAGGGAGTAGGCTTGTAATATTTCTTACATACTATGCTCGAAATCGCTAATGCAAAATCAATTATCCCACCATCATTTTAGACACTGTGTGAAAAGTACAAGAGTTGTACTAATGATTTGGAGAATACAATTTGCCCCCGTGGAAGTTGTCCTGCTTTATCACTGGTCGTTCTCACCCTGTGCTTAACCTTGAATGATTTTCCTTTTCCAACCAGTGTTTCAGTGCCATGATGTCAGCCACTACTGTTTAGATCCATCCACCAGGTCTACACTAGTGAATACCCCAGGGCCAGTAAAGTCACTCGTTCGCCAGCAGCTGCAGTTATTTCTGCATTGACCAGCCAGCACTTTGCTCATCATCAAACCCAGTCCAAAGTAAGCCTTAGAAAAAGCCCAGGTATTGTCAGTCATTGCAAGACCAAAGACTGTTTCCCATGGCCAGGGGTCTTTTTAGGGCCCTAACCAGACAGCTATTACAGGAAAAGTCCTTGGACAATGTCATCGGATGAGGAAAATGTCCTGGATAAGCACTGAGAATTAAACTTGGTTGCATTTTTTTTTCTAAAAGTGGTACGACACTAAATGCGAGTCTTCAGGGCTCTTACAACTGGTATTTCTTATGGTAGCTAGCATATTTTGAGGGCTTTCTATGTGCCAGGCTCTACGATATGGAATTTTTTGCATCATCATATTAAATCCTCGTCACCTGATGAGGCATCAGTAATATTTTCCCCATTATAGAAATGTGACCCAGAGTGCTTAAGAAATTGGGCAAAGTCATAAAACCAGTTCGTTTTGAAAAGGGTGGACGAAAGGTCAAAAAAGATTTGGTGGGCTCTGGCTTTCAGCGTCACCTAATTCAATCCAATTTTGTACAAAGTGCAAGACTTCATATACTTGAATCCTGGATCCACAGCTCACTTAGACTGTTTTGACTCAGCTTCTTTGTTGACTGAATATATCTAATAATAGCATGTATAGTAAAGGTGTGCAAAGATTAAGGGGATAATAATGACATTACTTAATACTTACAAATGCTAATCATGTGCCAGGCACTGTTTCTAAGTTCGTTGAACATATCCGCTTCTTTCTTTTTTCTTTCTTTTTTTTTGAGATTTTGTTTATTTATTTGACAAAGAGAGAGAGAGAGAGAGCACAAGCAGGGAAAGCATCAGGCAGAGGGAGAAGCAGACTCCCCACAGAGCAAGGAACCCGATGCGTGGCTCTATCCCAGGCCCTGGGATCACGACCTGAGCCGAAGGCAGATGCTTAACCTACTGAGCCACCAGGTGCCTCATATCTTCTTTCTTTTCTCCCTCCCTCCCTCCCACCCTCCCTTCCTTCTTTCCTTCCTTCCTTCCTTCCTTCCTTCCTTCCTTCCTTCCTTCCTTCCTTCCTTTCTTTCTGATTTATTTATTTATTTATTTTAGAGAGAGAAAGAGCACTCAGGAATGCACGTAGGGAGAGGTAGAGGGAGAGAATCTTCAGACGGAGCTCAGTGCGGGGCCCCATCCCCTGACCCATGAGATCATGACCTGAGCCGAAACCAAGAGTCAGACGCTCAACCACTCAACCAACTGAGCCACCCAAGCGCCCCTCTGCTTATTTATTTCTGACCACAAATTGTGAAGTTGGTACAATAGTCTCTGCTTTTAGAGATGGGGACACTGAGGCACGTAGAAGTTAAGTAACTTTCCTGAAGTTATGTAAAAAGTCAATGGCAGAGCTGGGAGCCTGTGCTTGGAACCACCACACTGTTACCTTCAGGAATGCAACCCGAGCCCTTAGCACAGTGCCCACCACATGGTAACTGATCAATAAATGCTCATCATTTAAGACCATAACTGTGCCAGATGCTATGCTAGCACGTTATATATAATTTTAAAAAATTCTCATGACTACCTAATAAGGTAGCCACGAACCCACTTTTGCATATTTGGACACAAAGTTATAGATGAAGTACTTTTTAGCATCACATGTGGGTGGCTCTACTGGGACACAGACCTTTTGCCTCTTGAATCTTAAAACGTAGGGTTTTGACCATAGCCAAATAGCCAGACTACTGTTGCTGGCTTTAGCAGTTAACAATCTCCAGATAGTAGCATATTTTTATACAAGACTTCTACATTTTCTGTATTTCTCAAATGGCTCCCATGTCATCTTTTTGATGCTTATTTTAGGTTTGGTTTCTGGAGTCATGAAATTGATCATGTTTTACTACAACTATTTTTTTTTCTTTCTCCCCTCTGCTCTAACACACAAAGTCTCCACATTCGGTGGAACATTGGCACTGCATGATCCATTTCCCATTCTAGGGCTCTGCTGCTCCTCACTTTGGGGTGATATATCAGACAATCAGTCACAGCAAGATGCTAAATGCCAGATGTTGCTTTGTCAGCTAGGATCATCCTTTGAACATCTGTCTCCAGTCCTGAGAGGGGAAATGCCCTAATGTGCCAAAAACATGGCTATTTATAAGGAAGTGTCTGGCTGCTAATTAGGTATCAGGAGTGATCCGAAGAAGTAAAGTTACCCCAAAGGAAACTGGCCACATTCTGTAAACTCTGATCATCTCAGCGGGTGAGGATGGTAGGGATATTGGCATACTCTAAGAAATTTCTCAGCACCCTTTCCTTGCCTCCTTTCCATCCCAGTGGCTATGTGCTATTCCTAGGACCGTCTTTGTTTTTGATTAATCAAATAAAAGAACATTTAGAGAAGGCTCGTTTTGGGGAAGCCACTGTGCTATGTACTGGAGAAACTGTTATTACAGGAATTTTGCCCTTAAAGAGTTACCATTAAACACAGTTTGGTCTGCATGTCTTTGTATAATTGAAATTTTTTGATTCATTTATTTATCCATTCATTGCAAAGTGATATTGAGTACCTGGCATATCTTTAAAATTAACTAGAATCATGACAATACTAAAATAAATGTTTGGTTTTTAAACTTTTTTTTTTTTTTTTTAAGCTTTGTCTTTAGTACAACAAGCCTAGGGGTTAGCCAGGGAAAACGTTATCTTGTATCAGTTTCCTGTTGCTGTTATAACAAATTACCATAAACTTGATGGCTTAAAACAGCAAAAACTTGCTATCTTACAGTTCTGGAGGTGAGTGTCCAAAATGAGTTTTACTCGGCCAAAGCCAAGATGCTAGCCAGGCTGTGAAACTTTCATTGGCTCTAGATGGGAATCTGTTTCTTTGACTTTTCCAGCTTCGAGAGGCCTGCTGCCTTCCTTGGCTTATGGCCCTTCTCTCCATCCTTAAAGCTGGTAGCATATTATCTTTAAGTCCCTGAATAATCTCTTTTTGACCTTGGCCCTCTGCTTCCTTTGTCATACATTTCCTTCCTTTTATGACTCTGATCCTCTCATAAAATCTCCCTCTTGGAAGGACCCTTGGGACCCTTTTGATTACATTGGGTCTACCTAGATAATCTAAGATAATCTTCCCATCTGAATATCCTTGACCACATTGGCAAAGTACCTTTTACTGCATGTATTAGTTTCTTAGGGCTCCCGTAACAAACTACCATGAACTTGGTGGCTTAAAACAACAGAAGCTTAGTATTCTAGAACCCAGAAGTTCAAAATCAAGTTGTTAGCACGGCCATGTTCCTTCTGGGACTCTCAGTAGAAGTCTTCTGTGCCTCTTCCTAGCTTCTGGAGGTGGCTAGAACCCTTGGCATTCCTTGACTTGTGGCTCCATCACTCTAACGTCTGTGACCACAGTGGTTCTCCTTGTGTCTGTCTTCGCATGGCATTTTCTTCTTATGAGGACTCCAGTCATATTAGGTTAGGGCTAGGGCCCACCCTAATGGCCTCATCTTAATTTGTTGACATCTGCAAAGATCCTATTTCCAAATCAGGCCATGTTCATAGGTACAGGGGTGTTAGGACTTCCACGTGTCTTTTTGAAGGATGAAATTCAACCCATAAACTCTGTAAGGTAATCATATGCCATATATCCCTAGGTTACAGATAATAAAATTAAGTACACCAGAGCATGAAGGGCTTCCTTGAGTTCCCAGTGAGAGTCTGAGCTGAGTCTAGAATCCAGATCTGTGGACTTTCTGACCTATGCAACGTCTACCTGGGTGGGTAAGTGCTTACTCTAGTGTCACATTAAAGAGTCCTTGGAACAGAAATTGTGTTCAAAGTCATTGACAAGGAGAGAGATTTAGAAGTTTTGACAGCTATTTTTAGGGAATGCAATGGCCTGGCTTTATGGCCTTAGAAGTAATCACCTTTTAAATTTGACCTTAGTTACTTGAGCTTTGAAACAGGATTATCTTACAAATTTAAAATGAAATTGACCGGTGACTAATTAAAGGATCTTAATAAACCCAATGAGCAGGGAGAGCTACAGAAGCGAGGAGCTGTACTTCATGTTAAAAGCCTGCAAGCAGAGCCTAGGCATGAGTGTGGGATCAAACACAGGAGCAGGACAAAGTTATTGCCGGCTGGCCCCTGAACCCTTCCTCTGCATGTCAAAACACTTAGAAGCTACCTTCCTCCCTTCAATGATAGGATTTAAAATCTAAAGGCCATATTCCTTCTTTAGCACCAATTATTAAAAAGAAAAAATAGAACGTTTCAGCTATTTTAGCCCTTCCTGAATTTCATCTACTTTTCATTTGCTCTTAAAACTCTCAAGACTCTAAGATGAAAACTTTTCCTTTAATTAATAAAGACGGTGGGAAATACTTCACACGCCCCATTGTCAAACCCATGGTTTCACTTGGAAAAATGAAAAAAATGAGATTTGGAATCTCCCCAAGCACCAATTAGGTCAAGTGGAACTACATTTTAGAGAAAGAATGAAGAAAGCCTCCCTCACGGATCTGTATCTCTAAATAGATTGGGGATTTGCTAACACTCTGGGTTAATCACGATGAGAAGGGAAATGGCTGGCTTTGCTGTCACTGAATACACAGGCAGCAGGAAGAGTTTGGAAATGTGAACTTGATATTTTCCTCTTGATATGTCATGTGTATGTGATAGAAGGGGCATGCTTGTACAAAGGAGCCCACATTTTCTTCTGAAATTTTTTTTCTGTGTGAAGTGGGAGATAATGTTGGACACATCCATGCGTGGAGACCCTGATATGCAGGGGCATTCCCACTCAGCTCTGCCCTCCCTCCCTCCCCACTCCATTTCCTGGGTCACCTGGGGGGAATTGGTTGGCCTCTCTTGCCATTAGATCCCTTACCTATCGCTAAAGGATTGGGTAAATCTTTGAGGAAGCTGTAATTCTATGGTGCTCAAAGAATCATCTCTTCATTATTATCTATAGCTATACCAAGGACAGCTGCGGAAAACATCACCGCTGCCCACATTGGTTCACTGTAGATTTGCACTGCATCATAGGCCATAATAAGAAATACATTGTATGAGAAATGACACAGGAAGGAAGTCCAAATCCTTTGAAGAGTGTGCTAGGTGGAGCCTACCTTTAAATAGCTCAGGGAAACAGGGAGCTTGATGACGAGAATCCTCAGAATGTCCCGAAGTGTTCTCCCTGGATGATGAATTCCAGAGGACCTAACCGTTATGATGGTGTTGTGCTGCAAAGAACAGAAAACCCAGTGACCTTCCTACTCCACGTGTGATTCATGGACAAGCATCTGCATCACTAGGTAGGTGGGTAGGGGCCCCAACCCAGATCTACCAAATCAGAATTTGTATTGTAGCAAATCCCCGGGTGATTTGTACCCGTATTAAAGTCTGAGAAATACTTCCCTATATCCTACACTGCCATAAACAGTTTTGATTCGGCAAGAAGTCCAGGAGTAGGCAGCTGTGGCTTAGAGTGGTGTTTCAGGGAAGTAGTCGGAGACCCAGGCTTTTGCCATCTTTGGGATCTACTCTCGTCAAAATATTAGGCTTAGCCTTCATTCACTGGCCCTGGAAGCACAGAGTGGCTGCTCCTCCCACTGACTTCTGGCCAAGAGGAAAAGGGGAGGGCAAAGGCAGCCAGCAAAGAATAAAGGTAAGGCCTCACTTGTTTTTCTGGAAGGGCGCATGCCTCTAAGAGTTCCGTATCTTATTGGCCGTAGCTATGGTACACGGCCACGATTAGACACGAGGCAGGCTGAACTAGAAAGTATTTAATGTTATAACCTCTGCAGTGCAGAGGAAGTGGGCTCTGAGTTGTCTTGGGTGGCCAGTCCACTACGTTTGCCATATTTGTTAATACATGTTCATAGAGGGAAAAAAATAACCAATTCAGTTGGGGAAATGAATCTAAGTAGGTTTCTTTTATAGAGGACTTCTTAAAGCCTTTCAAATGCCAAGGTGCATTTTAAATCTCCCAGAGGGGAATACAGTATGTAGTGTTTTCCACTTACCCGATCACAGAACTTTTCCTAGGAGTTGGTTTTCTGCCAACCACCTCTACCCCGCCCAAATGTCAAAAGACAAAAAAAAAGAAAAAAAAAAAAGGCAGATTGATATCATGTGATTTATTTTAAAGCAGGGGTCATCAAACTTTTCTGAAAAGGCCAGGTAGTAAATATTTCTGGCTTTGTGAGCCATATCTTCCCTGTCCAACTACATAACCTGCTATTAGAGCATAAAAGCCTTGGACAATGCATAAATGGATTTGGCCCTCTGTGGGCTGGATTTTGCCGAGGGCTATAATTTGTTGACCTCTGTTTTAGAGTTAGCTACAACAAATCAAGATTAAAAGCAATAGAGACAACAGCATCTACTAATAGATTCTACAAAAGATTGTAATATAAATTTTGTATTTCTGTTGTCTTTTTATATTTAAATATATTTGTATATAACATGAAATATGTATATGTATACACATGCATTCACACACATATGCACACACATAATTTCTCTGATCCTAACAAACCTATTAGATATTATCACCATTGTGTGATTTCCTGAAAAAAATTAGAGGGTCATGGTATCCATTTCCTTAAAACATGGAAGCATTCACCAGGGCTCTTGCCGTCATATTGAATTAATTGCATAACCACTACACTGTTTCGAATTTATACTTTTTTCCCCCTCAGTATGCTGAGAGAATTTCTTCAATTTAATCTTCAAATTTATTCTTTGAGGGAGTCCAGAACCCATCCATTTATTCACATGGGCTTTGAAAGCATTGCATGTCCTTTGGATTTACTATGGGGTTCTTAAATTTCTAGACCATCAATCCCTCCCCCGATCTCCTCTTCCAGCTATAGTGGACATTTAAAGGCAGCTCAGCTCCACTGCTCTTAGGTGCTACTGTTCTCCTGTGTGCAGGGACCCATCACTGCGGTGTCTATGGTGCTTTAGTGCATTTGCTTATTTAAATGCTTCTGTGTGTTTCCCTGAGAAACAGCAAGCCCCTTGAGGGCCAGGCCCGTGTGTGTTCTGTTCGTCCCTGCGCCCTCAGAGAGCGTGGTCAGTGAATGCTGTTGAGCGAAGTGTGCCCTGTGAACAGCGGGGACGTGAGGGTGTGGTGAGGGTGACGTCACCGCTGCTGGGCTGCCCCCGGACTTTCAGAGCCATGTCTCTGTCCCCTGCACTTACTGACGCCCTGTCTCCACCACTGTAGTTGTCCATCCATTCTGGCTCTGCCGGTATTTTCTGTCACGTTGCTGCGATCAGAACAGATCCCAAGGCGACCACAACAATGTACCTGTGGATTGAGTTGAGGCCATTAAATTGCCATCATGCGACCTATCTAATGTCATTATGGTCCAGTTCCAGCAAAGCAGAGAAATAGAGGGGAAAAAAAAATGACACAATTACCAATGGACGTGTTCTCAGACTTAAATGAGCCTGAAGGAAGAAGCATCTGTAATAGATGCAATGTTCCCCCCTAACACGCACGTGTGCAAACCACACCCACACATACACACAAAAACACACACCCCCCCCACACAGCCACCCCTTTGTAGGGGAGGTTTGTAAACCACAGGAGGAAGAAAATGACTAAACTAAGGCTTCACCTTCATGTGAGCCCAGTGCAGTCCCTCTGGAAACCGCTACAGCCAAGTCTGGTTCCCAGGGGCTTATGGAAGAAATGTTGCAAATTCAAAAGGGGAAGTTTTGAGAAGCTGAGACCCATAAATCATGTTGGATATTTACCTGGTGACACATGTTACTTTGTATTTTACTTTGGGGTTAAAAAGGAGAACAAACAGCATTGCTGAACCACGAAATTGGGTGAAAGCACATATTCAATGGCATATAATAGGCCCCTGTATGATTTCATGTTGAGTACCCTGCAGCTCAGAGGTGCCTAACTACAGAGTGACTCTTAGAGATGCTGTTACGGTAGTTTTGATTTGGAATTTTCCCCCTGAAAAGGTGCTCTCGAGACTTTTCAGGTAGTTTCCAGCTTTAGCAGGCTTCCCGTGTCACACCTTGCAACAGCGCATCCTGGCGCTCTCCTGTCTCTGTGTTCATGAGCTTTCTTTTCTTTGTGCTGTTGCTGTCCTGTGTGGCTCATTTCTTAGGGACAGACTTGCGCAAAATGTCCGCTTCTCTTGGCTTCTCCCGCTTTTCACGTCAGTCTCTCTCTCACCTGGTCTTGCAAATTGGCCTGGGAACTTTGGGCATTCTTGTATCTTAATATCATTTTAAAAATGCCTCCCACCTCCTCTCTAATTAGCTGTAATCAGGAAGGCTAGTTGGTGGACACATGGTGTGGTCGCTCTGTGAAATGCTGCCTGATGGCTATAAACACGGCCATATGTTCTCCGTGAAAGATGGCTGTAATCACCAGCAACAGCTGATGGAAGATGAAGGCTCGGCTCTTCACTTCCTCCTGCTTTAGTCCCAAAACCTGTTAGGCACTTCGCAGAACAGCTTCATATTTTCTCTTCGCCTTCCCTGCTTCTGCTAAATTTCCTTTGTATTTTAGCTTCAGTTCTTCCCAACATATATTTGAGCCTAAAATTGCAGTTATCAAAGGAATATGTTTAGCACCTTCCGGTTTAACATCACAACACTTTAATTAGGGTGGCCTCTCTTTAAATCCTGCACTACACACATTACACAGGTTTCTAAAACTAAGTGGTTATCAAGAAAGAGGATAAAACCATCAAAATTTTCACAGTGAATGAACAAGAATTTCTCAGCAAAGTTCAATAGATTTGCCCTGAACTGGTGCAGCTTATAAAACCCTTGAGCCTAATTGCTTTCCTGCATTTTGGCAAGAAAAATAGCTGACTCGCAATGGAGTAGAAAGAGAGGTTTGGAAGAAAGTGTCTTTTAAGAAAAGCTTCCAATGAAAATTTCCATCAATATTTTTAATCCCGGAAGACTAGATAAAATATGATATTATGTTCCGGGCACCAAGAGATGGTGGATAGGGTTGTTTTTCAGCGTCGGGAGGAGAGCCGTTGGAGGAGCAAAGCTGCCGCGCGCTCCATTCCCACCGCGATGTGGACAGTGAGCTGCGCGCCGGCGGCGTTTCCACGATGCCCCGGTGCCTGAGGTCTAAGACGGTGGCCCTCAGATGCCACATCCTCACAGACCAGGATGGATTCCTGGTTTCGGGGCTGGCTGCAAGGCACAGATGTCTGGCTTCCGCGTGAAAGAGGGTGAGAGGAGCCGGGTATGAGCCACGTAATGTACTCCGTCTCTCCGCTTAGCATCGTTCGGCTGCGTATTAAAGTAACCAGACAAAATTGAGTGCAGAGGAGAGGCACCAATTGCTTTCAAGCCTTCACTTTCCCATTTAGAAATGTTTTAGATTACGAAGTTTGATAGCAAGTTTTCTACCTTTAAGATTTCATATATACATACATAGATTATCAAAAGCTCATTTTATTGCCTCTGTAATGCTTTCAGGGCTTTGTTAAAACAGGGCTCTCACCCTTTACCCTTTTTGCCTTTTTTTTTTTTTTACCGTGGATGTACTACACAGACTATTAAACTGTGTGCAGGTGATTGATCTCTTTAATAAAAGCAAGTTCTTTAGTAAGCAAAGAGTGATAAAGATAAACAAATGTACTGGTTTGTCCAGTGCTTTGGAGATTATGGTAACACGAGGGCATCAAGAAAGCCTATTAACAAATAAGGTAGATGAAACACATCAATTCTGATCTCAGGAAGTCGGGAAACCATTCCCTTTAAGTTAATTTTATCCATGTTTTCTCTTCATTTGTAATACTTTGTGGGTTTTAACAGGAAATATTTAATAGTGTGCCGTGCAGTCCATAGATAAACGATGTTGGCAATTTCTCCACCTAACTGCTTGTCAGGCCCTTTAGCGAGGTACACAACGCCTTGCAGTTTATCATCTCGCTTTCTAGATTGTTTTGGAAGATCATTGAGAGGGCTGAGACTCCCCAGAGTCCTGTGCTCTAATCCTGTCATTTTTTTAAAAATGCTGGAAGGTATAAGGTTACATGGTAAGATGGTGTTACATAGGCATTTCTTTAGCTCGTCACCATGGCACGTTCTTTCCATGGTAACCACTGTTTCCATGGCACATTCTGTAAGCTCCTCCGGCGTGGCGGAGGGTTTGTGAAGACGCTCACCCACCCACAAGTGTGCACACACACTTGCCTTCTTTCTCTCACGGGCACGGATTCAGCCCATCATGTATGTGACTTGAGGCACATTTTCTAACAGATTCACTAAATGGAACGAAGCTCATGTTAAAATAAAATCTGCTCTGCTATTATGTGATGAGACGAATAGCTACTGATGTGTCCTTTTCAAATGATGTGAAAATATAACAAAAGACTGGCGTTGTCCTCAGTGACATGGAGTAACGGGATAAAATCTTGGAGGCAAAATTTGACAGAAAAGACAGTCACCCTGGACCCGATTTTCTAAATTTATCTCCATTTTTTAGACCCTGAGCTAAGTCTCTACTCAGCATCATGTTAGATGCTGTGGAGCATAAAAGAAATTTATGTCCGCCAGGACCTTGCATTTTCTGCAGGCTTGGGGGGAATGAGATTTAGACACATGTAATAATTAGAAAACAATATAACCCTGTAAATAATGACAGTAAATTTTTCACGTGGGATAACTTCAACATTTTTAGGTTTGGGGGCAAACAACACAGCTGTTATTTATTTAAAAAAAAAAAATCCCTGTCCCTTTTATTCTTAGGACTGGAGAAACCAAAACATTTTAGGAAAATGTACTGGCTGAGGTAAACGTAATGGTAAATGATTTTTTGAGGTGCTGATTAATTTTCAAGGCTAAACAACAGTTCTGTTCCCTTGTCACTGATTCCATAATTGGTATCTTATCCTTTCTCAGTAGAGGTGGTTGCTTCTGAAATTAACTTCCAAATGCTGGAAGTCAGATGTGTTCTCATCTGGTCCATGCAAATCCAGTTAAGCTGAATCCTCATCCTAATGGCTATTCTCATAGTCTCCTTTTGCTTTGATAGAGCAGAACAGAGCTTCGGGGCTAAACAATTGCATTTGAATTCTGGATCTTTCACTTGTTGACTTGTGACCTTGACCAAATTAACTGACCTCTATGAACCAGAGCAGCAAAATGTTACTGATAACAAGAGTGGGGCATGTATGTTCCTCTTACGACAAGTGGAGGATTAAATGAGATATTGATACGCTCAGTAAATGGTGGTTTACTTGTTCACTCTGTTCAGCTAATATGCATTAATGTTCCACTGTGTTGCAGGCATTGTGTTGATGTTGCAGCTATAGCAGGATTGATTTCTGGCCTTTGGGGATCTCACACACAGACACTGACGAGGGAAAATATGACGGCACATGATCCACTGGAACAGGGGCTCCGTGAATGCACGCTGGCGCTTTTCTCTGGTTCTGCTCACTGCTGTATCACAAGCCCTTGGAACAATGCCTGCACACAGTAGGTACTCGACAAATATTTGTCATAAGGTTAAAGACAGTAAAAGATAGAAAGGGGACCAAACCTGGGATTTAAAGGAATGGTAAGCAGAGGAAGTGATATATAATAACACCCTAAAGCATAAGCGAGTTAGCCTGGAAAAAGGTAGGGAGACTTGATTTCATGAGTATGAGAGAGCTACTTTTCATTTGCCTTGTATTTGGGGTCTGGACTTTTTCCGTGATGTCTCCATGGCTAAATTCTTTCCTATTCATTTGTGTTTATGACAAATCGATGTGCAGTAACTATGGAGCTTTATCTGGCATTTGCAATATCCCAACTGGAGTTCTTAACTGAGGCTAATACTAACTTCTGACTATTTAGGTCTCCTGAGATCGCTGCAGCCAGGTCCTGCCTGCTTGCTTGAAGGTGTCACTGGTGTATGCACTTGTGTATTCATTTGGTAGCTGCATATTTATTCAGCACCCACCATATGCAAGATAGTAGCTCTGTACCAAGATGGGAACAAAGGCTCATCAGCAAGCATTAGATCTATCCTCCAGGAATGGACAGCTCCCCAAATTGAGGAGTTTGTGGAGGGAATTGATGATAGAGAATAGGGTCTCTAACAGCTGTGGGCTGTGCCCAGTCCTCCAGCAAGCGATTTGGGCATAAAAAGTACAGAAATTAGCAGATCGTGCATCCAGATCTTTCTCTCCTACAGTTGAATCAAATTATCTGTTAAAGCGAGCCCAGCTTGAGTATGGTTCTTGGAAACTGTTCTTGGTAAAGAAAAGTATAAGTAGTCATACCCAGTTCATTACTTTTTTCAAGGAACATTTATTTATTTCCCAAATGGGTCTGACACTTTCCATAAAGAATTTTCATTTTTCTCGGCAAGAAAAATAAGATAACTGTGTGAAGCAACTATGGAAGAACTGGGAGTCCCCTTGGAGATTCAGAATAAAGATAATAGAAATAGTGGGTTGAAATGAAACTAAGATAATGTTATAAAAGTGTTGTGTCTCCAGTTGTACCTAAAACAGCAGCATCAACAACAACAGGGAAGGATTTGGGTGGGTAGAGAGGAAGGGGAAAGGCGTGATGGAGAACCTACAAAGGATGAAGGCAGAAACGAGTCTGGTACATATGTTAAGTGAAAGAAGCCAAACACAAAAGACCAAGTATCTTATAATTCCACTTATATAAAATGTCTGGAGAGGGCAAATTTATGGAGATGGAAGAGGGGGCTGCAGATAGGAATGGGATTAACTGTAAATGAGCACAAAGGATCTTCTTGGGGTGATAGAAATAGACTAAGACTAGAGGATAGTGATGGTTTTATGACTTGGTAAACTTATGAAAAATTAATGAATTATGAGCTTAAAGTAGGTGAATTTTATATTATGTAAGTTATACCCTAAAAGTGTTTTTTAAAAATGTAGCTGGAAGAAATAAGTGTAATATGAGTAAGGGATGGTAAAGAAATTGCTCCGGTTGCAGTAGGGAAGTCAGAGTCTCAGAGCAGGGAAATAAATTGACCAAAGTCACATAGCTGATAAGAGGTAGATGTTGGTTATCTGGCTCCATGATAAGATTTACTGGATAAGTAAAGTGGTGCCAACTGGGGGACAATATTGGGTTAATTGGGAGAAGAAGATGAGTTTTATGTGAAAAGCTATCTGGGATATTTTTGACTCTTCAGTAGAAAACAGGCATGCCCAAAGTGGCATTTTAGGAAGCTTAATTTAGGGACAGGATTCATAGATGGAATATATTTTAATGAGCATGGTTATACAGATGAGGTGAACCTAGGTAAGAGCTATAGGAAAGAAAAGGGGGGGCTACATTTTGATGGAAGAAGAGTCAGGTTACGGTGACCGATCCCATAGGATTAATTATACATGAAAGTGCTTTGTAAACAAGTGTTTAAAAATGTAAGTAATGAATCTTTGCTATCGGGCATACTGAAAGCAGTAATCAAATAAGCAGAGAAACTCAAGATGTTGGAGAGAAAAGTGGTAAGTGTGGGAATAATATCCTTGAGGGCATTATGGGTAGAGAGGGCAATGTTCTTCAAAGAAGGCGGTGGAGAAATTTTTTTTTTTAAAAGATTTTATTTATTCATTTGACAGAGAAAGAGAGATCACAAGTAGGCAGAGAGGCAGACAGAGAGAGAGGGGGAAGCAGGCTCCACGCTGAGCAGAGAGCCCGATGCGGGGCTCGATCCCAGGACCCTGAGATCATGACCTGAGCTGAAGGCAGAGGCTTTAACCCACTGAGCCACCCAGGCGCCCCATAAGGCAGTGGAGAAATTAGAGCATCACGCCATGCACACGTAACACTGTGTGGGTCAAGCCCTGTGCTGGACACTGTGGATGTTTCTTAAAGGTTTTGGTTGCATGAGACAGAAACCCAATTCAAGCAAACAGAAGAAAAATGGACCATATAACCTCACAATATTAGAAACTCCAGGAATTGGGTGCTTAAGCAGGGTGAGAATTCTGCCTATTTAAATCTTTTAGCTCTACTTTCCTCTGTTTCAGTGCCATTCTTAGGCTGGCTCTCCTCTTTCTATGGCAAAAATAACCACTAACAACTCTAGACTTGGATGTTCCTGGTAGTTAGCAATCCCAGAAATTAAGAGAAATTTCTGTGCCAGTCATTATCAGATGAACTGCCAGGTGGACTCTGAGCAGCCCCACTTGGGTCATGTCCATGAGCCAACTCCTGTGGTTAAAGGTATTGGTTCTCTTCTTGGCCGGGCCAGAGCCTTTTGTCCCATCCCACGGGCACAGTCAGCCTCATTCAAGCCAAAAGGAGAGTGTGGTTTTATTACTGACGATGGAAAAAGGATCACACGAAACCTCCCAAATGTGCCCACTACAAGGTGTTATGTTGGAATCTCATAAGCTTTCTCCAAGAGGTTTTGTTCTTTCCGTCTTAAAGACGTGGAGACCCAGACCCTGGAAAACCTAAGAAATTTGCCTAAAGGTATATAGCTACAAATAAAATTGTAAAGCTGAGATTTGAATTCAGGTCCCTTTGTTCCAAAGCCTTGCCCTTTTGAAGAGAATAGTTGATGTAGAGCGGGTAGATGCAGAAATGGAAAGGGGAGAGCATGTAAAAATCTCTCCTTTGAGATATTAAACACAGATACATACCAACTTGAATCGGTAGGCAGTGTTGAGGTAGGGAGAGGTGGGAGAATCTGGGGGGTGGGATGGGGAGAGAGCAGGATTAGTTTAGCTGTCAGTGGTTAGAGGAGAAGGTTTGGAATACCACTTCAGGTTATGAACCAGGATTTCAGTGACAGCTGGTAATAGACTTGCCAAGTAATGGAAAGACAAATTGTAGTTGGAGCTGGTGATTATGGAGCTGAATATTTCAGAAAGCACTCTCTTGCCTGGTGACAACACAAAAGTAGAAAAAGTGGACATTTTAAATGACCAAGCCCATGGCACTTTCCTTTTCTCACAAGGAAAGTGCCATGGGCTTGGCTCTGTGGTAGACTCTAATCGTCAAGGATGAAAAGGTTGACCACAGTTTGATCAACGCTGTGGGAGGCAGCAGGGCATTGTTTTGATGGCAGGCCTAATGCAGCCTGGCTGCTGATAGGTGCTGGAGAGGGTGGAACGGAAGAGGCTAAATGGAAGGTGGCAGCTACGAGCAAGAAAGTTTGAATACTGTGAATAAGCGATTAGAGTTCAAAGAGCTGCTGAGGAAGGAGAGTGGTAATCAGGAAATGGAAGCAAAGTGCAAGACAACTCATACTCATCTGATTGTGTAAGGATAAAACATGGTGAGAGATGTCACATAATTTGACACAAGCCAGGTCTTTTTCCAGGTAAGGACATAGAAAAGCTGATGCATGGAGGTGTGTTTTGACCGCCTGATGATTTAGATGATTACAAAGAACATGGACTTTGGAGTCAGCTAGAACTTGGTCTGAATGCTGCTCTGTTATTTGCTACTTGCATAACCATTGGCAAGATATTGATCTGAGTGTGAGTTTCCTCATCTATAAAATGGAGATAAGTATATATGTATATAAATGAGAGAGAGAGCAAGAGAGAGAGCGCCTACCGTTCACAGATAGGAAATAAATAGTAGCTTGTCATAAAAACAGCAAGTTTTAGGATACTTTGCCCTTAAAAAACTTTCTTTTACTCTGGGTTAAGTGAAGGATAAAACCCTGAGTTCTGGCTTGGCCTGAGAAGTCAAAAATGGGCCATCCTCAAACCAGATTAACTAGCCTAAGTTATTTTATCCCTTCTTCAAATAACCAGAGTTTTATTTAACATATTTTAAAAATCATCCAAGTTCCCTTTAAATTGTGGAATGCCATATTAGATGTGTCTGTATTGAGAGGATCTGTTGCATAATTTATCTTGGGTCGTCTTGAATTGCCTGCGTCTCCATCTGCGGGTCCACCTTGGCTCTGCTTGGGGGAACGGCTGCTTTATAGCCAGTGGACTGAATATGTCCCACAAGTATCCAACCATCCTTTTATCCTACTTAACCTTACGAATATCTGATTCCCATGCTTAAGAAGCATGAGCTGTATCTTCTTGTTAAAAATCTTCTGGTACTTGGGGCGCCTGGTGGGGGGGCTCAGTTGGTTGAACATCCGACTCTTGATTTTAGCTTGGGTCGTGATCTCAGGGCCATGGGATCGAGCCCCAAGTTAGGCTCTGCGCTCAGTGGGAAGTCTGCTTCTCTCTCTCTCTCTCTCCCTTTGCTCCTCCCCCCGACACACTAGCTTGCTCTTTAAAATAAATAAATACATCTTAAAAAAAAATCTTTGGTATATTACATCCAGTCTATATTTGCACAGTGTGACTTAACGTGGATGCAAAGAGAACAACGATCATTGAAATTCATTTATAGATCGTTCGTTCGTTCATTCAACAAAACCGTATTTGAACCTTCGTATATACAAAGCAGGACTAGGTGCTATAAGAAATACACATGAGAAGAATACACGTTCCAAGGCCTTATGGACCTAACAGTCTAGCTTACTGCTTGTGCGATACTAGGTCTTGTACAACAACAGGGAGAATGTTTCTTCCTTCACACTGGGCTCTGCAGTGTATGTGGAACAATCTAAATAGTTCTTTTCTTAATCAGCTTGAGAGGAAAAAAGTCAACTAGGCCTTTCCCTTTGATATTTGAGATATTCTTGGAATGGTATTTCGTTGCCCTTTGGTAGAATAGCTCACAAAAGCCAAATAATACTTTGTGTAAACTACAGACTCCCTTGAAAGAGTGTGTTTGAAATTTTTGACTCAGCTAACTTTCTGTCAAGTTAAACAGCCAATATCAGGAAGGAATTTGAGCATTTGTAGAAAATTCTAACAAATTAAGGAATAATTAAAGAAAATTCTTTATGGTCAACAAGCTTGTGGGAGCTTTGTTTTATTAAATTTATCCTGCAAACTGATTTTTGTCCAGTTTTATTAAGATATAATTAGCATGCAACACTGTATAAGTTTAAGGTATGCAGCATAATGAAGACATATATTTGTATTGTGAAATGGTTATCACAGTAAGTTTAGCTAACATCTATCACATCCTAGAGTTATAAATTTTTTTCCCTTGTGATGAGAACTTTTAGCATTTTACTCTCTCAGCAACTTTCAAATATCACTTACAACGCTGTTAACTAGTCATCATGTTGTACATTACATCCCCAATCCTTATTTATCTTGTAACTGGAAATGTGTACCTTTTGACCACTTTCACCCAGTTCCCCTACCTCTCACCCCCTGCTTCTGGCAATCACAAATCTGATCTTTTTTTTCTATGAGTTTGTTTGTTTGATTGATTCCACATATAAGTGGGATCATACAGTATTTGTCTTTTTTCTGTCTGACTTATTTTACTTAGCATAATGTCCTTAAGGTCCATCCATGTTGTTGCAAATGTCAGGACATCCTTCTTTTTCATGGCTAAATAGTATTCCACACATATATGATTATATTCATTTTCTTTATACATTCATCTGTCAGTAAACAGTAAAAGGTTGTTTCCATGTCTTGGCTGTTGTGAATAATGCTGCAGTGAACATGAGAGTACAGATATCTCTTTGACAGAGCGATTTTGTTTCTTCAAAAATATACTCAGCAATGGAATTGTTGGATCATATAGTAGTTCTATTTTTAATTTTTTGGGGAACTTCCATACTGTTTTCTATGATGGTTGTACTGATTTATATTCCTACCAATAGTGTACAAGGGTTCTCTTTTCTGCACATTTTCACCAGTATTTTTCTCTTGTCTCTTTGATGCTAGACATTCTAATAGACCTGAGGCGATACCTCTTTGTAGTTTTGATTTGCATTTCCCTATTGGTTAGTGATGTTGTGTGCTTTTTCATATACCTGTTAATCATTTGAATATCTTCTTTGGAAAAATGTCTATTCAGGTCCTTTTCCATTTTTAAATTGGATTAGTTTTTTTTTTGGTTTTGTTTTTCATGTTTTAATTTTTTTCTATTGAGTTGTATGAATTCGTTATGTATTGTGAACATCCAAACTGATTTTTAAATTATTGTTGATTTGGATTACATGGCGCTCGCCCCAGTTTTGCATTTCTGGGCTACCTATATACTAGGGAGGCATAGTGGGTGTAGGCCTCTTTCATAAGTTCTCTCAAATTAGCTTAAAGGGTTTATTTAAAACCTAGTGTTCAAGGGCACTAAGTACTGTCCCTCATATTCAGTGGAGGAAGCTGAGGCATGGAATGGTCCAGAAACCACATCAAAACAGTATAAACAGTAGCAATATCAGGACTTAAAACCAGGTCTCGACTTATTTTTATCGGACATTCTTGGATCATTTGGCTTTAATTTCCTAACAACTTATAGTTTACTTGGCAAACCTATGCCCTCCCCAGTACTAAGAGTAGAATCCTATTTTCCCCATTCTCCTCCTTGCCACCAGTCACTCTTCAAACATACATGAATTTTAGAAAGTATTTCTAAAAGGTTAGGTTTTAAGTTTCACCAAATTTTCACCAGCTCCCTTCAGCCCTTCCTGATGAATCAGAATATTGTAAAGATTTAGAGCAGGAGTAAAAAAAAGAACTGGGTTTTAGTTCTCGTTCTACCATCTATTCGAAACCAGATCAAGTTATTTAATATTATGGTAGATTGCACTGGTGCTCTGCAAAGCTTCACTTTCTTCCACTTCTTCCATGGGATCTGTGTTTTTCCACAAGAATGATGTCAGTTTTGGCTGTGTCATTTAGTTTGTTCAGATATGGCATCAAGAAGAAGCTTTGATTGAATGTTACCAACATAGAGCTTAATGATTTGGTTTGCTCTCTTGTACTTCCGCCATCAGCCGTGGAAAGGGCATGCTCTGCGTAGCTGTTGGTCCCAGAAGAAAGAAGTCTTGAGCAGATTTAAACCCAAACTGCTGCTTGTTGCCTGGGGCCTAGTTTGCTAATCCCAGTTTAACCCACAGAACCATCCTAGCCAACCCCTAAGCTTATTGGTAAGAAAACTAAATGTTTGTTTTTGTAAGTCATGGACATTTTTGGGTTGTTTGTCATGCAGCATTATCATAGTAATAGCTGACTAACACAATTTCTCTGTATCTCAAATTCCTGATCTATAATGTGAGATAATATTTATACTATACTTAATTCCTTAGTGTTTAAAGATTCATTGAGATTATATGTACATAACATGTTTAGAACATTGTCACATTGTAGAAATACCTTTCATTATTATACATTATCTAGTGAATTATGCTCCCCCCAAGTAAGTACATCAGTAGATATATGTTAGTATGCTCATATCACCTTGATATAACAGAGTAACACCTGCCAATAAAGGAGTCCAAGCAAACACTATCAGAGAGCGAACTCATCAGCATTAGTTAAACCTCTCTCCCAACTCCCTAAATCCTTGCTTACATAATGGGCAACATGAGCGCCTTGATGGGTAGTGGGTCTCTTCATTCTGCAAAATACCTTAGCACTTGTGCTTTGTCTGCTACCTCCAGAGCAGATTAAGAATGTCTTGGGGATGGGACGCCTGGGTGGCTCAGTTGGTTAAGCGGCTGCCTTCGGCTCAGGTCAAGATCCCAGGGTCCTGGGATCGAGTCCCGCATCGGGCTCCTTGCTCGGCAGGGAGCCTGCTTCTCCCTCTGCCTGCTCTGCCTGCCTCTCCCCCTGCTTGTGCTCTCTCTCTCTCTGACAAATAAATTTGTAAATAAATCTAAAAAAAAAAAAAAGAAGAATGTCTTAGGGGCTGAAGCAGGCACCCTTGAGGCCCAACTGACATTCCCTAGGCCATGTCTGAGTTGCATACACACTGAAAGCTTTCTATCTCACACACTTGTGTATCTCAACTTCTCAGCCTCAGAGCTTTCTCTGGTGCCATGGCACTTGGTTAGCCGGGTAACCAAGAAGTGCCTCTGGGGCAGCCTTTAAGCCATGAGAGATGAAAGTTGGCTGATTAGTTCTCTAGTGTTCCTGTTCTTCTGTGAGACATTTTGAGTAATATTTTACTAGATTCCAGCAGAATTGAGCCCCAGTTGCCAAAAATGGTAACCTGTTCACTGGCATACCATTTAATGGGTTCTTTTTTCCCTTTCCTGTCTCGTTGCCCTCCTCTCTCACTTGTACTTCCATGGATCATATCCCAAAAACTGCCTGAACTCAAATATCTTTCTCAGAATGTGCTTTTATGGGTAACCCGTTTAGGCAGTGAATTAACCCATCTTTCCTCCTTTTATTTATCCTATCTGTTCATGGGCCAGAAGGACCATGGAAGACATCTACACTTATGTTGATAAATTCGTAATCAATTTTAAGTATCTTCTCTTTAATTCTGCAGCTAATGGAAGGCGGTGTTTTTATATGGGTAGGGTTGTTACCTCAGTGGAAGAAAGCTGTTTCACCCAAGGTTATGTGCCCTTCCCTGGGGCAGTCCACATCAAATAACTGATTGATACAGGGTTGCGAAGCTTGTCCCCCCCTTGCCTTAGTTTGATACACCTCTGAAGGGGATTCCTGTCTTCCCAACCACCCATAGATCTGGGATGGCTAGGGCCTATTACAGTGCATTACAACTCAACTTCTCATTCCTGCTTCTGTTTCTTTACTGTAGCTGTCATTCCCAAGAGCACTTTCCAGTAAACCTCCTGCTTGCAAATCACTGTTTCAATGTCTACTTGGTGCTGGGAGTGGTCCTTGGAAGTAGACTCTAAAATGGGATTTTGGAGCTGGAGCATCCACTGGCCAGCTGACAGTGAGGGCTCCATCACAGAGAGGAAGTGGGGCACTGATTGCCCTTGACTTGCTGTTCTGGCACAGTTGTTGTAAGTGGTAATTTACTGTGATGGGACACCAATGGGAGAGAATGCCTTGGCAGGTGAGATATCTCAGAGATTTGAGAGGTGCAGGGAAAGTGGTCACTGTAGACTGTGGAGTCTGATAGCTGTTGCTTTGAACTATTCCTGATTTAATGACTGGAACAGAACACAGACTCCAGAAATAGACCTACTTTGGTAAGTCAATAGATTTTCAGCAAAGATGCCAAAGCAACGGATAAAAAAAAAATGGTTATGACAACAGCTCTGGAACACCTGGATTCCAGGTGGATAACCACATACTTTGGCCCTATTTCACAACACACAAAAATTAATCCAATATGAATCTTAGACTTTAATGAAAAATCCCAAACTACAAAGCTTCTAGAAGATAATGCAGAAGAATAACAGTGTAGGCAAAGATTTTGTAAGCAAGATAAACAGTAATAATAATTTTTAAAAATGGTAAGTTATATTTTATTAAAATGAAAAACTTCTGCTCATAAAAAAAACAGCAGCAAGAAAAATATTAGACAAGCCAGAGACCACAGTAAAATATTATATACATTACATTACACATTAAAGTGTGTATTATATATTAAATACCTAATTTAATAAAATAAGTGTCTTTAATAAAGTCCTCAAATATAGATCTACAAAAAAATTCCTTCCACTCAATAATAAAACAACTGGCAAAAGATTTGAACAGTTCAGACATTTTACAAGGAAATATGGTCAATAAGTGCCAGAAAAACTGCTTGACATTATTAGTCACAAGGGAAATGCATATACGGTCGGAATTAATTACCACTTCACACCCACCAGAATGGCTAAAATTAAAAAGACTATAAACACTAAATGCTGGCGAAGAACTAGAGCGTCTGAAACTCATACACACTCCTAGAGGGAGTATAAAGTGGTACAAGGACCTAGAATATAGTTTGGCAGTTTCTTGTAAAGTTAAACATAACCTACCCTATAACTCAGAAATTATATTCAATTATATTCCTAAGTATTTACCCAAGAAAGAGGAAATAGTATGTTGGAAAAGACTTCACTGGAATTTCAGAGCAGCTTTATTTACAAAAGTCAAACCCAAATTTCTACCAACAGGAGAATGAATAGACCAATTTTAGTTTATTCATATAATGCTACTCAACAGTAAAAAGGAGCTAAATACTAACGTATGCAGCAAGATGAATGAGTCTCAAAAACGTTATGCCGAAGGAAAGAAGTAAGGCACATGAGAATACATTGTGTGTGAACATCCAGAACTTGCAAAAAGAACCTATAGTGGAAATAATGGAAAAGATCACAATAGTAGTTTCTCCTGGGCATGGCAGCTGACTGAGAAGGGGCCCTTAGGAACTTTCTAGGGTGATGTCAGTATTTTATATATTGATAAGAGGCATGTGGGTATCTTCATTTGTCAAAACTCGTCAAACGATAACACTTAAAACCAGAGCATTTCACTGTGTATAAGATATACTTGAATAAAAGAAAGGGATAAAAAAAGCAAGTACGCTAAGGATTTTACCAAAACTTTGAATACAGGCTGTTTTGAGCTTGATTAGGTTTCATATTCTCTCCCTTTAAATTATTTGTTGAGGGAATGATCATGTGGGAGAATGTTTTTACAAAAATATATTGTCACAAATTCCTAACCTAGAAATCCTTTCTGGGAACACAATGAGAAGAATGGACCAAAATGTATAATGTAAAGTTGTTTATTGAGGTGTTTGACACTGTATTTAGAGATAAAATATTTAATGAAACCAAAATGGCCAAAAAATTATGGCACATTTGTAGGATGAATTATTTCAGAGCTAAAAATATTAAATACAGGTATTCTCCATTTTTCAAAAGTTCATGTTACACCATATCACTTTTACCAAAGATCTACATTGGTGCCTGTTTCCGCTAACCAAAAGACATCCAGAGAGGATTTTTTTCTTTTTTTTTAACCTTTAAAAAAAAAAAAATGAAGCAGCAGCAGCAGAAAGAAAAAAGAGCATTCAGCGTTTGTTCTGCAGCGAGCCCTCCTAGAGGCGGCATGCAACCCCCCCAGCCGCCGAGCAGCCCCGCCAAGCTCCTTCCTGGGAACTACACTCAGCACCAGGCATCAAGCCACCATAACTTTGAACTGTGTCTGTGAGCATCTGTGCTTTATCTGGATTTATTTTTTACATCTGTTAGCAGAGCTAACAGTCCTAAGGTATTAGAAAAACCTAAGAGAGGTTATTTTTTTGGGTCTAGGAACTCTCAAAAATTTTTCCATATAAATTAACGATTACTGTTTTGCTTTACACCATTTTGGCTTACAAAAGTTTTCACAGGAATGCTCTACTTTCGGACAGCGGGGGACACCTATAACGGTTATATAATGAGGAGGTAACAGTCAGTTAACAGGGAACAATCTAGAATATAAAACTGAATAGGTAGCATGATTTCATCCAAGCAAAAAATAGGCGAGTGGAAAATCCTGGACAAATATGCACCAGATTACTAATGATGGTTATTCTGGGATTGTGGAGGACTTTTATTTTATTCTTTTTCAACTTTATTATCTGCATTTCTCCTTACCCTTTTCTAATCTGCAATGAATCATAAGCGTTAATGAAGTTTGAACTGTAAAACAAAAGTAAAACCTAATGAAGCCCAGAGCTTTTTTTTTTTTTCTTTGCTCTTCTGCAATGGCTAAATCATCTATAGAAGTGCATGGGAAACCCACCACACTTTCTCAGAAACCAGCTGCTCAGTTCTTGCATAAAGAGGATACTGAATTAGATTTTTTTAAACCCTCCTGATGAAACCAGCTCTCCTCTGGCTCTCTCCCTCATCTCTCTCCTCTCCATTCGGCTCCAATTCTGCTAGTCTCTGAACCATGAAGAGCAGTGATGCTCTTTAGGAGATTCTAGCAAACACTGATATCACCAACTTCCATGCCATTCTAGAAATACATTTAATTTGGCCCCTTTTCCTAGTCTGCAAACTTGTTTTAATCAAAATTGGAATCAGTGCGATAAGAAGTCATGTACATCTCAGCCCCCCTGTTTGGTATTTTGCTGGAATTAAGTAAGCTCAGGTTCTGTAAGAGATCATCCTGCGCTAGAAGCATTTGTACAAGCTTGCAGACATTGGGCACGGTGACTACTAGAAAAAACAATTTTCAACAACAGATCAATTCATTAAAACCAAGGCAATGAATAATTGCATGTAAGAGGAGGTGAAAAGGGACGGAGGGAAGAGGAAGGAACATCAAAAATTTCTCCACGAGGTTTTATTTATCCAAAAGCAAATCCAAAGGTTGCTACAGGACAGTGCTCATAAAACAGGTCTGCAAAGAGAATCTCCTACAAAAAATGCTGCCTGGCCCGCTTCACTGCCAGTTGAGTTCACAGTAGAAATACATTCAATTCCACATAGTAATAGTGCTTTAATAACAGATGAAAATATGTTTTATGGTGTGTGTTGATAACTAAATGCTTATCCTATATATAGAAATTCAAATAATTGGAATTTCTCATAGCCAGCATCCAGTTGATACCACTGGAGAATACCTTGATATAGAAGGTTAAAATCAATAGACTGTGTTTTGGTTATTTTTCAGAAGATGTCTGCTGTATGTTTAATATACTATATTTGTATTATAGGCTCTGGTTCCTGTAAATCTGAGGTCTCTCTTTCTTGAATGAATGAGGAGATAAGCAATTGAATTTGAAAGATACTTTATGCAACAGAAAAGCAATTTTGTTCCTGGTTATCAGAGGGCAAGAAGTGAACTAGCAATTGAATGCTAAATATTTTTAACCCTTGAGATTCCAGTTTACTCTGGGTTCAATCTATCCTGGCTATAATGTTCCTTATAATGGAGGAGTTTTTGGTTGAAGGTTTAGTCAATTTGAATTAATTGCCTTTTTCTGTGAATGGATATGGATTTATCTTAAAGAATCTCAAATGACCACTTTTAGTAAGGAAGGAAAGGAGGAAGATTTGCTTTTCTTCCAATGAGGACACATGAAGCACAGAATACTGTTTTG
This sequence comes from Potos flavus, assembly GCA_028534135.1. NCBI lineage: Eukaryota > Metazoa > Chordata > Mammalia > Carnivora > Procyonidae > Potos > Potos flavus. Next base: position 94,110,190 of record CM052900.1, on the reverse strand, counting down.
CTCTACTTTGTCATGGGCTGGTGTTGGTTTTAACCATCATTTGTGATGGTCTCTGTAGGTCTTGGTGCTTCCTTGAGGAAATGAATGAGGCTGGCATTTTCCCACCAACTTCATGGTGAAACCTCATTGTCTAGCTCCATTTGTTCTCAAACAATTTTTTAAGGAAGTGTATGATTTAAAAATTACTTGATTTGGGGTGCCTGGGTGGCGAAGTCAGTTCAGTGTCTGACTGTTGGTGTTGGCTCAGGTCTCCGGTCATGATCTCAGGGTCCTGGGATCAAGCCCGGCCTCAGGCTCAGCAGGGAGTCTGCGTAAGATTCTCTTTCCCTCTCCCTCTGCAACCCCCTATCCCTGCTTCCTCTCTCTCTCTCTCAAATAAATAAGTCTTTAAAAAAAATTACTTATTTTAAATTCTTTACTCCCGAATCTTAGATAATAATGGTACTATATTGGTTATTTATGGAGATAAGTGGCACTAGTTTTTGCTCAGTGTTTCTGAAGATTGTATCATGCCAAAAGGTGATGTTTGGCTTGTCAGTTTATATCACACTTGTGGTAACCAGCTTCCTAGATGGACCCTAGTGATATTCCCATCCTGATACTGATGTCTTTGTGTAGTCCCCACCCATACTGCATCAGAGTTGGTCTTTGAGATGGATAATATGTGACAGAAGTGGCAGTGTGTGTCTTGAGAGGCTAGAACATGTAAGACATTGCCTATTCTGCCTTGTTTTCTTGGCTTGCTTACGATGTCATGAGGACATCAGAATCTCAGTGGAAAGGTTGGTGTGACAATGAACTCAGTGAGGTCTTACAACAACCAGCACTGATGTGCCAGCCTCATCTTAGAAGTGGATCCTCCAGCTCCAGTCAAACCCTCTGATAAGTGCCCCCAGGAGTGTAACCTCCTGGAAGACCTGGACCCAGGACCACTCAGCCAAGCCACACTCAGATTCCTATCCCATAGAAACCTCGAGAGATTAAAAAAAAAAAAAATACACATATATAAGCTCTTGTTCCACACTGCTAATTGTTGGGGGTGATTTACAAATGTAATCATTGCTTTTAGTACATTAATTGCTAAAGTCAAAATCCTCCAGGGTTGGCTGACATGTACCTGCCACTTAGTTTATGCAAGTATATTTGGCTCAACATTTTAACAACCATTAGAGTGTGATGGGGGCTCCAGCAGTCATTAAAAAGACAAATAAGTGTTGAACTGTGTGGTGAATTCCTCCTGATTTGTGAGTAAGAGAAGCAGGAGCCATGATAGACTCCCAAGAATTGTGATATAGGGAGGGTAGGATGTGGTAGATAGTGTCTACTTCCCAAATTCAGCTCTCCTCATACTGACAAGAGCTTTTCCTGACTGGATCAGGTTGACCTATCAATCTTAGATAAACAGAAAATCTACAAGAAATATATATATACATACAAATAACGCATACAAGATACGCACACACACATATACACATACAAATAACATGTATATCTCAATAGCTCAATTGAATGTGTATTTATTGAGCCCTTGCTATATGCAGTTGACTCTACTATGAATTCCAATTAATAGAGGACATAGAACCTGATTCCTGGCCCATTCTGTTCCATGACCTTTAAGATTGTCACAAGTAATCTTTGATGGAAGCCCTCCTACCCTAACCCTCTGTCATTCAATTTACTCTAAGATCTTGGAGTTCTCCCACTTAGGTCTGAAGCTATGTGTGTGGAGATTTGATGTAAGCATTTATGATTTGTCCTACCATAGGACTACATTTTTTTGTTTCCAAAATTTCTCACTCTTGGTCACTTAGTCCTATCTTCCTAGTATTTACTGTTGGCATACTCCACCATCTATTCTGGTTTCTTAATTACTGGTTGACCTCCTTCCTTCTTTAGTTCTCCTATTTCTGCTTTAATTTATTGGAATGCATTCTATTAATAGGACAAAGTCTCTACCTTTAAGAAACTTATAATTACCTAGAGTACTAGATGTGACAGAGGAATGCACAAACTCTCATTTTGATCCCTACTCCCTGTAGAGACCAACTGTCCATGAATCCACTCCATTTTCCATTCCTTAGGCATGAGGGGAGAAATCTTGATTAACTACAGTTGACCAAACAACCCATCAGGCCCAATTTGTTCAAAAATTACTTGCTCAGGTTCTCATATCTGATTTCATGAGATTTATAGTTTAGTTAAAGAGGCAAGATCAAGTGGGAAAAAAAATTAAATAACAGAGGACTTCAAAACTACAATAATAGAATGGATCTAATGAGACACAGAACATGGCTATTACTGAGTGATGTGCATGGACATTGATTGTCATAGTGTACAAAGGAAGGTAAGATTTCTCCAGATGGGTCACCAGGGAAGGCTTTTCAAGGGAAACAATATTTTGAATTTGGTCTTAGATGCCACATAGGATTTGGATATGCCAACCTAAGGAGGAAATTTGAACTGTATGAAGACAAGGAGCATAGCAAAAGTTTCAAAGCCAGCAGTACATAGGGTCTGGTAGGGACCCTGAGCTGGGTAGAGGGAAAAATGGAACGAAGGCTGCAAAGGCAGTGTGGGGCATGTTGGGATCATCAAATAAGATACTATATGGGAAAGAGCTTTGTAAACTTCAAGGCACCATAGGTATGTGTGAAAGTATTATTACAATAGCAGAAAATGTGGTGGTTGCCAGTAAAATAATATTTGACTTAAGGCTTTGTTATTTCTTTCAAAGAAAATATTTTTGAAGATCACGCTTTGAATGGCTCTTCTCCATGTTCCATTGCCTGGAGCTATCTTTCTCTCTTATTGACTACTTTTCAGCCACCTTTAGTACAAATGGTGAAACGGTAGAAAAACTTCAAGGCTTTGCTCTCTACTTCCTTTAAAGGTTCTTCATCCCTTTAAGAGTTTAGGCTTCTTTTTATAACTGTGGCAGCTGCAACTCCCAGAGGTCCTGCCTAGCCCTGAGGTTTGTTTACCACTCAGCAGGGATTTGTTACCACCTGGTAGGGGAAGAGTCAAGAAGATAAAAGCCAATCAGGGAAGTAGAAAGACAGAACCAGGCAGAAAATACCAAGAAAATAACATTAGAAATACCAGACTCAAGTAGAGTTGACTTTAGCAAGATGGTGACCCTGGGAAGCCTGCTGAATGCACATGTTAAATCACTTTATTGTATAGATTGTTAGAGATATGGTACATCTTCTGAAATCACTCTGTTTGCGAACATGCACCACCATTTTAGATTGTTATGTGAAAAAAAAAAAATCCCCAATCGCTTCATTTTCTTTTAAGTTCCCAAATATGCATGTTTCTGGCTCTCAAATTTTAGACGGGCTGCTCAGATAGTATTTGGGGAGAGGTTTTACTTGGTCTAATAAATAGTTGATAAAATATCATTCATCCTGAAATGCTAAGACAACAAGGTTTTTCTTTAATACAGTTCTTCAATAACTAAAGCTCCCATCAACAGATTTGAGGTACCATGATATCGTCAAGCAAAATCTTGAATCCGCAAATTTGAATTTGATTTGAATCTGCAAATCAAATTATTTTAAACGAAGCATAAGTGTATTTTATTCTGTTTCTTTGGAAACTGGTGATCTGGTGTGGTTATGGTTACGGTTATGACCACTGGTTATGGTGTAAGTATAATTTTTTTCACTAATTAGTGAATCAGTGAACCAGAAATTCTCATAGTTCATAAATTCTGGTTTTCAAAGTATCAGGAAATGCAAACTTCTAGTGTAGGAGTATTTTATAGGTTAATGCATATTATCTATACCTTTGGTGATGAAGTTTATTGAATTATTTTGCTCATAAAATCATTTAATATATATATTTTTGTAATCTTTTTTTAGCTACTCAGAGACTCTACATATGATACTTCTGATCTTGCTGATCCATTTGAATATGGAGTAAGATAAATGATTTTTGAGTATTTAAAAAATAGAATTTAAAATCATTGAACTGGTTGATTATAGCTGGAAGCAATTGTTTCTTAGAGATTGGCTATTGTATATGAATTATATTAAGAGTAAATAGGGTATGTAATTCAGAATACTTGAAACTGAAATTTGAGACCATCCAACACCATTAAAACATATTAATGAATCACTCATTCAACAGACATTTATTGAGGACCTACAAGTTTTTTTAATAATGATGTTAGCCAGAGGTGTTTTGCAAATGTCAGCATCTAGAAATTAGGTAAAGAACAATGAACTCATTGCTACAAATTGAGCAGCAAGTAGGTAATTATCTTTCTAGAAAAGTAATGCAATATTATTTGTGTTGATGGGGAAAACATCTCTACTTATTGGGAGTTCCCAATAAATGTCATTCTGATGGTGAGTCAAGAGCAGTCTGGGACAAATCATGGAGAAAGCAGACACACCTTGAAAACAAGGAGGAGGCTCTCACTCAGTAACTGTTCTTGGTCTATTTTATTAGCCATTGCTACACTTCAAAATCTGACAGCCCCTGGGCAAACTGTGGGTATTTCAAAGACTCCAGGTAAAACTAGCAGAAAGGTAATTGTATCCCGTGGAGCTTGTGAGAGGAGGTAGGAAAGATTATTAGAGTTTATTAACCATCCTAAGGGATATCCTACACACCTTTCTTAAGGACTCTGAATTTTGTCTTTCACTCTTCAGTGACCTCTTTAACCTTTAGCCTTTTCTTTCTTCCAATTAATTTTAAGTGTTTCTACAAGAAATCATATTACCCAGCTTCTACTTTGACTAAAATATTGAAATGACTTTGCAATACACTGCGGATTTGACCCTAGGCATCTGAGTTTTTTCCAACCAATTTTCATTACTTGCTAGTAATTTCCACTCTTTTCAGGTAGACAGGGCATGTCTTTCCTTTACATAGCCACTGACCCCTTCTACCTGGAGAGTCATTCATTCATTCTACACAAGTTTGTGGCTACCTACTTTTTGTACCATGCCAGCCTGGGTGCTGGGGATATCAAAATACTGATTTAGATTCTGTCAATCTCAGAGAGGAGCCCATAGCCTAAAAAGAACATGGGCACATGAGTGATTACAAAGGCAAAAATACTGCTATATGTTTGTGATGAACAAAGGCGTGGGAGCACAGGGGAGGGAGTTGCTAACTCCTTCTGAGGGACCCCAGAAAGGCTTCGCAGGAAAGATGATACTCCCAACAGTATTGTGAAAGGTGAATATATGTTTCCCATAGGAAAATAATAGAGAAATAACAAAAAATAAATAAAAGCATACTTTGGGAACCAGCAGATAACTTAGTAGAATTAGAGACCTTGCAGTGATAAATAAGGCATGGAGAAGTAAATAAAGCACATTTAGGTACATTTTTGAGAATAGGAATAAATTCAGAGATTCTCTTCAAGAGAGTAGAATGAGCTGCTGTCTGGGAAGTTCCCAGTCCAAGCTAAATAAAATGAGTGTTTGTAAAAGTACCTTTCAGAGCACTGTAACGAGAAAGGAAATCTCTAGTGCTGGGGTGAAAATGGACCCCACGGTGGTGAAGGCATCTTGACGTGCTGTAATCTGTGAAGGTGGCTCATCTGAAAGGCTGAAGCTGGGATGTAAGTCATTTCTATGTCAAAGACACACACACACACACACACACACACACACACACACACACACACACGATGCCAACATAAAGTCAGGAGAGGAGAAATTCCATGTACTGATGTTGGAATAAGGCATAGCAGCATCCCGTAGAAGTTGCCATGTAGTACCATTATTGCTGTGGCTTTCTAAATTATCTGTATGTTTGGTTTGATTTCTGCCTTAATCCACAATTTGTTTAGGGAAAGAGCTGCCATGCTCCTTGGTGGGATTTCTTGTGGGCTGTGATAGGAATTTGTTTCCTGGGTTCAGGGGCACCCTGTTTCTTCCTCATGGTTGCCATAATGGAGACTGGTTTCCGGTCACAGAATGTTCTCTGACAGTCTTCGGTGTCAGAGGTCTTACTCTAGAAAACAGAACAGGCTCTGCTGTTCTGAGAATGGGTGGGGCCGGGGGGCAGGACTGTTGTACCCTCTCGAGGTAGCCGTTCTGCTAGATCCTTTGAAATAGCCACACAGTTCTCTGGCAGACTCTTAGCATCCTCTCTTTGTGTTGTTTCTATTGTCAGTTTGTCCCCACTCATTTGATTTCTTACATCTTCTACAAATTCCTCACTGTTTGTTTTTCTGGCAACTTCACTCGCTCCACTCCACTCACTTCTTAGCTTTCCAGTGCTGTCTTGGATTTATTTTCATATTTATTCTCTGATTTCACTGGAATTTTGCAAGGCGGGGAGGGTGAACTGGGTGTTTGGCTGGCCTTTGTGAGGAAGACGACTCTCTGTTCTCCCTGTCATCTAGTCCATATCCCTGATTCTTTAAAAGCCAAGGAAACTATATTATTTATTAAGGTTGCTCCCCAGTCACTGAAGAAAAGTAAAATTGTTTTAAGTACTAGAGAATAGGGAACTCTTGTTTTCTCTACACTTACTTGATATTTCAGGATAGCACTAATCCCTCAGGAGTAAACTCTAGAATATCACTGTGTCTCTTTGTCTTAGAGATTCCATCTGCTAAACTGCTCTGTCCTCCCACACCTGCCGTCTTAGTGAGCTACTTCAAGGATAGCTTCACTGACCGTGACTTAAAGGTAATTTTGTCAGTTTAGCAGAGGGAGGGCTTTTGTAGTAGCCTATGAGACAACTTCGATTTGTATGGCTGTGTAACGTGACGTTTAAATATCCTTTTTTCTGTCTAAGTCTGGAGGAAAAAAAAGATTCAGACATTATTTAGAGAGCTTTAGAAGTGCTTCTTGGAATCAGGGAGCCTGGTATATTTGATCCAAACCTGAAAAAAAAAATCTATAGATTGGAGACTAGCTGAAGTGACCTATGGCAGCAGGGCGGGGGGGGGGGTGCTACATTTGAGAAGGGACTGCTTTCTCCTGACAATAGTTCACGAGTTTCTGTTTCCCAGGGACCAGATAAACAATCTGTAGTATAAATGTCTGTTTCGGGTCGTTTAAAAACGAAGCCCGAGAGGGCTTCTGCAAGGACTGAAGGAACCCCAGCCAACACAGGCTGCCATGTTCTGTTCAGGTTCAGAAGCTGAGGGGAGCCATGGGCTGTGCAAGTCCGAGGGGGGGAGGCTGCCCACATCATGTGTGCCACCCGAGCCTGCAGGAGAGAGGACTTCTTTTTCTTCTTCTTCTTTTTTTTTAAGATCGATTTATTTATTTTAGAGAAAGAGAGAGAGTGTGTGAACAAGGGGAGGGACAAAGGGAGAGGGAGAATCTCAAGCAGACTCTGCGCTGAGCACGGAGCCCGAGGTGGGGCTTGATCTCCTGATCCTGAGATCATGACCTGAGCTGAAACCAAGAGTCAGATGCTCGACCAACCGAGCCACCTGGGCACCCCGGACTTTAAATCAAGGGTCTGAGGAAACCAACACAGATTACACTGCTGCCAGTAAAGTGAGGTTTCCTACACAGCATCTTTTCTCCTTCCCCTATGACCCCTTTACTCTTTGGGATGCCACTGGCCACCCACCGAGTGAGGCAAGTGGAACAGAATTTTAGACAGAGAAATAGCGAAGTCACTTGTGCTCCCTTCCTCCACTGTAGGTTTCCAACCTGAAACAGACTTAAGCTGGGGGAATGGGGAGAAGCTTGAAATCTAAATGCAGTGCAGAACTTGGAATATCACATAGTACTTGGTAATTTACTTATCAGTAGACATCCTGGAGATTCACATGTCCAGAGGACATCTTCATAGCCAAGAGAGTCTAGAGAATCTTTGGGACTTGACTGAAATTTCCTCGAGGCAAAGAGAATAAAAGAACCACAGGTTGCTTTATGAGTGCACCTTTCTTGTTATCTCAATGTCTTACTTGTTCAAAGCAGCACTATTACCAACAGACGACAGACGCAAACCCCGCCCTGCCCCAGGGTTAGCGTTACTCTGCTGTGAGCCCTCTAATCTCCCTCTGGTGGAATTCTCTTGGACAGAGTTGAGGGCATGATAATCTGGGGTCCTCGTCCCACCATATCTTCTTGTCACAGCTCTGAATTTTTTTTATTACTTGGTGCTTTACTATTTCGCTATTACTTCGTGCTTTATCATTCTCATTAGTTCAGGAACCTGAAATAATTTGTCATTTTTCTAACATTAAACTCTAGGTATGAGGGAAGGAAAAGGGGACCTTCCGTGGTTTTTAAAGTAAGTTCCCTGGGCCGGCAGCAACAGCATTACCTGGGAACTTGTTATGAATGCAGATTCTGTGATTGAATAAGAAAAGCCATTTCTGAGATCCAACAGTCTGTATTCTAACAAGCCCATTAGGTGGTTCTCCTAACACACTAAAGTCTGAGTGCCATAGATGCTCAACAGAACCTCATTTTATTAACCTGTATTATAATGCCAGTATTTCTAAAACTTTTACACTTTTAAAAACTGAGGGATATTGTGTGGCACAGTAGAAACCATTTGGGAAAACTACTGCATGTGATTCCTTTCTTATTTTGGATGACGTTATTAAAATACCACTTGGGTTCCTTGAGCACAGAATTTCTGAAACATGTTGCTTGGACAGAGGTGAGTCTCTGGAACTCTGAATTCTAGCCAAAGTGTCTCCCAGTGATTTAGCTGGAGTCCAGCGTCAGCAAGACCTGGTTTTGAGTCCCGTTATTTGCTTCCTTCTACTTGGATGACCTTGAGTAAATTATTCGAAATTTTTAAGCCTCGGTTTCATAAATGTTGACACTGGGTTGCCAATAAAAGGACTAACCTTATAATGACGGTTGAAAGGATGAAATGCTCTGCTGTATATTTATTTAATGTGAGCAAAGCACTGAATTCAGTACCCGATGCCGAATAGGTTTTCAGTAGATGGCCGTAGTTAGTAGTACTGTGACTGGGATGTCCTCCGCACAGCTTGGGCTGCACCTCAGGTGTCCCAATCTGAAGGCTTGCTACAGATCCACCACTATCCAAGAGGTCCAGAAGTCCCATAGTTTATTCTGCTCCAAGGCCTAAAACTGCCCCAGAATTTTCCAGAACTCATGAGGATCTTCATTTGGAGGTTGACCCAGTTTTCTTCTGTAATGTGTGTGTGTGTGTGTGTGTGTGTGAGAGAGAGAGAGAGAGAGACAGAGAGAGAGACAAAGACAGAGGGAGACAGAGACAGAGGGAGACAGAGAGAGGTTGAGCGGAAGCCAGCCTCGGTGAGATGTCTGAAAATAGAAACTGAGCAGTTTCTTGCCCTTCCCAGCAGCCGTGAATGTTAGAGAGACACATTCCCCTGCTAGATTTTGGGGACAGGCCATCCTCAAATTGGCTAATTTTCAGTAATAAGTATTACCAAACAAAACACTTAGTTTCTCAGTCTAAAAGCATCTGCATTCTAGTTAATTAATACAGAGTTTCCTCCTAGAATGAGAAGTATAAATTGCATTGCATTTGGGTTACAAAATGGGCCATTTAGGTGATTTTCTCAGGACAAAGAAAGTATTCAGCTTTTCTGTGTGAGAAAAAAATTGCCTGCAACTTTAAAGTGAGTTCTTTCTAGTTTCTATCAGTCCCATCAAAGTTAAGATAACAAGCTAGTAGAGTAATTCAGAACAATAGGTTGAAAACACCTGTCATCAAATCCTAGCTCTGCCTCATGGAACTTGTTTGGTGTGGGAAAGTCGTTCACCGGCTGCAAACCTCCCCTGCATCATCGACAAAATAGGGAGAGTGCGAAGGGCATCTCCTTCATTGTCGTTGGGAGGGTTATATGAGAAATCACAAGTAAAGTGTGTAGCTTGATGTCTGGTACATGGATAGACTCTCATGATTTTAGTTGTTGCATTGGGTCTTCTGAGAAGCAGACATCAAGATAGGATTAAATGAAATAGAGATTAATTGGGAGATATAGCTTCGATGGATAAAGAGGAGGAAGCCTGTGAAGGCAGGGGGAGCTCATCTGACCCCTGAGGAAGGAAGAAAAGGAAGGACTGGGCAGGAGAGTCTCAGACTACAGCACAGTTCGAAGGGAGCTTGGGCCAGGCTAAGGGAAAGTCTTCCAACCACACTTCTCCTTTGGAGGGTGCTGCCTCATAAAGGAATAGGGCAAGCCTACTACCCTGCCACGCTTCATCATTGAGGAAAGTGGCCCGGGGAAGCGTGGCCTTGGCACAAATGTGATAGTGGATCTAGAGGGGTGGTACCTGGGGCTGTCAATCAACTATGTTTTCTGAAGGATGAGAGCCGAACAGTATATTCTCCTGGCCACCACAGTTGTTTTGGTTATTATTTAGGAGAGGTGAGAATGGCCTCAGACAACCGTGAATTCTGGGCCCTACATGAGAGAAGGGGTTCTGGGGTGAAGAAAGGGCTGTAGGCCAATCCTTGCTCTGGTTGCTAAGCTGCGTACCCGTGGGACAGATACTTCTGGAGGGGGCACCTTCGTCGAATGCCCACACAGGCGAATCTGGGCAGGAAGGTCTGGCTGGGGCACTTTATGCCACTTTGCATCAGAGGACCTTTAAGGATACTAGCATATATGTGCGCATATGCATGCATCGAGTACTGAGCAGGAGTGGGGCACTCGGACGAGGCTCTATGGGGAAGTGGCACAGTAAACCCAGAAGCCGCCAGCCTCGCCTTAATTTACTCTCTGGAGGAAGGGACAGCGTCTGGAGGATCCCTTGCAACCAAAAATGTGAGTTTTGGTAATTAATCATTTGAATATAAGTGTCTCTTCTATTGAAAGCAATCAAACTCATCACCTAGTGAAAGGGGTCAAGTTCCAAAGACTTCATTTATCTCTGCTGCTTTGTACTCAGCAGTGTCTGTGCAAATTGCTTATCAAGTGAAAGGCATGGGGGAAAAGGCACACGGAAGGCTTCTGAGGAAAGCTTTGTTTTAACTCTAGGCATTTTCTCCATTTATTATTAGAGGGAACTACATCAAATATTCCCGAGCTGGAAACAATGATTAAAAGCACCCTTTTCATTTGATTCTGAAAACAAAAGAATGTAAGCTGTTACCAAAAAACAAACAAACAAACAAACAAAAAAACAACCCCGTGCTGGGCCTCCCAACCCGGAGGAGGTAATCGGAACAGTATATGACAATGAGACCCTGGGTAATGGCTGTGGGCACCTCGAGCCGGTTCATCCGGGCTGTGTCCACACCTCGGTGATGAATTAGTTAACAGTCTACATAATCTTCACGTGTTGCAGCTAAGATTTCAGGTATTTTAAATCTAAATGAAGGCACTTTGCTTATCCTGTGTAAATGGAACTTACAAACAGAACTGCAATTTCGTTTAATAGCTATAAACCATTACTCTAATGGTTTGACAAATACCTATGAGGATAGACTGCAATATTTCATCCAAGAAGGAACGGAATATTAAATAAATGTAACCTCCCAATGGGTTCTACTTTAACCCCCTACTAATTTTGGAGGGTGGATTTAAAAGCTGAAAGCATTTCCGAGTAAATGTTAGGGATGGCTGCAGCAGGTTCTGTGGTGAAGATTAGCACTTTATCCTGGTAATCACAAATCCTCTTTTCATCTTCCATTATCACTTCAAACTCATCATTGGAAAGTGCAGAACTTAACTCAGAAGTTGGAAACGCCATTGCCTCATGTCTAACATCCTGCTGGGGGATGGAAGCAATTAACTAATTTCTCTGCTTATGCTTACTATTTTCCTGGGGACAAAAAAACCCAGAAAACCCTAACTGTACATTGACAGACCCCATCTAGCTTGATATCAATGGAGTCCAAAGTGCATGCCTCAGTAAAGTGGAAAGATGAGTCACCCTTCCGTAGTCAGAGAATATATCAAAGGACCAACTCTTGACTCAAAGAATAAAGCATCACCAGGGGACTTTGAAATAAGAGGCCTCGTAAGTTGGAAAATGTGAATGGTGTCTAGAAAAAAAAAATAGTTTCTATAATTATCTTCTGTAATTAAAGATACTTTTGATGTTGCCTGATGTGGAGAGTGAGAGAAAATAGGACAATGCCCCAGGGACAATGTGTTCAAGGAGAAATGTGATAAGAAGAGGGACAGTTTTCATGCTGAGCACAATACAGATTGAGCTTCATTTGATTCATAAACTTTTTGTCTTCTGAAGACGTATCACTTAGAGGCACCACAAATGAACTGTTATCCTGATGATCAGGGCAAACATCTGGGGGACCCACAGAATTGATCACGTTGGTAATGACCCGAGCAAAATAATAGCAGCTACAAACTCTTCAGTTATAACTGACTTAAAAAAAAAAAAAGAAAAAACCTGAGTCTGCTTGTAATGGCTGCTTTCATTCTCTAGTTTTGTTTTGTGTTTGACAAGAGGGAAAAAAAATGTGCTGGAAGCCTCCAATTACCATAATAGCAATTACCAGAAAACCAATCAAAAGGCAATTGGATTTTTAGAAAAGTGTGACTTATCAATTTATCCAATAGAGTTTTTCTTTTTTTTTCTTTTCCAGCTAATTGGATGGTGCTTTAAAAAAAAAAAAATCATTTCACAGGAACACAGATTTTTAGTAGCAGAGTAGCCCGAGAAGCTAGACCTGAGACAGATCTCAGTGTGGGAGAGACCATCCCTGTCACCGGACCCATCCATCCCCCGACCCTTGCCGCTTCCCACACTCGCTAATATTCAGCTGCTGCACCTGCAGCATGGCCAGAAACTGCTGTGAGGAGGCCTGTTTCCAACTACGGAGCAGGCGGGAGCAGGCGCGGGGTGCAGCACTGCGTTCTGATGAAAAAATAACATCTCTATGAATTTTCTAAATTGCATAATGTTGCTTCAAATGACAGGAAAAGGATACATATACATATAATGAACTGATTTGAGGCATAAATTAGCCCCCTTCGTAGCGTGATGGTGCTTCAAAAAAAGTATGTGAAGCCCAAGCCTCTGTCCTTCCCTCAGCTCTCTTTCCCCCACCCCCGTCCACCTAAGCTCAGTAGCACAACCCGTGTGTCTGCAGACGGAATGGCAGCCGCCGCCCAGGAGCCCTCGTGTGTGGTGTATGGATGCGTGTGTGTGTGTGTGTGTGTGTGTGTGTGTGTGTGTGTATACATGTGGGAGTATATAAATACATGCAGGGGTTGAAAGCGTTTTCCTCACATCGGGAGCTTGAGATGCGTGTGAGCACACACGTGTGGATGTGCGCGCGCACTCTTTCTCTCTCTCTCTCACACATACACACACACACACACATACAAAGAGAAGTTTGGAATGGATAGTGTAGACAAATTCCCACTCTGCATCACTGTATTCACAGCTGTAATTCCTAATGGTGAGTTTTTCCAGAGAGGATGGTACCTGCAAGTCGAACCAGCTCTATGTTAAGAAGAAAAAAAGAAAGAAAAAGCAGCCTCTGCTCTATTGAAGCTTGCTTTTCATTGGAAAGATGCTGAAGGCAGAAGTGTACAATTGCTTGCCTTTCAATATTCCATTTGCAAGAACATCTTTTCATTGATCTCTGTCTATATGTCCTGAAAGTGTGTGGTGGTAATTTGTTTTTTGAGATATAGATCACATAGTGTTACCAACACTTAACGCTTCCCATTAAGGTTCTTGTAACGCGGTCTATTTTAACTTCTTTTGCAGCAAACTCACATCTACTATTGTAGACAGAAATCTGTACAAATCCAGCCCAGACCAAACCAAACGAAACAACCCAGTTCCTCTGAAGGCCGAATCCGAGTACTTCTGATGGCAGTTTATTTCCCAGTGGAAATATGCTTTGTTGTGACGTTTGTGGATGCTTCAGTAATCACTGAAAGGTAGTTTTATGGACAACTTCATGGTGACAAATTTGCTTCTCATTCGCTGAATGCCAAAGAAAGATGAAATTTTCACATTGATGTGTTTTGCTAAATTTTAAAATGTGAGGGAGTTTTTTACATTAAAATTTGACTACCCCGTCTATTCAAGTATAACAGGTTTTAATAGATGAAAAGGACTTTTCAAATTCATTTGCGAATGCTACTATTTTTGAGTGTTTTCCACTGTGCTCTCAGCCCTTGTATGGAGAAATTTTATTAACACCGTTGCATTGCACCCTCTCAAGGAGCCACCCAAATGTGAATTTCCCTGTTTCATATTGATGTAGAAATGAAGGCTCAGAGATTTTTGGTGGTTCACCCAGAGTCAGGGTAGATAACAATGCCAGCCCACTGGCTCAGTATTTAGTCACAATAATTCTGAATGCTTCAGGTAAAAGAAGGTCATGATTTTAAATCTCACTGGGCTGATAAAACAGGCATTACACTGAGGGTTTATATTACGATTTCCACGGCGCTAGAACTTCATATGCATAAAGTGTTATTTTCTGACATTATGTAGCTTGATTTATTTTTATGGTAAGTCCATTGTAGGGTTTGATACATATTTAAACAAGAAAAAGGAAATTAAATCTTAAAAGATCATTTATATAAGATTAGAGAGGCTATCCTAAATACACACATGTGGATAAGGGAAATGTTAACTAAACTGCATTTCATATCTGAGTCTTACTCTCTTCCTGATCTTTTCTGTCTGAATGAAAAGTTTTTCAATCACTATGTTTTTACTGAGGAAAGAAGGCATTTGTCTCATTCTTTTCAGTAGGTCCTGAAATACTAGTGATGTTAGACTATGTGAAAAACAGTAATTTATTTAAAGATATCTGAGGAAGGTCTTGATGTTTAAGAGCTTTAGAGGTACTTGATGGATATGGACACTTTACAAAAACTTTTTTTTTTTTTTCCTTTTCATCAAATTGAGCATGTTTCAGACTTTCAGAGCAAAGATTCACAGAGTAAATGATTCTCTTTTTGGTTACCTCCACCTCTCATGCCCAACCCCCCCCCCCCCCCTTGGCTACTCTAAGTCCTGCCTGCCCGCCCTGGGGACTCCTGCGAACTCAGCACACATATAATGCATTAGCTCTGGTCCTTCCAGACTGGTTGGGAACTCTGGCTCTATTTGATAAGCAGGACTGATCTTCTAGCGTGCAGGCCAGAGAGGCTACATGATAGCTTGCCCCTTTAGAACAAGTACTGCCTGACTCTCGCTGGACCCTTTGTCTACATTTTTCCGAACAATGACGTTTATTTTATCATCTCAACATTGTAGTCATGTGATGGGCCTACCCAGCAATTCTAGAGAAGGAACCAGCAATAGTAGGGGAAACTTCATTCCTGATTTTTTTTAAATTTGGGATTTTGACTTATATTTGCAGTAAGGGGGTTATGGATTGGGGTCATAGAATGATGGCAGAAAAGTTAGAATAATGAAGTTGGAAATAGGATTTTTATTTTTTCTTTGCTTTTGTTCTTTAGAGACTATTTTCAGTGATCAAAAATAATTTTTTTCCTGTGAATGCTAAGGGTGTATCCCCATGAGACCCCCCAAACATATTGACACTTGAAAAATAGTGGTTGAGTAAGATGACAAATATTCTAGATGCTTCTGCATCAGCGCAGAGGCAACTTGCAGAAAAGAACACATCATACCTCCGCACACATCAACACAACCTCTAACTACCTGCGTTTCCAGGGCACCACTACTCTCTCAGGGTCGAAGGGTCACACATCAAAGTCTTGCTGGACTTTCCTCCATCCTTCCTATCCCCTTGGCCACGGAGCCTATTGATCATTCCTTTCTTTTCTCTCCACCACTGTTCAGCCCATGCCTCATCACCTCCTGGCCTGATGTCCTGGTTTCCCACCCTTTTCCAGGTCTGCATTGAATACCCCTGGACACACACCCGAGATGGACCCACATTCCCCATACTCAATTTGACATTCAAGAATCCCCAACATCTACTTCACTTTTCTCTTGCTGGCCATATCTCCCCCATTGCCTGTCTGTCTGGTCATCTGACTGCCTCCTCATCTTACTTTTTCTTTTCTTTTCTTTTTTTTTTTTAAAGATTTTATTTATTTATTTGACAGAGAGAGATCACAAGTAGGCAGAGAGGCAGGCAGAGAGAGAGAGGGGGAAGCAGGCTCCCCGCTGAGCAGAGAGCCCGACTCGGGGCTCGATCCCGGGACCCTGAGATCATGACCTGAGCCGAAGGCAGAGGCTTAACCCACTGAGCCACCCAGGTGCCCGTCATCTTACTTTTTCTTAATACATACTGTGGTCAATCCTGATTTATTGTCATTCATAATCTTTCCTACACATAGAAGCCATTCACTCATACAACAAATATTTATTAAATGCCTACTACATTTAGGAAGTATGCTAGAAGCTGGGGACATACAGTGAGCCAGACATATGCAATTTCTAATTCCAAAAAGCTTGTTATCCAGTCTCTTCCCTCTGCTAGTCTCAATCCTATTCACACTATTTACCTATCCAAGGCCCTAGCTGCCTTCTTTCCCTCCAGCTTACAGCAAACAAAATTTCTTTGAATTTCCTCAGCATTTACTGTTCTTATCTCATATTTTGACAATTGGTCCATTCAGTCAACAAACTTTTTTTTTTAAAAGCAGTCACTTCATGCCAGAGACTTTGCTATTTTCCTTGGATATATAACATTGTAAAATACACAATTTCTTACTTTGAGCCACTTACAATATTTACATAGCCGACAATAGTAACAGATGGTGGCCCTATAACAGGGGCGAAGAGTGCGTGTCCCTACAGAGTTAGTGCGCCGAGAGTCCTCTCTACATGGTGATCATTTTAGTACTACCTAAGGACACCTGGCAGGCAGCGGAGTGAGGATTTGAACCCTGTCCACCTCACTACAAAGTCCGACTTCCTCTTCCTCATATTCGGAGGCAGCCAGGGTCTGTATTCTCTCTCTGTAGTCCTCTGAGTGCCTAAAACTTATTGGCACTTGGGAAATATTTGTTGAAAAAAAGAATTTAGCCTTGTCTTCATAATATCTTGGTCCAAACATCAAATAAGCCCTCTCTATGGGAGCGCAGGAGGCAACTGGTCTCCAGAAGGTACAGTGGCCTCTGGGTTACCAAGTGGAGATTTGTTGGGGCAGAAGCGTCTTATCTGCTCAATAAAGGGACATGGCAAAGAGACAGTTAGAAAATACCATATTCAGTTCCAATTGTAGACCATCTGAGCTGGTGAGATCTTGCTATAAAATGATAATAAATTTAGAGATCCTTCTGGGCTGAGGCTTGCTTAAAAGGGTAGAGTCAAGAGGTGAAACTCAAACAATCTAAGTGTTGAAAAAGCTTTTTTTGGTTGCCTAGGATGTAAAATTTCACAAAGATCATTTTATTCAATAAAACAGACGTATAAAGAGCACCTACTTAAAATACACACACACACACACTTTTGGGCACAGTCAGAGGGTCAAAAAAATAAAAATAATATTCACTAGCATTACAGAGTAGCATCTATCAACAAAAATGATAATATAAAGTACTCTAATGAAAGTATAAAGGCATATTGTAGAGCGAGAAATTAGTTCCAGCTGAGGAAGTTTGAATGAGAAAATAGCCAGAACAAAAGCCAGAGCAATACGGCTCAAGAAAGAAGCAAAGTGCTTTGGAAAACACACCTGCAAAGGTCATCGAAAGGTCCACCAAGGAAGACATTGCATCCCAGAGCCAAGGAAGGGCATAGTAACCTCTTTGTGGGGTGAGTGAAGGAATTCTCTGAAATTTCAGAGCCCCAAACCAAAAAGATGTCAGATGGGATAACCCTGATGAGTGATCAAGACAGAGTGTGCGTTGTAGTCAGGGGATGGAAAAATGTCGAAACCTCCATATTGGCAAGGTCACAGCATGATGGCCATGCTCCTAGAATGACGGCAAGGTATGCAGTCTGCTCCTAGCTCACCCTAATCATTATTGTTCTTAGAATTAAAATATGTCAAGCATTTTCCAAGATAATTTATTAGATCCTCTCAACTTAAATTTTTCCATTATTTTCTACATTTCTTCCTAGCACTCCTAAAATTGTGAAAGTTGTGCTTTATTGTATTAGCCCATCTTTTAATTGCATTTTACACTTTCTAAATGATTTTAACCACTAATAGTTTGTGAGGACTACGTAGTCATCTGGAACCACTGTTTCTTTTTAGCATTGCAAAATCAGAGCGCAGAGATATTTTTGCATTAAACTGAAAGGTTTCTGTACATGGAAACTTCTTTAGGAAAGCAAGATGTCAGAGTGAAAACCAAGTTTTCTTTCAGATAAAGTTAGGGAGATGACATTATGCCTCGATATCTCTTCCACTAACCTGCTATTTGACTAGGACATGTTTGGTTGGGTTTTTTTGTGTTTTGTTTTGTTTTGTTTTAATCTTCAAAAGTGACAAGAATTGGTCTCTCTGCTTTCTCTATGGCCTCATCTACCCTAAAACATAACTAGCATAAAGACCCTCAAGGTTTGGAATTCAACTTTTCTTCCTAGAGACAATACCACGTATGTTCTTCCTTCATATATTTGTGAGTTAAGTCTTGTGTTAACTATATTGAAAGATGCTTACAAAACATGATAGCACAGCACCTTGTATTTTAAGACAGAGGAATATTCAGGGTCTACCTTTACAACATAAACTTGAATTAAAACTCCTTGTAATAAAGTGGGAAGCTATTGAATCAGTCAGACCTGAGTTGGTGTCTCTAATCTGTCACGTACTAGCTTTGCAACTTGGAGCAAGATATTCAACCCCCCTAAATCACAGTTTCTTTCATATATAAAATGGAGGTAATAAACGGGTTGTGCAAAGATTTATTAAGTTAATTGAAATAAAATATGCAAAGTCATAGCACAGTGTTTTCATATGTAATAAGCCCTCTAATATTACCTGCTATTCTAATAATTACCTGACAATGCTATAAAAATGAATTAGGCACGGTCCCAGCCCTTAAGAAAACAAGCCTGGGCAGGGAGATGAGGCATACTAAGAACACTGTTCTACAGGAAAGAAAAGTGCTTTTGTCCTGATAACAGCACAGATAAAAGACTGGGAATTCGGAAGTGGTATCTGCATGTTTCCTATTTAGTGTTTGTACCATTGACCTTCAGCCAGTGGTTAGATAGCCAGCTTTCGGACAGCTTTGTATTGTTTCTGACTTCTTACTCACAAGATGCACAGGAGAGGCTTCTCCCCAGAGCATGCTCGAGGGCTGGGTGCAAAAGCCACTCTTGCTGGCAACTTCTCTGGTGGGGTCATGCTGCTGTAGGAAGGAGGTAGGGCAAGGGATTGGAAGATCTCAGGTTATATCCTCCCAACCGCCACAAGGTCCAAGGACCATTAAAAGAGATAGTTCTTTGGAATAAAACTTTGTACCTCTAAGAATCCTTCCTCCACTCATAAAAATATACTATTTCCTTGATTCTAACATAAAGAAGGCATACCACCGTTTTAATAACTGTGTGTGTGGCAAGGAGGGGAGCTGGAGAACCTGTTACCTGAAAGTGTATATCCCTTTGTCAAAAACATCCTAATTTTTAAAATGTTAAGATGTTTAGTATAAATACGCCTCTAAGAATTGCAGAAGGGTCATATTCTGGAGAAGCCAATAGGACGCACTACACTTAAGTACAGAGTAACTCTAAATAAAGTTCCTTTGTTCACACATCCAGTTATTCAACAACTGTTCATTGAGCATTTGCTATGTGATCTTCAGGACGGTGAAGGAGGTAGGCTAAGACATAGTTTATGCAAACAGGAGCTCTGCACGTAGACAGGTGCGTGCGATCGCAATGTAGTGAGGTAAGCACTGATACAGATAGATACAAAGGGATGTCCCGACAGCAAGGATGAGGTAGCTAATTGCCTGGGCCACAGGACTGGGGAGGGCTTTGGGAATCTTTGGAGAGGAAGTGACTCCTGGGGTCTGTGTGTCATGCCTCCACACATTCAAAGAGACACCAAACGGGCTAGGAGCGCAACAGTGCTGTGGAAGGCAAGTGTGATGTCTCCATTTCCAGCATCTGGCTGGACAATGATCATTTTGATCATTCTGACCCACAAATCTTTTCTCTTGTGTCCATGACTTCTGTCTGCTATTTCAGCTCTCAGTGCTCATCTCAGATTCTCCTTTTCAGACACCATCTGGGAATGATAGGTTCTTGCTCCAAATCCAGCTTTTCCCCTTAGCTGCATTTATTCTCTTACTTCATCCCCCATGTTTACAGGTGAAACCCGCACATGCTTTCTGCCTTATGCTGAGTGACCCAGGACCGCTCTCCTCTCTTGCGATGGTGGGTAGGGGGAGTAGAAAATCTGAAACCCTTCAGTTTGGGAGAATGGGCGGAGAAGGGAGGGGAAGAGAGAATTCTAAGCAAACAGAGGAGCAATGGGGAAGAGTTGCAGGATTTTATACTTTCCATGATCTGTAACAGTGGGGGATGATTTTACCTAACTTGTAAAGCATAGTGAGATGGAAATAAATGAAGGAGAGTATATAAATGTGCCCAGGGCATCGACAGCACGTGATAAATTTTCAACAAATGTATCTTTTCTTCCCAAGCCTATGCATGGGCAGCTTTTGTCAGAGAAGCTCTGTTGTCTCCAGTAGAAACCACAGAAGATTGCTTCTGCAGGTTTGTCCAGATCTGGCCTCCAGAATGTTATCAGGATAACTGGACCAATGGTAACTGAAAATTTCTTCATGATTTCATAAGTATCTAACTCAACTGCCCATTCCTACTTCTCCTAATGTATGCCTGGGCAAAGGTCAACCGTGAGGCTTATTTTGAGAATCTCCTGTTACGTGGAGAGCTGTTGTATTCTCTGGCTAATCAAATCTTTGGGACTGTGTGCCTGTGTCTGTGTATGTGTGCATGTGTGTGAATGTGTGTGTGTGTGCATGCGTGTGTGCATGTGTGTGTGGGTAGGTAGAGTATTTGGGTAAAAGGAAGCCAGAAAGAGGGAGGAAGATAAGGGATGATGCTGACAACCCTCAGAATTTCTGTATGATGTAGGTCAGAGCTAAATAGAATATATGATACTTGAACATTAGTTTTATTTTAAAATTATTTTGTATCTACTAAACACATTTTTGCTAAAATGCATTTTGCATGCAGTATATAAGTTCTTATGCTGATGTCCAGTTCATGGGCCTAAGAGAAGCACGGCCCTGTTAGGGACTGTAGTGAGGTCAATTCCTGGCCACCAGAATGGATTCCTTGGTTTTTTACCCAAGGCAGGCAGAAGAAGATATAGTTCAAGGAGTGAACTCATGCTGTAATCAAGAGGGGAAGCTAAGGTTAATATCAAGGAACAAGTACTAGGTGTCAGGTCCAATGGCATTCATGAAACAGTAAAGAATGGACAAAAGGCAAGAAGCCAAGAGCTGAGGACACCAGAGATACTTTGGAAAGTAGTCATCAGGTGTGGTTTTATTATTTCAAGAAAGTGTTGGACACCTAGCAAAGCATATAGGTCTTAATTAACTAGAGTTTTAGAATGTTTTCCCTGGGATTTTGGAAATGGCACAAATACTTCGCTTGAATATAAATGACCTTGATTTATTTTGAATCAAAGAATAATTGAATCATAGATCTCTAGGGTCTGGAGAAGGGGCATTTGAATTCAATTAACAGAACTACTGCTGATGTTCAATCCATTCTTGAGGATCCAAACAATTGACTAATTTGTACAACAGGAAACTTGCTCCTTCTTGAAATAAACTCTTATACCTCCCTGTGATTCTGAGGGAATGTAGAGACTATCCCATTTCATATTTCATTTAATTCCATTGACTTCATGTTTCCCTCCATTTATCCTAGATTTCCTCTCTAAGTCATGAGAACAAATCTTATTATCTTGTGTGGAAACTATGTAATACATTATATGTCAGATAACTTCATTGTTTACTTTATCAACATATGTCAAGTAGAGCTTTGGGGTGAGACGGGAAATTTGGTGAAAACTCAAAGTTCATTCACCTATCACAATGTATGCAATATGCCTGTAATAAATGAAGGACACTGGCTAATTATAAAATTAGTCTCATTAGTTCAGCATAGTTCTATATACATAGGACAAATTCACATGGGAAATGACAGCTACCCCTTTGATGAAACCATCATGAAAGATCTTGAATCAAGATCAACCATCACTTCTGAGCCACCGAATTCAGAGAATTTCCAAGTTGAGTTGACTTCTTTGGGTTATAGATTCCATTAGGCCAGATTTACAATTGCCTTGCCCTAAATTGGTCACTAATTGTAATTGGATTGACGACGTATGTCCATTTCGAATGCCTTCATATACAAAACTCCGTGATGGGCTAGGCGCCTTTCCTAAATAATTCCTGATGCAGAGGTATATATTAAAAACAGCTTGTCAAATTGACTAAGAGGGAAACTCGATGTTGCCCAGTCCATCTCCCTACACAGACACATTTTGACACAGTGTATTTGAGTGCTAATAATGACATTAGAAGATGTTGGAAAGAGATCTAATTCAGCATGCAGAAGTGACTTTGCTGTCATCTCCTATTTTCTGCGCAATTGACAGCAGATACTTGGGGCTGAATTTTTATTTCAGGTCAAATTTCCAAGGCATGAGGCTGTCTGTTAGAAACAGATAAGACCAAAACCAATACGAAAGCACTTGTTGGAAGTGTCAGTGGTGCTGAGAATTTGAAAGGGATGCTTCAGTTTTCTGTTTAGGACCTGACACAACAACATATGTTTTAGCATCGAGAAAAACCAACCAGCAGCTCCCTGTCATTTTTCCGTGGTTCCTACTGGGAAGATTTCAGAAGAGAAGTCTGATTTCTTTGGGAGATGAGATGATTTTTTTTAAAAAACAGAGCCTCTTTTGTCATTTTATTTTCTCCTTGCCAATATTTCCCAGAATATCTCAAGCAAATCCAACTGACCAATATTTTTTTTAACACAGAGACCAAGAAGCCATACTTTAAGATGTCTACAATTAAACAATAGTGTTTGCATAACTGAGTCTGATGAAAAAAGGGTTGGAAATCAATGAAGTTGAAGGTTTATAAAGTCATTTGGATGTGCTGACTCACTGAATTAAAAGGGAAAACGCAGGTGTGTTTTAAAAGTTACTTTGTACACGTTCTGGGTCAGTCTCTGCCTCATTCAGGGTCCCTTGTCTGGGAAATACACTCCTACTTCCTTCAGTTTGACCGCACTAAGTTAACATGGACCCAGCCAAGCTGTAGCTAATGCCACCATTTTATTGCTAAGAGCAATTTTATGGCCTGCATAACATTTTGTCACTTTAAGTTTAGATTTGAACTACTTCCACAAAAGTCAAGAGTTTGTTTTATCTTTGGACCAGAAACTTCAACATCAAAGTCAACATCTGAACAGGTTTACAATCTTAAACTGACAAAATTCTCTTTCTGAACAGAATTCCCAGTACCCAAGAGCATCCTGTATTTCTTATACCCTGAACAAGATTGCAAGTGTGTGCTTCTCTTTTCCCTTTTTGTGCCTGCTTTATTTCTATTAGTATTACTACTTAAACATTTCATGTGGCATTGAATTAAAATTTGTCATTTTATTTTTCTCCTCGAGAAAGAGTGATTTAAAACCCAACCATGCACATAAAGATATGATTTGATGTAGAACCCTCAACAATTTGTCATCATAGATGGTTCAGTCTCTGAAACAGAAGCCTCGGGGAACCCTAAATTCCAAACCTGAAACTACCTCACAGGAGACCCGATTTGTAATTCGTAGCAAAAGTGAACCCTCCTGGACTCATTAATCTCAGGAGACTCATGTCTCATATTGTTCCCATTTCCCAGCAGCTTTGCCTCAGGGACAAGCACTTGCCTTCTTTTTGCATTTTTTCTGTGTAGTTGGATTTCTTTGCAATACTCTACATAAACAATAGATTTTACAACATCATTGCCACAAGGTTTTTCTATGAACAGATCTCTTCCACGAGTCTGTGAAATTGTCATTGCTTTGATCTGTATTCATGCAACTTGTATAAGGTAAAACCATAAAGCTATGGTCCTTTTTACTTTTAAATAGCAAACATTTTTCCTACAACTGAATGTTGTCTTTCAAAAACGATCTCTTTCGGAGGTTACGGACCAGTTCCAGGGTATCTACCATTGTTCAGACTTTTCCAGAAATGTCTCTATTTGAATTTCCTTTGGAGTCAGTGTATAATTTCTAAGAAAATGCTTCACTATTGTTTAAATGAGCCCTACTCATAATTTATGGTTTTTTGACCATTGTTTGCCAATAACACTATTATTTTTTCTTATTAATTATATGGTTATAAGAATTGACTGCACCATTGACCATTTCAAAACAATAAAACCTGCCATCAGAGGCAGAGTAACCATACTGTGGGAGACAATTAAAAGAATGAATCCCTGTCTCTAAACACAGTTCTGAAAAAGGAGATCCCAAATTATTTTAATCTATGGTATCATCACCAGAATAAGTGAATTACCTCTCATGATCCTTTGTGGGTCTAAAATTCTGTAAGTTATTTAGATAAGCTCTGTATATTCGTTTAACAATATGACTACACCCTATTCTCAATATAACATTTTTTCCTTTGTTGATCATTTTTATGTTTCACCTGCCAGTGAACACTCTGAGCAGTTAGGGCCTTAACAGGTGACCTAGTTTTCTCAGTTCCATTGGAAAGGTTTGCATGAACCAGTTATTCCCCAAGTAGGTCCAGGTGAAAGCACACACCCACACACACGTGTGCACACACATGCATGAATATACAAGACATTCCTTTCATCAATAAATTCTTTAATAGGCTTTTAAGCCAATTTCTCTATATACACATGGCTGACACCTTGTGGCTTCCATTTAACGTAGCTCCCCCATCACTGCATTGTGGGAGGCCACCTCTATGCTTGCACAGAAAGCAGATAATCCACCAGGGGATGTTTATCATTGGAGAATTGCTTTTGTTCCAGGAGCTTGATGTAAGGATTTGCATAACGGTGCCTTATTCTTTAAGTCATTCCAAGGGGCCCTTGAAAACATCCTAACTTGAAGACAGGACAAGATATTCTTTTTTTTGGAGAAGAGCAGGACGGGGTACCCTTCATCGTGTGAGACAGTAGTTTACAAAGCATTCTCCAAATAGTTCTAATAGGATGTTCCAGCTGCTGCATAGAGTATAACATGACCTTCTTCCATTTTTTTTCTTCCAGGGCCTGGTGAGGGAGGAGGGGCAGATTAATTATCCATTCTAGTATGACTGTTTCCCCAGGCGACAAGGAGGAGCGAACATTGTGTATGGATTATTTGAGGGTGTTGCCAAGTCATCTTCTCACTAAAACTGTTTGAAAATCTCTGGACGTCTTAAACACTGCTGAGCCAGGGATTAAGTCAGGAGGATTTCTGTGTCTCGGATTCAGTACTTGTAGGCACAGAAGGGATAAGCCTAGCACGAAGAGAAGTGTAGCCATGTAGAGAGAGGTCAACCATCCCTGGACAAAGCCCTTCTCTACCACACACTGTTGGTTGTTACTAAGAAATTCCTCTGTATTGAGTAGAGTATCTGCTACCTTTACCCCAATATTAAATCTGTGGGAAAATCTGACTTAGTTCAAGAAACTCTGCTGTCCATGGAGATACTGTGAAAGCGTAAACCTTAAACAACTGATGCCATTTGTGATTTTTAACCAGCTAGAGTGGTTTCTTTCGAAAGTTAATATTTATCTTGCCATAATATTTACCTTCACACAGTAAGTGCTATTTTCCCATGACTGCAATGAAGAATTGTGGTAAGATAAACTCACCTCTATAAGATAAATGTCAGATATTTAATGAAAATCACTGGATGAGCATCTCAGGTTTACTTTGAATTTGCTGAGGTTCTGGACTTTCAGTAAAATTTAGCTCACAAAATTTTCCAAATATGAGTCCTTGTGATGAAAACCGGGGGTTGCGCGAAATGAATTCTGAGAAGACATGGGCCTTAGCAAATGGACGGTTGGTCTGGGAATGCAGAGATGTGAATTCTCTTCACTGTTCAGATACTGATGGGTTGAGAGATTCTCTTGGCCTTAGTTTCATCTGTAAAATGAGTGGATTTAACCAGGTGATCTCCAAGATCCTGTCCTGTTCTAAGATTCTGTGATTCTATGTTAATATATGTTCATTATTCATCATAAAATTCATATTCCAGTATTTCAGGTATAAGACATTGGAAATGATTTTAAAGATAAAAGAGATGTGATGTGTGTCATCTACTGGCAAGAAACCACATCTTTGAGAGAAAGGGATAGATGCATGAAGAGCCACGTAACAGTCCACTTTTTGGTAAACTTAGGTATTTTCCTGGAAGAAATTGAAAAGAGATGGAGTCCTTGGTTGGTGCTGGATAATTTGATTTATGACTACAAATATTTAGGGCTGTTTTCCATAAAGAGCTCTGATGGCCCTCTTGTGACTCAGAAGAGTCCGAAGCCCTGGAGTGAAGAACCTCTCACCTCAACTGGAAGGAGGGCTACTCCATTTTCACCTGTTTAATGTCTGGCCTCCCTTGTCAAATCTCTAAAAAGTTTGAGAGCCTTTGGTCTAGTCCATCCAGTTTCTCATGGTGTTAAACACACCTCAACTAGCATCTCACCTTCCACTTCATCAAGATCTTTCCTCCCTTCCTTGCAAACCTCCCTTAAAGCATGCTTCCTGTAGAACTGCCACGGACTGAACTGTGTTCTCCCACCATCCACATGTTGAAGCCCAATGCTCACTTACCAGATGTCACTGAATGTGGAGATAGAGTTTTTATGAAGTAAGTAAGATGAGATGAGATCGTAAGCATAAGGCCCTGATTCAATAGGATGAGTGTCCTGAGAAGGAAGGATACCAGACGGCTTGCTCTCTCTCTTTCCCCAGGAGTACACACTTCGAAAGGCTACATGGAGACATAGCACGAGGCAGCTGTCGACAAGGCAGGAAAAGTGTTCTCACCAGAAACAGAACCAGCTGGATCTTGAACTTCTAGCCTCCAGAACTGTAAGAAAATAAACTTTTGTGGTTTAAGCCCCCCAGTCTATAATATTTTGTGACGGCGGCCCGCGCCGACAGAAACGAGAATGCTAACCTCGACTTCATGAGGGACTGAACTTTCCTTTTAAATCACTTCCTAGCCATAGGTTTTCCCCTAAGAGCAACGAGTTCAATATGAAGGACTGAAATGAAAATGAAATGCGGTGTGTAACTAAGTTTGAACAACCGCTGCTGTGCACACGTGTGCCAGTCATGCTGGCGTGCCCAAGGTTGAGTTGTTAGGAGGGGGCTGTGGGAATATGAACTCTGTAGATGTAAATAACCACACAAGAGCTATGATGTATGTGCCCTGTGCACATTAGCTCCCCCAGGAACTTAAGCTCTGGAGAGCAGTATTGTGCACTCATCAGCACATTATGGGAATGCGAGGAAAAAAAAAATCAGAAATAACAAAATCACTAAGAGGTAGGTAGCCAAATGTTATTATTATCATTTTATAGAGGAGTAGCCAAAAGGTCAAGTAGCTTGTTCAAAGTGACACAGAATAGGAGAGTCGAGCCCTGGAATTATTAACTTCTGTTTTCTAATCTAGTGAACCCGAGGTTATAGAATCCGACTAGGAAGGTCAAAGCTATCAGTTTTATGTCACACGGTAGTTATGAGGTGCTGCACGCGTCGCTCCTGTTCTTTTGTCCCCTCACTGGGGAGCCGCTTGATGACTGCAGCCGCAGCAACTTCCCCCATCCTGGGAACCTGAACCTGAAACCAGAGACTGTATTAAAAGCCAGTACCTCTGACTGACTGGATTTCAGCTCTCCGGCTCTCTAGGCCGCTCAATAGTGGCATCTAATCAGAATCCCTTTTGCTCAATCTGTGTTTCCTTTGTTGGGAAAAGGCCCGGTGATCTCTTGAGAAGAGTCCAGGGGCTTCTGGTGGTGAGTGCCGGTGAGACCTGTTCCAAGACTAAATATCAGAAGCAGTCAGCCTGGCCACTGAAGGCGGGACTGTGTCGTGTC